>CM029517.1:4254947-5454947 GCA_017140615.1 Eucalyptus cladocalyx | reverse complement strand
TACTTAAGCCAAACTTCCATAGTCGAGATTTTTTTGATTTCAAAATTGCATAAATTTATGTACATAATGTCGAAAACATAAATTAGCTGTTTGTATCTTATTGAGTGCAATCGCCAACACGAATGCATAAATGACCCGTTTGGTTCACCTTAGGAAAATATGAGGCATTTGGCAAGCTTTTTTAGACTAGGCTAAAACTGGGTTGGCATAGGCATGCATTACCATTCTTTTGACCAAATGTTGGTTTTGGCAAAAGTGAAAGCCCTGCCTTAGATTTTAAGCATGTGTGGAAGGCTATTTCTAGGGTTAAGTAATTTTTTTTGTTCCAAAACTATCATTACCATTACTTTTGGAAGAACCACGTATAGGTTAAGATTATATGACTAAAGGTTTGTTTGTTTTGTTGAAAATGAATGATTTCGAAAACATTTTTCTAAAAATGATTACTTGTATTGTTTCCAAAAATGAATGAACAAAAATACTTTCATTATTTACTAAAAATGTTTAGACATAAATTATTGTTGGTTTTGAAAATATTTTTCATTACCTAATCATTCCAAATGTTTTTTTTTTTTTTTTGGTGAAGGTAATAAATTAATCATTCCAAATGTTACAAGCCATCATTTTAAGAAAAATATTTTTCAAATCGTTTATTTCTGCAAAATAAATACACTTTAAGGAAAGAAAATGACCTTTCGGCGACCAGTGGATGGTGCATATATTTGTGTGTTTTTTTTTTTTAAAGAAGGGAAAAGGGGGAAATCGTACTCATAGTACCTAAGCTGTGTAACATAGTCTTGAACTATTATTAAATGTTCAATCTAATTTTCAAACTTTTAATTTATTCAATTTTAGTCCATCAACTTTTCATAGCAATGCTTAAAATAAGTCCTTTAGGGCTATTTGCAAGTTTTCATAATAACACTATCGTAAGATTTTAAATTGTATTTTAATTTCAATTCATTTCCTAAATAAAATAAAAATGTGCCATCTTTTTTCATTCTCACCTTTTTTGGTCTGTATAAATATCATTATAGTTTCATTTAAGTATATTTTAATTTATGATCTTTATAATAGTAAAAAGGGTAAAGACTACCAAAAACTTCAAATTATGTCCACTTTGACATATTTACTAAAAAAAAAAAATTGTGACAAAAAAATATAAAATTGTTCTAATAAAAAAGTTCAAGTTCAAGGTAAAATTGTTGTATCTATATGATACATTTATCCTAAACTTTTGTTTATGATATCAAAAACCTCAAACTTTGATCTGTGTAACATATTTACCCTCTATTGAGATTTTTTTGATGCCCTTTTTCTTTCTTCCTCCTTCATCTTTACCGTTGTCCTCGCCGCCATTGCCCTTAGTGTGGTCGCGGCCACCATCCTCACCATCACCTAACCAAGTGAGAAGTTTAAAAAATGGAAAAAGAAAACGAGAAAAAAGAAACATACAATGAGTTAATATATTTTTGCCACGTGAGCGTCATGTTAGGAACGTTTGCTTTCCATTCTTCATGTAGGCAGCCGCATAAGATTTTTAGTGACATTCGTTAATGAGTTTTGATGGAGGATAAATGTGTCGCATGGGTAAAAGTTTGGAGTGAATAAATTACATGGATATAAGTTTTGGGATTTTGGTATTATAGAATTTTTTTTTTGGAATAAATATTTCAGTACAAGTTCGGAGTTTATGGTGTTAAAAAAAAGTGTATGGTAAATGTGTCACAAAAGCATGATTTGAGGTTTTTTTCGTGGCTTTTTTTTCCTAGTAAAAATATAAACTCATTTAGAGTCATAGAAATAATTTTTTAAATAAGAATTTGTTATGGCAATTTTAATTTAACTATAGATTTCTCATACTTATATTGATCTAAATCTTATTTATAATCTCTTAGATAAGTAAAATTTTCAAGTTTTTAAACTTTGTTTTTTCATAATTAAATTTAGCTAAATTTGTAAATTAGGAAACTAAAATAGTAGGAATATCAACCTAATACAACTCTAAATAGGGTTATGTTTTTGCTCTTATGGATATCATAAGCTAAAATATACTTAAATGGATCTATTGTAATACTTAAAGAGACCAAAAAGAGAGAAAAGTAACCCTATTTTGTTTGTGTAGGAAATGGATTGGAATAAAAGGATATTCTAAAATTCGGGTAATAGTGGGATTACAAAAACTTTTGACTTATTTATGATAAGTCGAGAGATTTGATTGAACAAAATGACAATTTAAGGATTAGATTGAACATTAAGAATATCTTAATAATCACATTGAATGAATTAAAGTCTATCAATTGCAAATATTTATTTACATCGTGTCAAAGAGATGAATTGACAACTTGTATCTCATCGAGCGTGACCATGCTGACACTAATGCACATGTCGGCTATTGGTGGGAATGGCTCCTTTAGGAATAGGCAAAACTAATACAGACGAGAAGAATCTGATTGGTTAATCAAAATAAAACATTACGATGGTTTGTGCATATGTTCATGCAATGTGATTTCTACATAGTGCTCTAGGCTAGTACCCTTGGCCTCATCCAGTGCACTTAGCCAAACATGCCCTTAGAGGAACGAGTTTTCTATTGCAAGTTGGCAATCGAGCAACAAGCACGCATCGCTAGACACAAGAACACCGAGATCTTATTTTGATCGTGGCTCATTCATGCCTTATGTGTCTTGTCTTACCGAAGGGGCTCATAGGTTCATCAATTCCCAAGGAACCCAATAACCGATTCATCCTCCATGGCTCTAAGGGTGTGTATGACAAAATTTCTGGAACATAAATTGATTTATGGTTAGAAATTGAGAAGTTAAAAATTTTAGTTTTTGATTTATTCTTCAAATATATTTATGGAATAGAAAATTGTTCCAGAAATAGAAAAATTAAATTGCGTCACCAAATGGATTTTTATTCAAACCTGCTTTCTATAACGGAGAAAAACAGAGAGAGATAGAGAAGTAGAAATTTTATCATTTGTGCCCTAATAAGCCAATCTCATTGGGCTTAGCAATGGGCTTTGGGGAGGAGGCTTTAAGCAACGGCCATTGTCCAGCTATTCCAGCCCAGCCCACATCAGCTGCCGTTTCCGATCCAAAGCCGCAAAAAACGACACCGCGCCCCTCGCGGTTGACCATCCTCTGAGTCTCGGGACTGCAACGACACGTCGTTTTCGCTGGAAACTGCACAGCGGCCTCCGCCCAAACCGCAGCGTTAAAAGCTTAAACCCCGCGGAGAAATGGCGGACGAAGCTTAAACCCTAAAAGCTGCAGAGAGCTGCTCCGGCGACTTCCATGGCGGATCGGAGCTCGAGCCCGAACGGAAATCGACGCGCGGCTCCTCGTCCGGCCGCCGCGGATCACCACCACTTCTTCGGTGAGCCATTTTTCCGATCGTCAATTCCCCGCGTGCGCTTACTTTCCGGAGAAGAAAGAAAGATGATTGCCGCAAGACTTTTCGTACCTCGTAGTTCGGTCTAGATGAAGTAAGGCTTCGGTTTCGTTGCCTCGTGCTCTGCCGGAAGGTGGCGTGACCGTCGCGAAGTTCTCGCGGTGGCGAGCGAGTCGATGGGGATGGCATGTTTGGAGTCGTTGATCGGCACGAGCTGAGCTGAAGATGTGTACTGTCGCTTTTTCCTCCCGAAACACCGGTAGAGTGGGACGTGTTTAGGTTTGGTTACTTCGTGAAGTAGCATATTAACTGGAACGGTTCTCTTCATGTCGGTTTCCTTCCCACTCTGTCGGTGTTTTCGTGATCGAGTTCATCCATGCGGATTGTAGTTTATCTTCTGTCGGAAGCATATAAATCCGATTAGTTCATAGATGAATCAATTCAGCAGGCCGTGTACATGATCTCTATTGGGGAAAAGTTAATGACGCCTCTATTAGTTCTCCGCATGCTTGTTCTGTGAAGTTAGGAATTTCTTGCATATTGATTTTTATCTTTGGGGACAGTATGGAAGGAGTTCTTGTGGGGTGCTGTTGCTGGGGCTTTTGGTGAAGGAATGATGCACCCGGTTGATACGGTCAAGACGCGGATTCAAAGTCAGGCAATTCTCAGTGGGAGTCAGGTATGATGACAAACTATTGTGTCGCATCTGTAGCATGCATTAATTAATGCTGCAGTGGTGCCTAAAACCAGTGTGACATGGTCAAAAAAGAAGTGTCCCTACGTTGTTCTTGAGTGTTTCGCTTGGCTCTCCCTGCTTTGCTTGCCGATCAATAATTTGTTCTACACGGATACATGCGGATGCAATTTTTATCAGAATCAAAAGAGTGTACTCCAGATGGTCCGTACAGTGTGGTGTGCAGATGGATTAAGGGGTACAACTTTCTTCTTGTGTTTTTTAGTACCTTTGGTCATGTACTCTTGGTGCATTGCTAATGGTGTGTTCTTTTTATTCACTGTAGGGTTTTATAGAGGTATAGCGCCTGGAGTAACTGGATCTCTTGCAACTGGAGCGACATATTTTGGGTTCATAGAATCCACCAAGAAGTGGATAGAAGAATCAAATCCTGAGCTTGGGGGGCACTGGTCTCATTTTTTTGCTGGAGCACTTGGTATGCTATGCTGGACTCTATAAAATTTCTGCTTGACCAAGCAATGTGCATCTCTCATTTGATTTTTCCCCTTTGGATGTAAATGTCTTATATGTGTGCAACCAATGCATGATGCATGAAAATTAGGTGAAACCCCTGTATTTCAATTGGTTGAATCAATGACTGTCATACCTCTGAGCACTAAAAACTCCAATTGAACTCATTGCATTTCAGGAGATACCATGGGTTCTTTTGTGTATGTTCCATGTGAAGTCATGAAGCAGCGTATGCAGGTCCAAGGCACCAAATCGTCATGGAGATCAGTGGTCCAGAAAGATATGGTTACTTTAAAGTCTAATGCCTGTATGTATGGCTATTATAATGGAATGTTTCAGGCTGGCTTTTCAATATGGAAGGAGCAGGGATTGAGGGGACTTTATGCAGGGTAACTATTACAGTCAAACTTCCTAGGTTCTCATGGATGGTATGTTTATTAGATTTTGTCTGTAGAAACCATCAATATTATGCATAGAGTCAAATGCAGACATGCATGTGTATAGAGAGAGAGAGAGAGAGAGAGAGAGCTCAACCCCTCTTCTTTTGGTAAAAACTTCCAATGCTGAGAATAGGTTATAAGTTAGATGTTCAAAATTATGAGGTCTTTTTCTGTACTTCCTTGTATCTAGCTATTGCAATACCAAGAATCACCCCCTTTTTTTATGCTTTTGTAGATACTGGTCCACAATTGCTAGGGATGTTCCATTTGCTGGTCTTATGGTAAGTTAATAAAATAAATGATGTCTCTTTTTCAATTGCCAAATTCACCTTTATTAATGCTAGCTTCCTTCATATTTGCTTTCATGATCCCACTACCACACTTGAAGATAATTAAGCACAAAGATTTTTTTTTGGTGTGTCATCCAGTTACTAGTTTACATCTTTGCAGGTCATGTTTTATGAAGCACTTAAAGACATGAAAGAGTACAGCAAGCAGATGTGGTTATCAGAATCAAATTTCCATCTAAGTAGTTCAGTGGAAGGACTTATATTAGGTGGATTAGCTGGTGGTATGTCTCATGCTCAGGCATTATAGCGTTTTATTAGATTTTGATTATTATTGTAATCTTTGTGCACCATAAGATCAATTTAAGGCTCTTTAATTTATTCAGGTTTTAGTGCTTATCTTACTACTCCTTTGGATGTCATCAAGACGAGGTTGCAAGTGCAAGGATCAGCGACAAGGTAACCTGTTGCTATCATGTTTAAAGACCCATGGCTTTTGTATTGATGCAAAGACCATACTGTCAATATTTCATCACTCTCAAAGCTTTCAAGACTTGGCCTCTGCCTTGTCCTGTCTGTTCTGTCTCTCGTACACACTGGCTAGCACTATTATTAGGGCTTCTGAATAAGTTTGCTTGAGTGCATAGATCATCCGTTCTACAAGTCGTCTCATCTGTTCCACATAGCTAGTTGTGTTAAATTTTTGGAGTTTCCATCATGTGAGTTCTCTCGATCTCCATAGTCTGAAGTGTTATTCAATGGTGTTACGTGTTAATATTGCTTGGTTTCGATTGCCATCTAGTTATAAGAGGGGTGGCAATTTCATGCAATTTGTTAGGAAGTATAAATGAGGTGTATTGCCAGAAAATAGACCTTGCAAATGTTTCATTGTGACAAAAAGGGCCGATCCAGTAATTCCATTGCATAGTTAAGAGCTTCATCTTCATCATCCTCTATGCTAGGTCATACATATGTTCTGGAGGGATATATCATCCTCTATGCTAGGTCATACATATGTTATGGAGGGATAAACCATCCTCCATGGTTTTCCTTAAATCAGGTGAACTGAGAAACACGATGGAATAGAAGTTCTAATAGCTTGTTGTCTCAGGTACAAGGGTTGGTTTGATGCAATTCACAGCATATGGCGAGTAGAAGGTGCGAAGGGACTCTTCCGAGGTAGCGTGCCAAGGATTACATGGTACATTCCAGCCTCCGCACTCACATTTATGGCTGTTGAATTTATGAGAGAACATTTTAATGAAGAACAGGACAAGAATAACGCGCAAGAAGTTTCCACTCTGTCGATAGACAAAACTGGGTCTTTAACAGAAGTGGCTTAGTGACCATGAATCTCTCAATCTTGCATACCGATTTTATGGTGGAGATGGGGCATTGTATTTTACCATATTCTACCATTTTTCAAGATCCGTGAAGTCGAACCTTATCATGGAATTAGACCTGGAAAAACTGAAAGACCAACTCACTTGCTCTCGTCTTTGGTGGAAGACCGAGTTTTTGAGTGTCACGCGAACCCTCGAAGAGACAAAGAACAGTGAGGGGGGGATTTTTTGGGACTGATGGGCTTGCCCAAGCCGAATACTCGCATAGGGATGTCATGAAACCATTAGAATCTCTTTAGTGAAAGATTCATTTGTAAAAGTTTCATCTTTATAAGAAAATAATCCGAGTTGCTGAGCAGATTGGACTTTTATATACTTTAACAAATTTGATGTACGGAGGTTCGAAATGTATTCTCGTAGTCTCCCGGTTCCTCATTGTGGATTGGCTTGCTTGGGATCGGAGCTACTTTAATTTTGGCGTGACGCCATCAAGCGCAGGACTACCATTTGGGTACAAAATGCAAAGGAAAACGAAATGGATGAAACTTCCCTTTTAGACAAGAACTCACTTCATTTTGCAACAAACCTTGTACATTGAAATCCTCAAAGCATCTCTTTTTATTTGGAAAGAACAGTTAGGAGAAAGTTATGTGACTAAGAAAAGCAAATGACCTTTCGGCGACCGGTGGGAGGTGCATATATTTGTGTTTTAATGAAAAGAAGAAAAAAAAGAGGAAAATCATACTAATAGTCTCTAAATTGTGTAATGTAGTCCTCGAACTATTATTAAATGTTCAATTTAATTCTTAAAATTTTCAATTTGTTCAATTTAATACCCTTAACGTTCCATAATAAAGTCAAACCAAGTTCTTCGGTACTATTCACAAGTTTTCATAATTACACTATTGTCGGATTTTAGATTATATTTGATTTCAACAAATTTCCTAAATAAACAAAAAAAAAAAAAAAAAAGGCTATCTTTTTGTTACAATTTTAGTTTTTCTGGTTTTTACAGATATTACTATAAATTTATTTGAGTATATTTTAACTTACCATCTCAATAATAGTAAAATTATAACATCATTTAGAGTCATAGGAATTAGTGTTTTCATAAGAATTTTTTTAATGAAATTAAAATATTTATAGATTTCTCAAACTTATATTGATCTAAATCTTGTTTTGAATCTTATATATACGTAAAGTTTTAAAGTTTTTATACTTTGCGTTTTTTAATGAAATTTAGTTAAATTTGTATATTAGGAAATTAAAAGAGTAGTAATATCAGCTTGATTCAACTATAAATGAGGCTATATTTTTTACTATTATGGAGATCATAAAATAAAATACTTAAATGTATCTATTGCAATACTTATAAAGACCAAAAAGGTAAAAAAGTAATAAAAAGATAAACTTAAAATGTTGGTTTAGGAAATAGATAAAAATGAAAAGATATTAAAAAATTTGGATAATATTGTAATTATGAAAACTTTTGACTTAGTTATGGTAAGTTGAGGGATTGGATTGAACAAATTGACAATTTAAGGATTATATTAAACATTTAGGAATAGCTTAAAGATCACATCGAACTAGGGGAAAGTAGTTCTAGATTCCTTATAAGTTCTACTGGGAACTTGAAACCTATCTTTTGGTACCTATTCCTCATTTTTTGGAATTTGGAACCTAGCCATTAAAATCTGAAACCTGAAACCTACCTCTCATGGGTTTCAGGGTCTATTTTAGGGTTCAACAGGTTATTTTCTTTTTCTTTTTTTTTCTTTTTTAGTTAAATAATATGATAATGAAGGCAACAATAATAAACAAGCTTAGGCATGTTTGACTTCTTAAAAATGATGGAAGAGCGGCAAAAGAACTTCTTAAAAGAAACATACAAGAACTTTATTGAATGTCGACTTTAAATTTTTCTAGCATTTGGATAATCATTAATCTATGAGTTCTCCATGGTTATTTAATTCATCCCAAATTCTTTTAAGAGAAACCATAAGTAGGTTGTAGCCACAATCATAAAAAGAGTAAAGGAAAGAGAACAGAGATGAATTTAGGTCCTTATAGACTATCCAAATATCTTATTTAGAAAATACTTGCTCAGAGAAGAATGATAAAGTAATGGGAAGACAAAACAAATTTTATTCTTTAACCTAGTGAGTATCTTACTAAATTACATAACAAATCATGGGAAATGAACTTGAATTCAGCTCTTATTTGTCTTTGCAAAGAGCTCACAAAATTCACTCACAAATGTGCATGACTCAATTAAACAAACGGATAGGGTCCACTAGCGTTATATTCCATGAATTTGATGATGGAAATCCCATAAGAACCAAAAAACATTGGCAAATGGCAAAAGAAAAGCAAAAAGCATAAACAATTTTAGGTTTAGGATTCCTGGTTTGGTTTCGATTCTAGTTCCTATAGGAACCGGGAAATGCTGGTTCCAAAAAAAGAGAAATTGGGAATTGGAACCTCTTTCTTTAAAATTGGGAACCGTGTTCACCTCTATATTGAATGAACTAAAGACTAAGGATGATGTTGCATATTGTGCTAAAGTTTACAGATGATTTGTGTCATTTTTAAAAGAAAAAAGAAGCAGCAAGCTATGCTTGTTTAATCATGGACTAAACCATAATGATAGCTTTGTCATTAGGCAAATGACAGTAATGGCCCATAAACTTTGAAACCAATGTGCAGTATCATTTTTAGATTTTAATTTGTTCAATTTGGTCATTAGATTATTCCTAAATATTTTATGCAAGTCCTAAATCTTTAATTTATTTAATTTAGTCCCTCAACTTTCCAACAAATTCAAATAAGTCCTTTAGTACTGTTTATAAGTTTTCACAGTTGTAAGATTGCCCATATTTTAGAACATCTTTCATTTCAATTATTTTCCTCAAGCAACAAACCATGCTATCTTTTTGTTAATTCTTTATCTCTGTGGTCATTGTACTTATAACGATGGTTCCATTAAAGTACATCATAGCTTGTGATACATATAATTGTAAAAGTGGGTCATTTAGTGTGTGTTGGGTTGACTTTCTTGCTATTTTAAGTATTTTCAAAAGGATATTTAGAAACCTTATTAGTTTGCTTATACATATTCTTCCTTATATTAATGTAAATCTTGTTCCTTATTTTTAGAAAACAAGAAGCATTGAAGATTGCAAATTTGTTCACTCTAAAAAAATTTAAAACATTATTAAAAATTTATCTATCTAAAAGTTAAGGAACACGATTTAAATTAAAGTAGGAGTATATACGTACAAATTAATATCATTTCTAGATGTCCTTATGAAAATACCTAGACATAAAATAGCAAGAATATTACTTCGAGATGACTTTGGATTAGTTTTTACCTTACTATTCTAATTATATCTAACAGTAAAAATGTGATAAAAATATAGCAAAATTTTTATTGGTTTAGGATATTAATTTTTTTAAAGATACAAGTTTTGATTACAAAAATCTCAAATTGTACGCTTGCACTACGTTTACCCTAATCTAATTTTTATATTACAAAATATCCTAAATTGATATACTTGTAGTACAATTGCCCAAAACAAGTTTTCATGTCACACAAAATCTCACTCATGATGATTTTGCCTTAAGATTTCGATAAATTTATCATAAGTGTATCGATTTGGGTAAATGTGGCACAAGTACATCAATTCAAGATTTTTTGTCACTAGATTGGGAATTTTTATGATATTAACTCAAAATTATATTGTAAAGTTTGAGAAAATAGTGTCATCAAGAAACTTGTGAATGGAAAATGGACTAATCTGACTTTATTATGAAAAAACGAGGGATTAGATTGCATGAATTGGAAGTTAAGGACTATATATTGGATATTTAAGAATAACTCAAGGTTATATGGAAAGAAATAAAAAATTTAAGGACTTTTGGTGTGAATTTTCCTTCTGCAGTTTGAAGCTACAAAATTAGAAGGAAGCTCTTCCGTCTGGGCAAATTCCCGTTGAATCTTCTACGGAGACCGTGCTGAATTTGCATAAACCCTAGTCGAAGAAATCGAAGAGATCATTTCTCCGGTACATCCAACCTTTATCATAGTACTATCCTCGGAGAATTTCACCGGCGGCGGAGGCGGCGGCGGCGGCGATGGCGGCGGAGAAGCGGTGCCACTACGAGGTGCTCGGCCTGTCGCGCGACTGCACCGCCGAGGAAATCCGCGCCGCCTACAGGAAGCTCGCCCTCCAGCGCCACCCGGACAAGCTCGTCCAGTCCGGCCTGTCCCCGGAGGACGCCACCGCCCAGTTCCAGGAGCTCGCCCACGCCTACGAGGTCCTCTCCGACCCCAAGGAGCGCGCCTGGTACGACTCCCACCGCTCGCAGATCCTGTTCTCCGATCGCAGCAGCGGCGCGGCGGCGAACTCGCCGGTCCCCAATCTGTTCTCCTATTTCTCGAACACCGTGTTTTCTGGATACTCCGATTCGGGGAAGGGGTTTTACAAGGTGTACGCGGATGTGTTTGATAAGATTTACGCGAACGAGATCAGTTTCGCGAGGAAGATGGGGCTGGGGCTCGATTCGGTGAGGGAGGCGCCGCTCATGGGCAATCTGGAGAGCCCGTACGCGCAGGTGACGGCGTTTTATAATTACTGGCTAGGTTTCTGCACGGTGATGGATTTCATGTGGGTGGACATGTACGATGCCGCGGCGGGCGTGAACAGGAAGTCGAGGAGGGTGATGGAGGAGGAGAACAAGAAGCTCAGGAAGAAGGCGAGGAGGGAGTTTAACGAGACGGTGAGGGGGCTGGCGGAGTTTGTGAAGAAGAGGGATAAGAGAGTGGTGGATATGATGGTGAAGAGGAATATGGAGAATGAGAAGAGGAGGGAGGAGGAGAGGGAGAGGAAGAAGCAGTTGGAGAGGGAGAGGATGGAGAGGGCGAAGGCGTACGAGGAGCCAGAGTGGGCGAGGGTCGAGGAGGAAGAAGGCGAAGAAGGAGGGTCTTCAGGGGAAGGGGAAGATGGAGAGAGGAAGGAGGAGAAAGAGCTTTATTGTGTCGCGTGTGGGAAGAAATTTAAGAGCGAGAAGCAGTGGGAGAATCACGAGAAGTCGAAAAAGCATAAGGAGAAGGTGGCCGCATTGAAGGAGTCATTTGTTGAGGAGGATGAGGAGGACGAGGACGAGGATGAGGACGAGGACGAGGATGCTGAGGTGACAGGAGTTGAGGAAGATGGGGTGGAGGAGATAGGAGAGACGATGAGGGATGATTTGGAAATTAAGGAGGAAGAGAAGGAACAGATTGAGGGCGGAGTTGAGATGAGTGAGGAAGAGAGGTTCTTCGATGTTGACAAAAGCAACAAGGAAGAAGGGACTAGGGAGATGGAAGGACCTTCTCACAATGACGGAGACAATGATGATGATGAAATCTTGATGAAATGAGTGTTCTTGAGGCAATGTTGTCCGGGCGCAAGAACCGAAGGAAAATGGCGGCAATGCAGGAGCTTAGAGCGTCTTCCAAAGTTGATATGCAAAATGGTGAAGAAGAATTCATGGAGTACGATAATAGGAAAAGCACCAGAAGGAATCGTGGAGCTAAGAGAGAGAAGGGCAGAAAGAACGGCAGAGAAGATGCAGATACTGGTAATAGCAAAGATAATGATCAGAGTGATAGAACAAATGGAGATGATGGTACGGCCGCGGATGGCTCCACTAGCGACTTTCCTCAGAAAGATGATAGCGAAGCTAGAGGA
Organism: Eucalyptus cladocalyx; assembly: GCA_017140615.1. Taxonomy (NCBI): domain Eukaryota; kingdom Viridiplantae; phylum Streptophyta; class Magnoliopsida; order Myrtales; family Myrtaceae; genus Eucalyptus; species Eucalyptus cladocalyx. The sequence continues at coordinate 5,442,542 of CM029517.1, read as the reverse complement.
GGCAATGAAGTGGCAAAAGATAAAACTCTAAACCAGTCTTCTGACAGAAAGAGGACGGGAAAGAAAGATCCGATCACTAAATCAAATAATGCTCCTAAAGGGAGGAAAGCCAAGGTAAGCAAACGTGTTTTCATTTTGCTCGATATCTTTTCCCGTGCCATGGGTTTTGAATGTTACCATAATTCATTGCTGTCAAGGTTACTCACTTTTAAAGAATCATCAATATTTACTTTAGCTCTTTCCTCTGTAAAAGACTATCTGTTCCAAATTTTATTGGTCCAGAAGCGGTAGGAATTTTCGGGAGTTATAGACCGATGGTGTTCTGGCGCCTTGACCCTCAGTCTTGCCTTTCTTGTCTCTATATTCTTGCATTACTCCAGGAGTTAGTTGTCCATAATCTTGTCTTAGAGCTTGCTCTGATTTTGCCTGATTTTGGATCTGCATGTTGATGCAGGCATCAGCAAAGAATGCTGACAATTCTTGTGAGACCTGTGGACAGGAATTTGAGTCCAGGTACTAAAATTATTTGGTCATTTGATCTGCACGGTTCCTAGTCCTTGCTGTTCTTCCTTGTATTTATTTTCTCGTTACGTTATGATAACCAGGACCAAGTTGTTTAAGCATTTGGGAGAGACGGGCCACGCCTCTCTGAAATACCGAAGATGAAATACCCAATTCAGTTTTGCTTCATCAAAACCATTTGTAAGTTAGGGACAATGTTCTTACAGGCCCTGCATTTTGTTGCCCATTCTTTTGTTCTTTACATAGTCATAATTGAAGAGGGCAGAAAGCATTTGAAGAAGGCATGAAAACCTCTTTTTATGCTGATTCAAGGGTTGACATCATCTCATATGCATGCGGGACTTGCTAATTGAAAAGTCCACGTCTTAAATTATCAAACGTTCCGAAGGAGCAAATGTATTTCATCTTGTGGGTGTCTGAAAACTTATTTGGTCAGTGTCTTAGCCTTTTTTACTGTAACTGTTGACCATTCTTATGATCCTTTCTGTATGGTTGAAGGAGAGCTATATACATTGCGTTTACGGTTGACACCAATCTAACTTTCTCATAAGTATAGTTGCCGCGTCAGTGTTATGTTCTCACAACCTCCATGAGGTGGAATGCATTCAATCTGGGGCAGCAGATGCTAAGTGTCTCGACTGGAAGATTGATGAGGAAACATAGCAACTATGTAAAGTCAGTCGCCAACAGGGCATGGGATTACAGCCCTTGAACAACGGAGAATTGGTTTTGGACCACAATTTCTAAGCCTCAACTGAATGAGGTGATGATCAGTATCTTTACAAATGGTAACAATTTCTTAGCATCTGAAACCAGCTAGAAAATACCTAGAGTTATACAACAGCTGAGAGATATACGTGAATTTCCAAAGCCTACAGAAGCCAGGGAGGGGTTAATTGATGCCCTTCTTTTGTGCTCTTCGACTGAAGCGACCCATGGCCAAACAATCAACTTGGCGGGGAGATCCCATTGTCTTTTCCAAGCGGCGACGGTGTTCTTTTCTCAGCTAATGCCACTCACAGTGCAACGTAACATGAGGTCCCTGCAACCTCCGAGGGGATGGATCCTAGAATTAGAACGTCTCTTTGTTTTTGTTTTTTTCATTTTTTTTATAATAAATATATTGTTTCCCTTTTCCTTTTCTATTAGATTCCTTCCGGTGCATCCTAATACCTTCGCTAACCCAATTTATAACTAACCATAACTTGAGTTCCCACAACTCATTCACTGAAAAGTGCACTTGCTGATTAGACTATTTGCAGACGGATAACCACATTACCCTCCCAACTTTCTAAATTCTTGGCACTCTTGAATGTCATAACTATGTTTTCATGCAAGATGGTGATTTGATCACAAAACCTCAACAGTCCTCTTTCATCGGTGATGCAGGTTATTGGAAATATAGAATATATAATAATAAATATAAATATATTAAACAGCCTCCGAGAAAGGAAAGGAAAAGAAAAGAAAAGAAAAGCATGTAGAAATATGGCTGAAACTTTCAATTAGATTTGAAGGGTCAACGACAGAGAAATCAAACGTGAACAAAGCAGTGGCCTGGTACAGAGAAAACTATCCACAAAGTGATCACTGCAGGTCATGAGAAGCATCTAAACGACGAGTAGAATTCTGAGTTTAGTTATTGAAACCTTTCTCTGTCATCTTCCAGCTAAATCTGTAAAGACTCCAGAGAATTCCAATAATCTATTGGCCATGCGGGTGAAAAAATTAGCAAATTCCAAGAACAGAGACTAATTAATCATTTTCAGCTACTTGTCTTTAATGATATCGCAGGTATAATGTCTTCAGTTTCCATTTGAAGTGTCAATTCTTTAAGAACACCATAAACATCCCCCATACCCAACTGTAAGGCCCTCCCCGACGAAAACATATAAAACTTATTACTCAACTCAATCCAACTCTGGCCTGGGACTTTCTTCAAACCCTTCTCCTGGGCAGAAATCCGCAGTCTTGCAGAATCATCCCACCGGCCATTTGCAGCATAAATGTTAGAGAGAAGCATATAGCTTCCAGTAGTATCCAAATTCTGACTGAAAACGTGTGAGGCTGTTGCCTCCGCGAAATCTGTGTCTCTATACATCCTACAAGCATTAAGAAGAGCTCCCCAAACATGAACATTAGGTGTCAACGGCATGGCTTTTACTATCTCTGTAGCTTCCTGTAAGGAACCAGATCGGCTCAACATATCAACTAGACATGCATAATGTTCCATCTGTGGCTCAATTCCAAACTCTTCAGTCATTCGATCATAAAGCTTACGACCCTCAACAACAAGCCCTGCATGACTACAAGCAGAAAGAACAGCAATAAAAGTGACCTCATCTGGCTCAATTCCAGTTTCGATCATTCCATCAAAATATCTCACTGCATCTTTTCCTAAACCGTGCATTCCACACCCTGCAATCATTGAGTTCCAGGAGATTAAGTCCTTCACAACAAGTTTCTTGAACACAAGGCTCCCCTCATTAAGGCATCCACATCTCATGTACATTGTGATCAAGCTGTTTGCCACCAGGAGGTTATCACTCATCAAAGCCCGAATTACATGGCCGTGGACTTCCCGACCATGGTTGAGTGCTGACAACTCTGCACAAACTGATAAGACACTAGCGACTGTTATGGCGTTGCCAGCAATTTTGGCAAGCTGCATTTGTCTATAGAGTTCCAAAGATTCTCTCCCTCTCCCTGCAGAAGCAAATGCATCGATGATGGCACTCCAACTTATTACATTGGGCCTTGCCAATGAACAACCATCGGATTTTTGGAGCTGGGAGAATATTTCAAAGGCCTCGTCGCATAATCCAGACTCTGCATACGATGTGATTAGTGCATTCCAACTGACTATGTTCTTGGATTCCATTTCAAAGAACAATTGACTGGCATCTTCTAATTGTCTTTGCTTCCCATATGCACGTACTAATGAATTCTTCACAATCAAATAAGCTTCAAAACCATCCTTTACAACAAGTCCATGAATTGCTTTAACCATATGGAGTGCAACCATATTAGAACAAACAGACAAAACCACAGCTAGTACTTCAGCACTGGGACCAATTCCTCTCATTCTCATCGAACCAAATAACTCCACAGTTTCGACATGGCGGCCGCCTCTGGCATGACTCGACAATAACGATGTCCACGTGACCACATTTGGCTCCACCCCTTCGGACTCCATGTGCCGAAACATCTCAAGAGCCCCATCACAGTCGCATTTCGACGCAAAGCCAGAGATCATCGTGTTCCACGAAATACAGCTCCTAGTACCCATTCTATCAAACAGCTGGAGCGCGATGCCCATTTGACCAAGCTTCGCGTACATACCCATCAACCCATTCACCACATGCAAATTACGGTGCAACCCAATTTGCAAAGGCGTGGCAATGAACATTCCTGCACAAGATCGAGCTACCCGCTTCGGCACAAGCTCTCGTCACCAAAGGGAAAGTGAACCCATCACCCAAAACTCCGAGCTTTCTCATCTCAACATACAGCTCCAGAGCTTCTCCATAACACCCATTAGACGTATAACCTCTCAAGATCGAGTTCCACAGGAGCAAATTCGACTTACCCTCCGGGGGCGTTCCGTCGAACACCTTGCGGGCATCGCCGAAGCCCGAACCGGGCGTAGACCGACACCAGCCGAGCCGCCAAGAACGCGGAGCCGGAGGCCCCGGCGACGACGACGCGCGCGTGGACGCGGCCCGGGTGTTGGGCCGAGCGGCACCGTCGGAGGAGGTGATCGAAGAGATCGAGGAGTTCATCGTGGGCGGCGGCGGCAGGGGAGGAGGGGCGCGAGGGCGGTCGAGACTGTTGGGAAGGGAGGGAAAGGAAAAGGCGGCGGTTGGCGAAGTTGGATTCGAGCGGGAGACGGGCTCGGGAGATGAGTTTCGGGCGGGGAGAGGGGAGCATGAAGCGCGTCGATGGTGTGTGCTTGGCTTCACGGACGAGCCTGATCCAATCGACTCGTTGAATACAATGCCCAAAGGGCGCAGAGGTCGGGCTAATTCTCTAAAGAATCCCCTTAACTTTAGGTCTGGTTTTAATTCTGTCCAACTTCTTTTCCTTTAGAAAAGAACTCCAATACTTTAGGTCGATCGAGTCTTAAATCCGCCTCGAACTTTTTTTTTTGTCTTAGAAAAGCCCGCCTCGAAATTTTCTCATTTAAAAAAAATCCCCAAACTTCAGGTCAATTTCCGAATTTACCATGATTTTTTTATTGAAAAGAAAATCATCAATTTTTACTCTAGTTCTAAATTTGTGCCTATTAGCTCTCCGTACAAGAGTCGTGGTTAGTCATTCCTAATTTTTATATCCTAGAAAGATTTTATTTTGAAGATAATTTTCCTTGTCACGTTTTAAATGTGTATCTATTATCGATATGAAAATGCCACGCTAAGTTAGACTGGATCACGCCTTAGATTTGAAAATGGATTAAAACTTGGTATTTTTTTTTTTTTGAAAATCAATTTCGAAGTAAATTTAGGATTGCACCTAAAATTTATGGTTGAGAAGTTCGAAGTAGATTTTGGACTAGACTTAAAATTTGAGGTTTTTTTGTGAAAATAAAAATAGTTTAAAATAAATTTGAGACTAAACCCTAGAGATTGAGGTTTTTTTAGAGAATCGGCCGGCAGAGGTCCAAGTCAACATTCGCATTTCACTTTCATCTTTACATGTCACCTAACTGAGCGTGGCCGCGAATAGATATATGACGTTTCTGCAGAGGTATGGGGTTAACGTTAACAACTGAACATCAGTCCCTGACGGCACAGTGCATTTGCTGCAGCCCATGAACGATGCGGACTTTTTTTTGGACAACAATGTCATAGTTGTCACTTCCAAGCCTCCGCAAAAGCAGGTGATGATCGGTATCTTTACAAATGGTAATTTCCTAGCACCTGAAATCAGCTGTACGATACCTAGAGCTATACAAAAACCAAGAAACGTTTGAGAATTTCCTAGGCCTAGAGAAGTCAGGAAGGTGTTGGTTAGTAGTTTCTTTTTGTGCTCCTCGACCGGAGCAACCCGGGGCCAAGCAGTCAACTTGGCGGGGAGATCCCGTTGTCCTGGTTCTTCAAAATATGAGCTAATTCCTGAGGTGGGTCCTCTAATTGAGTGAGCCCCCAAGGATAAAGTTGTGAATGGTCTGCCAACCATGCGGCGGCAGCGTTCTTTTCTCGGCTTATGTGACTCACGTTGCATTCCCAATCGCGTAAGATAAGTTCTCGGCAACATTGGATAAGATCTTTGTTAGGATCGCTTGCCTGAGGAGCCGTCTTCAAAGAGTTTAATGCCGTGCAAGAGTCCGACACCACCAGAACCTCCCTGTAGCCTCTGTCCCAAACCAAATTCAAACCTTGAAAGATAGCCCACAAGTCTGCTGCCAAACTACTCCACTTACCCAGCTGAAAGCTATAACCCAACACCCATTTCCCAGATGAGGTGTGCACTGTTCCACCAACTCCAGCAGAACCTGTGCTTCCCCTGGTGATTCCACTGGTGTTCAGCTTGACCCAATTCCTAAATGAACAGCTTTGTTCTGGCAAACCGACCTTTTCATTGGGTTTCTCTATCTTAGGCAGTAGTTTTGGACTCCTTTCGACGACGTCGTGCTTATTTGATGTGATCTCTTGGACTTCAACTTTCACTTGTTGATCTGATTGTTTTGGGGCTTCCACTCCACCAGCTCCAGAAGAACCTGTGCTTCCTCCGGTGATTCCACTGGTGTTCAGCTTGACCCAATTCCTAAATGAGCAGCCTTCTCTTGGCGAACCAACCTTTTTATCTGGTTTCTCTATCTTAGACGGTAGTTTCGAACTCCTTTTGACGATGTCATGCTTATCTGATGTGATCTCTTGGACTTCAAAATTCACTTGCTGATTTGATTGTTTTGGGGTTTCCACTCCACCGGATGAACCAACCAATTCAGAACATGTATCTTCTATTTTGACGTTCAATGTGGTTTCAATGAGTGATGAACAGGTATAGTTAGCTGCCGCTGGATCCATGACCACATCTTGGGCATGTTCCTACCAGAAGATTATCCCATGCAGTTAAGAATTATGATTCTGAGAGCAATCACTAAATGAAGTTTGTTTCAGCAGAGTACTTTTACCTGAAAGCTTTCCACAAAGTCTGTCCTAGGCAAAGCAATCTCATCTATACTTCCTTCTTCATGGGTTATACTGCCCCCGTTGGATGCATTTCTTGAGAGTTCATCAATACCGGTAATACTGTCAACTGTGCTGCTCTTGTCGCTAATGGGATGACCATTATTTGAGTGGTCCACAACAGAAAGAGGTGGATGGACATCGAGCTCCTCATGCAGACTTTTACAAGCAAGAGTACTCTTAGCACTGTGGAAGATTCCCCACAGGAAGTATTCACTTTGCAATCCCACAATAAATACTACAAAAGCATAAAACATGAAGTCACATCAGAGAAAATTCGAAGCATCACATACTGTAATCAACCGCATCCAATTCTATCAAAACAAAGGATGATCTATGACAAAGAACACGAGGTTGCCACTGTGCAGGGTCTGTGTGGGAGCAAGCACACATGTGGTGGAATCCACTATGATAGCACCATGAATGGCTACAGGAGAATGGAAGAGGTCTACTGCATACTATATCAACAGCACCATTCATTCTGACAAATTATTCCTCACATTTAAGACACGTGCATCTGGCCAACTCTTGGAATTATACATAGGATCAATCAGCATGAAGCATCGGGTAAATGTTCTCTCTCTCCCCATTCCTATGTGCTAGAATGCTGCAGCAGACACACATAAGAGTTTTTCTTTCTTTGTATGGATGGGGTGGGAAAAAGTAAAACCACACTAGGCGAAACATGTGCAATAAAAAATCACAGCGAAGAGCTGCCATAACCTACAATTACCTATGACTTTACTAGAGTAGCTTCATGATCTCAGAGCCCTGTAAAGATTATTGAGGTGAAGTACCGGTGAGCTGCCTGTACCTTCTAATAGATAGGTATATATCCTCTGAACTCCAACTTCACACTAATCTAGTTGGAAGTCTCAGGAACTAAAGCACGTGCATAAACCTTCCATCAATGTTAAGCATTGATTTTCCAGAACTGCAGCATCATACGAAAGGTTTGTCTAGAAACTATTCATTCTCATGTATGCCAAAGTAAAACCCTTCTTGCATTACGCTCAAGACGAAAAAATAGAGGAAAACCCCAATTAAAATATCATGCAGCATATTTGCAGAAGGATCTAAAATGAAGGAAAGGAAACTGGAACTCACAGTGTGAATCTGCGTGTAATTCTTTTGAGGTAAATATCAGCAACTCAGCGCCATTGACAAGGCCTCTCATTGCATACTCCTGGCTAACCATAAGTCGAACAAGGGCAGAATATTTCGCGATGTGCCTATAAGTTATGATAAATATTTACAGCATGAACTGCTGATCACGTCCCAAAAAAAAAAAAAGAATACCAACCACTAATCCGTTAAGTGTTTTGTTTAATAAACAAAGTGGTTGAACTAACCCATTAACAGTATCAGCTGGATAAAAGTACAATCCAATGTCACCAATATCAGGACCTTCCTTTTGAAATATATCTGTCAAAATTTGGGTCAGAGGGATTGGCTCCAAACGAATCTCCGTAGGCATTTGCAGTGAAAGTTCATATGCTTTCCTATGAACACTACATGGAGGATGCGCACGGAATGAATAGCTGCTATCACCGTGGATAGCATCACCAAGAAATTTCAAGCTTCCGCTGGAGAAGAACAGAGAACACCCAAGTTAAATTATCTGAGATAATTCAAATTTTAAAAGTGCTCAATGTTAGGTTTCACCTAATTCAATACATAATCCAAGAAAAAATTCACTTGCTTTCATCTAGGATCCAAGACTATAAATTCACTAGCAACATTCAGCCAAGAAATTCTCTATCTATCCACAGGATGATCTTCACTAAGCTCAAAGAATAAGTTTCAAGCACATCCCGAAATATTTCCTTGGACCTATATGAGTATTCATGTGACATTGTAAGCAGGGGTAGACCAGTAGCAGTAGATAATATATCTATAAGGCACAAAAAGTTTTCATGGGAAAAGCGAATCAGAAAAGCTACAATGTGTATAAAACAAGTGCAAACTGAGTTTGCCGTGTTGGTGAAGGACTGTGAGCACCACATGCTCGGAGCCCACCAAGTCACTTGCCATAGTGGTGAAAGAGTACAAGAGGCCTATTTTGTTACCTAAAGATAATAGCAAAGAAATGTTGACACTTAAAGATTGAGTGATGCAACCAACCATTCCATAAACTTGAGCTATTGTTTCATATCCATTTGAGTTCGGCACATTTTGTCATACTGCTTTCTACTGAGAATTACGTGTATGATCCTTATAAACCTTACAAACCCCTCTCTTCAAAAGGCATGACTCTTCTATCCTAATTGTCCAAATTTGAGGTTGTAACAAGTCTAATAAACATGCCTTTCTCTGTACAACAATTAAAGTCCTAGGATCAAATTCATCAACAACAATTACTCCAAATTGTAAAACATAAACAGATTATAAACAAATCATGTAAACTTGATTGCTCACCTCCATGTTGCACGTAGGGCAGGAAGATAAGGCCAATATACTTCAAGTTTAGGTAGAATATGGTGTAAGAATCTAATCTCCTCAAAAGAATAACCGTATTCTGCAACAGCATCATTGTCATCTTCTATACAGCACAAATCGAAAGTTGGCATAGATGGTCTGAGAAATTTTCTAATGCATGGACATTGGAGAGAAGAAATATATCCACAATTAAAAGAGCAAGATTACAATAATTAGAAAAGCATTTGCATGATGATGAATGAAAACCCCAACTGGACACCTACTAACTGTCAATCTATAGAGAGCAGATAAATCCTCCAAAATTTAAAAAAGAAAAGCAATGTCTTGCTGGATGGTAACAAGTAATCACACGTGAAATAAATCAAAGACACGGCAATTACTGATCATGTCTGGAGAGAAACAATCATCACATGAAAAAAGGAGAAAAAACGACGAATTCCCCTCTAAAGAGAAATGAAAAACAAATCTAGAAGATAAACTTGATCGAGTATATAAAAGATGAAGAGCAAAACAAGTCATCCCTCTACTTCATATGGAAAGTGCTTATTGAATCATATGTCCAGTACCATCAAAGATCAAATTTATGCTTTGAATCTGCCACGGATGTCATAGTCATAACCACAAAACAAAAGAACAAAGGACAAGAAACACCAGAAACTTTCAATTTTTATCATAAAAACGCATGGGAACAACCAAACTTAATTGTCCTCCTAAAACATTCCTACCATTAGCATATAGGGTATGACCACCTTGACATCTCAAGAAAGCATATCCTTAAAGTTTTCGTCCCTGTTATATCATGAAATCTAATTGCAACAGTAAAAATTGTCTAACCAGACATAGTTACCTCTGTATAAAAGAAAGGAGATAAGCCAACAGAGTACAACAGTTCATTATAAGAAATGTGTAGTAATTAATATTGAAAAAAAAAAGACTCAAGAAGTATTTAGATCTTTCCTGGCAAGGTAAATAAATATCTTAAACATATGCCTTGAAGGCATGCTACATCTTTAAAACATCCAATAAATTCTATACATCGAAGTCAAGAAGAGAGTAACTTTCACTTAAGAGTGTGTTTGAAATTTTCTTCAACTTTGTCAAATATTTCATCATCAAGAAACGACACCAATCTTTCAATCTCATCCATGACTCTCTCCAATATGATGTGGCAAACTCTATAAAAGTAAATTAGAGATATCGTTTTCAAACTTGATTTCGAGATACCAAATCTATAGTAGTAATTAGCAGCATTTCCAGTGTCCATGAGGCAAAGTTAGAGGAAGTCTCATCTTCCCTAAAGTTTTCACATAGAAATATCCTTCCAAACATTTCAGGATACAACCAAAATAAAGCAGATAAGTCCCTTTCTGACACAAAATCCCACTTCTTCATTGATAGTTAGGAGAAAAGGCAGAGAAGGTTGCTTCAAATAGATTCCTGTTACTTCCTTGCCTGATTTATCAAAGGGTTGAGAGCATCTGGATGGTGAAATGGGTGACACAAGCTTCATAGATTCTTCCTTTGCTTCCCTTTCTAATAAAAATTCATCAATATCCATGGACTGCTCCTCCTCAACGTGCTTCTCTGGCCCCGGAACAAGATCCTTCTTGCCTGAAATAGAGTTCATCCCATCTATCAAGTGCAAAAGTAGATTTTCAGACAAGAGACAAAGGTGCCAAAGAAACATCTGAGGGTTGAGAACATAGAAGTATCCTTTCAAGCATTTCAGAATACAACCACAATACATCCCTAAAGTTTTCACGTAGAAGTATCCTTCCAAGCATTTCAGGATACAACCACAACAAAGCAGATAAGTCCCTTTCTATCACAAAATCCCACTTCTTCATTGATAGTTAAAAGAAAATGCAGAGAAGGTTGCTTCAAATTGAAACAAAAAGAAAAAAAGATTCCTATGGCTTCCTTGCCTGATTTATCAAAGCGTTGAGAACATCTAGATGGTGAAATGGGTGACACAAGCTTCATAGATTCTTCCTTTGCTTCCCTTTTAAACATCAACTGCTCCTCATCAACATGCTTCTTTGGCCGCAGAACAACATCCTTGCCTGAAATAAAGTTCATCCCGCCTATCAAGTGCAAAAATAGTTTTTCAGACAAGAGACGAAGGTGCCAAAGAAACATCTGAACTCAACAGTAACAAAAGAAAATGTTGATTCAACCTGCTTTATTATCATGAATTATGGAACTTTGGCCTCTATGATTTATTTTACTATCCAAAACCAGATCTGTTTAATATCTTCACGACTGTCTTGATGCTATGCATGTGAATCATACAATATGCAAGACGACAAACACCAACTGGATATTGATAATGCATTTGATGGAATATTACCTATAAATGGAAATGTTAAGTTACAATATATAACCTGTACCTTCTCTAAAAACGCAAGCTTTTAAGAAAAAAGACTGCATCTGACTTTGTATCAATCTGCTACAGTCTTGAGGTTCGGTTGAAGTATTACACAACAATATTTTTAAACTTGTCATCATAAAAGCACAAGTGCACTTACAAAACTATTACAGATTGCAGTTACTCATTCAGTGAAAGCCAAGCACAACTTAAGATCCCTCACTCTCCTTTCAGACTGCTCCCTAAGTATTTAAGCTAACAAACTGGGAATATTCTAACCACCATTGAATTTGGTGAATGCGTTATTATATATTATTGGCATAGTAATTTGAAAATAAGGCCGTCACCTTTCAGTTCTTTTGCTGCTGAGATTTCACGCTGCTGATTAATTGACGAAACTATATTCAAGCTTCGACTTTTTAATGGATGTGGGCAACCTGTAGACACTAAATGATGATTGCCTTTTTCCATCACAAGGGACTTTGAAGCAAAGACCTTGGACTTCAATGGATTTTGCCGGGCACTAGATGCCGCAATAGGTTTCAGGCACATATGGCTCGCAGAAGGTCTCTTACTCTCCCCCAATGATAACTTGATGACTTCCTCAGGACTAAGAAACTTCACTTTGGATTTTCTTTGACTTTTCGGACCTTCTCTACTGATCGGTGATTGAACCATTGCAATGGATTCTTCTTCCAAATGAAACATTGACCTATTCGCTTCGTCCGGAAATTGGCATTCTTCACAATGCCATTCTTCAGGGACTTCATGCATAACTTGTGCCGCACAGTAACTGGACTCGAGAAATATGAGAACAAACAGAATGAACACCATAACATTTTTCATTGGTAGGAATGTCTGAGCTAGATGTGATTAGGAGAATGCGGGAAAAGAAGAAGCAAATCAATTTGATAAGAGTAGGTTATCAACAATTATGTGCCTCTAAGAAAGAAAATGGGATAACATGAGAACAAGTAACAAGAGGATGAAAAACTGGTCTAGGTTGTGGTGGTTCAATTCAGACAAAGACCACTGCTGCCCATAATGAGGGCTGCTTAAGTCTTTACATAACAAAATGTCTGAATCAGGTTCTCCTGACTCAACTGAAAATAAAGAATCTATCTTCGCTAGTAAGTTCATATGGTCGAGTCATATCAGCAGCTGGATTTCCAGTTCTTATATATTTTCAGAAATGTCTCTTGACAAAATAAACCAGGTCATCAGGCAAAATGCATACGTTGGAGTCGTGACAGATGGAATTAGGGAGAGAGACCATACATATGTTGCCGAGCAGGACAAGTTGAGCAGGTTGCCATCAACTCAGCAAAACCGAAGTCACCACACGTATCGCAAGGATCATCCTGCGTTAGAAGAGATTCAATCAGAAGAGAAAAAAGGGAAACTGCAAGAACATGAAATTCACAAAGACAACAGCGCAATCAACAATTGACAGAACATATAGCCCCGCCATTCCCAAGTAGACTTGCATGTAGGATACCAACTACAAAACTACCTTGCTTCGGCGACTCGAGGGTCCATCGAATCATACCGCAAGAGCAGACAAATACTAGAAAACATGAGTATCCAACCAGTCAAAGGATGCACTCAGCATGTGCGATGGAATTTTTACACTGCTGGTGTACGGAGCACGGCTCGAACAAGCATACGTCAAACCCTCCATGAAAACAAGAAAGAAAAAAAAAAACACGACAAAAAAACGAAGACGAAAAGACACCCGAAGCCGAAAACGGGAATCGGCGAGAACTCGAGCGAAATGCAAGTGCGAGATCGACCCTTTATCATTCAATCCATGCTCACGACGATGTTCCCCGTCAGCCACCGTGTCCCGAAAGAAAAGGGCAAGAAAAAAAAAAAAGACGGCGCAGGTGAGGTCAGAGAATAGTCACTGTTCGATCGCCTTCGTCTCCGCTCTCGACTAAACAGCAAAACAAACGCACACAGCCCCGCCGCTGAAATCACCGGAACAGAAACGACGCGTCTCCCACGTCACGGCGCGCGAAGAAGGCACGCCATCGATCTCGCCTCGGAAGGACCGGGCCGGCGGCGATCGCGACCAGACACGAGCAGCGGATACGACACGACACGACACGTCGGACGGACGGACACCGGCGAGAGACCCCGCCCCCCCGCCGGCGCCGGCGCCGCGGATCGGAACCCTCGGAGAAGAGACAAAGGAACGTGGCTTGCTTGTTCCGGAAGGCAAGAGACGGTCCGAAAATAGCAACAAAGCGGGGGCCACGAGAAATGGAAAGAGAGCGAGACGTGGGCGCGGGAAAAGCTAGGGTTTTGAGAAGAGGGTTTTTACCAGGGACTCCATCTCCGCCGTCCTCTGCGCTTTCCTCGGCGAGCTGGGATTTCGCAGACGGCGAGAAGCTAGAGAGAGAAGCTAGAGAGAGAGAGTGGTGCATGAGCTGTGCTTTTCTGAGGAAGAAGGACGGGGGAAGGGGAAGACGATATACGCCGCGGGGGATTACCGCCTGCGGCCGCGTCCACGGCTGGGGCGTCGCCGGGGGATCGGGTGAGCGCGCGATGGCCCGACGCGATCGCGCCGCGTGGGAGGGCGACCTCCTATCGACGGCCCGATCCCCCGGGGTCTCATTCCCGTTGCGGGGGCCGCGGGGCAGGGGATTAGCCGGGCCCACACCCGTCCTTATTATTCTTCCATGCAGAGGGTTTAAATGCCCGTCAACACCATCATGCAACAACGCTGAGGAGATGCACAACCTAAAAGAAGAAACCTAATGTCACTTTATGACCTATTTACTCTAATTTTCTCTCTCTCTCTCTATATTAACTTACAAATTTGTAGTCATGTGACACTTTATCTATTGATTCTTTTTCAGACTTTCGTCACGCCTCATTATATAGGAAGTCGAAATCTACACTTGAAACTAATTCGTCTCTATTCCAATTCGAAAAAGTGAAGATTCGAACCCTCACCTCCCTCTTTCATGTTTTCGTCCCTATTCCAATCCGAAAAAATGATGATTCGAACCCCCATCTCCTTCTTCCATGTTGAAAGGGTGGCCAGTTAGGCAAAGTATCTAATGATTAGAACGTTAGAAATTTACATAAATGGATAGCATAAGGCAAATAATGTTGGCATGACCCTCATATGACTTGAATAAATAAAAAAAAACTTACTTTGGTTGAAAAATAATGATGGAAGGTGAATGTTACAAATTTGAGATTTTTTTTACGTCATAATAAATAGTTTAGGATAAAGGAAAAGTTAATATAACTCGAGTGAGAAAAAAAAAAAAAAAGACTTGTTTCCACTAACAATCATCTATAATGACCTCGATGGTGGGTAAATGTTATAGATTTTGGGTTTTTTTACGTCACAACAATGCACCATGGGTAGAGTTTGAGATTTGAGACGCTCATGATAAAATTTAAACTTCTTTATTTCTCTATCTTTGTTTTCCGAAACAAATTTGGAATAGAAATCCGTTTGATAACGTAATTTGATTTTTTTTTAAAACAGATTTTTATTCCAGAAATAGATTTGAAAAAGAAATTAGAAGCTAAAATTTTTAACTTTTCAAATTCTGGCTAGAAATTTTGTAATGTGCACCCTTAATGTGCCGTACAATGTATAATTTGAGGTTTTTTCTGTGGTGATTTCTTTTTTCCGTAAATAAACAAAGGACTATACATTATTTTAAGATACTGATAAAAATGACATGTGAATTATAAAAGGAAAGCGAGTGGGGCTGCTCGCGAGTTACTCATACTCGTCCTGGTTTTCCTTTCTAGTGCAAGTTTGAACGCTTTATAGAAAAAAGATTGAGCTTTTATATATATTCCCTTGAATTTCAAATTCAAATTACTGTCTGAAATTTCGAATTCGAGCTTGAGTTGGGATCGAGCTTAGCTAGACCTTATGCTCAAACTCATCGATTAATCAAGTCGATCTGAGTCGAGCTCGAACTAGTTAAGAACTTATTCGAGACAAGCCTTCGTACAAATTTTTTTAATAATGTTTCGAAATACTAAATTTAATTTTCCATGCTTGCATTGCTTTTATTTTTAGGCCGAAAATATTCTTTGGAAAGGAATGCATAACCCCAGGTGAATGATTCAATTTTCTTTAACTCTCGTAGATACATTGTTTTATCTTTAATTAAATTGAATCGACCCTTCGAACATGCTCAATTGAGTCTATCTTGAAAAAAGGCCCTACAAAATCCCGGAATCTCTCGAGAATGTAGTTAGAAATATTATCACTCTCGAAATTTATGTTAAGGCTCTTATCAATAGTCGGTAATGTCGAATACAATTGGCATGTAATTCGTTTCATAATGGGATAATGACATAAATACTCCCTGAACTTTAGCCCGGTATTCAATGCAGTCCTTGTACTTTTTATTTATTTAATGTAATCTCTAAATTTTAACTCAGTATATAATATGATTCTTAAACTTTTAATTTGTTCAATATAGTCCCCAAACTTTTAATACGTGTTCAAATTAATCCCTAAACTATATGGAAGTATTCGATAGGAGGACGGCATTAAACAATAATTGGTAATGTTGAATGCAATTGGCATGTCATTCATTTCATAATAAGATAATAATATAAATAATTCTTAAATTTTAGCTCAATATCCAATATAGTACTTGAACTTTTAACTTATGTAACGTGATTCCCAAATTTTAGCCCCGCATGCAGTATCGTTCCTAAATTTTTAATATGTTTGATGGAAGGACAGCAACAAACATTTTCATATAATCTAGATACTAATCCGAACATGTACCAAAAGTTTAGAGGCTACATTTAATAAATTAGAAGTTCAGGAACGACATTACGCATTGAGTTAAAGTTCATGAATTATACTACAAATTGGACCAAAGTTAAGAAATTATTTGTGCCATTTTCCGATTCATACTCACCGAAGTGTTCGACTAATCTCAATGGCCCATTAAAAATTGACCCAAATGCAAAGGTGCCGGGGAACGTTCTTCAGCACACAGCCCACGTGACCATCCATTTTCTCTAATTTTATTTATTTATTTTAATAATTCATCTAATTCCTTTTTCTGATTAAATTATAGCAACTCGCAATAGAAAATTATTTCTATTCCCTGCAATTCAAAATAGACCCGAACATTCTCTTAACGCTATTTTATAGTTGGTGGATCTCAAGTTCACGTCAGCCATGAAGTAATTTTTTATGCGAAAATTCAAGAATCAAAAGATTTTAAATTTTCATGATTTATTGACAATAAGAAGGATACAAACATACCTCTATTTATAACAATAACATAAAAAATGATTGAAGAAGAAACAAAATAAATGAAAAAAATATCTGATTCCTTTTCGTTAGATGGACAATTTTGGGTAGAGATGACCGGACTATATTTATATAAATTATCAATAGGCATCATCCATCAAAGCAGATTCTATCTTATTATAATCGTATCTTTTCGTAAAAACTGTCATTTCCAATAAGAATTGCAAATATTCATAAGAATTGCATTCTCTTCACAGGAATGGCAACTTCTCAAAAAAAATTGCCCCATTTCATTTTCATAAGAATTGAAACTTTTCGTAGCATTTTAGCATTTAAATAGTTATCAAACCATTAATTAATGATATCACGCGAGTCACGATTATACTTACCATTCATATTTAGCATACATAAAGATACTTCACCATAAACCAAGAAATGCAGTCAAGCCGAGCTCCCTTTAATACTTTCACACATCTTAACCATGTTATTCGGGAACTCGAACCAGTTGATATCAATGAAGACTAATCCGCACACAAACCAGGTTTAACTACAGTCATTGATCATGTGGCGCTCACGTGAACAATGCCTGCGATCCCGTTCGGTCCGGGCAAGCATCACCCCAAGAGATGAATGGAAGGATTGTGAAAATGGTCATCCAGAAACAACAGGACAATAAGATGATACAGATAGTATGCTGCTGCAGTCTCACTTATAATAATAGCTTAGGAACAGGGAGGACTGTCAAATCCTCCTAACCTAGAATTCTAAACCGACACAGGAACCATATGAAGCACGAGCCCACCACTTTCCAGGAGGAATCCAAGGCCCTTCCCTTCTTTGTTTTTTCCACCTTTTTCACCATGTAAGATAGAAAAGGAAGGACAAGAAACCCCAAAGAAAGAAGACAAGTCTGGCAAATTTTTAGTACTTAAAGAGAGAGGATCCTACAAAAAAACACAGTAGAGTCACATGCACTGCATAGTCATAACCACGTATGCACAAACTAGGTGCAGTCTCACTCTATTTTCTGACCCAAATCCCCACCACTTCACAAGCTCCACAGTTTCAACCCTCTTTAACCCTTCCAATTCAGTTCCACAGTGGCATGAGCCAGGAAGAGGCCAGAAGGGCAGTGAAAAAGCAGAGCCAGCAGCCGCTGGAGAGACTCCTGAGCCCCGCATCGCTGACGTCGGTGTTGATCCCCGTTGGGCTCATGCCCGTGCCGACTCCTCCCATAACTCCCGTCGGGGTCCCTGTGAAGGGGGTGGCCGTGGTGGTCGGGGTTCCGGTGGTTGTTGTGGGAGTGGCGGTGGATGGTGTGGCAGTGGACGGTGTGGCGGTGGATGGTGTTGCTGTGGACGGTGTGGTGGTGGACGGAGGGGCCATGGACGGAGTGGTGGTGGACGGAGGGGCTGTGGACGGAGTGGTGGTGGACGGAGGGGCCGTGGATGTGCTGCCCGAGCTGAACCATCGATAAACCAGGCGTGAGTTAACAGATGTTCTCAAAACAAGTGTCCAAGAAGAGGAGACAGTAAATGACCACATGCTTATCTCCAGAGAACAAGCAATACCAGCTTCGTCAAAGATGAGGCCCATTTAGTATGATCAAACCTCTACCGACAAGATTCACATGACGAACGGATCAGTGTCGCCTAGTTCACGTAAAAGTTCTAAACTAAGTTGTCGCGTCGAAAGAACACACGTCCACGACAAATTTACACTACCAGTTCTCAAGTCAAAATATTAATTCGCTACGATTTCAGATAAAGAAAGATGCGGTATGGCACTTCATTCCCTGATGTAATACCAAGAATCAAAATGTTACTTTATAGGGCACTGGTCCTGTGAAGAGACTAGGAAATTATCTAGAGCCTTGCTCACAAAATCCGCAGACAGAGGAGAAAAAGTTAAGGGGATGAAAGAAAAAGCTGGCTCGAGCAACGTAGAAAGAACTTTTTTCTTTGGGCGAGTGCACAGCTTTCGAGAGACCTCACCCTAACAAGTCAAAAGTCGGTTCGAATCTCGAAACATTTTGAGTGTACAAAATGACTGAGCGTGATGGATCGAGGATCCCACAATCAGAGGGTCACAGCCATCAATGCAATGGCCCTACCACAGACCAAAGTGGCATTTAAAATTTACTCCCGGCTGCTTCTGTAGTTTCCATATGTACAGAAAAGCCTTGTTACCCTGTATTTTGGACTATCTGGTAAATGGGCATTTGCTCCTTCTCTTTGTTTTTGAATTAAAGGAGTGAATAAGGACGCTTCACCGTGTAGTTTTTCAGGTGTATTCAAATGGGTTAAAGACCGTCAAGCCCAATAATTGGGGTGCCTTTATCAAAAGTTGGGAATAGAGTCCCACCTCCACCTCTCAAGAATTGATGGATCCGTAGAAAGAGTGGAAAAGGACAACAAATGAACAGCCGGACGAGTCAAGAAACATCATCATGCATCAAATGACAAAAAGAGGACGGCTCGGATTGGATCGATAAAAGGATGAAAAAGCAAAGCCACGCAAAGCATCTGACAGAGCATTCCTCTGTATTCAAACTTTAAGAATCATCCCCGTGATCGAGGGCATTATGAAAGAAAAAGAATGTCATCAGCCGATGGTGAAAATCCTTTAAAATAAGCAGGCAACATTTTTATAAAGAGAAAACCGAGTACCCTTTCCACTTTGAGGGGAGAATGATCGGGTAAAAAGAAAGGCTGTTCATACAAAACCAAACAATTTTGCAGCTCAATGACAGATCATAGCGGCTGGTTGGGACTTATTATTGGCAATGGAATCTAACCTAGGTTCTCCTGATCTACTTTACAAAGTCCGATATTTTATTAAGTAAATGGTGCGTCTTTCCTGAGTAGGAACCCATATTAATAAGCCAGCTGATGATAAAGAAAAGAGACGAATTGAATCTAGCCTGAACTGGTTTATACTTCCCCATCTAGATCAAGTTGAAAAAAGAAGGCATGTTTAAGTTGTTCTAGTCGCTAAGAGAAAAAACCATCAGGAAATGATCTGCGAAATTTTTTTCAGGGAAGGATAGTTTGTTAGAAGGATGAAAGCTGCCAATGTGGTTTCTCACTAGAAAAATATTAAGAAAATGTTGACACTAACGTTTTATAATCACCCCATAATTTTTCACTTTTCCGAAATCAAAAGATCATCTTTTGCAGATGGAACTCATAAAATGACGTCGACGACCTTCCAACCACACGCATTTCTTTTTCAATCTGAACAAGCAGTGGCCCTGTGCGTGTAAACCGCATAATGCAAGTTCCCTTGTTCTTTGTGGTGAAGATAGTGCAGATGACAAAAGATGTCAGAGCTGACAACCCTCTAGATGCTCGACAAGCAAGGGTGGAAATCTACCGTAAAGATCCGCAGTACGCCAACCCTTCAACCCACAAATTAAAGACAATAGGAAAAATTAACACGGCAAGGCAAGTAAAGAGATGAAATACCTGGCACTAGAAGGGAACACACAACCACTAACACCTGCACAAAAACAAAGGTACGGTGAAGTGAATATAGCTCGAGAGTGGCAGTGAAGTTGGGGTGATTATAAGCTAATGTGAGTGCTTGGCTTACTGGGGTCCGTGGTGGATACGGCGGCGGTGCCGGCGAAGTCGCAGGTGCCCTGACCCTGGCCCTTCTTCTGGAAGAAGCTGTTGACGGCGTAGGAGCAGTGAGCCCGCACCGTGTTGGGCGAGTAGCACGACCCGGTCTGCTTTATGGGCGAACAATCCGCCCCGGCTCCGCAGGCGTAGTCCAGCGTCTTCTGCAGCACCGCGTCGCCCAGCCCGTCCTTGCACACGCACCAAGCCGCACCTAAATACGCAGACACAGGGAACAAACACAGAACCAGACATTAGAAAACCACCCATATCATCATCAAGAACAATGGGGATCTTTTCCTTTCTTCTGGGTCCTTCTTGGTTCTGCTTTATCTTGTGCTGAAGACACGAAA
This sequence comes from Eucalyptus cladocalyx, assembly GCA_017140615.1. Classification (NCBI taxonomy): domain Eukaryota; kingdom Viridiplantae; phylum Streptophyta; class Magnoliopsida; order Myrtales; family Myrtaceae; genus Eucalyptus; species Eucalyptus cladocalyx. Next base: position 5,421,792 of record CM029517.1, on the reverse strand, counting down.
AAGGGGTGGCAGGAGAGGGAGGTTCAAGAACGAGAGCGAGAATATCCAAGAACCGGACATTGCTACACAGGACCAACCTCCGGGTCCTTCTCGGTTGTGCTCTATTTTGTGCTGAAGAAACGAAAATGGGGTGGCAAGAGAGGGATTTTCAAGAACGAGAACGAGAACGAGAATATCCAAGAACTGGACATTGCTACACAGGACCAACTTCCGGGTCCTTCTTGGTTCTGCTTTATCTTGTGCTGAAGACACGAAACTGGGGTGGCAAGCGAGGGATGTTCAAGAACGAGAGCGAGAACATCGAAGAACCGGACATTGCAACACAGGACCAACTTCCGGGTTCTTCTTGGTTCTGCTTTATTTTTGTGCTGAAGACACGAAATTTGGGTGGCAAGAGAGGGAGGTTCAAGAACGAGAGCGAGAACATCCAAGAACCGGACATTGCTACACAGGATCAACTTCCGGGTCCTTCTTGGTTCTGCTTTATTTTTGTGCCGAAGACACGAAATTTGGGTGGCAAGAGAGGGAGGTTCAAGAACGAGAGCGAGAACATCCAAGAACCGGACATTGCTACAAAGGACCAACTTCCGGGTCTCGTCAGTACAGACAGAGCTTCGGGAGCAAGAACGAGGGGGAGGTTCGGAAGGAAGAAACGGGGGAGGACAAAATGCACGAGGGACCAAGAAGAAAAACGTTGGTGTGGTTCGGTGCAAGATAAAGAAAGTTCAGATCTTCGAAAGCGAGGGAAGCTTCCTTTTCCGGGTGCGGAGAAGAAGGAAGGAGAGAAGACAGCAGAGGAAGAGAAGAGGGTGCTTACTGGAGTGGCCGGTGAAGGCGAGTAGGATGACCGCGAACAGGAGGAGCGCCATGTCAGCCGCCGGCAGCTTCGAGAGAATGCAGAGATGGGCGTCGGAAGTTCCGCTCTTTCGCAGCTTCAAGCTTGAGAGAGAGTGAGAGAGAGAGAGAATGGTGGAGGAGAAGGGAGGGGGAGGAGGAGGAGGAGGAGGGCGGTGGTGGAGGGGGGATGGGAGCGGTGGAGTACCGCTCTGCCTTTTGTCTTGTACTCTCTGTTTTCTGCTTTTTTTTTTTCTTTTTTTTAACCGTTTTCCTTTTCTTGTTTTTAAAAATCCAAATTCGAATTTCGAGCACTTTCTTTTTATTTTTTTTATTTTTTTCGATTTTGAGCACTTTATCAAGGGAGGAAAATCTTGCCTTCATCGGGAGTTGCGACTGTCGGGATGAGCTGGCGGGAGCTTTTTGGCCGCTCTCCCCCCAAAAGAGGAGGAACGGAAAAGAGCTTCCCTAGAAAAGCGGGCTTCACTCGGGCCGAGGGAAACGGGCCTTGTGTGGTGGGATCCCAAAGATCGGTGAGGGCCCAAATATCTAGTTCGATGGGCCTAGTGTTGGTTAGGGCCCAAAGATCTCATTCGATTGGTCTAGCCCAAGATCTTGTTCAATGGGCCTAGTGTTGGTTAGGGCCCAAAGCTCTCGTTCAATGGGCCTTGTTCATGTCTTGTCCGATCAGACATCTGGTTTTTTAAAGCCCATCATGGTCGTCGGTATTGGAAAGGAAGACGACGCAAGTGATTTTCAGACTTTGACTTGAATGTGCAATATTGTTCCTAATTTTAAATATTTAAACTCTAACCCAATGCATAGTGTGATATCCTTGCATTTTTTATTTGTTCAATGCGATTCTCAAATTTTTTGTACATGTTCAATTTACTCCATAAGATACAAAAAAAAATCCAAAGTTAATATTGTGGTTTTTGAACTTTTAATTCATTCAATGCAATCCATGAATTTTCGTTAAATGCTCAAAAGTTTGAACACCAAATTGAATGAAGTTGCAAATTCGGAGAAAGTTTATAGATCATTTGTGTAATCATCCATAGCAAAAATAATACTATCTTTGTCCATCCACGATCGGAGATTCATCGAGCCTCCTCCTTTCTTCTTTCTTTTGATGCTGAGAATCCGACCTAGCTCACTTTACGGGAGCATAGCACCGATTAAACCTACCTTTCTTTTCTCTCTCTACTAGATCAACAATGGCCACTAAATTGCCGCTAAGCTCCAACCGTCCACAACCCGTTTGGCATCTATTTCGCGGGGCTAGTCCAAAGCTTTATATGAACAAAAACCTCAATGTCCCCAATCAGACAATAAAGTTCTAGAATTGGACCGGATCCTTGCCCGTCCTCAAAATTCTAGTGTGCACTTTATCACAAATACCTCTTCCACTCCATCTATAGAAACAAAAATTTCTATAAAATCCTTCATGCTTCTCAGTTAAGTTAAAAAATGATTCAAATAGATGTAGTCGAGGGCTTCATTATGCATTTCTTAGGCTATGAAGAAATTAAGGATTATGTGTGATAGTCTGATTTTCTACTTCTGTTTTCAATTGAATAAATTGGGCTTTACATCGACGTGTTTATAGTGCTATTCTTTGAGCCGATTACTCATGAGATAACTAGACTATTTGAGGAAGTCATTAAAGGATTTTTATGCAACATGCTTGAGAATTTGACTAGGAATCGACTGCTCAACCGTGTTAATCTGTAAGAGTCATTGTGGCATGGTCAAAAATTTATTAGGGTGCACATGGAAACACTTATGTTCTTTTTTTGTTCTTGGGAACAGAAATAAAAAAAAAGTGTTTATATTCCGGGAAACAGTTTTTGAACAAAAGAACGCGTTTGGTAAGTGTAAAAAAAAACTGTTCTTGGAATAAAAAAAGAATAGAAACACGTTTGGTAATCTGCAAGTCAATTTTGTTCCTAGAATAGAAAAAGAACAAAAACACGTTTGGTAAACGACAAAAAAATTTCTATTTTAAATTAAAAAAAAAAAACATTTTATTTAATAAAATTTAAACTTGATATTGAATTCTCATTCTTATGAAATGCTCATTAATTTTATTTTGTTCATGGTTAGTGAAAACAAACATTTTGAATATGATCATATGGCATATTTCGTAGAAAATTTTGTAATTAAAGTTTGTATCAAATTTTTTCAAGTACTTTTTTATTTTTTAGTTTTAAAGCATATAAACTTAATATTGATTTCTCATTCTCATTAAATGCTTATCAATTTAATTTTGAAAAATGGTAAGTGAAGAAAAATATTTTCAACATGATCATATGTGCGCCCTTAAACGAAAATTTCATACATCTCAACATGAACCCTTCCATACATGACTCGCTCTGTGAACGAGAAACTAGTCGAGGAAACACCCCAGTAGCATTAAGTCACTCCTGATAAGTTGGTCAACTCTTCTACTCATCCCCAGCATATTCAATTCTTCTTCCATTTGGTCTTCTCAATGAAATTAACCTAGGACATACCAAACTAACATTGCAATGATCGCTTTGTGAGTTTCTATCATATCTAGAGAAAGACATCATGTGTTTGAACTAATCAAAATCGGAATAAAACTGCAATCTTGTTCACAATTATGAGATCCAATGACCAATAAAGCTTCAAATAAGAAAAATGCATATGGGCCTAGACAAAGTTTTCAGCAAATAACCCTCATTTTACATGCTTTAAGTCAAGCTCGTTTGCAGTTGTGGATACACATGAAAACAAGCGAAGGCCTATGGTGAATATTCAGCACCTTTGTTTCCAGCTTATTTAGATATTGTCACTCTACCAAACTCTGCAAGCAATATTACACCTCACGAGCTTTGAGCTCTCTCTTTCAGCAGTCTGAAAACCTCTAGAAAACTCCGAAGAATGTCGCTACTGCAAAAACAAGAAACAACACGCCACCCAAATAGCCAACCTGTTTGAAAACGCGAATGACAAAAACCAGTTAAAATCAAATCAAGTGAATTTTCTTTGAGCATTGATCTTTTCATAATGTGCAGCAAATACAAACATTGAGACCACTAGGAGCAAAATATGACCATTATTCATCTAGCTATAGGCAGTACAGTGCACATTTTAGGCCTAATGCATTGGTATCAAAAATATACTGCATAATGAAGTAGAACCTTTTCAAACCAAGAGCAACAAGTACACAACTGGAATTCTCTGATCTTTTCCAAAGTGGAAATTGGGAACACATACTTTTGCATTTAGATTACGAATGTACTATAACACAGAAATGGTAGTCAAATAGCAGGCCACCAAGAATATGGCATATCTGGCCCCATTCGTGCTGTAACCCTTAACCACTTACTCAACCGTTGATGCAAGTGAATGAGTTAAGCATCATCAGCAGACATATGTTGAGACACATGGGAGTATATGGTGCAGGATAGAGGATCCACATCCTGATGCTTAGAGTGCATGTAGAGAGAGAGAGAGAGAGAGAGAGTAATTGTCACTATTCGGATTTGCATTAAACTCACAAGCTTCTCAGATATGTAGTTGGCTAGAAATGCACCCCCAAGAATCGCAATAGATGTTGCCACAAGGTGTCCAACAATAGCTCCACTTGCGACACCCCATGGGGACTAGATGTGAACGAGGAAGATATTATCGGGATATATCGCCAACATCTATAGGATTGCATAGCAGTATAATTAAAACCTAACCGACCCGTCTTTTACCGAGGGCTATAGTAGCAAGCATTGAGCGATCTCCCCATTCCGATTGCGCTTTAAAGCTCGGAAGACATCTTTATAAGAGGAATGACCATTCAAAGTACCAACATTAATATTACAAGTACTAAAAAGAGGAAAAATGATCTCCATCTCCACAGTATGTGAACAAAATATTGATAAAGAACATAGTAAATACAGATTTCATTAGGTAGTCAACGACCAAATGCTATAGAACACCAAAACAAGCCAAGACAGGTTCTTCAATGGCAATGTAAAACTTTCTGGTGGCAAATTTAACAATTTCATTGAATGCAGTGAGGGAAAAACAATCTGCATCTTCCACTTTGGACGAAATATTGGACCGGTAGAAGAACGAAAGATGCTTACAAACAAAGAATACGAGGTCAAGGACTTCCGAGACAATCTCAAGAGGATTCGAAAGCCGTTTGGAGACCTAATAAACATATTGAATCAAATCGGGTACCACAAACTTTCTTAAACGCCAAAACCTATAAGATAGCATGTTGAGAAATAGATCAGCAAATAGCCAAGTGAGAAAATGTATATCCAGTGAAGGATCACAAGGAAGTAAGCATCTAATTAAAAAACAACATTTTCTTTTACAAGCTCTTCAGCTCTTCAGCTTCAACGTATTCATCTAGTTTAGGACTCGCTCTTCTCTCCACTCTTATCTACATTTGACGGAATATCCCATGCATCTTTTATTGATTTGAGACCAAAGAATATAAGCAAGGTCAAAGCAGCATATTCCTCAATTGGTAAGACTGTTTCAATGATCACATAGAGCAGAGACATGAAAACTCTTGTAAGAAAAGAGCCAAATGATCAAATGGATTCTCAATCATGCCAAGGAAAGACAAGTTGCAGAGACAACTAGTAAATTCAATAATTCAATAATTGATAGGTTTTTCAACATGCTCGAGTGCAGCTCGAACGAGTAGCCGTCCCAGATCTACCGCAGATATGGGCGAGCAACGCTCGCTCGAGGCTCGAGCGAGCGGCTCGTCCCAGATCCGCCGTCGGCCCTCAAGCGAGCGTCCTAGATCTGCTGCGACGAAGCCCATTGTCGACCGGAGAAGGAGGAGCACCGAAACGTATGTAGTCGCTAGTGAGGACTCACCGGAGAGTCGGCCGAGTGGGAGCCATCGGAGAGATGGGAGAGACGCCGGAAAAGGAGAGCACGAGAACGAAGCTTTCAGGAGAGCACGAGCACGCACGAAGAAGAAGGAAGCTTCAGGCCGGTGTTGTTCCAATTTTGTTCCATTATTCTTTTCGTTTTTGTTCTTTTTTGCCTTCGAAGAAGTGTTTCTTTTAAATAAACAACTTTTTTATGTTTCTTTTTTTGTTCCAATTTTGTTCCAGGGAACAAAAAAACAAAAAAAGAACAGAAGCGCAACCAAACGCGTTTACATTTTTTTTTGTTCCCGAACAAAATCCGTATAGAAGTGTTCCGGAAACGCTTTTTTGAAGCGTTTTCATGCACGCCCTTAGAGGCTGGAAATGGGTTGGTTTAATTGAGGTATATAATCAGATATGGATGATTCCACCTAATTACAAAATTCTCATCGATCGGCATTAAATTGATTTTTCTGTCGTTTTGATACCTTATGTCTCGTAATTGAAATATTAAGATTTTCACAACAACCGAAAATCGTCAATGAGTTAAAAATGTACATTGTGGCTCGAAAATAATCGACCATGGGTTAATTGCATTGGAAATTCCCAAAAACTACCCGATAGTTTAGGTCGCACAAAAATCACGTCTAACTGAATTTAACTATGAAATTTATTCCGATTTCAGAAATTGAGAACTTTCATGTGTCATAATTAATCCTAAGGATATTGTTATATCTTTTCAAGATTTATTGACGACGGAATTGTTAGTGAAAAATGCAAATGCAGCAAATTAAAGAAATAAGAGAAATGCCATATTTTAAATAGATTTTTGGCATTTAATGTGGAACCTTTGAAGATGGAATTATGAAGATTTAAATAAGACTTTATTTCTATTAATTAAGGTTATGAAAGGATGAAATGAAAAAAAAAAGTTATTGGAAATGGCCGCAAATTCGGATGCTTGCACACCATGAGAGATTTCACCACCATTTCAATTTCATTTGGGGTTGGATAGGCTTGTTTGAGATAGTGAGTCACATGAAAGTTAAATGATGGCCATTTTCATGGAAAAAAGGACCAAGAGCCTTGTGGAAAATGGAGGGAGGGGCTGTGACCCCATGAATCTCACATTATTTCCCTAACTTACTTTAATTTCAGGAATTATAAAATAAATTGCAGTCAAGCTGAATCATAAGAAACTGAATTATACTCGGTTCTATTTATCATAAAATTTTGTTTTTTTACACGCAAAGAGATGAGGTTAAGAGGGAGATTTCTACAAAAAATACTAGGAACTACAAACACTAAACATCCCGCCTTCCTTTGAGTATGTACATGCTGTTAGACAACAAAAAACAAAATTCTCCCACACGTCGAGCACTCCTCGGCCACCTCCTACCCCGCGGGACTACCACCATGGCTTGGTCCGTCATCGTACAGTGCCAAGGGCCCCACCAGCTGACCATCCACACGCGCGTAGAGGGCTACGGAGGCCATGTATGCCGACCCTGTAGGTGCCCCGTGTCTACCGTCAAATAGGATGTGCATTTGACAAAGACTACGCTCGGGAAGTGTCGGTCATGGATGTCCTCTTGCCGCTATACAAAATCGGCGAGAGAGCCATATAGGATGGTCGTCGTGGTAGTAAGCGGTGTAGGCGGTGCAAAAGACATATTCTAATATGAATAAATAATATAATAAACAAATGTGAGTTTTTAAAATAAAAACTCAGCAAGTGGATAGTTAGTCATAACTTAAATTTGGTTAAAAACACGACAAATAGGTAAACAAACTGTCAATTTACTGAATCCACAAACGTCTAGTTGTAACAATTACTAGGGGGAGACGACACTTCGCCATGAACCCCTCGTACCTAACTTGGCATCACGAGGCCCCCTGTTCAACCATTATTAGACCTCTTGAGAGAATACTATTACTTCTTTTCATCCCTCTCCAAGCATCCCGACACCCGGGGTCTCACATTGACTCTTTAGCCAACTTCACACATTCACAATTCTCTTATTGCAGCACCAACCACTTCAGTATGTGAACAACCACAAATAGGTCTAAACATACATTATTAAATACTTTAAAGTATATAAGAACTCTCATTAAAGGCAACATAAAATAAAATGTTTTTCACCTATATTTCTCTATAACAGAAACATTTTGAACCGTTTTCTTTTTTGCTAACTCAACCAAACCATTAATTTTTCTACCAATATCTTTTACAACATCTTGACACTCTTCTATAGTATCTAAGAATAATCATAGTAGATCTTTACTTATAAAGAAGTATTCCATAACTCGGTACAAAGCAAATATTCACGATACGCATGGCCTTTTACCAAGCAAAATAACGTATCACAGCTTCCTTGCAAAGTTTCTACATCTATGTTGACCATTAATCCGACAGGCAACTTACAAAAAAAAAACACCATCGGTGAAACCGAATCAAAACAGAACCGAAGGAGAGGAAACCCACTGGATAGCGTGACAGCACCTCACCCAGTAACCAAAATAATTCCTTAGTCTAGTGCAAATGAATTGAACTTGAGTCGCTCACATTCAAGCTTTGAAACCGAGCTGTGGTTTTCATATTTTCCGCACCCAACCTTGAAATCTACCCCGGTTTTCATATACACAGCAAAATAAAGCTAACCTGTGCACCCAAGACCTTAATCATAGCTCCACTTACTTGGATCTTTCATTGGCAGAAGAGGGAGGAAGCGTTGGGCGAGTTGGGTCATTGTGACTAGTGGCGGGAGCTCCAAATGGGACGGGGCAGCGATGACTCCGCTGTTGAATGGAGGCGTTGGGCTACGAGGGGCGGAGATTGGGTCGGGTTTTGGTGGAACGAAGCGAGAACATGGGAGAAAAAAGTGTGTGTTTCGATAGAAAGAGGGAGAGAGAAAACGTAGGTGTGGGTGGGTTCTTTTGGGGCTGAAAGTGTAATTCCCCCAAAAGGAAAGAGAGAGTGAAAGATAAAAAGAAAAGTGGAATAAAATACGTGTAGTCTCCCCTTTTTTTTAACTACACCTGGATGCTACGTGGGGAGGAAGACAAATTTCTTCTCTATAATTCTCTTTTCCTCATGTATGAAGTGAATCATCGCTAGAAATTTAATTTAATTTTTTTTTGAAATAGTCTCAAATACGCTCAATCTAACTAACGAAATTTGGGTATCACAGGGGCCCTCTATAGATTTCTTTTCCTCTTCTCTCTCTCCCCATCCATGCGTTTCCTCCCTTGCTGCCGTGCATCTGCCTCTCTTTCTTCATTTTTCATTCTTTTCTTTTCATTTCCTTTTCCCATACGTGAAAGCCTTTGTCTTCTTCTTCTTTAAACACTTCAGTCCCCTGTTTTGGCTTCCCTTTGGTCGACCAAAACAACCGCTGAAAAACATAAGAGGCCCTATTTCGGTCTTTGCTAGGCTGGACCAATGTCCACTCTTAACTCATCTGCCTTACATGTTCCGTTTTTCTCTAGATTGGCATTTGTTTGCTGACAAAACTCCCTTACTAGCAAGCCGGCAGCTCACCAGAATTGGCGTCACTCTAGCTTCTTTGTGTGGAAAGTTCTGCAGCTCCATCCACTGGTGTTGTTGCCACACCTTAATTCATCCCTCTTTTGTTTCAACTTATTCTCACCATCGAAGAACCCAAACCCTTTGCTTGTGTTGTTGCCCAGCTGCCGAAGCACAAGTAGTTTTGAACCAGCCCACCAGCCGACGAGCTAACGCTACCGTGTCGCAGCCGCACCTTCGCGGTTATAGCTCTTTCTTTGCTCGGCTTCCACCGGCCGAGAGCAAGCCCTTTTAGCCATGAGCCGATGGCTTCTCAGCTTTGTTCCAGGCTGACTGAAGTCACTCTGACATCCCAAGAGGTCGCAGCTTGGCTGTTGCCGCTTAGTTAGCAACGGTAGCCTTGGATTTTCTTGGTTAGGTGAGTTAATTTTCTTAAGTTTTGATTATGGGCTAATTACACTTATTTAGGAGATTGATTAGGTTTAAGATTAGTTTAGGTTAGCTTAAGTAGATGTTAGTGATAACCCATAATAGTTAGATTAGTATTAAAATAGGTTAATATTAGTCAAACTAGGGATATTTGCACCGTTAAGGACGGGTAGGTCGAAAACAGGGGTTGTTCTTCAAAACTGATTCCTAGACACTTGTCGTTTGTAATTTTTGTAGATCGAAATTGTTCATGAATTGGGAGCTAATGTCTTCTAGATAAATGTTTTAGACATCCTCAGCTATAACATATATTTTTCTCAAGATTTTTAGGGACCCAGAAGCAGGAGATATCAATTTCGTCATTTTCAAACAGAACTTCGGTTTTCATTGGAACTAGTGACCTTTTAGGATTCTATGGATTTTTATCAACTCTTGGAGTTCGAATTTTAAAATGGTTTTTTCAAAAAAATTGTTTTTCACTTCTTTTAGTTTAACATACTCAAATTTCAGATCAAATGGACATATTTTAGATCTCGAACCAAACTAATTTCGGAAAATAGACTTTTTGGGAATGGACCTAGTTTTGGTGTTGGATTGAGCGATTTACTTGGCCGTATCTAGAAGGATCTGGGCTTTAGTGTCTTCATGAAAAATGTTCATTTATGTGTCATTTACAATATGTTCAAATTTGAGAATTTTCTAAAATCGTTAGATTAGATTGCTAGAGTTAAAATGCTTTGCTTGCTAAAAATGACAAATTTGGTGATGTAATTGAATTATACAACTAATTGATGAATTATGAAATTTGATAAATGCATAAGTGATATGAGAATTTGTCACGAGCCTTTGGGGCCAGACGATACTTCTTCGAGAATGCCTCAAGGAATGCCAAATGGATCTTTGGCCGATACTCCTAATCGGAATATCGTCTAGGTGTAGATGACCGTACTCGATGGTGCAAGACGATGCCCAACCAGGCTGGAAGACTGCTAATCGTTGAGTTGGCCGTAGCCGATGGGTCAAAGTCAGTCGAGACTTATGAATGATTGATATTGAGGGACCTAATTAGGAGACATAATTTTATGGTGCAATATGGAACATATCATAATAATTTAATTTGGTAATTGGTGGCCCGTGTGATTGTGATGCTATGTACGCCCATCTATATACTCATGTTGAAGTGTTCCTATGATATGTGATCTCAATACAGTTATGTACGATTTGATTGATACTGACATGTAGGAAAATGCTAGTGTTGAGGGAATTATGGGAAATTGGGTAAGAATGCATGTGGATGTACTTTTCTCCTAATCGGAATTTAAGGGATGGACTCGTTGAGACGTTATTTCTCTCCGTTGTGGGCTAAATTTTTTTATGTCCCTAGATGGAAGACTGTCAAATCAAATGCAGAGGGTTGCAGGGAGTGAAGTATAAGTTTTTATGTAGCTTTTTCCAGATGTTGACGGGTCTTTTGCCTGATCTGGATAATGGGTGACCGCTCACCCAGAACTATCAAAAAGTTTAGCAAGGCCGTAGGGAGGGACTTGATCCATAGTCGAAGAGCTTGGAGCGTAGATAACCTAAAAGCTCTTCTTTTTGATATAGACTCTTGTTATGTTGGGCTTTTATGTACATAAACACTGCTGTAAAAATATGTGTTTTTGTGTTTTTACCAAAAAAATATGTGTGTTTTGTGAAAATATAATCCTATGTTTACTATTCCATTTCTGTGTTGTCCGGAGGTTATTATTATGTTTTTGCTTGTTCAATAAAATAAATGGGTCGGCAACAATTCCTAGGACGTTGAATTTTTTTTTTTTATCGACCACTAAGGGATGTGCACACGCTTGAGATTCGGGTCGTGATATTACGTATAGTTTTTAGTATTTTATAGAATTGTAATCACATTACAAAAAAAAAAATGATCGGTTTGGTCTGGTTAGGCGTTTCCACCTCTACAATTGGGAACGGGAACTGTTCCAACTTTATGGAATTAGAAACCAAATTGGTGATCTTGAGAATCGCCTGGAACCGATCGATTCGGTCAATCGGGGCAAATTCCTTTTTACTCAACTTTAGGATGTGCATAACAACCATTTTATTTTTGTTTCAATTTTTTCCACCCTATTTTTGTTTTCAGAATAGAAATCAATTTAGTAAAATTATTTCATTTTTATATTTGTGGAATTGATTGTCACTCTAAAAATAGGTTTAAAGTATAAATTAAGGTTATGCATGGCAACATTTCTCTTTCTTTGTTTTTCGTTCTTTTGTTCCTCATAACAAAAGAAGAATTGTTTGATAAAGACAACTAATTTTTTTATTCCCCGTAATAGAAAAATAGCAAGAGAATAGATTTTGAATATAAATAAGAAAAAAAAAACTTATTGTTCCCAGAAACAAAAACAAGAAATAGTTTATGTTTCAAGTGAAACCATATATTCTCTCTCATCCCTTTTTAGCTCGTGCTTGAAGCTCTCTTTTCAGCTCACCTCCACCCTTGTGCGGTCACCTCTCTTCGATCTTGACGCCTCTGGTCACCTCTCTTCGGTCCCTTCACCTCTAATCCTATCGCCTCCGGTCACGTTGCCTCTAGTCTAGCTACTTCTCTCCAGTCCCATCGCCTCCAATCATGTTGCCTCTCTCCAGTCCCATCACTTTCGGTCGCCTCTCTTCGGTCTGGTCACCTTTGGTTGGGTCACCTTGTTCCCTTCTTGCCCTAAATCAAGTTTCTCACTTTGATTCCCTCTCATTGTACTTGCTTTCCTTGTGATTCTCACTTCTTGAAGTCAAATAGTTTGTTGAGATGCCTCTCCCGTCGCCTCTAGTCCCGTCTCCGGTCACCTCTTTTTGGTCACATTGCCTCGGTCGGCTCGCCTCGTGCTCGTCTTGTCCTAAATTAGGTTTCTCGCTTTGATTCCTTCTCATTGTATCTATTTTAGTTGTGATTCTTGCTTATTGAAGTTGAATCCTTTGTTCGGTCGCCTCTCTCCGATTGTGTCACCTCCGTCACGTCACCTCTGTTTGTGCTCGCCTCTCTCGCCGTTGCTTCCTCGTGCTTGTCTCGCCTTAAACCCAGGTTTCTTGCTTCGATTCATTCTCATTTTACATTTTCTGCTATGATTCTCACTTCCCAGGAATCAACTTCTTTCTAACGGCTATTGTTGCGCTAGATTTTTGTTGCAAATTTACTCAGAACTTATATTCTCCTATATCATAGCTCTAACAATCCTTATATTTTTGACAACCATTGCTTTGGACAGTCATTATATTAATTGAAGATGGATATGGATTCTTGGTTTTTAACAATTTTAGCTATGGACTATCACCGCTATTCCAAGATTTATTGTGCAAAACTAGCAAAGAAAAAGATTTATTTTCTAGAGGGAAAATGTGGTTCTATAGTGGAGTTGTCTTTAGGATGTTGGTGAAGTGACATATTTTTCATTAGAAAGATTTTCTCAATGTATTACTGCATTATCAGTTCAGAAATCTGTCAATTTAGAAGCATTTCCTTGCATTGGTGGATGTTCATCTTGTAAAGTTTAATCATATTAGGACTGGGAAGTACTCAAAATCTTACTATTCATGTGTTAGAAATTTGACTAGGGCTTCCTTATTAGCATTGATTTCATTAATATTCTTGGTGAATTATAGTCTCATAGAAGGTTTTATGTTGTGATTGGCCAAATTGACTGGGTAATTGCTTCTTGTGAGTCTGAGATGGTAGTGTGCTAAATGAGAAAATTGATTGCTAAGTAAACATCTTTTCAATTTCATGCAAATTGAGAAGATTGATATGGGTTCTTTGTTGTAATAAATAACTCAATCTCTTTGTTTTGTACTTATCTTGTTAGTTATGTCATATGAATGTTTATATTCCTCAAGTTCCAAAAACAACTTTCACACATAACATCCATATTAGATCTCTAATTGATTCACATGCAAAGCACGATCATTTTACTAATGCTACTATCAAATCAGTAGAATCATTGTGATCATTGGCAGATTTTATTTTCCTAGCAACTTGCCGCTAACACTTTCTTTATGTCATTGTCCAAAAAATACTTGCAAAATTAGGATTCGTGTCCTCCAATATTTATGGTTCTAGCCCTTCAAAAGAGACATAATCAAGACTAGCCCTTCAAAAGAGACATAATCAAGACTTTCCAAGTTTGTTGCTATGCCAGATTTTTCCCATATCAGGCATATGAATTGTTAATACCATATATTATTCAAATGGTTTGCTGGATTTTAGTATACAACCATTTTCCTTTGTCCCCCTCATAGAAATAAATTGATTCTCATATTTTATTTCTAGCTACTTAAGGCGTGTTTGTTTGTACCGTGTTTCTGTTCCTTTTTTGTTTTTTTGTTCCCAGAAACAAAAAAGGGAACGAAATAAGAAACAAGAAATATTGTTTCTTATTTACGAAACATATTTGAAGAAAAAAAGAAACAAAATCGTGTTCTCCTGCGAGCCTCTCCTCCGCAGCGTCTCCACCGTCGTCTTCTCCGGCGCCTCCCACTCTCCGGCGCTGACAGCCGCCTCTGTCTCGAGACTATTCGGCTTCTCGACCGTCGTCCTCTCCGGCGCCGACAGTCGCTGCGAGCATCTCCACCTGTGAGCGGGTGACGGAGCTGGGTCGCGGGTCGCTGGGCGGCGGCGGCGGCTGCGGTGCGGGGCTCGGCCGTGGGGTCTCGAGCGGCGGACATCTAGGAGCGGAGTGGCGAGGACAGCCGGTCGAGTCGTGGGCCGGCGCGGGGTCGACGATCGAGCGGATCTCGAAGTCGTGGGTCACGGTGCGGTGAGATCTGATGCGTCGGTGGCGAACGGAGGCTCGAGACCTGCAGATGCGTCGATCGGGCATGAGGCGGAGGGGCGGTCGCCGATGCGGTGGTGGCGAAGGAGGCGTTGAGTGCGGTCGCCGATGCGGTGGAGGGAGACGACGGTGTGGCTTTGGGTCACCGTCGGCTGGCACGGTGAGGCCGACCTCATGCCCTAGGCCGGGCGAGCTCGATCTCGCCCGGATCCGGCGAGGTCGAGCTCGCCCCGACGGTGACGCCGAGCCTCGCTTGGGGCGGCGAGCCTCGCCGTGGCCGGGTGAGGCCACCGGCCATGGCCGATGCGGCGACCGGCCAAAAAAAGAAAAAAGGAAAAAGAAAAAGAAAAAAAAAAAGAAAAAAAGGAAAAATAAATAAGAAAAAAGGAAAGAAAATAGAAAATAAAAATAAAAAATAAAAAATTAAAAGAAATAAAAAAATTATACAAACTTACCAAACGTGTTTCTATTCTTTTTATATTTCTAGAAAGTTTACCAAACGTGTTTTTTTGTTCAAAAATTATTCCCGAACAAAAAACACTTTTTTATTTATTTATGTTCCCAGAAACAATTTTTAAACAGAAACATTATCAAACGCATCCTTAACCTCAAGAGGTTTGTGCTTTGATGAAGATTGTTGTCTTGCATTTTTGTGAGGGATTTTTTTTTATTCCTCAAATGATAGTTCACATACATTTCAATGATTTACCTTATGTATTGACATTTTATAGAAGTATATATTATATGACGAAAAGCTTTTATTAAATGGGTTTACCTAATTAGGAACTTTTATGCATTGAGTAGCTACCCAGGGCTATGAGTTGGACCTATTGATTTTGGTTTGATGCTTGTAGCTACTATAGTGATACCATAAAAGAAATGACAATAGAGAAATCATTCATATATCCAAACACCATTACCATCAAGAGATGACAGAGGTCTCATGATAGGAGCCATAGTTTAAATCATTCATATATCCAAACACTATTACCATCAAGAGCTGACAGAGGTCGCCGATAGGAGCCATAGGTTTTAAATTCTATGCTTATTTGTATCGTATCTACATGTAATTACTACTCAACAAACCACCCTAGAAAAAAAGTGACAGTAATTAGAAGACAGAATTCACCATGAGTTGGGTCCAAGATTATGCATGGTTTAGAGATAATACCATCTCATAGCTGGATTTGTTGCTTGTGTCTTTATTTAGTCTAAAATATGGTGACAAGAAAAAAAGGAAGCAGCATATTGCACTTTCTTTGGTGTGACAATGGCGAGGCTAAATTATTGTGACTCAATGATTTGAAGAGAAAAAAATAATGCCAACCATTGGGTCTTATTGTAGTTCATTTGTATTAGTGTTTACTTTTTTTTTAAGTTTTTGCTTCCTGTTTGTATTTTTTGCAACTCCTAAAAGTGGTTTTAAACACTGAGCTGGCTTGCCATTTATATTGTGTATAAGAGCCTTGTAAACATAATTAATCTCATGAACTGAGCCTTTTTAGGATCCTTAATTGACTCATAGATCCATCGTTATTGTCCTAACTTTTGTAATGTGTTTGTAAACTATTATGAATACATTTATGTTAATTGTATCAAGGTCATCCAATTCTATCTCTTGAGCACAAATGCCATTGAATGCATCATAAATGTGGACGGACACTTGAGAAGCATATTGTAACCTATTGTCTAGTCGACACTTGAAGACCTACAAATGGTCGTTTGAAGCTTGCATCCTAGTCAGGAAAGAAAAAAGCAAAAGAGGAGAGGAGAAATGCCTCCCGTCATCAAAGTCAAGACAACCTTGAAAGCTTATGTGAAACACGAAGATAAAATACTTTGTAATTCAGAAAAAAGCAAGGTAAAAATCAACATCAAGATGAGATGTATTGAGAGCTCAAAATAAGAGACCAAGGTCTTTACTAGGTGCTTTAGGAGCGTACTATGAATTAAATGCATAATAACAGCAAAGCCATGCCATGCATGCATCATTCTAGTAGCTGGAAATTTCCAACCCCAACCCGACGTCTATGTCAGGATTATAAGACTGATCAGCAAGCCACACATGCACATCAAAAAATCACTACAAATTAATTTGGTTGACAAGATCCGTTGTGCCTTAAAATTCACAAAAAATTATTACTGAGAACTATAGTTTGAAATTTCAGTCTATAAATACTGATTCCAACAAGGCGTTGCCTAAATTCTATAGTCTACACGAGTAAAGATCCTCACACACGGATATAAGATAAGAGCTCAAGCTCCATGACACAACCAATATAATATAGGTTCATTTTCGACTGGAATTCTCACACCTAAGCAAATGTATTATTAATGTAATGAGATTTTTTTTTTGTTAATCTGGGAATCCCCGTATGCGGTCGGTAATTCTCACACCCCGAAGCAAATGTATTATTAATGTAATGAGATTTTGATCTTGTCAATTTTATATAGTTTATAATCTATTATTCTAATCTCTTCCTTTTTCTTATTTTTTATTATTTAAAGAAATTAAAATTTGGAAAAGAAATTTTCAAGCTTATACCAAATGCATTTTTGTTCTTTTTCTATTATAGTAATAAAAATCTTGTATAGTTATTCAATGCGTTTTTGTTGAGAAATTGCTTCTAAGAATATAAAGAAAAAAAGAATTATTTTGAAAAAAATTATTCCTCAAAATAGAAATGTTGGCATGTGCAACAAAAAAAAAAAACATAATACTCTCTATTTCTAAAAACAGAAATAAGAAATAATTTTTTTATTATTTGTTCTCGCTACTAGCTCGTTGCCCATTCGTTGTCGCCAGCCGCTATTTGTTGTCTGCTTAGTCTCTGTTCGTCAATTGTAGCTCATTGCCACCGCTGACCATTCTTGTAGGTTACTGTCTCCTCATTGTCGCCCATTGTTTGTCACTGCTCATCGCTTGCCATCCTCCTAGATACTAGTTGCCGTTCACTATCGTCGATTGTTGTCTGCAATCGTCGATCGTCTCTCCTACTATCTCTCCTACTATTGGTCGCCGGTTGCTGTCCATTGCTAGTTGTCGTCCATTGTTGGTTGCCATTTATCAGTTGCCATCTACCGCCATCAGTTGCTTGCTAGTTGCCGATCGTCTCCATTTGAGAGGAAGAAATTTGATGTCGTTATCAAATGAATTTTTATTTTGGGAGTAGAAATTTTGTATTATTATCAAATGTGTGTTTTTGCTTATAAATTCATCCAAAAGTAAAAATAGAAAATTATATATATTTTTAAAATTAATTTCTGACTAAAGTGGCTTGATAGAACCTAACCAAACTTTCGAGACAACTTCTTTTTTTCTTTTCTTTTAGCGATTTGTCTTCTTTCTTATTACTTGGTCCTCAAGATCAGCCTCCTCAACAGTGAAACAGCCTCATTCATTGCTGCGTCCAAAGCTATATATAAACAAGACCACTTCTCATTCCTCGTCCGTTTCTTTTCGTCATCGTTGAAGTAGAAGAAGAAGGAAGACGACGACGATGCTGCTTCAGCTCCCTCGCCTCACCAGCTCCCTCCGGGATCCCTTCGACGCCGACGAGGCCTTCCTCCGCCGCCGGGCCGCCCTCCGGAGCCGCCGCAAGCCTCGCAAGTAAAAGCCGCCACAAAAAAAAAAAAGAAAAAAGAAAATTGAATTTCACTTCGCTTTCTCCGTTGCTTTGCTTTCGCTCCGGCGATCGCCTTCTCAGCGATCGGAATCCTGTTTCCCCTGCAGCGCCGCGGATTCGGTGGAGGAGTCGGAGCTCGCGCGGAGGATCGTCCATCGCTGGGATGAAGGTGCGCTACCCGGACCCCGACCCGACCCGACCCGGGCGGGGATCGGGACGTCGCGCGTGCTGTTTTCGGATTCTCTGTCCTTTCTCGTTTTGCTTTTTGTCTGATCTGCTGTGTTCTTCTCGTGCCGTTTTGCGATGCAGCTTCTGCGGAGGTGAGGCAAGCGTACAAGCAGTTCATCGCCGCCGTGGTGGAGGCGGTGGATGGGGAGGTGACCTCGGAGGAGTTCCGCGAGGTGGCTCTGGGAGTGTACGGCCTTTTCGGAGGGCAGTCGGTCGGCGAGTCTGTCGAGGATGAGGAGGCGGCGAAGCGGAGAATTGGGGAGAAGAAGTAATCCTGTTCTTTAGCCTCCCTTTTCTTTTGCCTTACCTGCATTTCCGCATTCCGTGGTAATTTCGAGAAATGCCGCGGGGGTTGTTAGCAATGCCGATGCTGTAGCTATAGCACATTTTTGTTTTTGGGCATGCTGAGATAGTGTAAGTTGAGAGTTCTTTCTGTGGGGTACTATAGAAGATGAATACAAAGTGAGAATTCATATAATAATCTTCATTCACTTGGAAAGGAGCTTGACAATTATTGGATTTTCGATCCTGTTTTGAGGGGAATATCTAAGTGTGATTTTAGTATAAAATTTTGGATTTTTTTCTACAGGGGAGAACTGCAGAAACTTGTTGGCCGGGTGGTTTCAGAGACGTGCCTGCAGAAAGTCGCTTCTCAGGCTCAGAGGCTCTCAGGCTTACAGCCAAGAGACCATAGGGCTGTGGCAGAAGAAACAAATGGAGATATGGACGATGTCGAATTTGGTGCCGACCTTGCATTTCATCCTCCATCGCGATTTCTTGTTGACGTTTCTGTGGAAAATGGTGAATTACTTGATGAGGAGACCTCTACATCTGTCTCATCTGTTCATGATATATGGCAAGGTGCGGGAGGCTACAAATATAGTCAGACAGCCAGTAGTGGCAGAAAGTACGATTTAAGTTGGTTGAGAGATGCATGTGATAATATAGTGAAGGGCAATAGTTCATCACTTTCTCGGGATGAACTTGCCATGGCTATTTGTCGTGTGCTTGAGTCAGATAAACCTGGTGAGGAGGTAAGAGTTTTAGTCAGTTTTCTGTCACGTTTAAGTTAATGTAAATTTGGAGTCGGTAGGCCCGTAGTCAACAAAATACATGGAATATCTGAATCTTTTCTTTTTTCCCTTTCTTTTGGGTTGGTGAAGATTGCAGGTGATTTATTGGATCTTGTTGGGGATACTGCATTTGAAACTGTTCAAGATGTCATAATGGTCAGACGTCTACTCTTTGTTTGCCTTCTTTTCTTTGTTTCTGTTCTAATAACAATGTAATTAATCTAGTCTCTTACCATCCTTTTGCAATGTCATGTAGAGTAGCTAATAAGTCTCCTCTGCTTTTCATGTCTTAAAACTAATTTGTTTAGAGTGTGAACTTGTGTACTAGTGCTCTGTATGGGTTGTTGATTCTTGGTAAATTTAGATCATGATTTTTTGAATGCCTTATCCTATATGTATCCGAAGATGCATTACTGGCTTAATGCATTCTAAACTATATCCTCTGATGTTACTTTTGTGGCGTGAGTCATGAATGATGAGTTTCTTGAGTATGTTCTGTCTTGAAAACATGAATTTCTATGCTGTTGAGGCCATCAATACTATGGCATATTCACAGGTCCAATCTTTTAAACAAGTTTGCTGTAGAATATTAACTTACGAATCATTACCATATGGTGTTCAAAGGCATCCACTGAGGTTACTGCAGAAAGATTCTTTTGCATGGGGCGAGCTAATTTGTTTCACTGTTCTGTTAACTAAAAAACCTTTATTAGTCACTGTAATAAAATAGTTTCAACATTAGGTCTTCAAGAGATTGATGGTTGTGTGATGACGCATTTAGGTTTATGATAATAATTATTAAATTTGCCCACTCTAGCCTAAACTAGGATCCTCTGCAATCAGGAGGAGAAGAAAAAACAGAGGGAGAACAGTTGCCAGCAAATTGTTTGCAAGTAGTTCTGCAATGCGTATTATAGCCTGGTAAACATAAAATAAATAAAGTCATATGTGGCTTATTCTGAGTAGAACTGTGGGAGGCAATCATTTCTTTGTGTACTTTTATATTGAAAACCCAGTGCATTGTAGAACTTATCTTCCAAGTCAGGTCATGATTGAGTTGAATAAAATAGCCAAGTGATTGTTATATACCACCATCTGGAGCTGTTGATATATTTTACGGAGTCACTTCCCTAAGTTACTTTTATGCAACAAAAATGGTGATTAGATTCCTTTCATCTCATAAGTGGATTCTTTAGGGATAATCATCATTGGGACTGATCTTCTTCATTCTGGCAGCAACACCTAAGTCAGTTATCTTCATTATTTTCTTGATTTATGATATTCTGATTTACTCTTTTAATTTTGCATTGAACCTTTTTCTTTGGAGAAATGAAATTTTATGCTCAACTGTTTATTTCTTTTTCTTTCTCTTGGAGTATAACCACTAACAGTCTTTAATCCTGTCAGCATCGAGAGGAACTTGTTGATGCTATACGTCATGGCTTGTTGGCTTTGAAGTCTGATAAAACAGCTTCAAATGCACAAGCACGTGTGCCAACTTATGGTACTCAGGTACTCCCCAGTGCCTACTGGTTTGACAGTATTATACTAATTGGATAATTGGCTACAAGCTTCATCACATGTTTGCCTCTTTGTTTCCCCTTTCTCTAAGGTGACAGTGCAAATGGAATCCGAACGGCAAATTGACAAACTTCGGCGCAAAGAGGAAAAGCGACATAAGCGTGGACCTGACTATGTGGCTGACACCGGCTTATCTTCTGCAAGTTTTTCCTCTTTACTCCAAGCTAGTGAGAAGAAAAGTCCTTTTGATAATCTTGTTGGAACTGGCGAACACTTGCTGCCTATTCGTGAACTTCCTCAGGGAACTATAAGGAAACATCATAAGGGATATGAAGAAGTCATTATTCCACCGACACCCACAGCAGAAATGAAATTGGGTGAAAAGCTGGTATCTCCTTCACTGCCAAATTACTGCCTTATCACATAGGTTAACTGTTAATATTAAAAAATAATTTTTAGCTTCTTGGCATCACTGGAACAGTCAACATGTCTGGAAATATTTCCATAATGTAGATCAAGCATATTTCTTACACTTCCTCTTGCACGTAAGCTGGATCTAACATGTGAAACATAGGATCTAAATGCAACTGTATTAGACAACAACAGGAGGACGAATGTGAATAACATGCATAATGACCACAGGAGAGAGTGCCAAGATTCCAAACCATCTTGGTCACTGTTCTTGACAGATTAAGCTTTTGTGAGAAACAATGTTCTAACAAAACCAAGGAAGAAAGAGAGACAAAAAATGTCTTTTTCTTATGAATACACATCTTTCCTCCGGTGAAATGCCGAGCTATTGCGAATGTGCTTTGTGCATGGTACTCATTGGGAAGTGGGGTTGTGTTCTTTGCTTAATATGTTTTCTGTTTGCTTATTTATTATCTTACTGCACCTTTTCATTCTTATTCTCCATCAGATTGAAATAAAGGAACTAGATGACTTGGCCCAAGCCGCTTTTCATGGCTATAAAAGCCTCAATCGTATTCAGAGCCGGATATTTCAGACTGTTTATCATACAAATGAAAACATATTGGTGAGATTTTTCTTTTTTATTTAGTGGATCTTGGACAATTGAATTGTATGTGGAAAGCCATTCAACAAGTATCCTCTGATTTTAATTTCTTATACTTGCAGGTTTGTGCTCCGACTGGGGCTGGTAAAACAAACATAGCTATGATTGCTATTTTGCATGAGGTATGCATCTATGATACCCTAAACTTTGGAGTGGCAGCAAAGTTGTGGATCGTATCATTGTAGTCCCAAATCATTTGCTTATGGCCTTAGATCAATTTTCTTCACCAGTTATATTGAAAAGATCACCTGGTTGTCATATCATTATATAGCACTTGAAGCCAGATCCACTGGTGACGAATCATGACCTTATTATGAGTTTATTATGGATGTGCATGCCTTGGTTTTATCTTGTCCTTTTCTGTTTGTTTTTTCTTTTGATTCTTAGAGGAAACATGTGATTGGATTTGTTTACTGGCCAGCGTAGATCTTATGCAGGACAAAAGTCTACTCTGAGATATGCAATTGGAAATGGACCTTAGTTTCTTGATCATCTTTGGCAGGTTGGCCAGCACTTCAGGGATGGTTACTTGCATAAGGACGAGTTCAAGATTGTTTATGTTGCTCCAATGAAGGTAAGAGCTGCCTTTGCTCCATTGCTTTTTCACATGCATTCCCTCTGAGACTCTTACAGTTGCAATGATTTCTGCTGCTTAGCCACAAAAATTCTCTTTTCAGTAATGAGTTGCCCTTGGTTGACCTTGGCTCTCTAGCTGATGTTTTCTGCTCCCCTGTTAGGCATTGGCTGCTGAGGTCACATCAACATTTAGTCATCGGTTGGCTCCACTTAATGTTACTGTGAGGGAACTTACTGGGGACATGCAACTTTCCAAATATGAACTTGATGCAACTCAGGTTATGGGTTCTCCCTTGTGCGTATCTCTTTCGTAACATGTCTATGAACAGTGGCTTGACCGTTATGCTTATCATCAGATGATAGTAACTACACCAGAGAAATGGGATGTTATTACACGCAAGAGCAGTGACATGTCACTTTCTATGCTGGTGAAGCTCTTGATTATTGACGAAGTGCATCTGTTGAATGATGATAGAGGCCCTGTAATAGAAGCACTGGTTGCTAGGACTCTTCGCCAGGTACATATCTAAAGCGTTATCAATACTTTTTGGGTGACAATAGGAACCGAATTGGCAAGATAGAATGTAGAATGAAGTTTTACTCTGTGTGGTGGAAAATTCAGTATTAGAACAAAGTGCAATGACTCTAAGGTGATCGAATTGGAGGAATATGTAGAATAAGAATGCAGACATATCTCTTTTATTACAGTTCTGTTTTCCTTTATATGTTACCTTTTATGAGGATATGTAAATTATTCTGACTTGATTAGCGTTTTATTAGTATGAAATGCATATGTATTTTTCACTTTGTTGGAACATAATCATTAATAGTGTCACAGTGCAGAGTTTAGGTTCAAGAACTTAAGACTGTATCTTTTAGTTGTGCCTGTCCTCTGAGTACATATGTGCTGACCCTTTTTGGTCACAAAGGAGTTTTTGGGCATTGTACATTGCCATACATCAGGCACTTTTTGGTTCACTCTGTTGGATGGATTTTTAATTTACTCAGTTTGCTTTATCCAAATATGTAGCTGGATATGATTGAATCTGATTATGGTGGCAGGTGGAATCAACACAGTCAATGATTCGCATTGTAGGCCTTTCAGCTACCCTACCTAATTATCTTGAGGTGTCGTCTAGGAATAAATTTGTTAGACTTTGCTTGTTGAGTTCTCTATCTCTGAGGCTTCTTAGCAGATATTGTATCTTTCTTCACTGTCCAGGTTGCTGAATTTCTGAAGGTGAATGCACAGAAGGGATTGTTCTTCTTTGATTCTAGCTACCGTCCTGTGCCTCTTGCTCAACAGTACATTGGTATTAGTGAGCACAACTACTTCGCTCGCACTGAGTTGTTGAACGAGATATGCTACAAGAAGGTATGCTCTATTTACCCATTTAGATAATATATTTTTCTTATTAAATACTTATGCTCCCAAAATATGTGATTTAGGAGAGATACTTGAATGCTATTTTAGGTGGTTTCGGTTCAGTTGATGCTTTTAATTTCAGGTTGTTGATTCACTAAAGCAAGGTCATCAGGCAATGGTATTTGTGCATTCGCGGAAGGACACTGCAAAAACAGCAGAGAAGTTGGTAAGGCTATTTTAAGAATGAGATTTGTTCATTTCATCATCTGAGTATAAATGGATTTGTTCTGGTAAATAGTACTTTTGGCTTATGTGTAAACGTTTGCTTCAGCTGAAAATTTGATAAACCACTGAGAGTCAAGTTTGACTTAGAATTTTGACTTAGATATTCTGCCTTTAGGGCATAGCCATGTTCCAATCTCTGGAAGGGAAAATGGATTTTCTGCTGTTGTCTCATTTAATCCCCAATTTTGCAGCAATTTGAACATGTAGCTTGTGCGTTAATCTAATTGCTGCATTTGACCCACACCCACCCCCCCCCCCCCCCCAAAAAAAATCCTAATTGCTGCAATTACATCTTTGTTTGCTTAGTCATCTTATGCATTTTCCAATGTTGAGTAGGTTGAACTTGCACGAAAGAATGACGAGCTGGATCTCTTTAGTAATGATGATCATCCTCAATTTTCATTAGTTAAGGTAAGGTGTAAATTATCTTAATTGATCGGTACTTTAAGGTATTAGTCACGTTTGTTTGCAAATGACATTCTAGTACTTTATCCCTTTTAGAGGGAAGTCCACAAGTCCAGAAACAAAGATCTTGTTCAACTTTTTGAAGCTGGTGTTGGTGTCCATCATGCTGGAATGCTACGTGCTGACAGGGGGCTGACTGAACGCCTCTTCTCTGATGGATTATTGAAGGTTGAGTATCCAATTTGTAGTGTGATATTCTTGAGTTGCACAGTTATTGTAACTATCTTCTGAGATTCTGCATCTGCTGTTTTAGGTGCTCGTTTGCACTGCCACTTTGGCGTGGGGAGTAAATCTTCCAGCCCATACAGTTGTCATAAAGGTTGACTTCCATTTCTTTAGTTCCTATTGTTGTGATCCTAAAATTTTGTTTGCTGTTTATATGACGATATTGTTTCATGTGGAGCAAATAATAATTTATGGAACTCAAGCGCTTTGGTTTTCAATGTTCTGACCAGTATGGGTCACAGAATGACTTTCTTCATTTTTTGCTATCTGAAGCAGTGCCCACTGACTGAAATGTTTACAAAGTCTTTCTAGCTTCGTTACTATGCAGAAGCACTTCTTAGGCCAAAAATGATAGGTTTTCTTTCCTTGGGTTCACTGCTGGTGCAAACATTCAAAGTCCATGTTCAAAGATCATCATACCAGTGTGTAGATCCTGTGTGCTTTGCATCAAGATGGAAATGAAAGAGATATCCATCTATTTTGTATAACGAAACAGAGGATGCTTCTTCAGTAATACATGTTTGAGCTTTTAATATAAAACCACGCTTTCTTAAGCGCTTTTAACTTTTAGTAAGTCAGCAGTGGCATAACAATTCCAGATTATATTGGAGCTGGATGTCTGGAGTTTGATTTCTCATACTTCCCATGGGTTTCTCTCTTTTCTCCACATAAATTTTCACTCACGCCTTAATCCACTTGTATTGACTTTGATGCTTCAAGCTTTGGTCGTGCTATCATCATTTGTGAGGGAGAGTGTTAAGTGCGTTTGTGCACGCACATGTGCACACATTAACATAGGGTCTTGGTTTTACACTCAACTTTAGAATGGTAAAAATGTTGGAAATCCTGTATTGGAATCTATCCAATTTCCCACTTTGCCTAATTTATAGTAAGTTTACATACTTCAGCCTTAGGCAAAACTACTAGCTTATGTGTGAAGAGTGTTAGAGCATTTTTGATAGTAAACCCCCTTTCATCTAATAGCTTCAAATTTTTTCATAAGATGGCAATGGCTCACAATTCTACCACATGTCATTAATCTTTCTGAAAGTTGCTAATCACTTTAGAATTGACCTCGAGGTTCATATTGAAATTTTCTTTCATGGTTGGTAGTTTCAAATGTCTGTTTTTAGTTCTTTAAATGTAACTCTTTTTTCTTCTTTTTCCCTCCATGCGATGCCTTAAGAAAAGTTACTTCTACTAACTAGTAAAACATAAAAATGGCTGCATGCCATCGTAATGATTGTTGGATGCATAACTGTTTTCACATTATTTTGTTCACGCTTGTCACCTAGTTTTGCACTTGTATTACAGCTCCTCTTTTCAGGTAAAAAATTTCGTATGACATTATTTTACATTGTTTGAGCCGACATTTGGTGTTTATCCCAGGGAACCCAATTATATGACCCAAAAGCTGGTGGATGGAAAGACTTGGGTATGCTTGACGTGATGCAAGTAAGATCCAAATTGCCACATGTTAGGTATGGAATATGCCTGATTCTAAAATTTAACTTTGCTCTCCAAAATTATTACTTCAGATCTTTGGACGTGCTGGGAGGCCTCAGTTTGATAAAAGCGGCGAAGGAATAATAATTACGTCTCATGACAAATTGTCATACTATCTGCGGCTGCTGACAAGTCAGCTTCCCATAGAAAGTCAGGTACAGTGTAGTAATATTCGACTTGGCTTCAACAATTTATAGTTTCGTCCTTGTCAAGGTTGTCATCGTTCAGTTTCTACTTACTGGATGCCGTCAATTAAACTGCCGTCCTTGCTATTCATCTCTATCTCTATCTCCCTTTGTAGAGATGGGGTGGGGTGATACCATGTAATAAACCAGACGGAAAAGGATGGAAAAAAAACAATTGTTGAAGTCTCCAATGCTAAATGTAGACAGGATTTTTGTTGAGTTTATGGTCATATCTAAGCATGCAAAGTTTAGGTAGCTTACTTCTAGTTGAGTTAGTTACTAAGTTACATCATGTTTTGTGCTTGACGAGCAAACACTTCAATTCAAACTTGAGAGAAGCAAGATCATGTCAAGTGCCTGGGTTACACTTTGAAGTTTTTTCTTAAATATTTGGATTTAATGCAGTTCATCTGACTGGTAAAGGCTATTGTTGTATTGAGATAATGGTGCTTTGAACTGTTTATGATGTATTATTCTGCACAACCGACTGGTAGGTAAAACACCAAAGGGGTTTTATTGTTTGCACAGCTTTTGAAATAGCAATCATCATCTCCATGGCCTATTTGACAAGACTGATTGATAGAACTACGAGACACTGTAAGTTTAGGAATACGCAACCAAACAATGTTATGAGATAGACTTTCCTGTAATTATTTCAAAATGCTCCACGTGCATACATCTTGAAGAAAAAAATTATGCCAACATAGATGGCTTGATTTCTTCTCATTGTAAGCAATTTTTTGTGCATTACTATCTATACCTGACTTTGTTGCCTTATAACGATATTAGTTAGGTTATGTCTTGTCTTGCTTCTTTCCTTTTGGGCCTGAATTCTTGTTTGCAGGCTCCTAAAATGAATTTCCAAATCTGCAACTGCCCTAGAGAGTTTGGAATGGATTATCAGACTTTTGTCTTATTGGATTAGATGATTCTCCTTCCTTTCATATATTGTTGAAATTATTCCCTTGGGTTTGTCTTATTCTTTGTCATGGCTTTTTTTGCCTGAATTTTTTTTTTTGGGGGGGGGGGGGGAGGAGAGTTACAAAGTTTTGCTAATTTCATGAATGTTGTCCGCCACCACCTGCTTTTCGCATTGGTTGATATGCCTTCTTTACTGATGCTTATGTCTTTTTTTGCAGTTTATTAGCTCTCTGAAGGATAACCTGAATGCAGAGGTGGCTCTTGGTACTGTGACTAATGTTAAGGAAGCATGTGCATGGCTTCGATATACCTATCTTGCAGTGAGAATGAGGCTGAACCCTCTAGCTTATGGGATTGGATGGGATGAGGTATTTTTTAAGATTATAGGAAATCTATTTGAATATTTCAGGCTCCTAAAGACAGTTCTGTGGTACTTTGTTTTTCCTTTTAAAGAGAGTGAGCTTTGTGATAAGAACTGTGGATGAGGTATTTTGCCTTTCAGTTGAGGATAACATTTGCTTCACCCACTACATAGTGGAGACATATCCAAAATTCTACTTCTTCCACTCACTTCTTTAGAAAAATAAGGATCATGGTAGCATGCTGATTGGTTTGCTTAAAAAGTTGAGAAATTAGTTGAACCTTTTAAGTTGGAAAAAATATGATACACGCAGGACTATATTATATCTGCAATCATATTTCTCAGCAATATAGTAAAAGAAAATAGTGTAAGAGTTAGTAGTAGTAACATCAAAAAGGTTATTCAGATGAATTGGATTATTAGAAATATGCTGTTTTCCACAGGTTGTTGCAGATCCTTCTCTCATGTCAAAGCAAAGGGCTCTTGTGACAGATGCTGCTCGTGCACTTGACAAAGCAAAAATGATGCGGTTTGATGAGAAAAGTGGCAATTTTTACTGTACTGAGCTTGGCCGTATTGCAAGCCATTTTTACATCCAATATTCTAGTGTTGAAACGTACAATGAAATGATGCGACGCCATATGAATGAGAGTGAGGTCAGTGATGATGAATTATTACTTTGGTTGATGTACTTTAACATTTGCACAAAGAGATAGGGAGCTATCATGACCTTGCAATGGGAGTTCAAATGACTGCTTGTCTGAAATGACTGGCAATCTGCTTATCTAGCTCAAGCTTTCATCCGATGTTGTACTTATAGTGTTTGTCATCTTTTAGATATTTTGTAGTTTCTAACTGGTCATAGGTTGTAAGTCTCTCATGGTGGGGGCTGCCTTTTTATTGGCTTTGCAGGTCATTAACATGGTTGCCCATTCTTCTGAATTTGAGAACATTGTTGTACGAGAGGAAGAGCAGAATGAACTTGAAACGATGGCACGCACATCGTGCCCACTTGAAGTGAAAGGAGGTCCTTCAAACAAACATGGGAAGATATCCATCCTTATTCAGGTTCTCCCTTTTTGTCTCTTCAGGCTCTTACTTTATTATAACCTTGATGACCCATTTTGATGACTAATTTTTGGATTGTGGAATTTGCAGTTATACATATCTCGTGGCTGGATCGATACATTTTCATTAGTTTCTGATGCTGCATATATAAGTGCAAGTCTGGCCCGTATCATGCGAGCTTTGTTTGAGATTTGTTTACGCAGAGGCTGGAGTGAGATGTCTCTTTTCATGTTGGAATATTGCAAGGCTGTGGATCGCAAAATTTGGCCCCATCAACATCCACTCAGACAATTTGACAAAGATCTTTCTCCAGAGGTCTGTACAACAGTGACAAGACTATCCACTGTTGTGGTTCTCCACACAGTCTGATAAAATATTCATTTTTGGTAGGTCCTGCGGAAGCTTGAGGAACGGGGTGCTGACTTAGATCACCTGCTGGAGATGGATGAAAAGGATATTGGAGCCCTGATTCGCTATGGGCCTGGAGGGAGGGTATGACTCTCGTGGATATAGTATTTGTTAAAGATTATTAATCCTCAATGCGTCAAACATTCTTAGGTCCTCATTGATGACTCGATTAAATACTGAAACTAAAAACATCGATACATAATAAGATTGAGCATGTTTAATAACACTAACTAATTTGGACTCAGTAGATAAATAAGTTAAGATGCACTTAATGTGTCAATTAAGGAATGGGTTGCTTAATTGATTTAATGGAAAAAGAATTCATGGAAATATAATTTCACCAATTATGTTGTTGAAAACTACTGACAATGCTCAATGTTTGGTAAGAAACTAGTAAATATTCGGTGTCTATTTTCGACTATCATCAAACAATAGTTTGCTTCCATTTTCAGCACTTAATGTTGCTGACCCTTAAAATTTAGAGCTCAAACCTTTCAGTACTTATCTTTGGGTTTTATCATGCAAGCCTTCAATGCAACCTCTTCTCTTTCAATTGTGTTTTGGCAGTTAATCAAGCAGTATTTGGGTTACTTTCCATCGATACAATTGTCGGCAACTGTTAGTCCAATAACCAGAACCGTTTTGAAGGTATTGCAGGACACCATTTGTGCATCATTTGATGGTTTTGGGAAAGCACTGCTGACCTAGTTGCATTTTACTACTCAGGTGGATTTGCGTATTACACCAGACTTCACATGGAAAGAACGTTTTCATGGTCAAGCAGAACGTTGGTGGATCCTTGTTGAGGTTCTGACTTAAAAGCATGCTATTTCTTTTACTATATGTTTGATAACATTGTTTTGGGATTGTCCCTATCAGTGTTTCATTGGTGAAGTTCGGTTTGAGTAGTTGTTTTTGTGAAGTTCACCACTGAAATTTCTTTTTTAGTAGTACACACTTTTTCGGTTGGTTTTGTGCAAAACGAAAGTACATCATTCTGTTGTTAGTGAATATATAAATTATGCAAAGCTGGCTTGTAAAAATACATCCTGTCCCAATTGTCAAAAGGATATTGTTTATCCTTTTGTTGTGAAAATGCTATTATTTGTTGAGTATGGTACAATCTGTAGGAAATGCATCTGTATTGGGTATACTTTTGTAGGTTTGATCTGTTTTTCAGGTAAAAGAATGATTAACCTCTTTTTTTGTGTTAGTTATAGGCATAAGCACATGTTGTTCAACTCCTTTTGGGAGGAAATGAAAGAAAATAACTTTTTTTGTGGTACTTTTAAGCTTTTGCTATGGTTTCGTATTATATTAGAGAAACAAAGAAGAGCAATCTATGTAATGTGTACAGTTAGTTTGGTTTGGGCCACACCAGGTAAGAATGCAGTGAACTCGAGATTTGACTCCTCAATTGATGTTCTTTAGCAAATAGGCTGAAAAAATGAGGACAATGAAAGAACTTTTGGCTTCAAATTTCCTTTGGCTAAGCCCTTATCCGATGATAGTTTCAAGTATAATATTCCAGTTCACGTGTTCTTTTTTTCAATATGTCATAGCTATTGACCCAACATGTATGATATGGTATATTCAGTTGGTTATCACTCTCACCTGGAGCTTGGTGAATTTCCACAGGATTCTGAGAATGATCACATTTATCATTCAGAGCTGTTCACTCTAACAAAGCGGATGCCTAGAGGTGAACCACAGAAGCTTTCATTTACTGTTCCAATCTTTGAACCTCACCCTCCGCAGTACTACATCCGTGCTGTTTCGGATTCATGGTTGCATGCTGAGGCTTTCTACACCATAACGTTCCACAATCTGCTGCTGCCTGAGGTGTTTGATTTTGTGCTTATCTTTCTCTGTGGATAAAAAGTTAATATAATCTTGCTTTTTATCTTCCTTATGGAGTGTAATGCCCTTTTTATTAAGACTATTATTGTTGAGTTTATATTGAAAGCTACTGATTTTTCCAGGCACGTACTACACATACTGAACTTTTAGATCTAAAGCCTCTACCGGTTACTTCACTTGGAAACCCTATCTATGAAGCCTTGTATAAATTTTCGCATTTCAATCCCATTCAAACGCAGGTTTGAGTCATTTTTTATCTGCATTTAACTTGGTTTCTGTAAATCACTTTCTTATCATCATCTTTATAAAGTTCACTTTCTTCTTGAAAACTGTCAGACCTTTCATATTCTCTATCACACGGACAACAATGTTCTCTTGGGAGCTCCAACTGGAAGTGGCAAAACGATATCAGCTGAGCTTGCTATGCTTCACCTCTTCAATACTCAGCCAGATATGAAGGTGCATGTCTAGACTAACTTATTGTGTATTGGCAATGGAGGATGTAAAGAAAGAGTATGTTTGGCTCTCAAGGAATATAAACCAATGGGTCTGTTCTAGTTATTCCATATGAGCGTTGCTCAATTGATGTTGTGAAAATGAAAAGGATTGATTGTTAAGAGGAGAAAGCAAAATCTGTAAAACCTATCTTACCTAGAATACCGGGTGCTATGCTGAACTGTTATTGCAAGTTGAGTACCATATATCCCAGTTGACGACTTTTTAACCTGTTGTACAAGATAGTTAACTTGACTAGAATGGTAAGTAGTATATACGTAAAGGCAAAGTCATTGGTTTTTTACTTGTGGGAGTTCAGCTGTTGTTTGATTTGTTTCTCCAGTTGATGACCTACTTTCTGAGCACTGTGTAGCTTCTTTTAATGCAAATCTATGACTTATTCTGAAATATGAAAGGTGTTATGGGTGGAAAGAAATGTGACGCCCAGGCTGGTCTCAGATCTTATCAGGATTTGTAGCTTCACGTCCCATGTTGGTCTCAAAATAAATAATCAGAGTTAAAAAGAAACTAAAAAAATGACACAGCTGTTATCGGTGCTATGGTGTGCTCAAACATAATCCCATGGACCTTACTATTTGTCAAGCTGTTCTCACTTCGCTAGCCCTTAGCAGTGTTCTATGGGCAAAAATGAATCTGATGCAAAGATACTGGACTTAGGAATTAGTTTGATTTTTGGCCCAAAGAAACGACGTTTTTTGATTGCCACCAGTTATTGTTTTCAATCATCTAATTTCCTTTTTATGGCCTATATGAAGCTTCATCATGGTCTAATGTGTTTTTTGATCTCCAGGTTATTTACATAGCACCTTTGAAGGCTATTGTTCGAGAGAGAATGAATGATTGGAAAAAGCGTCTGGTCTCTCAGCTTGGGAAACAGATGGTGCTTATATGGTTATTGATTATAATGTTATATGTTGAGCATGACTGTTTTTTAGGTGTTGACAATCTTTTTAATTAGGTGGAAATGACAGGAGATTATACTCCAGATCTTTTGGCCCTATTGTCTGCAGACATTATTATATCTACTCCTGAGAAGTGGGATGGTATTAGCCGTAATTGGCAGAGTAGAGGCTATGTTACTAAGGTAAATTTTGTTTTGTCGGTTAATTATATGTTCTTTTTACGTTCAACACATAATTTGTGTAATTAATAGGTTGGACTTATTATTTTGGATGAGATACACTTATTAGGAGCTGATCGAGGCCCAATTCTTGAGGTAAGTGTTTTTATCACGTCTTCTCTCAAGTACATACCTCCACCTGATCAAGCTTCTGGAACTCATGACTGGTGAATATTTTTTATTTATTTTTAAAATGGCACGAAAGAAGTGCTGGTAATGTTAGGATGAAAAGTGCTTGTGCTATTAGGAAGTCATTTCATCCAAACAATTGACGAGTGTGACATTGCCAGCAAGTATTGCTTCATTTGGTGCATTATACAGTTTTGAAGTTATTGACCATGGCATTGCCTGCAAAAAAATCTTAGATTTACCTATTTTATATGAAACAGAGTGGACTCAAAGTGAGGCGCTGCTTTTTAGTACTAATCTAAAACTGTTAAAGTCTTTAAGAATTCGTGTCTTAAAAATGAAGCAAAGCCCTTAGTTTGTAAAGCAGGAATTGATGCCTATCTCTGATCAGTCTTGTGGTGCAGCTCTTTCAATAGTATCTTTCTCCTGATTTTGGATCTTTTTTGTGTATTTAGCTTTGAATACATACCTTGTGCTCTTTAGCTATCTATCTTTATTTCTTCCTGTTAGAAAGTCCAACCGAGAGTTTAAGCTGATAGGTGGAGCAAAACTACATGAATATAAAGAGCATTTGGGACCCAGTGTCAAGCGATGTGGGATAATTCTTTAACGCTCCCTCTCACGTGCAAAGCCGGATTATGAGTGGCACATGGAATTTTGACTGTGCATATTTACGTGGATTCACACACATTCAGGGCACTAGCTCTGATAGAATTTTAGAAAGTTCAAACCAAAAGCTTAAGTTGATTGGTGGAGGGAGACCACATAAATGTAAAGAGCATTTATGACCTGTTGTCAAGCGATGTGGGATAATTCTTCAACACTTACTGAATGGAAAAAGAGAAAAGCTCAAATCATCAGGTGGAGAGATCAAAGTGAATTAGGACCCGCTAAATGCAGTCCTTATCAAAGCATTCCTAACAAATAAAGCTTAAGATTGTGGTTGAGATGCGTAGTTCATAAACCGATATCTATGTATATTATAGATCTATTATCAGCTTGTGGAAGTGTATATAGCATCATAGGGATTAGTTGGCAGATAGATATTTAATGAGGTAGTTAGGTTTCTTGTGATAGTCTCCATGCTTTAAATAGAGAGCTCTATTTAATTTTCTATAAAGCCATTTGAGTAACAATGTAAGCCATTTAAGAAACGCATAGTCCTTTGGATGTTTTACTCCCCCTTTCTCTTGCAATTCTAAATCTTCACAAGGCTGGCTATGAGCCTAGAAGTGTACTGTGAATATGTCCTGTTGGCTTATGATGTGATTAAGGACCTTCTTAGACAAGGAGATTTGTCTTAGCGTTTATGTTAATCCTAGGCCTACTACTCTGTCTGGAGATCCTATGAAGATTGTACAAGTGTGCGGTTGAACTTGAGAGTCATGGGTGGCATCTTCCAACAAAGGTGTAAATAGGTCTATTAACTAGTGCCAGTAAGGACACCTGCTAGGAGAACCCTTTCTGGAATAGTTCTGATTTAAATACAGATGGCTAGTTCATTATTGTCTTATTGAGTATCTGATGGTAATGTTTGACTCCAGGTAATTGTTTCAAGAATGAGATATATCTCATCTCAGACAGATCGAGCCGTGCGGTTTGTTGGCCTTTCCACTGCTCTAGCCAATGCAGGGTATGTGTAGCTCTTGAAAATCTCTAGTTTTGTTTGATCTAACATGTAGTTGTTTCTTTCTCTGATAGCTCTTCGATGAGGCTTATTTAAACAATTTGGAGTCTATACTGGATTTTTGGAATGTGGCTTTTCTTTATAATATATTTTAGATTGCTGGGTAGAGTATACCTGCATTCTATTATTTATTCTATCCAGACAGATAAGTCGTGTATGACATTATTCATTTTTCTTGGGAATCTGGAAAGATTAATAGCAACAAATGTATATCGGCCCCGATATAGAGGTTCAAAATGTTATTTATGTTGATGAACTTGTGCAATAAAGCTGCTTCTTGCCACTGGTTTGATAAGGAGAGGCGAGGAGTTTTCAATTCACTTCAATAACTGTTATATGATAATGTGA
The DNA here is from genome assembly GCA_017140615.1 of Eucalyptus cladocalyx. NCBI lineage: Eukaryota > Viridiplantae > Streptophyta > Magnoliopsida > Myrtales > Myrtaceae > Eucalyptus > Eucalyptus cladocalyx. The sequence continues at coordinate 5,386,772 of CM029517.1, read as the reverse complement.
TGGATTAGTGGAATGATATACATTATCAATGAAGTTGAATTATGTATGTGTTGTTTGTGCAGGGTTAGTGTGTATATAGACCGGCTTTTGTCTAGTTAATTTTTGTGTTCAGACAAATTTTAACCTTTTGTCCTTTTACTTGGGCAGACATGTAATTATAACCCACTTAAATATACTTCAGCTGTAAGTGATTTATTAGATCAAAATTTGCTCATTTATGGGGAAGGGCTTTGACAATGGTTGTTGTTGCTACATCAGTCATAATTTTGTTGGTTTTCAAATATATACCGTTTACTGTGTGCTAATTTAAACTTTATTCTTGTGTTTTATCTGCTAAAATTTGCATTTCTTACCAGTGCAACCTTTGAACAGATAATATCACTTGTTTACTGAGTTTGCTTTTTTACTTTAAATTTCAAATATTATCCGTAGCTTTATACTCCTCAATGTTTCAACATTTTACGACATGGTTAAGTTGCATAGTATTAAGCCTGACATTTTCATTCATGGAGATAAGATTGTGTGAGACACGAAATTCTTTGTTTCTTGATTTGAGATGATTGCTTCTATTAAAAAGATTGGTGAATACAACTGGGAAGTACTCTCTGATCTTTGTAATGATTTTCTTGCCATAATTAGTGATTTGGCTGACTGGCTGGGGGTTGGGGACACTGGACTCTTCAATTTCAAGCCAAGCGTGAGGCCTGTACCTCTTGAAGTTCATATTCAGGCAAGTAGAAGCCATGTTTTGAACCTCTTTCCTTTTATTCTTTTTTTTAATCTGTCATTATTTTTAATCTCTCACTACTTGCATAACACATTAAATTCTCGGTTGCTGATATATTGTTCTGTCCTATTTCTTTTAAATTTCAAGTAGTGAGAGTAAATAGTCTCCCCATATAGGGTGACAGTTCCTTCAAAAGCAATTGAAGGGGGTGATAATTTCTTCAGTTCATACCAACGTTATGCTCTGATAAGGAACCATTTTCTCTTGTAAATTATTAAGCCAACAATTACGCTCTGGTAAATCTTACTTCCACTCTTTTCCTGAATCACATATTTGTGAAACATAAATTATCAGACCACCTGAGCAAATCATAACTGTAAAAATTAAAATCCAATACGTACTTGTTTGATTGTGATGGGATTGCAATGCTTATTTTTGCTCCTGCTAGATTATCTTGAAATTATGTGTACCCTATCAAGGTTGCAACAGGACACTGGTTTGACCGCTTTTACTTTGTTGAGCAGGGGTATCCAGGAAAATTTTACTGCCCCCGGATGAATAGCATGAATAAACCATCATATGCTGCAATCTGTACTCATTCACCAACAAAGCCAGTTCTCATCTTCGTCTCGTCACGGCGACAGACGCGGCTGACCGCATTGGACCTTATTCAGGTAATAACTGAGATTAGTGGAGACATTACATTTCTGCGATACTTTGCTTACTCAGTTTTCACATGACCAGTTTGCAGCTTCAGATGAACATCCTAGGCAATTTCTTAACCTGCCTGAAGAAGAGCTGCAGATGGTTCTCTCCCAAATTACCGATCAAAACCTGAGGCACACCTTGCAGTTTGGCATTGGGCTACATCATGCTGGACTCAATGACAGGGATAGATCCTTGGTTGAGGAACTTTTTGCTAACAACAAGATCCAGGCAACTTTCATAAGCCTAGATGAATTCACCTCTCACTCTCTCTCTCTCTCTCTCTCTCTCTCTATATATATATACACACACACACACACACACACACACACACACACACACATAGATATACATGTTGGCTTATCAGACTTACAAGGTTCCCTTCATTCATGAATAGGTATTGATATGCACCAGCACCTTGGCATGGGGTGTGAATCTTCCAGCTCATCTTGTAATAATCAAGGTATGCAGAAATATCGGGAGTCCCATGATGTTTTTGATCTTAACAAATATGATTAGACATGTGGCAAATTCAATATGAATATTTACTTAAAAAGGATTTTTGTCTAGGAAGATATTATCTAGAGCAGCATCTGGCTTACTTCGTACATCTCATGGAATAAGTTAATACAACTTTCCTATTTTCAACTTCAAGCTGTTTATAGGCATGAAAGATTTTCCTACCAGTTTGGTATCTGCTGGAAAGGTCATCTGCATTTAATTAAAGGGTAGAAGGAAGAGAGGGGGAGTTAACTTTGTGAAGATAATGAGTTATCGTTGCTTTTAATTTTCAAATTAACTAAGAAAGCTTATAAGAAAAGGCTAAGTGGATTATAAATTGTACTTATCTCCATTCAATCAACGAAGCCCCCATGATTATTCACATGGGGATCTCTTTGTGGGTTTAGTCATGAAAATGTAAAAGGAGAAAATAAATAAAAGGGAAACTATATACTCTTGGATGGCCTTTCTGATGATTCGTTGCTTCCTTTACCCAGTATGGGAGTCCTCATGTTTTCTCTTGTCTCTGAAACAAGATGCGTTAGATTCAACTGTATCAGCTAGAAGAGTACTGAAGATTATTCATTAAGGCATAACAATCTACAGAGCGCCGCTTTGTTCCTTGTTCTGGAAATTTCAAAGTTGGTACTGTGATTGCTGATACTAACCCTTGCGCTAAACTTATCACTTTTCTGGTAATTGTTTAAAGAAGCAATAGGCAGAAGGGCTATAGTAGATTTTCAACCTTCAATGCTTCATGATTATTCTTACTCATGCACCCATACTTATGGACTTAGCAACAAAAAACTTTTGACTCTGCAATTTTGTTTCTCCTTCTTAGAAGTTTAGAAATTGCTTTGGTAGTTTTTTTATTCAGAAGTAAGGTTGCTGGTACATTGCTCACTTTACCTTCACTTCTCATATCATGTGCATTACTCTAGGTTGGCTAGGTAATGATTTCTTAGCTTCATTTGCAGGGAACAGAGTATTATGATGGAAAATCTAAGAGGTATGTTGATTTTCCAATCACCGATATTTTGCAAATGATGGGTCGTGCCGGGCGTCCACAATATGATCAACATGGAAAAGCAGTTATCCTTGTCCATGAGCCCAAGAAAAGCTTCTACAAAAAGGTGAAAGGAGCTGATTTGTTATTTGCTTGTCTGTTCTTTTCAGAGCTGAAATACCCTACCATGCTTATCCTTTGCAGTTTTTGTATGAGCCCTTCCCGGTTGAAAGCAGTCTACGAGAGCAATTGCATGAACATATCAATGCAGAGATTGTTTCCCGCACAATCTGCCATAAGGAGGATGCGGTTCATTACCTTACATGGACTTACTTGTTCCGAAGACTGGTAAATCCTTAGCCATCAAGCACTTTTGGGTCTCAATGGCTGAGTGACTTTCTGGTAGTGGATATTTTCTTACATAAAGTAATGAATTTTGACATATGAGCAACTCCACATATACATTGTTGGAAAAAGGGAATCTGAAAAGTTCTCATATCCTGCAGTTTAATGCTTTGACATCTGGAGTTCTCTAAAAATATGAGAGTTGTTTATATTTCTTTAAATGCAGAACTAAGATTCTTCTATTATGCTCATATTGATTTTGCTCATCGAATAAGACTGCAAGTGTACATATTTGCAATAAGATACCATGGAATAATCATCTAAATTGATCAAAGAAATAATTATTCTTTCTTTTTATCTTGGTTGTCGCTTGCGCAGAACTTCTTTTTGGCATCAATTGCATCATATAGATCCTTTGCCTTTTTGTCGTTTATAGCAATGAAACAGGGTATCATAAGCTTTTTCCTGGGCTAGTTATAACCTTATTTTTCCTCGTGATGGTAAAACCCTAATATGCTTATGTACTGGAAAATGGGGCTTTTGCTTTTTATAGCTTTAAGAAATCGACTATTCATTTTTTTTCAATCAAGCCTTTTGGTGGGCACTGCTGCTTAGAAAGTAGTTTCTATGGTGGTTTGATTCATCCGACCTCTGTCTAGTCACAAGGTCACAAGTTAATACTCTCAAATCATGTAACTGAAATTATGAACCATCTGCCACCGATCAAGTTAAGGTACTCTAAATGTTGTACAATGGCTTTTCCTTTTCTACCCTGATTATTAAATTTTTCTCACGCATTATTTTGATAATTTGTAGATTTAGGGATGGTTATTTCTTTCTTCCTATGCCTTATGGGGTTGAGTCTTGAATTTATCTCAGTAGCACATCCAAATGGCATAATCTCTTTCCTGTTTCTCTTTCTGTTCACTTGCAAGTTCTGGAAACTAAGTGTTGGAATGTATTAGGAAATCTTCTAGAAGTTCTCCCTGATTATAATGAGTACGATGACTTTTAGAAAAAAGACAATTGTCACAATGTAGTGAAGAAACATCCACATCTTTGAACAAATGAGAAAACAAATGTTTCAAATATCCAAAGCTAAGATGGCCTAATCTATGATGCCAAACCATTATTTGTTCTTGAACAGGGGAAGAACTGAAAGTTCCATACGCCTGAGCTTTTTATTAGAGACAAACTCTTCAAAATAGTAGAGACCATCCCTCATCCTAGCATTGCCAATCGTCTTCCCCGAGATCTGATCCTGAAACTCACAATGGGAAGCAAAAAAGACAACACGGCAATTAGACTCTTTAGAAAGTTTACTAACGAGACAAGAGGCTGCAAGCTAACTTAGGAACATGCAGTACATTATGAAGTTTAATAGACTCGAGAAAGTGGAACTAATCCTTTGCCTGCAATAGATGAAAAACTCCCATCGGCAATCCGAATTTTTTGGTTGCCAGGACAAGGAATATAGGATTTGAACAAATATGGAAGATTAGTCATATGATCGGATGCCCCTGAATCAATGATCCAAGGTACAGATTGTGAACAACAAGAAAGGGCATTTAGATTTCTACCTTGGTGGGCAATCGAAGCAGTAGGATTACCCGATAAGGACCCACCTGAAGTAGTTGGAGAAGATGGTTTAGTTGTTCTTTGCTGAAAGAGAATGCAAAGTGGCCTCATTAGCTGTAGGAGGCATACGCTGAGAAGACTTATTATCACGGCTAAATGAAGTTGGTCTCCTTGCTTCACTAGTTGTAGAAGCTGGACGGCCATGAATCCTCCAACAAGTCTCCCGTGTATGACGGGGTTTGTTGCAAAAATCACACCAAATACGAGGTTTCCCATCTGATCTTCGCAAGTTAATGGGGATCTTGCTTATATTTGCCTCGGAAACTATTGTTGTAGGAACATGGCCCTTCTTGTCTTCAAATATAGTTAATGCTGAACCTTCCAATGATCCATCCTTTCCGCTGGTAGCTGACTATAGCTCTTAGAAAAGGAGTTAGATCATGTACTAAGCATCCTATTTCAAAACATGTGTCATTCCAAAAGTTATCTCATCATCATAGAGCATTTGTGTCAAATCTGTCTCACATATCTATTCCTAGAAATATTCATGAAGCTTTGAAGGATCCAAAGTGGAAGATGGCTGTTGAGGATGAAATGCTTGCACTTAAGAAGAATGGCACATGGGAGTTGGTTGATGCACCGAAGAAAAAAAGATTGTTGGCTGTAAATGGGTATTTACTTTTGTAAATGTAAACCCGATGGGAGTGTTGAGCGGTATAAAGCAAGGTTAGTGGCAAAGGGGTTCACTCAGACTTATGGAGTAGACTATCAAGAGACTTTTGCCCCAGTTGCCAAGATAAATTCTGTTCGAATTTTACTATCTTTGGCTGCTGCATTTGATTGGCCCTTACATCAGTTAGACGTGAAGAATGCATTCTTGAATGGTGACTTGGAGGAAGAAGTGTTTATGAGTTTACCACCAGGTTTTGCAGAAACTGAAGGCAAAGTTTGCAGATTAAAAAAGTCGTTGTATGGACTTAAACAATCTCCAAGAGCGTGGTTTGAACGATTCGGGAAGGTGGTTAAAAGATTTGGCTATCACCAAAGTCAAGGAGATCACACTCTATTCTATAAACACTCAAAGGAAGGTAAGCGTGCAATTCTAATTGTCTATGTTGATGATATAATATTAACTGGTGATGACAAAGTTGAGTTGAAAAGCTTGCAAGGGAAGTTGGCTGAGGAGTTTGAAGTTAAGGATTTGGGCGCCTTGAAATATTTTCTTGGAATTGAATTTGCGAGATCCAAGAAGGGCATTTTTATAAACCAACGCAAATATGTTCTTGATCTCGCTTAAAGAGACAGTCTATTAGGATGTAAAGCGGCGAGAGACCCCGTGGAACCAAATATGAAGCTTGAACTTGCCAAGGCTGAAGAAGTAATAGACCGAGAAAGGTATCAAAGGCTTGTTGGTCGACTTATTTACTTATCTCATATTCGACCCGATATATCGTTTGCTGTAAGTATGGTGAGTCAGTTCATGCACTCACCGGGGCCAAGGCATTTTGAAGCGGTATATAGAATTTTACGCTACTTGAAGGGAAGTCCTGGTAAGGGTCTAATATTTGAAAAACATGGACATCTGGAAATTGAGGTGTTCACGATGCAGATTGGGCTGGAAGCAATATGGATAGGAGATCTACTTCAAAGCTACTGCACGTTTGTTGGTGGTAATTTAGTCACTTGGAAGAGTAAAAAGCAGAGTGTGGTGGCAAGAAGTAGTGCTGAAGCTGAATTTCGATCGGTAGCACATGGTGTATGCGAAGTTATGTGGATTAAAGGTATCTTAGATGAACTACAAATTCCAAGTTCCATACCAATGAAAGTATATTGCGACAATAAGGCAGCAATCGCAATTGCTCATAATCCCGTGTTACATGAACGGACAAAGCATGTGGAAGTTGATAAACACTTCATCAAAGAAAAACTTGATAGCGGACTAATTTGTATGCCGTATATTTCAAGTGATGATCAGACTGCTGACATTCTGACCAAGGGATTACATAGAAGGCAATTCATTCATCTAGTGAACAAGCTGTCTATGGAAGACATCTTCAAGCCAGCTTGAGGGGAATGTTGGAATGTATTAGGAAATCTTCTAGAAGTTCTCCCTGATTATATTACGTGATTATATTACGTGATATTATGTGATTTGTTTTTTATTCTGATTGCTGTAAATTAGGTATTGATAGATATTAGAGGCAACTTAGGATCTTTATCTAAATAGGTTTCTTACCTAATTTAGATTCTCTGTTCATGTATTTATACTCATTGTAATCGCTCTATGAGATATAAGAAAACAGATTCTTTTCTTCACTAAGGTACCTCCTGATTTGCTCTAGTTCTAATAAGGTCATCTTTCTCTCAGACGGTTAATCCTGCTTACTATGGGCTAGATGAGACAGATCCCGAAACTCTCAGTTCTTACTTGTCCAGGTAATCTTGGGATTGTGGAGTTCATTTAATATACATTTAAGCCTCTTTCTCTAGTAAATTACTGTTAGCAATCCTTTTACAAAGTTAGCTGGTGGTTGTTGTCTTCTAGGTTAGTACAAAATACTTTTGAAGATCTTGAGGATAGTGGATGCATCAAGACGAATGAAGACAGTGTTGAACCAATGATGCTGGGATCAATTGCATCTCAATATTATCTCAGCTACTTGACTGTATCAATGTTTGGATCCAATATAGGACCGGATACATCACTTGAAGTGAGGAGTTAATTCCAATAGCATAGACCATGAGGTCTTAATTAGTTAACTTTTGTAGCCACTTACACTGTTGCTCATTGCAGGTGTTTTTGCACATATTATCAGGTGCTTCAGAATATAATGAACTTCCTGTTCGGCATAATGAGGTATTGCAAACATGGACTATTTGATGTCACCTGTGACAATTCAACACTCCCATGAGCTGTATTTCTGAGCCATGTTTTAGTTCTCCACTTGTTACTTATTCCAATGATTTCAGTAACAACTAAGATCTGCATATTTGGAAATACCTCGTTGATTCCTTGGGACTTAGTCACCCCCAGAATGTCACAGTAATAAATTCCTATTCAGATTGTGACCTTTGTACACTTTAGCTATCTAGATGTTTATCAGAATCTTAACACGAATCTCACAAAAATAATCTTTAAGTGATACTGAATCTCCTATACAATGTCTGATCTATTCAGCATAGTAGACATTACTCCGGCATAAGCCCGCTGCTATGTTTTATGCTTTTCTCAAGAACTCGATAGTTGTGATTTGCTTCTGTTTTCTGTCACTAAATTCAAGATGTGTTTAGAGTCAGACAGCTATCACTGAATTGTGATAGCTTCCCACAGCTTCTATTAAAAACCAAATTGACAAGCAGATGCTGGGAGTTCAGGCGTTTGCAGCTTTAGAAGATATAGAGTAGTCATGTATTAAAACATATAGGCAATGCCATTATTTTATTTGTTGATAGGAGGGATTCCAACTTTCTTTTCTTACCTTTCCTGCTTTTTTATTTCATAGATATTCTCGACCAATCGCAGGATGTTTCATCTAGGTTACTCATGGTATTATTTGCATGTCAGTTAGCATTACTATTTGTTGAAATATTATCCCACATCAATTGACAACGGGTCCTTAATACTTTTTTATATTCATGTGATCTCCCTTCACCTATTAGCTTAAGTTTTTGGATTGGACTTTCTAACATGGTATCGGAGCCAGTTATTCCTTACACGAAGGTGCGTGGTAAAAAATTCCATGTAAAAGTGCATAGTAAAAAATTCCATGTGCAGCTCATAAGCCGACTTGCATGTGAGAGAGGGTGTTGAAATATTATCCCACATTGGTTGACAATAGGTCCTTAATTCTCTTTGTATTCATGTGGTCTTCCTCCACCTATTAGCTTAAGCTTTTGGGTTGGACTTTCCAACACTATCGAATAAGCCTCTTTAAAGGGAATATCCCTTCTTGTTGAATTCATGCTTTTCCTGTGTTTACATTTAAGTGGAGAGAACTTTGAAGATATAATTCACAATTAAGGGAATGACGGGGTCTAATGATACCGAATTTATGGTTCATGAAGACAATAGTGCACTTTGATTCATTCTGCACTGAAATTCATAAAGAGGTCTACCTCATGGTATCACCACTTGTCGCCTCTTTCCTTTTGCAGAGTAACATGTCATCATTTTTGCTTTGTCACTGCGGAGTGGTGAATGATTTATCCATCCTTTTGAAACGAAAAACTTTTACAAGCTTTTATTCTATTTCAAATTCTAATGACTTATTAAATCACTAGAAACTTGTAAATGCTAGTGCGTTCCTAATACGTGCTGTTTGTTGCAGAGGCTTTGCATTGCATTTACTCCCTTAAATTGTTATATTTAGATTATTTTTGGAGTTTGTCAGCCTTATATTGTTTTCTCCTTTTCTTCCAGGAGCTTCACAATGCTCAATTGTCTGAGAAAGTCAGGTACAAGGTTGATAAGAATCGCCTAGATGATCCCCATGTTAAAGCCAATTTGCTATTCCAGGTTCTTTCATGTTGCTTTTTCGGGCTTGACCAATTCTTTCCTGTTGTTGTTTGTTCCACTATTTATATAGCATAAACTTCTTGGGATTCAGGCACATTTTTCACAGTTAGAGTTACCAGTTAGTGACTATGTGACCGACTTGAAGTCAGTGCTGGATCAGAGTATTCGGATCATCCAGGCCATGATAGATATATGTGCAAACAGTGGTTGGCTGTCAAGCTCAATTTCTTGCATGCATCTTCTGCAAATGGTTATGCAGGTATGGATTTTTGCTCGTAGATCAAATTCAACCTTACATGAGACAATGATCTCTCTATGCAGTTGATTTATTATTGGAGCAACTACCTTTGTCCCTTCATCTCTCTCACTAAAATTCTTATATTCATTTAGGGCTTGTGGTTTGATCAAGACTCTTCCTTAAGGATGTTGCCCAGTATGAATGATAATCTCGAGGATACCGTGAGAAGAAGAGGAATTGCAACTCTTCAGCAACTACTGGATATTCCAAAGTCATCCCTGCGGAGTATAATTGGAGATTCTTGCTCTCTAAAATTGTTGCAGGTATAGAATACTCCGAACATTGTTTGCATTGTTGAATGCATTTCTTGTGTGAACTTTCGAGTTTGCATATTCTTCTGGCACCACTTCTTAGGGCAATTAATGGTTTAATTATCGTTTTGCTGATTTGAATATTATGGAGTTTGCCATATTAGCATTTCTAAACACAATAAAATCTATGCTTCTGCTAGAAGAGACCCACATTAATTAACTTTTTTGCCCGACATGTTAACAGTTTAATTAACTCAGCCTTCACCTTTAAGCTGTTCAGACATATAACCATATCTTAAGTGGCTGTGGTAGGTTTATGTAGAAGATTTGACAATCTGGCAAACTGTAATTCCAACACGGATTGCAAAACATGAGGTCCATCATGTAAACAATCTGAATTTAAAAAGAGGGTTCTTATTTATCTAGTGCTTATACCCCTAATCTTAATTAATGAGGCGATATAAAGATACTGATTCATTTCAGTTCCTTTGTTTTAAGATTGGACTATACATAAATTTACTCCCTCAATTTCCTTTTCTAATATGTGTGTTCAGGAACTGGAGTATTTTCCACAAGTCAGGATGAAATTGAGAATTCAGAGGAAGGGCAGCACTGGAGAAAATTCTCCAACTCTGGATATTAGATTAGAGAAGACCAATCGGAGGAGAAGCACATCAAGAGCTTTTGCCCCTCGATTTCCCAAGGTATTGAACACCCAATTCTCTACTTAAAACTTTAGGCGAACAATCTAATTTAATTTCTTACGTGATGCTTTTGACAGGTGAAAGATGAAGCATGGTGGTTGGTACTTGGGAATACCTCCACTTCTGAGTTATATGCATTGAAGAGAGTTTCTTTCACAGATCACTTAGTCACCCACATGAAGTTGCCCTCAGCACTGACTGATATGCAGGTTCAAATGAATATCCTCCCATCCTTAGCCAAACAATTTGTGTCTCTTTCTTATGCTGAAAAATTTCTTTCTTTCCAAGTTGATGTTCTGCAATGTCAATAATCTTTATATACAGTCCTAAAAATATAGTATTTTGATCAGATGAAAGGATTACCTGAATAGTTGGAAGATAGTCTTGTGTGAGATTGGGAATGAGAGCGTATTTTGGAGGATTAATTGTGTTACAATGGTGATATATTCTTATCGGAAACTTTGGATATTATGCAATAAAGTCATTTAGTTGTTAGGTAGACATATGAGTCAACTTTGATGTGTTGATAATTGCCATCGGCCTTTCTTTTTGTCACAATTAGCATTGCGAATTCACCTCAAGTATGTTCTGAAGCTTTTGCTTATTATTTTTCCTAGTAGGATTATTAGAATATTTAAATAATAAACCACGCCTTCATCTATCAGTTTAAACTTTTAGAACAGTTGGCAGTGGTCCCACAAAATCTCACATGGTATCAGAGCTAGGAGGTCCTGAGTTCGAATCTGTGAGATTTTGTGGGACCACTGTTCTAAAAGTTTAAGCTGATAGATGAAGGCGTGATTTATTATTTAAATATTCTAATACTCCCCTCACGCTTAGTCTGGTCTTTTTGCCTAGTACTAAGCGTGGAAATTTAATTAGGGAGACAAATAGGGGCTGGAAGATTCGAACTCGGGACCTTATAGTTCGATACTACGTGAGATTTTGTGGGGCCACCGCCAACCGTTCTAAAAGTTTAAGCTGATAGATGAAGGCGTGGTTTATTATTTAAATATTCTAATAAGGATAAATGGGTACATCCTATGCTGTGAGGACCTAGGAGAGAGTTTTCTGTTATTGAATGACCCGCTTTTTTTATACAAAGCTATCTTTTTTATTTATCCCTTATTATCATGGGCAAAGCAACAATATTCCTCCTCATCTTTGGTTACACTGAAGAGTTTATGTTGCATATGCTGTACATCTGTTGACTTACAAATGTCATTATTCTTCTGACAGGGTGTCAAATTGATACTCATTTCGGACTGTTATCTTGGGTTTGAACAAGAGTACCTCATTGAAGATCTTCCTTTCAGCACGTAAAAATGGACAATGGCTAGACTTGGCATGCTAAGCATCCACACGTGCATGTAGATTTTCAGTTGGAAGACAGCATTACTTCTCCAAGAACACAGCTAAAGATGGAAAGAGGTGAGTATTGGGTGCACTTGCTGTTTAAACGTCTTTCTTGCATCGCGAGTCCTTTATAATGCATAGCTTGGTATGATTCACACGACGAGATCGGTTATGCAAGGGAAACGGTGCTATCAAATAACTTCTGCTTCAAATTATGTGGACTTATTAATATGCAGAAAGGAATCATTTTCAGTCATTTTCTGCCTCCTCTGCTGTGAACCCAGATATAGTTCCTTCGAAAGAGAGACGTTATGCTCCTTTTCTGAAAATGAATTACTATTCTGGAGGGAGATGAAGGTGAAATTTTGCCATTATGTCGTCCTCTGAAGCTCTCAAAGTACATAGTTCTGCTCCGACCTTTCGTTGGAGTAGACCAAGGCCTAAGCTTCTTGGTGTGAGATAACCAGGCCCGCGCCGTGCTTTTATTCCGTGTATACAACCAGCAATTCATTGTATGGAAAACTTAACGTGAAATGCTCTGGAGGATGAATTTCAATCCGCTTAAAATCAAAAGCTTAAAACGCTTTGCCTTTTGTAGATGACAATCGATGAGGTCTGAAATTTGGTGGAATCGGATTAATTTCACGAAGTCGGGTCAGACTTGTTATAAGAGATTGGTTGCGGTGTGCGAGTCTATGATCGAAGACCTAGCTTTAAATTTTTATGCGGTTTGGTGCTTTTTTGAAGGTATTTCTGCGTGAAAGGCGAATAACTGCTGCTTAAGACAGTTGCGATTGCGGCCTTGCTCGTCAAAATTGAAACTATCCCTCGTCTCTGCCATGTCTGTTTTGGAGATCTAATGCAGGAAATTGGCATACCAATGCAACTTAGGAAGTATTGACATTCTTTAGAAGTTTCGGACACTCAACATGTTGGAAAATCTGACATCTAGTTAATTTTTTCGACATGTGAGTTTTCGACACATGATTCAAACACGAGAGGTTAATTTTAAGAATTTTCAATAAATAATGGGTCAAAATGTAAGTATGTTAAAAAAAATATATATATAAACAAATATGGAAAGAATAAAAATCCATCTTCTCTTTTCTTGTGATTCTCACTTTTCGTATACACAATTCACTCTCCAATTTTTTGCTCCTCTTTTAATATGTTTGACACACGAGTCCATAATGTGAAAATGTGAATTGGTTTTTTTTTTTTTTTATAAGTTTTAAGGCTTATTAGAATGGAGTTGATTTTTTTTTTTTTTTTTTGGTAAGATAAGATGTATATTGACTTTTTACCAATAGAACTTTATAAAAAGTAAGTCTCGGCACCAGAAACTTACACTCACGAAAACAAACAAGTTTCCAAGAGTGGAAGGGCGCCGAGAGTAAAAGAAAGAGGGGAGACCAAAAGAACGGCGTCCCTCGAGCAAGTTCAAAAAAAGATTTGACACCTAAATAGACGAGAGAGGGATCCAGTCCCCAACTTCTTTGTATTCTTTTGTTTCTTAGAGTGTCTGCAACATGTTTGAAGGTGAGAGACTTGTCCTTGACAACTTTGGAGAGGTGTTGTTTCAAAGCCGCATCAAACAATGCTTGCCCACGGAACAATATATTGTTCCTAGCCTTCTTATTATATGACAAAAAGTGGCAAAGGAAAACCGAGCAATAACTTGATGGAATTCATTGTCAGAAAAGAATTTAATGGCCCATTGTAAATTCTCCACCCACGACGAGGTTGCATCTTGAAGCCCAAAAAGTAGCAAGGCTAGTTGAAATTTGGCATCAAAAAAATTTGTGGTCTCTAGAGTTCGGAGTAGAATTACAAAAAACATAGGATACATTAGCAATGAATGATATTAATAAATGGTGAATTAATATTTTTAGTGTAAATTCATTCTAAGCTTTTATTATATATTTATTTATGAATTTGAATTAAATTAAAATGATAATTTATTATATATATAAATATATATATATATATATATATATATATATATATATATATATATTATATATATAACGTATCTCAATATGTCGAAATTCTCTCTTCTTAAAAAACAACAGGTCGACATGCCGCGTCGCGTTGCGTGTTGCGTACCGATATTGGTGCTACTTAGAGTGTAGCTTTGAGTTTGGATAAGGCATAATTAAATGATCGGGAAATATTTTTGTCGTCCACGAAAATGTATAGATATAAATTGTCCGTCGATAACGAGAACATTTTTAATGGACTAATTACCTTAAGTGATATCTCAAACCATACATGTAATTATTCTTAGATAAATTATTTCTAAATGTTTCGTTGTCCGGGAAACAGTCAGAGCTTGGGTCTTTTGCATGTTCTCTGGACCACCTTTGCCAATACTCTGTACCATTATCTCCCAAGACCACTAGCATATGAAGAACGCAACCTGAACTGCTTTCAAGCAAACGGACCTCTCTGTTCATCAAACCAAACGTGAGAAACAAGAACGCAACCTGAACTGCTTTCAAGCAAATGGACCTCTCTGTTCATCAAACCAACCGTGCGAAACCGCCAGAACGACGGTTTGCTAACGCTTCAACTCGAGGCCTTGTAGGCATGCGCGGTGAGCCTCGGCTTCGGGTGGACCGACAGCGGCTCGGCGCGCTGTAAGGTGAGACCGTAAGCTTCATCCATGTTCAGCTTCTCCGGCAAGACCCCGTTGGCCAACTCCCAGTCGAAAGCGTGGGCCAACGTCGCCGTCATGAATTGGACCATCCTCAGGCCCAGGCTCACTCCCGCGCATATCCTGCGCCCGGCCCCGAACGGAATGACCTCGAAATCGTTACCCTTGACGTCGACATTGGGCTTCTCGCCGCCGGGCAGGAACCTCTCCGGCCGGAACACCAACGGCTCGGCCCAAGTGTCGGGGTCGCGAGCTATGGCCCACACGTTGACAAGCAGCGTGGCGCCTTTGGGGATGTGGTAGCCGTTGATCTCGCAGCTCTCGGCCGCGACCCGCGGGAGGGACAGAGGGGTGGACGGGTGGAGCCGGAAGGTCTCCTTGATCACCGCCTGGAGGTACGGCAGGTGGGGCAGATCGAGCTCCGTCACGAGGCGGTCTCGTCCGACCACCGAGTCGATCTCTTGCTGGACTCGGGCCAGGATGTCGGGGTGCCGGATGAGCTCGGCGATGGCCCATTCCGTGGTGCTAGAGGAAGTGTCCGTGCCCGCCGTGAACATGTTCTGCAACGCAATGAATGACAAAGATAAGTCACAAATGTTAAATGCAATGCACCTAATCTAACGATCTAGAGAGAGAGAGAGAGAGAGAGAGAGAGAGATTTTGTACTAGCAGCAATGCTTTGATTTCGGTGTCGGTGAGCTTCCCTCCTTCCTCGTCGGCAACGTCCTGCAAGGAGATCAACGTACTCAACAGGTCGTTGTGCTTGCTCCCGCCGCGGCCCATGCTGGCCTTGTGCTCCTCCACGATGGCCCCCAGGAAGGCGTCGAAGCGCTTGTGCAGCCTCTTCATCTTGGCCGCCACCCCCTGGAGGTCGAGCCACTCGAGGGCCGGCACGAAGTCGCCGATGTTGAACACCCCCGCCAGCACCATCACCTCCACCACCATCGACTTGAACTCGTCCGCCTTCGCGTCGCCCCCGCCGCTCCCGTCCCCGAACACCCGCTTCCCCAGCATCACCCGCCCCAGGGCGTTCACCGTGCACACGTTGAGCAGCTGGGCCAGGTTCGCCGGGGCCGGACCCGCGCGTGCCAGGGCGCTCGTGAGGATGGCGACCTCTTCCTGTTACAAATTTTGACCAATAAGTACACTGGCTACGCGACACAAAACGGAGCAGCGATAGAGACGTAGATGTTGACGGCAGAAGTTGTCCCCCCCATTTATTGTTTTTATATGATCCATTCAATGAACAAAACACTCAGATTTACTATTGTTCTTTTGGCCGAAATACAATATAATATACAACTTTCTTAAAAGTCCTCGATCTTATCCCCACCTTTTAATCTTATATAAAAAAAAAAAAAATCCGTCCTTTCAATTCTATTTCAAATCAATTTTCTAGATGAGGTTTTATGTCAGCAACTTTTATAAAGTAAAAGACATTTGACTTTTTATGTAAATAAAAAAGAAATAAACTACATACTTTATGTCAGCAACTTTTAAGTAGTAAAAAATATGTTTGACTTTTTAGGTAAATAAAAAAGAAAAAAACTACATATAGGATTTTTTTTAGAGAAAATACGACCATAACGGGAATTGTCTACATACATTATGGCAGCAGGGCAAAAGGATAATTCAACTATAGTCTCTGGAGGGAATTTTCACAAGTTGAGGATACAAGTGAGAAAATGGACAAAAGCTGAGGACTTCTATTGCAATTTGTCCTTTTTTAACAATCAAGTTCTTTCCGTATGATTTGTATCCTAGCTCCCTCGAACAAAGAGTGGGGCAACTACTGAAAGTCATCGTCCCACAGGGAAGGACTATTTTTAGTCAAGGCCGGCCACCAGAAACAAGAATTTTTTTATTACAATATTAAGATCGGATGATTGGTCGGAGTTCACTGAGCTGCTCACCTGGCGAACGTGTCTGTAATCATCAAGAGCCTTGCCGGAGAAGAGGTGGACGGAGCTTATCTTCCGCAGCATCCGCCACCTCGGGCCGTAGGGCGCGAACACCAGGTCCTGATAGTTGTACGCGATGTGCTTCGCCCCGGAGTTGGGCGGCCGGCTCGAGAAGTTGGCGTCGTGGGTCTTCAGGAACTGGGCGGCCACGGATGCCGACGCGGCCACCACGATGTCGACGAACCCGAGCCGCAGGTGCATGAGCGGCCCGTACGTCCGGGCCAGGGCCGCGATGGAGTGGTGGGGGACGGGGCCGAGGTGGGGCAGGTTCCCGACGAGGGGCCACGGCCTGGGGCCGGGGGGGAGCGGCCGGGGGGGCCGGGCGAGGTAGCCGAGGAGGGAGTAGAGGAAGACGGCGATGGCTACGGTGGCCAGGACGAGAGAGAGGAGCGCCATGGCCCTAGAGAGATAGAGATAGAGATAGAGATTGTTATGATTTAGGATGTTAATGTTAGGCAAAAGTTGGAGATTTATAATGGGGTCGGCGTGTCTTCGTTTGTTCATAGGTTTGCAAGAGAGAAATTGGTAGGTGAAGCGTGTGGCTATGGGGTGAGGGGCGTGCGTGGCCCGGTAGATTGCCGGGAAATTGGCGTTGGAATGTTAAGAGAGCACATGCCTTTGAACGGTCGTTGAATCTCAGGAATTTGGGGTTTCGGGATTCCATCAATCCGGCCTGACCGTGACCCGTGATGATCCCCCGGAGGAGAGATTAGATTCGATCAGAGTACTGATTGGATTACATTAAAGAACAAGACAAAACTAATCTTCGCCTGGGAAACAGACCGTTCAACAACTTTCAATTTCTAATGCCACGTCGCGTGTGTGGTGGTGAGAGACCATCTTACGTTGCCACTTGCCAATGCAGGAGGAGGGAGGAAGGGGGTTGGTTTGCAAATAGAAATTCTTCGATTTATTATGAGAATAACATTCAGTTCCATGACACAAAATATCAAATAATAAATAATTTTAAATTATTGTGAGTTCTATTTTTTCGAAGAATTTGTGATTTGTAATGAGTTATTATTCTCACGGTACTCTAAAGATTGTTATATTAATAGAACTCTTTTGATCATGACTCATGATCCCTAAGTGAGAAACTGGATTAGATTACATTATCTCAAACTTTACTCACCGTGATATATTTATTCCAAACTTTTTTTTTACGACACAAAAAATCACAAACTTATATCCATCTCACACATTTACCCTCGTGACATATTTACCAAAAACTTATTTTCTTCCAAACTTTTTTTAGTGATATAAAAAAATCCCTAAACTTTATTTGTGTGACATATTTACCCGAGAAAATTATATAGCTAACAAAGTTAGTAAAAAAAAAAAAAGTTTAGGATAACTGTGTAATATATTTAAAAGTTCAAGGTTTTAGGTGTTACGAAAAAGAAAAATGTAAATAGATGTGTCATAATAAGTAAAATTTAAGATTTCTGATGTCACAAAATAATTTAGAATAAATATGTTGCTTTGGATAAAATTTGAGGATTTTTTTTTTTATGGTTTTTTCCTTGGCAAAACAAAAAGATGGGTCTTACCAAAAAAAAAAAAAAAAAAAAAAGAACAAAAAGATGGCTTCACAATCTCGTATTTCTGGAATCATATCAATGTAGGACGAAAGGAGGGAGGGGTCAAAACGATGGGTGTTGTCCAACCCACTTCCCACCTAATCTTTCCCCCAAAGTCACACGATTGACATTTTAATAACCCTTTTCTTTTCTAGGGTTTTTCCTCATGAGTAGCTTGTAATAAATTAAGGTATAGAGTTCAAAACTTCTCCAAATCATTAAATAACAATTCGACTGCACTAAATGTTCAAGTGCAAACTTGGAAGTAGTACTATTTGGGTACATCAGTTCCGTCTGGTTCTCTCTATCGAGAGGGTCCCGACCCGTGAGGGAGGATGATGGGTGGTTGGACCTTCGTGAGATAGGGATCGAACAAAATTCTGATCGAGCAATGCCAGTTGAAGATAGAAGGGCTCACGGGTCGTGGACCTCTTTATTAATTAAGGCGACTAGAGCAGTCTATCATCGGACAAAAGATCTTCTCTCTAAAGACGTACGATCTACGCATGAAAATAAAAGCACACAAGGAATTAAGAAGTCAAATCACAAAATTTGAACTTCTCGTGCATTCGCCTATGGGTTGATTCTCCCGACCCGTGTAACCAAATTCAGACACTACTTTTTGTAGCTTTAAGCATGAAAAATCAAGCTTTTCCTTTTCACCAAAAGAAAAAAAAAATACGTGCATATATATATACACACACCTTTGCAGGTGAAATTCGATAGAATATTATCTATGAAAATAGGATAAGTTTCCGAATTAGGTAAAAGTGCGGGGACCAAAATCTAGAAATTTAATCGTCGGCAGCTAGTTGAGGACGCTACTTTGATATTTCGAACCAGTACGGTGGGGCCGTGACATAAACTTTTGGGCCCCCTCTAATTTAGCGGTCATTCAACTTATGCCCCACTCAATTGCAATAATGCCCTTTTCGTACGTTCACTTTTTATTTTTATTTTTTTATTTTATTTTTTTTGGGTGTGAACAAGATCGGAATCGTCTTACATATGATTGCACTCGTCACCTTATCATAAATGTGAAATTACTAGCAAATATAAAGAATGAATATAACAACTCCGCTCTCTTTATTTCGTGAAAGATAAATAATTTAATAATATTTTTTTTTAACAATAATCACTTAAATTATTAAAAAATTTTAATTATTATTTTTTATTATCTGCGATAATTATAATTAAATATTCTTATGAATGATAAAAAAATATTTTTCTTTCAATTATTTCTATAAACGACATATGAGATCGTTTAAAAGAAAATATATATTCTTTGTTAGCAAATAAACGAAACCTAAAAGGAAAAAAAAAAAATTAGGATGACGAACCTATTTAGAAGCCCAAAAGTACCAAAAGCATAGCTGATCTTGACAACGTCAAAAGGATATAAAGATTTGGCGATACTTTTTGATGATTCTTCACTCACGGATTCAGGTCATCCATTTCTTCGTCGTCGTCGATCTCCACGATCTTGATTAAGCTTACCGGCCGGCAAGTCGTGTCGTTTCTAGGCCCGTTCGGTACCTGAATGAGTATACCCGACTTCTACCCGGTTTCCGGATCGATTAGTCCTCCATTCTTCTCCACTCGGTACACCAAGCCGTCACCATGCGGCACGGCGTCTATGTAAACAGTCGAGTTCTCGTCGAGCTCCTCCCTTATGAGCATCTTCGACAGCTCGGTCACAACTCTCTTCTCGAGCCAACTCCTGATGGGTCTAGCACCATAAACCTGAAAAAAAGACCAGAAATTTGCACACATTGGCATTTCAAATTGAGCACTTGATCGCAACAAGAAACGAACATGTCCAAGATTAAGTGTCTTGATTATGTACTAACTGGATCGTAGCTTTCGGCTAAGATGTAGTCCAAAGCCGCGTCGGTCACTGCCACGGCGATGCCTCTCTCGGCAAGCCGAGTGGCCACTTCTTTCATCTGCAACCTGGCAACTTTCCTCAGTTGATCGTGTGATAGAGGATCGAACACAACGATCTCATCAAGCCGGTTAACCAACTCTGGCCTGAAATGCTTCCTCACCTGCCAAAGCACAACACAGCATGATTGCTACTATCTGATCCCGAGCCCGAGTAGTCGAACTGCATATTGTTGTCGAGAGAGAGTCACGTCACTCACCTCTTGCATGACTCAATCACGGGCGACTTCGATCGAGCACTTGCCTGTAAGTGCCAACAGGAGGTGCTCTGCCCCGAGGTTCGAGGTCATGATGATTATGGTATTCCGAAAGTTGACCGTGCGGCCCTGGCCATCAGTAAGTCTTCCATCATCCAAAACTTGGAGTAGGGTGTTGTAGACAGATACATGTGCTTTCTCGACCTCGTCGAATAGCACAATGCTGTAAGGTCTCCGCCTCACGGCCTCAGTGAGTTGCCCCCCCTCCTCATGCCCAACATATCTGCAATCACGTTATACCATGTTTTGGTAATGCCATCTAGTCATCTGAAGATTAATTGCATAGATGGAGGTATGGCATTTGAAGCTTAGTAACGTGCTTACCCGGGAGGTGCGCCAATCAGACGAGCGACCGAATGTTGTTCCATGTACTCGGACATGTCGATTCTTACAATTCGGTTTTCATCATCAAAGAGCTGCTCAGCAAGAGCCTTTGCGAGTTCTGTCTTGCCGACTCCAGATGGACCCAGGAGTAGGAATGATCCAGTTGGTTGCAGTGGTCTTCCTAACCCGGCTCTCGACCTCAACACAGCATCAGCAACAGCATTGACCGCTTGATTTTGTCCGACAACTCTCTGATGCAATCTTTCTGCGAGCCCAACCAACCTCTCTTTCTCATTCTGGCTGAGCCTCGCAACAGGTATGCCGGTCCAGCGAGTCACTACCTCTGCTATATGCTCTGGCCCAACGGTCTCCGTCAAAATCAGGCTCTCTTCAGCGTTTCCTTCAAGCTCTGCAATAGCGTGTTCCACTTCCGGGATCGCCCCATACTGCAAATCAGCAGCTCTAGCTAAGTCATATCTCTCTTTCACTTGAGCCGCCGGATCTCGTTGATTATTTGTTTTTCCTTTTTATACTTCATGATCAGAGGCTGTGACTTGTCTCTCAAGTTATCAAGCTCCATACGGACCTAGCATCAAATTAATGCCAGGTATAATGTATTCTTGAGACAAATTTTAGCCAGGCATTTGCACACATCATATCATATTACTTACCTCCACTAATCGAGCTTTGCTCGCCTTATCCTTTTCTTTCTCAAGAGCATGGAGCTCAATTTCCAATTGCACTCTCTTCCTTTCAAGGTTTTCGATTTCTTCCGGCTGGCTATCCAGCTGGACTCGCACGTTTGCACAGGCCTCATCCCAGATCTATGGCCTTATCAGGCAGATGACGACCTGACACGAACAAGAGAGTAAAAGTCGCAGCCACATTATCACTTTGGATTAAGCAACAAGAACACGAGAATTCTGTCACGCTGCAGAAAAAGTGCGAAAACAGTCATATTGCCACCATACCAGTTATGTATCTACTCGACAATTGTGCAGCGACCACCGGTACTCGGTCTTGAATCCGAACACCATGATGCCCTTCATACTTCTCTTTCGGCCCCCGCAGAATGCTAATTGTGTCAGCAACGCTTGGCTCTGCCACATAAACCTGTTGGAACCTCCTCTCAAAGGCCGCGTCTCTCTCGACGTACTTCCTGTACTCTTTGAGGGTCGTGGCGCCGATGCACCTGAGCTGACCCCTAGCAAGCATGGGCTTAAACAGATTTGCGGCATCCATGGACCCCTGGGTTCGTCCTGCACCGAGAACAAGGTGAATTTCATCAATGAACAAAATCACTTTCCCTTGGTTCTCTTCCACTTCCTTCAAAACTGCCTTGACACGCTCCTTGAATTGGCCTCTATACATCGTGCCTGCGACCAGAGCGCCCATGTCCAACGCCACGACTCTCACGTCAGCTAAGTTGCTTGGCACGTCGCCTTCACTATCCTCTGAGCCAAGCCTTCTACCACAGCAGTTTTACCCACGCCGGGTTCTCCAATAAGAACCGGGTTGTTTTTAGTCCTCCTTGAGAGGATTCTCACAACCCTCCTAATCTCCTCATCGCGGCCAATGACAGGGTCCAATTTACCAGCCTCATCGACCAGGTCTCTTCCATAAGTCTTCAATGCCTGGAAAGCAGTGTCCCCCAAGGCACTTTCCACTCTCCCTCCTTTGCCGCGCAGCTTCTCGACCTCGGACTTCACTCTTGCCAGATCAACCCCCGCTTCTTTGAGCAGGTCCCTGATCTGGGAGTCCTCGAGGAGGCCTAAGATCAGCTGATCAATGGCCAAGTGAGAGTCCCCATGTGCCTTCTGAGCGGCCTGAGCCTGGCTTATCACCTTAATCAAAATAGAACTCGCAGGGGCAGGGACTTTGTTCGGCGGCTGGCTCCGCCACGGAAGCTTACTCAGGGCTTGGTTCAGTACCCTCTTCACCGCTTTTGGGGCGCTCTCCCCGCCGACGCTGGTGATCGCCTGATTGAAGATCCCGGTCGGGTCCGAGACCAACACTGACGCAAGATGGAGAGGAGTGAACTGCGCATGGCCAGCCCTCGCCGCCTGCATGTGAGAACGGGCCAGCGCCTCGCTCGTCTTGAGGGTGATCTTCCCAGGATTCATCCTGCGCCTCCAGAGGCTAAAGACACCATGCCAATGTCAGAATCATCCCGCTGATCGACTGAAATATCAACGACCAGCGAATCAAGAAACCCCTCCCCACCGAACGAATAACAACAGCAGACAACAAGCGACAACCCAATACTACTCTAACCCTCAAACTACTAGATTTGGAACGAAACTGAACCAGAATTCTCTCAGCACAAGATGACGACATTATTCCTCGTAAACGTCGACAAGCACAATCACCCGCAAGCGCCCACAGAAACACGCACGTGGGCATAACCAACGAAGCAAAACAGAGGCAGACATGAGCACGAGCTTGATCAGCTCCATGCAGCAGTACCTGCGAAATCCGCGACGAGAAGGCTAGAATTCGATCAGGGTTTCGTCTGGTTTTCCCGCTGCTTGACGCTTGGCCTCCTCCAGCAGCGTTCTACTCCGGAAGGAGTGCGTGAGGAAGCGCGAAAAGGTGGCGGTGCTTCGGTGCGGGAAAGAGCGAGAGGAAGACGACAAAGCGTTGAAACTTTTGGAAGCTTGTTGCCCTTCCCACGTGTAGACTGTCCGATCGAATGGGCCAACTAGGTGGGCCCGCTCTTCTAAGTGGGCCTGGACATGCTGAGCTGGCAGTCGGGCCCGACCCGTTTAGAAGAACTTTGTTTTCGAAATATATCTCCAATTTCTATTTATGGGATGATAAAAGTATGCCAAAAATCTATACCAAAACCTAGTTCATGCAGGAATGCCCATACAAAAAGATTTCCGTTGTATGGATGCTCCAAATATGCATACTTTAGCTTGGATGAACGTTCTGAAAAAAAAAATCTATTAAGCTATGCTATGCTGAAGAAAGAATAGAGAATTCGTAAATTTTTTCCCTACGTTGGGAAATGAATTATTCTTTAGTTAAAGTTCATTTCAAAATACTACAATTGGTACGTGCAAGAGATAGACCAATTCAATGGGTTTTTTTACTCCGAACTAGAATTTCCAATCCAAACATAACCAAAGAATACGAAAGGGATAAGGTGAGATTATTCCACATAGACAAGAAAAAGCATGGCCTAGCTTGTTAAGGTCTTGGGCTAGATAGAACCGACCGAATCGTGTTAAGATCCTCTTAGAGATAATTTGGATATTTTTTAAGAATATTTTTCTATATTGTATATGATTAAAATATTTCGGTTGATTTTCCATATTTCTCAAGATTGTGCAATATCTCTTTTACTTATACATATTTTGATTGATATATTTTATCTTTAATAGTTTTTTTTATAGGCTTATAAATAGGCCGATATACTTTTCATTATAATATATTAAAATAATTTGAAAAATTCCTATTTTCGCTCACATTTTGACATTTAATTGCTCCTATACTGTCACATCAAAACCGTTGACTTCCCGGTCTGAGACATGCATCGACGGTACGGGCCCGTGAAGAAAGCCGCCTTAAGCATTGTCATTTATGTCTGGTCGCTCGGGTCGCGGCTGGGTGTATCTTGACCAAAGGGTTTTCGGCGCTTGAAAGGAGAGAATTCTGTCCTCTACGGGCACATTGGTAGACCTTAGGTGAGATAAAGATTTGGACCCACTTTAGTGACTCTTCGCTGAGATGAATCATATTACTTAAATTTGACATCGACACATTTCCAACATTAAATAGTATGCGCTACGAGATTGATGAGATGGGACATGGTATATTACGAAAAATCACAAACGAGTATACGTGGGCTACTTTTGCCCTTTAAGGTGCAACGAGCCTTTAAATTGTGCTGGCCCTTTGTTGGTCAATTAAAACTGTGCAATGCTACGCACAAGATCAAGAGACATCGTAGTTAATGAATAGACCAAAGTATCATAAAAAATATGATGACATTAATTTCAGTATATCCAACGGAAATAAAGTAACAACTAGTCTTGCTGAATTGACTGGTTGTAGACAATTCTAAAGGCTAACGACTAGTCTTACCTAATTGATAGGTTGCATATAACTGTCTTGTGGGCTTACATGATAAATTATTCTCTTTGATCATAAACTATAAAAAGATGCCCACGGAGATGGCCAAGACGTTGACGCCAACCATCCATGAAAGTTCGTTTTGCAATATTGGCAGTACCTTGTGATATGGTCCCACCACTCAAGTCAAAAAGAAGAATCACCTTAATCATTAGATCCTTAACAAGAAAGTGGGTTTAACAAAATTCAGAGAAAACTTTATTATTTATTAGTCACCAATTTTTGAACTGAAAGTAAATGAGATTGGTTTAAAACTGCCAAACAATGTAGGAACAATGTCCCGGAGATCATATATGGAAGATGTGGACATTGAAATCCTCCGGTTCAAGAGGCTTGCTTATTGTACGCAATTCATCTGCAATGGATTTAGCATGTTGGAGGAAATGAATAACTGATTCATTCTGTTCCTGTTGCAGACATTGAAGGCTGAGATAAAGAAAGAGCATTCGTGTAGTGGAAGCTAAGCCAAAAGAGGTATTGAGAGCATCTTGGTCGGCTTTACTATTTGGTTTATCAAAAATGAGAAGTAAAATCGATTCTAAGAGGGATGCAATTAGAAGACTCATGATAAAAGCTTCATGTTGTTGCTAGAGAGTTGTAAATTGGATACTATGACATGTAGAGAGAAAGGAAGCAGTGAATAGGTCCGAGTGGACAATGTGTAGAAGAAGGGTTTATAATAGCAGTTATGGCGGCGGCGGCGGCGGCGGCGGTAGGATTCTCTAGGGCCATGCCGACTACCCTAGTAGAAAAGAAAAATAAAAGGAAAAAAGACAGCTATGGTTGAAAGGGGCATGAGCCCTAGATGGCTTTTGATACCATGTTCAGATAGAAATTGTTGTATATTTTCATTAAGCTTAGGTGAATATTTATATATCCAAAAGTACATTATGGAAGATTTACTTTCCAACTTCTAAAAATAGGGTTCCAAAATCGATAGCCCTATATTTGGTCGATACATGTTGATCTCGTTATCTATCACTTCTACTCTTTTAATCGTCAAACCGCAAGTAGATACAATTAATGTTCGAGCAAATTGTCCTCATTATTCGTCAACCAAATGCGAAAAAAACTACTGAAATGATAGTCACTAGCTCTTCAACTTGATGCCTTGTAGACATGTGACGCAAGCCTCGGTTTCGGGTGGACCAACAAAGGCTCGGCTCGCTGTAAGGTGAGCCCGAAAGCTTCATCCATGTTAAGCTTCTCCGGCGAAACGCCGTCAGCCACCTCCCAGTCGAAAGCATGGGCCAACGTCGCGATCATGAATTGGACCATCCTCAAGCCCAGGCTCATTCCGACGCATATCCTGCGCCCGGCCCCGAACGGAATGAGCTCAAAATCATTACCCTTGACATCGACATTGGCCGTCTCGCCGCCCGGCAGGAACCTCTCCGGCCGGAACGCCAAGGGCTCGGCCCAAGCTTCGGGGTCGCGGGCTATGGCCCACACGTTGACCAGCAGCGTGGCGCCTTTGGGGATGCGGTAGCCATTGATCTCGCAGCTCTCGGCCGCGATTCGTGGGAGGGATAGAGGGGTGGGCGGGTGGAGCCGGAAGGTTTCCTTGACCACGGCTTGGAGGTACGTCAGGCGAGGCAGGTCAGGCTCGGTCACGAGGCGGTCTCGTCCCACCACGGAGTCGATCTCTTCCTGGACTCGGGCCAGGATTCCGGGTTGCCGGATGAGCTCGGCGATGGCCCATTCCGTAGTGCTAGAGGAAGTGTCGGTGCCCGCCGCGAACATGGTCTGCAAAAGCGACACATGATGAAACGAGTTCACTACCTGGAGTTCGTCAAGTCATCATAAAACATGAGGTTGACATAATAAATTGCAATCAAAGGATAGAAAGAGCTGTGGAATCTTGATGCATTCTCCCCCATAATAAATTCAATTTAAGTGCCCTTAGGTTTTCATACCACATTTGCCAACGTCCATACTTGTGAATGAGCAAAACCTATCGAATCCGATTTACATAAAGCCCCACACACATGTAAATCTTGTTCAAACCGATATGCATTAAGTGGGGTACACCTAATCTAATGATCCAGTATAACACAAATCAAGGGTGATTGGTTCCTCAGCTAGTTTGATTCCCGCCCAGAATCGAGAACTGTATTGAAGTAACAAATCAAAAAGAAAAAAAAATCAGAATATTTGCAGTGCAAAATATTTTACAAATCAGTATGAAGATAATAAATCAAACAGAGTATCAACCAATTGATCATTTGGAGATCTTTTTTTTATTTATTAATCTTTTAACTCAAATTTTGAGTTTCTTGACTGGTCTAGTTCAGTTTCTGGGCACTCTAGTTCTCACTTGGAATTATAATTGGACCAAAAATCACTAATTCTAATTTTATGAAATAGGAACCGGACCCAATTGACCAATTTGATCTGGTCCTGTTCTTGGCAATTTTCGATTGGGATGAGAGAGAGAGAGAGGGGATTTTACTTGGAGCAATGCTTTGATTTCGGTATCCATGAGGTTCCCTCCTTCCTCATCAGCAACATCCTGCAAAGAGATCAGAGTACTCAACAAGTCATTGTGCTTATTCCCACCATTGCTCATGTTGGCCCTGCGCTCCTCCAAAATGGCCGTCCAGAAGGCGTCGAAGCGCTTGTGTAGCCTCTTCATCTTGGCCCCGACCCCTTGGAGGTCGAGCCACTCGACGGCCGGCACGTAGTCGCTAATGTTGAACACGCCGCTCAGCACCATCATCTCCACCACCATCGACTTGAACTCGTCCGCCTTCAGGTCGCCCCGCCCCTTTCCGTCCCCCAGCACCCTCTTCCCCAGCATCACCCGCCCCAGCGCGTTTGCCGTGCACACATTGAGCAATTGGGCTAGGTTCGCCGAGGCCGAGCCCACATGTGCTAGGGCACACGTGAGTATCGCAACCTCTTCCTGTTACATTGAAATAGATAAGGAGATAAACGGTAAGTCCTTCCATCATGTAAAGAGGACCTCATATATTATAGAAGCGTGGATAAAATTTGTGCCAAGGAGAACTTGACAAGGTTTAATATAAAAGTGATTTCCTGCAGGATATAAAATTGCAACGCAGAAGTTGTGTCACGCCCATGGAATTCTTTCCACTAAATTGACCCAACGTGAGATGGAAAGAACAATGATAGAGATGTTGAGGTTGATAACAAAATTGGTTTAGTGACGATCCTCGCTAATTGCTTGATAAAAATTCATTTATTGAACAACCACATGGAGTTATTCATTTTATTTTTGGTCAAATCACAAAATGAATCCAACCTTTTCAGCAGCTTTTAATTTTTGTCCCGACCTTCTAATCCTATTAAAAAAAAAAAAAATCCAACCTTTCGGATCTATTTTAAATCTATCCCAGACCCTTTAGCATCTACTTTTGAGATAGAATAATCCATTAGATTACTTTCCAAATTTCAATTTTGCCACAACTTTTATTTATTTATAGGAATAAGTGCATTAGAAATCTAAAATTATCATGAAAGTTCAATTGAGTTTTAAAATTTCAAAAAATACAATCGGGTCTAAAAATTTCAAAAAACACAATCAGGTTTTAAAACTTGTCACGAAAGTGCAATTAAGTCTCAAAATTTTCAAAAAGTATTATCAATAGAAGGATTTGATTTGACTAATTTGGCAAGTTTTAAAATCTGATTGCATTTTTAAAAAGTTTTAGAATTTCATTGCACTTTTATAACAAGTTTTAATATTTAATTATATTTTTTGAAAATTTTAGAACTAAATTACACTTTCTTGAGACTTTCAATGCACTTATCCTTTACATATATTTTGTGCAATTTTTGCCATTCCACCCCTTTCTTTGGTTTTTATCTTTTACATTGGAGATCTATGCTTGTGGGACTATTGTCAATCCATTGTGAAATAACAACCTATTTTGGGCCAAAAAATAATTAAAAATTATTGTAAGGTTCACTTTTCAAATAATTGTGGTTCATAACATGCTTGTTATTCTCATAATAGTCCAAAAACTATTATGATACCGATTTTTTTTTTATTTAGTATAATATTCTTGAATTATGTTTGTAAATAAAAAATTAGAAAGAGGTTCTTTTTAAGAAAGTATGACCTTAATGGGAATATTGTCGATAAATTTTGCAGAAAAGGGCAAAATGGTAATTAAAATATAGTTTAGTTATTTTCCTTTTTTTTTTTTTTGGGGGGGGGGGGGAGACTGACCTTGGGATGTATTTGATATAAGTTCAAAAGGTGGGGATTTATTTTGAAACTTAAAAAGTTGTGTATAAAATTTAAAAATGGAGAAAAGCTGAGGATTTTTATTGCGACTTGGTCTTTAAATATCAAGTTACTTCTGTACGATTGTATCCTAGCTTTTTAAAATGAGAGCGGAATTTACGTAAGTTTTTGAGTGAGTGATAAACACAGCAACCCCGCAAAAAAAGTTAAGTAGAGGATGAAATTCTTTATGATATTAAATATAAAATTTATGTGTATAGAAAGTTCTAAAACTAGTCATCAAAGTGTAATTGAGTTTTGAAATTTTTAAAAAACACAATCAAATTTTAAAAATTCTCAAGTCCTTCTTTTAACTTCGTCCAGCTAGATTAACTTAAAGTACTAATATATCTTATTTTATTACTTTGTTAAGACATGTGACAACGTCGTGGCACTTACTAAATATCATGTCAGAAATATATTCAAAAATTGAAAAATATAAACTAAATTAGATTAAAAAATAAAAAAAGCCATAAAAAAGATCCAAACTCCCCCCAACAGCTATGGCCAAGCGTTTGCCACCACCACAACCATCAGGGAGGGCTTGGCCACTTGGAATGAGGTTGTGTATTTTTTTTTTTTTTACTTTTACTTTTTAAAATAATTTAATTTGAATTTTTTTTTTGACGTGGCACTTAGTTGGGCGCCACACCATCGCTAATGTTTTAATAAAGTAATAAAATAAGACACGTTAACTTTTTTTGTTAGCCTAGTTGGGCAAAGTTAATAAAATGACGTAATTATATCAAGTTGACAAGTTTTAGAATGTAATTACATTTTTGAAAGTTTTAAAATTTAATTATACTATCATGATAAGTTTTAGGATTTTTAGTATACATATCTCTAAAATAAACAACATTTTATATTTTTTCGATACATTAGTACGCCATATATGCACTTAAAAAAAATCCTCAACAAACACCCTATACATATATGTACACCATCTATGCAATTTTTATTTTATTTTTCTGCTAATATTCACTCTTTCCATGTGAGCGCATAGTGGAGCTGGGATATATATAGCAACATCAAACCATTTTTTATATAAGCAGGTAATCCTTGAAGATCTAATACCTTTTCATCTTCCAAGAAAGGGTTTTATCTCTTCCTAGTTTACAGCTCTCTTTTAAGCAAACTAATCGAGCCTTTTTTTTCCCTACTCATTTTTAATTTGTGCATCATCAAATTAATTAACACATTTATACGAGTGTTTCCATTTATCTTATTTATGAGAAATAGAATACCATTTATAGTAAATTCTCTATGCATACATTCATATATATTTCCACGTTCATTTACATAGTCACGTCCATATATATGCATATATAGAGATGAACTGGAGCTCACTGAACGGCTCACCTGGCGTACATGCCTAAAATCGTCGAGAGCCTTGCTGGAGAAGAGGTGGACGGTGCTTATCTTCCTCACCATCCGCCACCTCGAGCCGTACGGTACGGCCACTATGCCCTGATGGTTGTACCCAAGGTGCTTCCCGGCAGAGCGGGGTGGCCGGCTCAAGAAGTTGGCGTCATGGGTCTTCAGGAACTGGGTTGCCACGGAGCCCGAGGCGGCCACTACCACGTCAACAAGCCCGAGCCGCAGGTGCAGGAGCGGCCCGTAGGACCGGGCTAGGGCCGCCATGGAGCGGTGGGGCATGGGGCCGAGATGGGGTAGGTTCCCGACGAGGGGCCATGGCTTTGGGCCCGGCGGGAGCGCACGGGTAGGCCGAGTGAGGTAGCCGAGGAGGAAGCGTAGGAAGATGGATATTGCTATTGCGGCTAGAATAAAAGAGAGAGGCATCATAGCCTTAGAAGAGAGAGTGTTCTTACTTGGATTAGTGTTAAAAGGATTAGAGACTTATGATGGGCGGGTTAGTGACAAGAGGAGTGAGGAGTGAGGAGTGGTTGTGTGTAGGCGTTAATAAGTGTTAGGTAATGTTGCTGTTGGATAGAGAGCATGCGCTTTGAATAGCTGTTGCATCTCTCTCGCTCTACGCATCACCATTTGACAGGCTTCACAACTTGCCTTTAAGCCATATTTGCCTTTGTTGCTTTCTATACAGACTAAGGTCCTTGAAGATTCAAGAAAGCCACCACTATCTCCAAAGATTAAAAAGAAAAATTCTGGAGTTTTCATTTTGATAAGGTTGCACATCGCGAAAAATCTGCTCTAATCCAGGGAAAATCGTAGTCATTGTGTAGTTCTTGTGAGCCAACCCGAAAATTTAAATCGGTAGAGCCAGACCGCGTGAACGAGATTGCACATGACAAAATAAATCAAGACAAAACCTAGCTTTAACACCATATTAGAATATCCAACCCAGAAACTTAAATTAATTGATGGAAAGAGACCATACAAACATTAAAACTATATAAATCTCGTAAATAAGCAATTTGAGATATTTTAATCGAGGATTTGCAAAATTGCTTTATCAACTTCCTGCATGTGAAACGGGCTCCCAATGTCGCCGTTCACCTCGGGCTTCCTTTCTTTTGTCACACGTTGATCGACCCCTTTGTCTCCTTTCCCTTTACATATAAATTGCTCAAGAAGTCACCCATGTTGAATTGGAGTGGTAGATGCAAGATCCTTCCTTTCAACTAAATTTAGGTAAATTTTTTTATTTGATTTTATTGGCGACGCATCCTTATTGTATAACGTGAAATTGACGTCATGCTTTAAAGGGATCGCAATCCTTTTCTCTTTCTTCTTATCCAAGAGATCTGTCATGAATATGAGTAGATCATTAAAAGACTCAAGGGAGAAGAAGCAAGTGGTAGACCCATCCTGGGATGGAAGACACTGCAATATCACCTTCTATATTCTCACTTATTCAAAAAGGAAAGCTTGAATGAGAATTGATGGGACATGTCAGTAATGAAGGGAGAAGAAGCAGGTGGTAGATCCATTTTGGGGTGGAAGACCCCGCAATATCGCCTTCCATATTCTCACTTATTTGGAAAGAAAAGCTTAGTTGAGAATTGATGGGACATGTCAGTAATGAAGGGAGAAGAAGCAGGTGATAGATCCATCTTGGGGTGGAAGGCCCCGCAATATCACCTTCCATATTCTCACTTATTCGGAAAGAAAAGCTTAGGTGAGAATTGATGGGGCATGTCAGTAATGAAGGGAGAAGAAGCAGGTGATAGATCCATCCTGGGGTGGAAGACCCCGCAATATCACATTCCATATTCTTACTTATTTGGGAAGAAATGCTTGGGTGAGAATTGATGGGGGATGTAGTAATGAAGGTAGATTACCACGTCAATGTTTTGGTATTAATTAGCTCTTTTCACCTAAGGTGAGGTTAGGGGGGTAGATCCCTAAACTCTACGCAAGCCCATCAATCGGTTGCTTATCTTGTACCCTTAGTCAATAGGCTTGAACCATAAAAAATTAAAAACCTAAATTTAGTCAAAAGGAAGGATTTTGCATCTACCAGTCCAAACTACGTCAACCACTTTCCTTATTGTATAATGTGAAGATGAACTTCTCTTTTAAGGGATTGCATTTCTTTTTTACTTTCTTCTTCGGGACGGGAGATCTGTCTATTAAAAGTATTTTATAAATAATTTATGGTGGACAAACTCCTAAATTTATAATTTTATTTTCTCTATCGTGGATTTTAATTTCTAATAGTGTGGACACTTTTTTTTTTTATCTTAACTCTACAAAAAAAAGTTCAAGTTTTGGAATAATTTTATCTTTTCATATGTGTGTAAAATTTCTTCATATTTCATCAAAAAATAAATAAATTGAGGGAGAATATTTTCACATCCTTTTTAGTGAACTGACAAGAATCTCTTCTAAAATAATTACAAGAATTTCATATCATTTCTCTTTCTCTCTCGTCTCTTCAGTTTTCACCTCCATTTCAAAGAATAAACACCCAAGAATTCTGTATATTCTCCATTATTCCTTACTATTCCATCTTTCAGTTTTCACTGAGGCCTGGCGCCTTTGGGGATGTGTTAGACGTTGATCCCGCGGCTCCCGGCCGCGATCCACGGAGGGATAGAGGGCTGGCCGGTGGGAGCCACAGCTTGCGGGTACGTCGGACGGGGGCAGGTCGAGCTCGGTCACGAGGCGGGCCTCATCCCGCAGCGAAGTCGATCTCTTCTTGGACTCAGGCTAGGATCCCGGGTTGCCGGACGAGCTCAGCAATGGCCTATTTTGTAGTGTTAGAGAAAATGTCGGTGCCGGCCGCGAACATGTTCTGGTAAACAACACCAGCACCGTCAAATCAGACTTTCCTAACTAAATGACCAAAATTATTTTCTAGTTCCTTTTCAGGTTTTAGATAAACACTGGAAAGTGTTGTCATTTTCATTAAAAATGACTTCCTGAAAAACATTTTTAAGAGATGTCATATTTTTCGCAAAATAAATGAAATCTATATTAATTTGATTATGATTAGATGGCAATTTGCACATGGTGTGGGATAGCCATAAGAACTATAAAATTGTAGTAATATTCGAGGGTATTACAGTATATGAAAAAAAAAAAAATCTATCAATCACAATAAGATGCTTTAGATGAACTTACACATGATTGTGAAATAAAGTCGGTGTCTATGACACAGGGGATGGCATAGCCTAGCATACTGACTACATTTATTTTCCCAGAACCATACACACTGAATGGCAGTTGCATGAAAGGTTATGTCACCTCCTAATCTGTAGCTAGCTACTGCTCTTTAACCTGTTAAGCCACATGTAGATAGGGCCAGGGTCCAGCTCTTCAATTCAAGGCCTTCTAGAAATGGGAGGCGAGTCTCGTTTTCGGGTGGACCGACAGAGGCTCAGCCCATTGTGAGGTGAGCCCGAAAGCTTCGTGCACGTTGAGCTTCTCCGGCGAGACCCCGTCGGTCAGCTCCCAGTCGAAAGCGTGGGCCAACATCGCCCATTCTGTAGTGCTAGAGGAAGTGTCGGTGCCCGCCACGAACATGTTCTGCGAAACAACACACGATCAAACAAGTAATTTCCCGCGAAGAGATCAGAGTACTCAACAAGTAATCGTGCTTATTCCCAGCACTGCCCGTGCTGGCCTTGTGCTCCTCCACGATGACCGTCAAGAAGGCGTCGAAGCGCTCGTGCAGCCTCTTCGTCTTGGCCACGACCCCTTGGAGATCGAGCTGCTCGAGGGCCGGAACGAAGTCGCTGATGTTGAGCACGCCGCCCAGCACCATCATCTCCCACCGCCATCGACTTGAACTCCTCCGCCTACGGGTCGCCCCCGCCCTTCCTGTCCCCATACACCCTCTTCCCCGACATCGCCTGCCCCAACGCCTTCGCCGTGCTGACATTGAGTTCTAGGGCCAGGTCCACTGACGCCGCCCTGCATGATGTGAAAAGAACAATGATAGAGATGTAGAGGTTGATAACAAAATTGGTCCAATTCGATCCTTACTAATTGCCTGAAAGTGATCTGCATCGAACAACCAAGTAGAGTTATTAAATATATTTTTGGCCAAACCACAAAATAAATCCCATTAGAAAAGTAGTTCTTAATTTTTATCCAGGCATTCTAATCCTATCAGAAAAATATCCAACCCAAATCTGTTTTAATTCTATCCCAAACCCTTAGCATCCAATTCTGAATGGGAATACTTTGTTAGATTACTTTCCAAATTGCCCAGACTTTTATTTTTTGTATTTTGTGCGATTTTTCTCATGCCACCCCTTTTTCTTTGGTTTTTACCTTTTAAATTGGAGATTATTTAGACAGCTTTATATCTGCAAACTTTCATCCAGTATGATATTCTTGATTGTGTTTGTAAATAGAAAATTAGGAATAGGTTCTTTAAAATAAAGTATGACCTTAATGGGACGGATACATAATGCAAAAAGGAGCAAAAAGGTAGTTAAAACTATAGTTTTTGGAGGGGACCTAGATTTTGGGATAGATTTGGTATGAGTTCAAAATGTGGCGATTTATTTTGACAACCTAAAAAGTTGGGGATAAAATTTAAAAATGGAGAAAAGCTGAGGATTTATACTGCATTTTGGCCTTTAAGTTCCACATCAAGTTCTTTGCATGCTTGTGTACTAGCTTATTCATACGAGAGCGGGCATTTACGCCTTTAATTATTAAAAGAAAAAGGAGCTTTTTCAAGTGAACCCCCCCAAATAAAAAGAAGAAAGTTGGCTAGAGCATAAATTTGTTCTCTATGATATTAGATATAAAGAGTATCTTATATTTCTACATACAATAGTAGACCATATATGCACACCATCTATGTCATTTTTTATTATTATTTCTGTCCATGGTCCTCACTCTTTCCATATCGGTGCATAGGGAAGCTGGGATATATATATGCCCATATCAAATTATTTTTCATAGAGAAAATCCCAACTAAAGGCTTGAAGTGCCATTACTTTCTCAAAATAAGAGTTTGA
Organism: Eucalyptus cladocalyx; assembly: GCA_017140615.1. NCBI lineage: Eukaryota > Viridiplantae > Streptophyta > Magnoliopsida > Myrtales > Myrtaceae > Eucalyptus > Eucalyptus cladocalyx. The sequence goes on along the minus strand of CM029517.1, from coordinate 5,351,276 downwards.
AGTAGACATTCTTTCAAATAAGAGCATGGAGTGATCATATCAGTCTCAAAGAAAGATTTGAGGTGGATATAATTGTTTTAAATAAGGGCCTAATCTCGCGGACTAGCAAAAATTTTGGTTGATTAAAGATATTTTCATCCAAATACAATTTAAATTAAATTAGATTAAAAAAAATTTAAAAAAAGCAAAAATATAGGAGGGAGGGCTCCTTCCCATGTGTATTCATTTTTTAAGTTTTAATTTTTTTTATGGAAATAAAAAATGGAAAAGAGAAAGAAAAAAGGAAAAAATTAAAAAAAAAATGAAAAGACGAAATTTTCATCCAGCAAACAATGAGTTCATACCTTTTTTTTTTAAGACTAATATAACAATTTTATATCTCTATTTAAAACAAGGTTCACTTCAGGCCCTTATTTGAAGAAAATAATGACACTTCAAACCTTTATTTGAAATAATGTCCATTTCAAGTTTTTATATGAGAAAATAAGGGTACTTCAATCTCTTATTTATAATTTTCCCTTTTTTCATATAAACAGTTGCTCCTTGGAGATTTAACCCCATTTCACCTTCCAAAGAAAGGGTTTGATCTCCTCTCTAGTTTGCAACTCTCTTTTAAGCAAACTAATCGAGCCTTTTTCCTTTCCCATTATATTAATTTGTTACAGATCATAATAATAATTAACACATTAATAAAGCGCTTCCATTTATTTTACTATAAAGAAAAAGAACACCATGTATGGTAAATTCTCTATGCATGTAATTTATATATGTACACACACATACACACCCATGTTCATTTTCGTACACATGTCCATATGTATGAATATATAGAGATGAATTGGAGTTCAGTAGGTTACTTACCTGGCGTACATGTCTATAATGGTCAAGAGCCTTGTTGGAGAAGAGGTGGAGGGAGCTTATCTTCCTCGGCATTCGCTGCCTCGGGCAGTATGGCACAGACACCATGTCCCGGTAATTGTACCCCAGGTGCTTTGCTATGGAGCGGGGCGGCTGGCTCAAGAAGTTGGCATCATGGGTCCTTAGGAGCTGGGCTACCATGGAGCCTGACGCGGCCAACGCCATGCCAACAAGCCCGAGTCGCAGGTGCAACAACAGCCCGTAGGCCCGGGGTAGGGCTGCCGAGGAGTGGTGGGGCATGGGGCTGTGATTCACTTTTACAATGAGATCCATCACCTCGAGGCAGTTGTTTTAGAGTTATCGACTGAAAAAATTTGACTTGCTGCTTTGAAGGTGCAGCGTCCTATATTATTATCCATACGTATACACGCGGTACTTGCTACACCTGCCTCTTCCTCATCGTGTGGCAAATATTGCAAGTATTGTCATCGAAATAGTTACCTTGCATCTTCTAGCTATTGGCAATGACCTAGGGAACCTACAGGGACAAGCAACTGATCCCGATACAGAGGTCCACTTGCATGCTTATCCGCCATTGCCGCTACTATTGAGGGTTCTTTCAACAACTTGTATGTTTTACTTTATCTTTAGAGAATCTTCGCTCCATTGTTCGAGAATCCGATACCTCTAATTCTTCTGTCTCTAGCATTTCTAATCTGTTTATGACTCCAGGTACTTCTGTATCATGGTTATTTAATTTTGCCTATTGCAATCACATAACTTCGAACACCAATTTGTTTAAGTCAAAGTCGTTACTTTCATAAACACCTACTATTCATAGAGCTGATAACTCACAGATGCTAGTTGGTCATTTATGAAACAATTCAATATCCACATTGTCATTGCCAAACACTTTCATGGTTCCTAGAATCTCCCCAAACTTAATATTTGTGGGTCAATTATGCAAACTCAGCTTCGATATTCACTTTCCTCTAATAGTTGTCATGTGTAGAATCCAAGGATGGGACAAATAATTGGGGCAGGCCGTAAAGTGGTACGCTTATTCGAACTTATCTCCCTAAAGATTCCAAATGTTCTCAATTGCTATCCTACCACAGGATCATCTGAAATTTGGTATTCTCGTTTGGGTCATACTTCCTTTTCTAGATTAAGTCATATGACTTCTAGTGGTTTTATATTCAATTACTCTAATGGCGTGCATGACAAAATTTATGTTTCTCTATTTCTCTGTTTTTCTGTTTTCTGAAACGAGTTTAGAACATAAATCCGTTTGGTAACGCAATTTCATTTTTCTATTTCTAGAACAGATTTTTATTCCAGAAATAGATTTGAAGCAAAAATCAGAAGTAAAATTTGTTAGCTTTTCTATTTCTAGAACAGAAATGAGAAATTAAAATTTTTCTCATCGTTCACCCTCGTCACCGTCCGTTGCCCCCTTGCCGCCCATGGGATGTCGGACGCTCGCCGTCAATTGCTAGCTGCTCACCACCAGCCCCGGCCACTAGCCGCCGACCACTAGCCAACGGATGTCGGCCACCGGCCGCCACACTCCGGTTGCCCATCGCCAACCACCCATCACTGGATAACGGACGCCAAATGCTCACTGGTCGTTGGCCGCTCATCGCCAATCATTGGATGCTGGAGGCTAACCACCAACCACTGGATGTTTGTCAGCAACCATCTGTCGCTCGCCACCAGCTGCCAGATGTTGGCCGCCTGCCACCTACCGCCAACCTCCTGTTGCCGAACTCTGGATGTTGGACGCTGATTGCCGGTCGATGGACTCCAATGTTGGACTCCGAACTTTGGCTACCTGCTACCGATCACCGAACTTGGCACCGAATGCCAAACGTCAAACTTCAGATTTCGGCCGCTCACTGCTAGTCACTGTACGCTGAATGCTGGTCGCCAAACATCGGACTTCGGCCACCGAACACCAGTCATTGCCGCTCCTTGAAATAGAAATTTTATTATGTTATCAAACACGTTTCTTTAGTCAGAAACTTGTCCATGGAATAGAAATTGATTTCTATTCCAGAAATTTTGTCATGCATGCCCTAATATTCCCAATGAAATGCCATGGCTTTGGGCTAGGCGGGAGCATGCAGGCAAGCTGAGCGAGGTAGCCGAGGAGGGAGCGGAGGAAGATGGATGTGGCTATTGAGGCTAGAATGAAAGAGAGAGGCGTCATGGCCTTAGAAGAGAGTGTTATTATTTGAACTAGTGCTACTATTTAGATGTGATTTAAAAAGACTGGAGATTTATGATGGATGGGTTAGTGACAAGAGAAATGAGGAGTGAGTAGGTTAGAGGCTTGTGTATGTGTGTGTTACAAGTGAAGCGGTTGTGTGCATGTGTGAACTAGTGTTAGGTAATGTTACAATTGGATGGAGAGCATACGCTTGAAATAGTTGTTGCATCTCCCTCGCTCTATTCATCACTATTTGACAAACCCCATAACTTGCCTTCGAGGCGTATTTACCTTTGTTGTTTTCTATACAGGCCAAGGAAGGTCCTTGACAATTCAAAAAAAGCCGCCACTTGTCATCTCCAGGGATTAATTTTTTTTTCCAAAGTTTTCATTTTGACAAGGTAGCACATTGCGGAAAATTCGCTCTAATATAGGGAAAGTCAAAGTCATTGTGTAGTTTTCACGAGACTGTCCAACCAAAAAATTTAAATCGGTAAAGTCAGATCACATGCACAAGGGCACACACAACACAATAAATTGAGATATGTCCTGACTTAATATGTCTAATCCAAAAACTTAAATTGATGGATGGAAGAAGACCATACGAATATTAAAAATATGTAACTCCTGTAAACAGATGATGTGAAATACTTTAATCGTCAAATAGCTTTTATCGACTACTTACATGTGAGACGGGTTCCCAATGTCGCCATTGACCCGAGGCTTCCTTTCTTTCATCACAAGTTGCACGACTCTGTCTCCTTTCCCTTTAACATATGATTGATCATGAAGTTACCCGCGCTGAATTGGTCAAAATGAGGTTTCCCGTGCGAATGCGTTGCCGATGAAATCAAATAAAAAAATTTACCTAAATTTGGTCAAAAGGAAGGGTTTTGCATCTACCACTCCAAACTTCTGTCAGCCACTTTCCTTATTGTATAATGTGAAGATGACCTCAAGGAGTCGCAATTTTTTTTTCTTCCTTCTTCTCGATGAGATCTATCTAAAGTAATTATAAAGGGTTTGTTAGCATAATAGTTTTTGAATTATTATGAGAATAACAGCTTATTATAAGTTACAAATTATTGAAGAAGTAAACCCCACAATAAATTTTTTTTTTTGGTAACCTAGGGAATCCCGTAAACTTAGAGAATCCCGTACAACTGGCAGGGTAAGTCCCAAAGCAACCGTGAGGGGATTCGAACTCCTTCCCTTTTCGGGGAGGGAGCCCAAACCATCGCGGCCACCAAGGCGGTGGGTTAAACCCCACAGTAATTTATAATTATTTATTATTTGATTTTTATGATTTAAAACAGACTTTTATTCTCACAATAGATTGGAGTTTGTCACTCAATCAATTTTCTTTTAATAAATAATTTATGGTGGACAAACTCGTAAATTTATAATTTTATTTTCTCTCTCATGGATTTCAATTTTCAAATAACGTGGACATTTTTTTTTTTTTTTTATCTTATCTTAGCTTTACCAAAAAAGTTCAAATTTTGGATTTTTTTTTTTATCTTTTCTTATATGTGTAAAATTTCTTCATATTTCATCAAAAAATAAAATAAAATCGAGGGAGCAAATTTTCGTACATTCTTTTTAGTGAACTGACAAGAATCTCTTTAAAAAATAATATATATGAATTTCATATCTTTTCTATTTCTATCGTCTCTTCAGTTTTCACCACCATTTCAAAGATTAAACACCCAATAATTCTATATATTCTCTATTGTTTCCTTACTATTCCATCTTTCAATTTTCACCGAGGCCTGGCGCCTTCAGGGATGTGGTAGCCGTTGATCTCACAGCTCCCGGCCGCGATCCGCCGGAGGGATAGAGGGGTGGCCCGGGAGAAGCCACGGCTCTGAGGTACGTCGAACCGGGGCAGGTCGAGCTCGGTCACGAGACGGACTCGTCCCACCACGGAGTCGATCTCTTCCTGGACTCAGGCCAAGATTCCGGGTCGCCGGAGGAGCTCGGCAATGGCCCATTTCTTAGTGCTAGAGGAAGGGTCAGTGCCCGCCGTGAATATGTTCCGCAAAACAACACCAGCACCATCAACTCCGCCACCATCGACTTGAACTCATCCGCCTTCAGGTTGCCCCGCCGCTCCCGTCTCCGGGCACCATTGGGCAGTTGGCCCGGGATCACGGGGCCGGCCCCCCTGTGCCACTGCATGCGCGAGTATCACGAGCTTTTCTTGTTACATTTAAATAAACAAGTAATTAGATAGCATCGCGTAAGAGTATCGACTAAAATATAGAAGCGTGTTTCAGATTTGTCCATCGAATTCTTTTCTCTTACATGACCATACCTGATGTGAAAGATTAACGATAGACATATAGAGGTTTGGTGACAAAATTGGTTTATTAGATCCCTTTAAACTGCTTGAAAATGTTCCGTTCATTGAACAATGACTCTGAGTTATTTCAAGTTTACACTCCTTTTAATCCTATTAAAAGGTATCCAATCTTTCAAACCTATTTCAAATCTATCCCTGACCCATTAGCATCTATTTTTGAGAGGAGTAATCCACTGCCGGTGCTTGGGTCCATTGAGGCCGAGCTCATGTCCATTGATGCCAAGCCTAGGACCTTGGCATGCATGACTGGGTCCTCGGCACCTAGGCTAGAGTTCATCGAGGTGGAGTTCGAGACCTCAGCACCTATGCTTGGATCCATCGAGGCTAAACTTGGGACCTTGATACTTGTGCGCATATCCATTGAGGTTGGCCTAATGCCCATGCCTAGGACCTCGGTCCCTGGCACCCAAGTCAAGTTCCCGAACCCAGGATCGAGCCTATGCTCGGGCTGGGGTCTATCGAGGTGGAACCTAGGGCCCTAGTGCCCATACTTACCGACTGCTCACGTGCAAGTCATTAGTGCCCGGATAAGGCATGATTATTTAGGAAAATTAAATAAGATTTTCATAACCAAACAACGAAAAATATTTTCCAATTCCTTTTCAGATTTTAGCTGAACCCTAGAAAGTATTATCATTTTCCTTTAAAATGATTTCTTAGAAAATGTATTTTAGAAATGTCATACTGTATCGCGAAATAAATGAAGCATTTATTGGGTTGGTTTTGATTAGACAGCGACCCACGCGGTAAGAATTGGACAATTGCAATAATATTCTAGGGTATTACAGTATATAAAAAAAAAATCCATCAATCATAATAAAATGCTTTAGATGTACTTTAACACATAATTGTGAAATAAAGTTTGTGTAGATGATGTAGGGGATGTGGTAGCCTAGCACATTGACTACATTTATTTTCCCAGAACCATACAGACTAGGTAGCAACTGAGGATGGGTATAGAGTCGTCTCTCTACTAGGGCAACTAAGCTTTGATCGGTAGGCTAATGTTACGGTAGATGGGAAGCTGGTAAAGCAGCTGCATGTGAGGTTGTATCACCTCCTAATCTGTAGCTCCGGCCAATGTTCATTAGCTCTTCAACTCAAGGCCTTGTAGACATGGGAGGCGAGCCTCGGCTTCGGGTGGACCGACAGCGGCTCGGCCCGTTGTAAGGTGAGCCCGTAAGCTTCGTCCATGTTCAGCTTCTCCGGCGAGACCCCGCCGGCCAGCTCCCAGTCGAAAGCGTGGGCCAACGTCGCGGTCATGAGTTGGACCATCCTCAAGCCCATGCTCATTCCGATGCATATCCTCCGCCCCGCTCCGAACGGGATGATCTCGAAATCGTTACCCCTCACGTCGGCATTGGGCTTCTCGCCGCCCGGTAGGAACCTCTCCGGCCGGAACACCAGGGGCTCGGCCCAAGCGTCGGGGTCACGGGCTATGGCCCACACGTTGACTAGCAGCTTGGCGCCCTTGGGGATGTGGTAGCCGTTGATCTCGCAGCCCTCGGCCGCGGCCCTCGGGATGGATAGAGGAGTGGGCGGGTGGAGCCGGAAGGTCTCCTTGACCACAGCTTGGAGGTACGTCAGGCGGGGCAGGTCGAGCTCGGTCACGAGGCGGTCTCGTCCCACCACGGAGTCGATCTCTTCCTGGACCCGAGCCAGGATGTCGGGGCGACGGATGAGCTCGGCGATGGCCCACTCCGTAGTGCTGGAGGAAGTGTCGGTGCCCGCCGTGAACATGCTCTGCAACACAACACAAGATGAAACAAGTTACATTACTTGCAGTTCTTTAAGTTCTTATATATAGAGAGCGAAAGATAGAGAGAGAGAGAGAGAGAGAGAGAGAGAGAGAGAGAGAGAGAGAGTGGTACTAGAAGAAATGCTTTGATCTGGTCGTCCGTGAGCTTCCCTCCTTCCTCATCAGCAATATCCCTGGAAGAGATCAGGTACTCAACAAGTCGTTGTGCTTACTCCCGGCCTTGCCCATGCCGGCCTTGTGCTCCTCCACGATGGCCGTCAGGAAGGCGTCGAAGCGCTTGTGCAGCGTCTTCGTCTTGGCCACGACCCCCTGGAGGTCGAGCCGCTGGAGGGCCGGCACCAGGTCGCTGATGTTGAACACGCCCAGCAGCTCCATCGACTCCACCACCATCGACTTGAACTCGTCCGCCCTTGGGTCGCCCCCGCCGTTCCCGTCCCCAAACACCCTCTTCCCCAGCATCACCCTCCCCAGCACGTTCGCCGTGCACACGTTGAGTAGTTGGGCCAGTTTCTTCGGAGTCGAGCTCACATGTGCCAGCGCATGCGTCAGTACGACAACCTCTTCCTATTATATTGGAAGTTTTAAAATTTTATGAGTTCTAAAGTTTTATTGGATCAAAAAGGATATAAAACTTTAAAAAAATACAATTAAGTCATTTCTTTAACTTCGCCCAAACATAATGTTTTTTTATTTATCATTATTTTCTTTATACTATGCAGCGCGACGTGACTAATAAATAGAGCATATGACTAAAACGATGCCAAGCTTTAGTTCAAAAATGATTTTATGACCCAATTTTTTAATTAAAAAAATTAGATTAAAAATAAGCTAAATTTATAAAGAAAGAAAGAAAGAAAAACCAACTGAGGGCATGCAACTGGCGCTGGCCGGCGCACTAATCCCGATTGAATTATATAAGTAACCAAAATAGTAAGTCCTTCCTTTATGTAAGGGCACCGAATAGACCATGGAAGCAGGCCAAGATTTAAAATTGATTTGCGGAGAAGTTCCAATTCAACACAGATTTTGGTGGTCATGGGTGACGACCGCCGGATTCTATTCTCTAATAGGACCCTGAATGATGTGAAAAGAATAGCGACAGAGACGTAGAGGTAGACAACAATATTCGCTCACAACCATCCTCCTCAATTGATGGAAAATGACCCGTCCATTGAATAAACACTCTTTCCATATAGAGAGATGAGTTGGAGCTCACATGGCGAACATGTCTATATTCATCAAGAGCCTTGCCGGAGAAGAGGTGGATGGAGCTTATCTTCCTCAACATCCGCCACCTCGGTCCGTACGGCAAGGACACCAGGTCCTGGTAGTTGTACGAGAGGTGCTTCGCCGCGGAGTGGGGCGGGCGGCTTAAGAAGTTGGCTTCGTGGGTCTTCAGGAATTGGGACGCCACGGAGGCCGACGAGGCCACCACCACGTCGACGAGCCCGAGCCGTAGGTGCAGGAGCGGCCCGTAGGCCCGGGCTAGGGCTGCCATGGATTGGTGGGGCATGGGGCCGAGATGGGGCAGATTCCCGACGAGGGGCCATGGCTTCGGGCCGGGCGGGAGAGGGCGGGAGGGCCGGGCGAGGTAGCTGAGGAGGGAGTAGAGGATGACGGAGATGGCTACTGTGGCCAGAATGAGAGAGGAAGGCGTCATGGCCCTCAGATAGAGTGTTGTTATTTAGATGTGTGGTGTTCACAATAGAAATGAGGAGTGAGCAGGCTAGAAATGGCATGGTGTGTTATAAGCAGAACCCAATTTATACTGTGCAATGCAAGAAGATCATGACGCTTAAAAAAAAAAAAAGCCACCGGTTCACTTTGACCAAGATAAAAAAAATTTGATTATATTTTTTATTGTGACGAGTTGGGACATCACATCAAATGAGGACTTACAAACGCGTGAAATTTGCTTTACTAATTTACTTAAGAAACTTTGACCAAAAAATATACTTAACAAATTTACCAAAAAGGTCGTAACTCATGCACGCTTCATATGGATCGGATTCATTCCAACGACCTCCATTAAGACGTCCCTTTCTTAAGTAAAATACTGGGAAAATGAATATTCTATAAGTAGGGGTGAGCGTGATTTTAGGATAGAACTTGAAATATGAGAATCGGACCGGTGGGAATTTGTAGGTTTCAATTTCAAGGTATGCAAGGTAGTTCTAGATTTCCAAAATTAGAAACCTATTTTGATGGGTAAATTCTAGATTTTTAGTTGGAAGAACTTGGAGCTTGTAATCTAAAACCTGGAGCAAGTTTTAATATTTTTTTTAGTTTATGTCTTTGCGCAATCTTGCGCTATTTCATACCATTCGATGATGAATTTATAATTTATAAACACTAATTTGACATTCTATTTTATGACTAAGACTTTTACTTTGTTAATGTTCATATTTTCCATATATCTTTATGATCAATGAATTGTAGCGACAAATAGTAATCATTAAAGGTTTTAATTTATTGTAATTTTTTAATTAATAATATAGGTGGAACCTGAGTAAATCTCGGAATCTATGATGAGGTAACTTCTAGTTCTAGGGAATGTAGAGTAGATTTCAGGTTCCAAAAAATAATAAATCTATTTCAATGGATAGGTTTAAGATTCCAGATTCCAAATTGAACCGCATTCCGCATTAAACCCGAACCTGTATGGATCCTGGAACCTCTTACCCCCATTCTCTAGAGGTTCATGGATATTCCAAAAAAAACATAAATAAATAAATAAATAAGTTAAAAGAATGAAATATGACCCACGTAAAAATGTGACCCATTAAAATATTTTGAGATAAATTCATTGAAATTTTAAAACTTGTTACAAAAGTATAATTAAATCCTAAAATTTTCAAAAAATGCAATTCATTTCTAAAACTTATCAAGAAAGTGCAATTGAGTTTTAAAACTTTCAAAAAGTGCAATCAATTCCTAAAATTTGTCAATAAAATACAACCGAGTCCTAAAACTTTTCAAAAAGTGTTATCAACGGAAGGATTTGATTGGACCAATTTGACAAGTTTCATTGCATTTTTCGAAAATTTTAGGACTCAATTGTACTTTCATGATAAGTTTAGGATTTCATTACACTTTTAAAGTTTTAGGACTGAATTACACTTTATTAACAAATTTTAGGATTTCGAATGCACTTATCTCAAATATTTCGGTTAGCTCCATGGAAAGGATGTGTATCCACCCAAAGAGGGAGTAGAAATACCCCCATTCTAAATCTTCTTCAATTCAATAATAATTCAAATGTTTCCTAACTAGGCGATTCTATAAAAAATTTTAAATTTATGCCACATGCAATGTGTGTGCACTTTTCGCCAATTCTCAAAAGAATTCAGCATTAATGGGTTGTGGACTGGTTGAGACGTCGAGGTTGAAAGCGTAGCCAAATTGATGCATAACTAATCATTATTGATTCTTTTTCATAAAAAAAAAAAAAAAATCCTCCCTAATTTCCATTATAATATTAAACAGAAGTACATGTAAACCCCAATTATTTAGCTATAGTTGCAAAGTCATTAGCAAGAACGTGGTTTAAGCCATCTCTTCATCAAGAGCATGACACGGCTCTTCATCTTTCTTTATTATAACATTATAACTTTTTCCAGCTCTTTCCAGCTTCCAAGAATCTCTTTCGTATCACAACAAGATTCTTCCGACAACTACATTCTATCGAGAAGTCTCAGGAATAATCGGTTGCCTTGTCATTCTCTTTCCTTATAGAGCTCTTTGAATTGATTATATAGATATTCACCTCCTCAATCTGTTCCATTAATCGTCTAATTGATTCTCTACTTCACTAAAGGACCTCTCTCTCTCTCTCTCTCTCTCTCTCTCTCTCTCAATAGTCAAAACTAAAGGACATCTCTGAAGCAAGCTTAAATTGTTAGAGTAATGTGAAATCAATTAGACTTAACCAAACCATGTATAACAATCAATGAAACATGACAAAGTAAAGAACTACATGCCTTGCCCTCACATTTGTTGGGCCACATATATTAGAATCCAAAAATTTAATTTATGGATCTTGTACACACACTTTAAACTTATTAGGCTTCATTTGGTAGTCAGAATAAAATTTAAGATATGATAAAATTAATTCTATCTTGCATTTGGTGCATACTCAAGTCAAGATTAATCGGATATAAAAGAGATATAATCTAAATAAAATTATCTCATGGGAAGGTGAGATAAATGTGAGTAAAATTTATAATATCTATAATTGGAAAGGTATTTTTCTTGGATAACAAATTTCTTAAATTAATGAAATTAAAATTATATTTCAATATAAATAATATTTTAATTCTAATATAATAAAAAATAAAAAAATAAAAACAATATAAGTGTATTCGAATTTAATTCTATCTTATAATATAAATTTAATGTATAAATATAAATATATATCTCTTAGGGTGCGAATGGTAACGTTTACGTTTTTTTGTTCCGGGGAACGAAACAAAAAAAAGTGTTTACGTTCCGGAACAATTTTTGAACAAAAGAACGCGTTTGGTAACGTTTGGTCCGAGAATAAAAAACGAATAGAAATACGTTTGGTAAATTTTATTCTTTTTTTGTTTTTTTTTAAACATTTTTATTTTATTTTTCATTTTTTCCTTTCTTTTTTATTTTTTCTTTTTTCTTTTTTCGGCCGGTCCCCGGCCTCCGGCGACGGCCGACGGGGCCAAGAAATTTCCTCGCCCAGCCACGGTGAGGCTCGCCAGCCCTCGGCGAGGCCGAGCCTCGCCATGGTTGGGCGAGGCTCGGCCTCGCCTTGGCCGGGCGAGCTCGGCCTTGCTGGATCTGGGCAAGGCCGAGCCTCAATGGCCGGTCGCCGGCCATGGCCGAGGTCGGCGACCAACGAAAGAAAAAAGAAGAAAAAAAAAAGAAGAAAGAAGAAGAGAGAGAAGAAAAAAGTTTCTTCAGTTTTGTTTTCTGGAACAAAAACAACAATTTGTTGTTTCTTTTTTTTGTTCTTATTTTGTTCCGGAAACAAAAAAAAAAAAAAAAAAAACGCAACCAAACGCGTTTCTTTTTTTTGTTCCTAACAAAATCCGTACGGAAGTGTTCCAAAACGTTTCCATGCATGCCCTTACTTATTTTAGGTATAGTATTTTTTTAGGTATAACTTAATAAAATTTTGTTAGAGAATGATGGAAGGGAAAAAATAATTAAAAAAGAAAGGACAAAATAAAAAAATAAAAAAAATAAAGTAGGTAAGAGTGTCACAAGAGATTTTTAACATTTTCATTTATGCAACTTTTAGGTTCATTTACATTATATTGTTTATATTAAACAATATATATTATATAATATGAATATATCTAAATTTATCATTGTAATTCACTAATCAATACATAGGATATAGCAAAATCTGTGAATTTTGTATCCTATCATAACGTTTCCAATCCTATTTTGATCAGAATTCCAAATGACCAAATGTAGCCTTGTGGTCTATTTAATTCATAGAAAATGTTTTTCGAGAAAACAGTTTCCTCATTTTTTGGTATTTGGTTTTCTTAGGAAAATGAGTCAATGGAAAATGTTTTCGTGATCAATAGAAAATATTTTCCTATCGAAGGTTAAATTCAGGAAAATATTTTTATTTTTAAAAGAACCAAAAAGCATTTTTTAAAATATGAGTGGATATCAATACTTGAGCCCGAACCTTTATGCTTGGCCACGGAAAATCCAACGTTAGTTCTCAAGTCACGGCATTCAAGGGCAAGTCTTAGGCAGTCGGACCTAGGTCCATCAAGGCTAGGCCTAAATCATGGGTACTTGTGCCCGATGCTTTGGCACTTGAGCTCAGGTCCATAAAGGCCATACTTGGATCCCCGACACTTGACTTCTAGTCTCGACCCTCAAGCTTAGGTCAACAAAGGTCATGCGCAGTTTCTTGGTTAATGAAACATTTGTTCTTACAAAATATTAAAAATAAATTGAATTTTTTATTGAATTTTTAATATCTATACATTTCTTTTTCTTTTTCTTTTTCTTCTTCCATGGGCGGCGGCGTAAAAGAAAAGAATATATAAAATTAAAAAATAATTAAAAATTCTAATTTTTTAATAATTTTACGATCAGATTTTCCATGTCCTAGGCTTCTTGGCAAAACTAGGACATGGGCTCACGGCCCCATCTGCTGCTTCCGAGGCACCTTCTGTAGCCCTCCATTTGCCTTTCGCAAGCTGATGTTACGATGGCATGCATCAGTCCTGGATTTCCACACCTTCCCTTCGGATGTACAGAAAGAAAATGGCATTAGAATGTAAATGAGTAAGTTGACTTCTTATGAGAGAAACTATTAAGGGATGGTAACCCCAGGGGAAGCATCGACGATTTAAGCATGACGTCGGGGTGGTGGGTCCTCCGTTAGTGTCGCTCCAGGGTTTGCTTGGCGGCTATGTACCGCCGTAAGGCGACGAACAGCTGACGGGGTTCCCTGGGTATCAAAAAAAAAAAAAAAACTATTAAGGGATGGTATGATCTATGTAATCCGTTCTTGTCTGGTGGCGTCTAGGCTAGGAGAAGGCATCAGTAACAATCTAGCGTCTTAGGTGACGAGCTCTAGACAACCCCTAGGAAAGAGCTTGTAATAGCACAATAAGATAGATATAGAGTGAGCTAGAAAATCATGGGAACTTGAAATAAAAAATTAAGATTGGAGTTGAAAGAATGAAATACGACCGACCTAAGATATGGTCTTGTTGAAAGAGCACAAGCAGATAGATGTGAACGGATCGAGAAAATCAAGAGAACATGAAATAGAAAATTGAGACTGGAGTTGAAAGAATGAAATACGACTGACCTAAGATATGGTCTTGTTGAAAGAGCACAAGAAGATAATGTGAACGGATCGAGAAAATCAAGGGAACATGAAATAGAAAATTGAGATTGGAGTTGAAAGAATGAAGTATGACCTACCCAAAATATTAGCCATCAAAATTATTTCGGTTCAATGAAAAGGATGTGTAACCCACCTGAAGAAGGCATGGAAATACCGCCATTCTAAATCTTCTTTAATTCAATAATACTTCACATGTTTCCTACCTAGGCGATTCTGTAAAAAGTTTAAATTTTTGCGCGTTCACAACATGTGTGCACTTTTCGTGCTGGTTCTCAAAAGAATTCAGCATTAATGGCCTATAAGAATTAGTCAATTGCAATAATATATAAAAATATTGCCGTAAGTAAAAATCTATCAATCATAATTGCTAACTTAACCAACATAATTTTTGGATGTCGTGTCACGGCTGGTATTGCTTTCTTTTAGGCGGCCAGATGCAATTTGCCCTGGCGTAATAGGTATTGGAGGGAGAACCTCTGTTGGGCCACCACTTTTTTGATGGGTAAGGATTTCTACAAGTGCATCGCTCGCTTCTCTTTTGGTGCGTTATGTCACATTATCTGGGGGAACGGGAATAGCATCATTTTTAGGGACCAACCTCTTACTATTCCAGCTATAAAGAATCACTTTTCAAAGTGGTTAGAGATAAAGCTATCACATTTGAGAACGTTGATGATAATTTCAAGAACAGAAGGTTGCAACGGAGCTGGGGCCTTGACCCAATTATTTTCTCTAGGGACCCCTAACCCTGCCGTGCCATTGCTAGGGGTTTTCTTCTAGGCGGTGGTTGTTTTTGTAGTGGTGGTCTCCCTCCTCCTTGAGGAGTTTGTGTTCTGGTCACCGGTTGTTCATGCCATGCTTGTCTCTTGTTAGCTTGGCTTCCTTTTCCCGGTTGCCTTGTGTTGTTGCTTTTATATCTCGGCATCCCTCCACTCATTATGTCCTCTCATCTTGGGCGTATGTTTTTGATGCCATGACCTTTTGTATATTTGGTCTTTCCCCTATATATTTATTACCTCTTATCCAAAAAAAAAAAAAAAAAAAAAAAAACCAACATAATGGGTTGTGGACCGGTTAAGGATTAGGACCTGACACTTAAGCCACGAGGATGAAAGCATAGCCAAATTGATACATAACTAATCAGTATTGATTCTTTTCCATAAAAAAAAATCCTTTCCAATTTCCATTATAACAGCAAATAGAAGTATATGTAAACTCCAATTTATTTAGCTCTAAATGCGAAATCATTAGTAAGGGCATTGGCTAAAGTCAACTCTTGATCAAGGGTACAACATCGATCTTCATCTTTCTTTGTCGAAAGTGGCTTTGAAGGAATGGATTTCTTTGTTATGACGTAACTCTTTTCAAATTTTGAGAATTTCTTTTATTTCAAAGCAAGATTCTTTCAACAACTCCATTTTCTTTTGTCAAATTTTGGTCTTAAACATTTCCATCGTTCCAATTTTAGTCAAAACGTTTTGATGATTTGTCAATTTAATCATTCTAATCAATTTTAACCAGAAATTGCCGATATGATAATTTAGTCAGCTTTGGCTATCCTACATTGCGTGGCAACACCGATGTTAACAATTTTTGTCAATATTTTTTTTAAAAAAATTATGGATTTTTTCTATTCTTTTTTTTTATTTTCCCTTCACCAAACCTCATCCATGGCCGTTAGAGGTCGCCAGCCGCAAGAGGGCCACCCTTGCCAGGCTAGGCGAAGGCAACCCTTGCTCAAGTCTAGTGAGGGTGGCCCTCACCAACCCAAGTGCAACGTCCCCCACTCGAGGCCATGACCTCTCGACAATCGACAAGGCACAACGATGGCCGGTGGATGGAAAAAATGAAAAAGAAATGGAAAATAAAAAGGAAAAGGAAAGCACAAAAAGAACTTTCATAGAACAAAAGAAATTTAAAAATTATTTACATCAATGTTGGCCATACCACATAGGATATCCAGCACTAGCTAAATTGCTATGTCAACAATTTTAAGTCTCCCAAGCATGACTCCTCAATTTTTTATTTTTTATTTTTTATCAAAAGAAATTTTCATTCATTATCAATATAAAACATAACAGGATCCATGGGAAATTCCAAAAGCCACCTTAATAAGACAAACTAATAAAGCTCCAAAATAAACCAAAAACTAGAAATCGAGATATATCATCAGGGCATGATTGGCAAAGATCATCATACGCTCATCCTTCATAAATAAATATGTGATTGTATCCAAGCGAAAAGATTGGCAGCTTATCACTGAATCACATATTATTATCAATGATAGGCACACGTTGGGATCTCTAAGGGCGCGCATGGTAAAATTTTCGAAACAGAAAATTGATTTCGCCGTAAATCAATTTCTCAATTTCTATTCCCCAAACAAGTTTCGAAAAAGAAAAACCCGTTTGATAACGACTAAAAATTTCTATTTCAAACAAAATCCGTTTGATAACATAAAAAAATTTATATTTCTAGGAATAGAAATTGATTAGATAACAACATAGGAAATTCTCAAATATAAAATAATAGCCGAAATAATACTAAAATAATATAGAAAATCCTCAAATACAAAAAATAATCGAAATAATACTAATACATTAGAAAAGTTGAAAATACAATTTCATGGAATTTATATTACATGTGCTTACGTTTCCTATTACGTAATATTTTCTTTCGAAAAATAAACAACGTGGCAAAAAAAATTGAAATTCAATTGTAGTGAATATGTCGTTGTGTTTTTGCCGAAATTGATTTCACATTAATCAAATAAGTCTAATGATAGCCATGATTATAATAGTCTAATCTCCTAAAAAAATCCTAACTTCAAGTCTAATTCCAATTTCTTTCCAAATTTTGTTAAAAATATCCTCACCGTGTTCAAAAATCGTCACCAATTTTTTTCAAAATTATCAACACTAGGATTATTTAAAAATTTATTATCAAAATCTATATTTTCATCAACACTATTACAAGAACAACATATTTCTTATTAGATCTCTTTTCCTTATAAAAGAAAAATCGGATGAAACCCTAATGATTTGACCCATTTTTACCGCATTAATATGAAGTTTATGATTAAAAAAATAGTTAGCCAAATAGAGTCGTTGGCTATCGGCATACACGGAAGAGTAGGTGAAGAAAGACTCATTAGATATGAATATGACCAATTGACTATTACCATGCATAATATCTCTTACGTGCAACAAATGAAGCCTTGTTCATTCAATTCTCACCATCTAGCCCAATGGTTAAGATTTTCAATCAATATTGATTAGAATGATTATATTAAAAAATCATTAAAATATTTTGGACTAAATTAACTATTTCTATTTCTATTTCAATATTATTGATCTAAAATATTTTGGACTAAATTGAAAAGTTGAGAAAAAAATTTCTATTTCTATTTCTATTTCGAAACGAGAAGCTAAAAATTTCAGCTTTTTCTTTTTCGATTTATCTATTTCTGGAATAGAAATCTGTTTCAAAAATAGAGAAATCAAATTGCGTTACCAAACGGATTGTTCCAAACTTGTTCCTAACGAGAAACAGAGAAATTGAGAAACATAAATTTTATCATGCGCGCCCTAATTGTAGTTATGACTTTGCCTTTCGACAATGCACGCTTAAGTTTAACGTCATCAACACCATCAATTATGAAGAGAACATAAGCATAAATATGTTGAATAAGTTTAGATTTGTTATATGTGAGAGTGAGCCCTTTAGCAAGTGCTAACTACCAAAGCTTTTAACAAAAACATGTCGAATGAGCACATTAAAACTGCTGTGAACACTATTGAAACTAGAAGTGAAGCACTTATTTATCAAAACTCCTAAATTTAGAGCTAGATAGGAGAGAAAAGCTCCTAAATGTGAAATTAGGAGAGCAAAACTCCTAGATCTAAATCTAGATTAGGATAGTAAGGAAAGAAAACAAGAGGAGATAAAAGGAAAAACGGGGAGGGGAGGGAGAGATCTAGGTCAAATCTCTCCCCTCCAAAAGTTGAAGACACAAAAAGAAGATTGAAACTTAGAGAGGGAAAGGGGGAGAGAGAGAGAGAGAGTCTCGTCGGTTGAAATGGTATAAAACTCAGTACGGATGGCAGAGCAAAAACTAATCCGGATGAGTTGAGTCTTGGGGGATTGACTCTTGATGATCTATGTCGAGATTCTCACTGCGATCGAGACATGGAAGCATCGTGCCGATTGAACTTGAAGGACCGCAACACGGACATAGAATCCGCTTTTTGGCTGTTGATATTGGTTCTCGAGGGGGGTCGACCTAGCGAAATTTACTGACGTCGCTCACCATCGTTTGGCAAGTGCCGTCCTTGATTGCCATTCGTTATCGGCTCTGGATCGTAATCCCCGGTCGTCACATGCTTCTCGGCAAAACCTAGGACATCGGCTCACGGACCCATCTGCTGCTTCCGAGGGGCCTCCTGTCTGTAGCTCTCCATTTGCTTTTGCAAGCTGATGTAACGGGGGCCTGATTTCCATACTTTCTCTTCAGATGTACAGAAAGAAAATGGCATTAAGAATGTCCGTAAGTAACATAACTCCTTATGAGAGAAACAATTAAAAGAGATGGTTGGATGGTTGGATTTACCGATTCTCCTTTGGTTGAAAATACTTGATGAGAAACTTCTCCAACTATTTAGGTGGTGCAAACTTGCGGACCAAAGCAGGTCCTTAAAAGGCTCACAAAGGAAACAAACGGAAAAACCACCCTGTGATAAAGACCCCGCACTATCCTCCTATTCCCTCTCTGTCAGGAAAACAAAGATAGACATGGAATCAAGGGGCCTTACGGTGATGAAGATAGACACTACGTCAGGACTTCAGTGCTGATTAGTATCGAGTAAGCAAATATAGTAGCCTTTCACGCCTGCGTAAGTGAAGGTGGATTAAATGTCCATAGCTGGATTGACACGCCTTACGACACTGTCCTCAATCACAAGTTAACCCAATTTCCCTGATTGAGGATAGTGCCATCTAGGCAAGGGGAAGGCGTCTCTAACTATCTAGAGCCTTGGGCCTCGAGCTTGATAGATGTTGAGTGAGAGGCAAAACAAAGGGAACATGAGAGTACAAGATCAGTATCGTTATGGACTCGGCCTTTCTGTTCTCTGGGCCAGAAAGAAAGTGGAGTTTCAAGACGATCTTGCCTTGGATTTGATTTGCTTCTCGTCTCCTGAACGTTGGGCTTCGGATCTACCCAAGACCCGAAAAGAGTTCTGTGGAGTGTCCAGCAAGGGTCAATGGTTTACTGTTTGAAAAGCCTATGGACATCATCTAATGACATAGACGATTGATAACTACCTTTCAATTTTTTAAAGGGATAATTGTATAAACAATCATTGTATTTTGGCCTAATGTGCAATATGATTCTTGAACTTTCAATTTGTTCGATATAGTCCCTGAACTTTATCCCAATTATATAATATGGTTTCCGAACTTTTAATTTTTTCAAAATGATTTCTGACCTTTTGGCAATATTTAGGAACCATATTGAACAATTTAAAAGTTCAACGACACATTACATATTAGATAAAGTGTTGGGATTAAATTACACATAAGTCAAAGTTTAAAGATTATTTATGTTATATTTTATTTTTCTAATCCAAGATGAGAAATAATCCCTAAATTTTGACACAAATGGTCTTTGAATTTTTTCATAATGTGCAATGCTACACGTTTAATTTGTTTGGTGTTGCCCCTAAACTTTAATCAATTTTCATATCAATATTTTAATTTATTCAATGCCGTAAGTTACTGTTCAATATACCCATTAATTATATAAAAATATTCAATATTATCCTTCCATCAATTCAAGTCCAGGACCATATTAATATTTTCATATAATTCAATAACTAAATTGAACATGTTAAAAAAAAATTAAGGATCACATTACAAATTAAAAGTTTAAGGATGACTTGCCCATTAAATTAAAGTTCAGGATAACACCATACGTTATGTTAAACTTTAGGAATTACGTTGCACTTTAAGACAAAATTTTAGGGACCATTTACGTCATTTCTCCTTTTTCTAATCCAAGTAGAAAGTAACGTTTCATCTTTCTCATGCTGACAGACAGAAACACCAACCCAGATGATGCACGAAGTGGTCCATTCCCAACGCAGCTTTCATCAAACAAATGATTTGCTCCTTTATAGTTTTCTGTTGGATCAATTACGGAACAACACAGTCTCTAACGCCCGCCCGGACTCTGGCGCGCGTGCACACAAGGCAGTCATCTATCCGCCGTGCCGGAAAGTATGGAAAGGCGGCCGCACGTCGTGGCGATACCCTTCCCGGCACAGGGCCATGTGGGGCCTCTCCTGAAGCTGTCGCTCCAGGTTGCCCATCACGGGATCAGGGTGACGTTCGTAAGCACGGAGTCCGTCCATGCTCGAATGCTCGAAGCATCGGGGGACGATGATCGTCGTTGGGATGGGATCGAGATGGTGACCATTCCGGATGGCATGGAAGAGGTTAAGGACCCGAGGGACATAGAGAAGGTTGCTGCGATGAGGGCGAAGGTCATGTCCCGTCATTTCGAGGAGCTGCTGAGGAAGATGAATTCGTCTCGGGATGAAAGGGTCGCTTGCATCGTAGCCGACGTGACTCTCGGGTGGGCTTCCGAGGTCGCCGAGAAAATGGGGATCAAGAGGGCCTTGTTCTGGCCGGCTGCCGTACCAGGCCTGGTCTTATCGCTCTCTCTCCCACATCTCGTCGAGGCCGGCGTAATCGACGGCTGCGGTATGTATCTTTCGCCTTGTTTCAGCTTCGATAAGGATAGCGGCGATGAATTTCTTAGAGCATGCGATTTTCCGGAGTTCTGCTTTCACTGACTGTTTCAAGTAAATGTAAGCACACACTGGAACAGTCAGAATCAAAACAACCTTAGTTGAAAGCAAATTTCGAGGAAGAACAAGTGGAAATGAAATGCTCACCGAATTTTCCTGTAGGATCTGCTCCTTCGGACATGGCGATCCAGTTCTCGCCGAAACTTCCCGCCGTGAAAGCTGTGGATTTCGTGTGGCGCTGTCCAGGTGACCAAAGGATGCAGGAGATCGTATTCAGACATGCTATGGGCGTGACTAAGCCTGTCCGAATCTCGAACTGGCTCCTCTGCAACTCATTCTACGAGCTTGATCCCATCGCTTGTGGATTGATCCCCGAACTACTACCTGTCGGGCCGTTAACTTCTACCGATTGCCTCGGAAACTTTTGGGCCGAGGACCGCACTTGCCTGAACTGGCTTGACCTGCAACCTTGCAAGTCAGTCATATATGTTGCCTTCGGAAGTCTAGCGGCTTTCGGCCAAAACCAGTTCGAAGAGCTAGCACTGGGACTCGAGCTTTCAGGCCACCCCTTCTTGTGGGTAGTGAGGTCAGGCTTCACTGACGTGAACAAGATCAAGTACCCAGATGGGTTCTTGGAGAGGGTATCGGATAGAGCCAAAATAGTGTCGTGGGTACCGCAAGAAAAGGTCCTCGCTCATCCCTCGGTATCTTGTTTCGTGACGCACTGTGGTTGGAACTCGACCATGGAGGGCATAAGCAACGGCGTGCCCTTCCTCTGCTGGCCCTGCTTCGCGGATCAGTTCTACAACAGGAGCTACATATGCGACACGCTGAGGGTGGGATTAGACTTGAAGGCAGGGGAGGCAGAGATCATTTCCAGGCACAAAATACAGGCTCAACTTGAACAGCTGCTCTCTGATGTGCAGATAAAGGAAAATGCAGAAAGGCTCAGAGGAATGGCCAGAAGAAGTGTTTCTGAAGGGGGATCCTCCTCTGCAAACATCCAGCATTTTGTTGAACAGCTGAAACGTTGTTCAGAAGCAGTCCATCACTGTGACTAGACGGTGCAAGTGTCAAGTGATCAATTTCATAAGATCAGTAATAAGAAATGGGCCTCACACCAGTAATCTCTCATGATGGTAAATGACAGATTGTATTGAGAAAATGAAGGTATGGACATGCATTTTCCAAACCATTTGGTCGGAAGCCTAAGCTGCAACATAGCAGACATAGCATGCGTGCACTTTTGAAGCTGTTCGGTCGGTCAGCAAAAGTCGTACTTAAGTCGGAAAATTACTCAGTCCCCCGATGCACGAGTTCAATAAAAAAAAACCTGTTGTCCATAGTAATAACCAGGAGCAGATTTATTCTCTGTAAATCACAGAAAGGAAGAGGAAAACCACGGCTAGGTAGACCACATAATCTGCCAAGATTTTCCAAGCAATCGATACTTTAGATGTTCTTTCAAAGAACAAACCAAACAATGCTATGGCTGAACCAAATCCCCAGCTCCTCCAACTCAAATTCAAAGTAGGACTCGAACACTTTTGAGAGAGTCCACATCTAACAAGATAAAAGCGAAGGCGAATGGTATTATAGGATGGTCTAGTGCTGAATTGTTGCGGACTACTATTGCCTCTAGTATGTCCTTGAAAAGGAGATTTTTTCCATCCTGTTACCAAGAAAATTTCCCGAAATTTCACTACTTCCTAAAGCCATCCGTTAAGAGGCAACTTGCAAGATTGTACTTTCATTTCACACCAGAATCTAATCCAAAATTCTGATTGAAAAAGCCTCTCAAGTCTCAAGTGGCTAATATAAAGACACTGGCAGTGTCTTGCAAACAGTTACTTGAACTAAAAGCAAGTGGCAACTTTAACATGCTTATAGAAGTTATTTCTTTTCGTCCTTTTGGATGTTCCATGACAAAGTATTGCATAAATTGGTTCATCCATCGGGAAACTATCAGCCTAACATCTAATTGACTAGTCTGCTGCATTCTTCTGCTCTGCAGTTCAGTTGCTTCAAGAGATTCCACTGGAGAACAACGTGCTCAGAATTTAGCCATGGGTACTTCAAGGCGCAATGATAAACAAAGGCTACAAGAAAGATAAAAAAAAATCATCAGGACATTACATATTTCTGGTACCAGGATGACAAACCAGAGAGAGGAGAGAGAGAGAGAGAGAGAGATTTACAGTGTCCAAGCTAACTGGTTTTGCATCCTCTACAAGTATTTCAACCACAGTTCCACTTTGATCAGCCTGATATATAAAAAGGAGCTATGTTGGTGCTGAAGAATTTAGCCAGCAATTAATATACAATATCTATTTATTATAGAAGGTAATAAACAATGTTCATATCTTGGCTTCAAAACTTTCGGATAAAATATGCAGGATAGGCAAGATTTTCTTCAGTTATCCAAAGAAGCCCTGTTCTAAATAGGAATGCCAAACTGAACAAATTTTTCACTAGAGTAGCTATGGAACAACTGAAATCAATTAAAGCACTCAAAGACCTAAAAAGAAGAACCTAATTAACATCCCAACTCATCGTTTTTCCCATCTTCTCTATTCTGAAGATTCGCACGTTGGCTTTCTAGAAAGAAAAGGTTGCCTGACTGAAATCTCTACTTCTAACCGACAATTCCCGTAGGTCCTCAGTATACTCTTTTCACAACAGACATCAAATGACCTGGATTATAGGAAGAAAGAAGTACGCGAAAACTAAACAGTTTAATTGAATTCTGGATATAGACACTTACTTCAATCTCATTCATCAACTTCATGGCCTCAATAATGCATACAACCTGACCCTTCTGAACCTTGTCTCCAACCTGAGGAACAAGAAGAAAACATGATATTGGAAAAGCCAGTTAAGGAATACTCTAATTGGTGAATGATATAGCCGGACCTCCTCGGGTCAACCCTGAGATCCTAGAAGATTGATTCTTAATCTATTGTCCTTGGAGAAGCTTATCACATCCTGATAATTGCCCCACGACATATGTTGAATTCAGGGTGTTGTATTGTCAAACTTCTGACACCAAGTAGTCAATAGCACTACCCTTAAAGATCGAGCATGGAACTAAACTTGAGGAATTGTAAACATACAAGAACGTTGGGTGAAGTTCATCATTGGTATGCAAGAAAGAACCTGGATTGAATTTGCATAGCAACATTCAAAAGCCAAAACTTCATGCAAATTCATAATTTGGGTTTTAGTCT
This sequence comes from Eucalyptus cladocalyx, assembly GCA_017140615.1. Taxonomy (NCBI): domain Eukaryota; kingdom Viridiplantae; phylum Streptophyta; class Magnoliopsida; order Myrtales; family Myrtaceae; genus Eucalyptus; species Eucalyptus cladocalyx. Next base: position 5,327,187 of record CM029517.1, on the reverse strand, counting down.
GTTTAAGGTGACTCTAAGGTTTTCTGCCATCTAAAAGCAGTAGACACTTCTGCAAATCCAAGTGGACGTAGTAAAGGAGGCTACCATCCAACTTGTCAGGGAAGTCGTATAAAAGAAACTGTGGATGCATACCCATATCCATATTTCAGAAACTCTACTTAATCTTTCAAATGCATAAGCAAGCACAACCAACTTTCAAAATCCGTTGTGACTCATCCCTCTCCTCTCCTCTCCCACAATGCATGAATTGGGGCTAGTTGTATGCATGCACCAGCATAAACGTATGGCCACAAAGATTAAACGACACAGGAGTTTACCTTGACAAAAGGCGGTGCGCCTGGAGCAGGAGATCGATAGAATGTTCCCGCCATGGGGCATTTGAGCTGCTGATGTGATGGTGTGCTCGGCTTAGCAGCAGGTGCTGCCGGAGTTGAACTAGGCGTCAAAGGAACTGGCTTAGAAGCAGCAGGAGCGAGGATTGGTGCCGCTGGGGATTGTGGAGGAAGCAGGGCTTGTGGAGAAGGGGGCAGCCCCATATAAACAGGAGCCGCGACGGGCAGCTGTTGGAGGGCATCCTTTTTCCTGATGGTAACCTCACAGTCCGCCTGCTTTAGTTGCAGCTCGATGACGTCTCGTGAATCGACTAACCTGTCAAACAACACGATGGATGAACCCCGAAACGATACGAAACAAATGAAATTCACTTCTTTCTTTTCTCGATTAGGCGAGAAGGGCAAAAGGGTTAGCGAGACTCATTACAGGCTATCGCCAGGGGAAGCGCGGCTTTTGTCGCCAGCACTAAACCCTCGGCCTTGGCCTCAAAAATCATCTTCATAATATACACATATAGCTAAGAACGTGCTTTCGAGAGTACAGCAGAACGAGTCTAAACGTACTCAACGAGGTCCGCCACTTGATTCATGAAAGCCGAAATGGACAGCGCATCGGGCAGGCGAGTCTCCTCCTTCGCTACATCTCCATCTGCTTCGGCGCCCGCTACAGAACCCTGCGATCGCACAAGGTTGTCGAGAAGCGAAGAGATAAGGGAGACATGAGGAACCAGGCCATCAGCAGAGATTTACTACTCAGGTACTTACCTCATTTGAAAGAGCATTCGCTCTCAGAACGCGGGATCGGCATCGGCATCGGCATCGGCATTGGCATCGGCTCGAGTAGCTGGACAGCTGCTGCACGAACTTCACAAGTCACGAACACCATCAGCACAAGAGAAAAATGGGGAAACTTAGAATATTTCTTTTGTCATCCATCCATCTCCAAACTATGCGTGCGCGTCAGCTCACCTGGAGATTCGAACGAGCTCCCGGCGGCGACACGCCAAAGAATCCGTGCAGCAGCTTCGAGGCCGAGGCCGAGGCTGATCGGAGTCGGCCGCGGCGGCAGGAGGCGAGGGAGGCGGAGGAACCAGGGCAGGGGATGGGGAAGGACGCCATGGGTGGGATGGGAGCTGGAGGAGAAGCGTTTGCTTCTCGTGGAGTCCGAGGTGGCGTGGAGAGAAAGAGGGTGCGGCGATGCCTGCGAGGTCTCTCTCTCTCTCTCTCTCTCTTTCTTTCTGTGTTCGCGCCAACGGCTTCCAACTACCCGGGACGATTTTACGCTCATAGCCGTTGGGAATTTTCCCCTTTTTCCAATTTTTTTTTTCCTTTTTCATACGAATTTGTTGGGGACTTATTTGCCATTTCACCTCAAATTTTACTAGAGCCCTAATTCCGGACTTCAGCACTACCTTTATAACTCGATGCCAAAATGTTTCCTTTTTGTCTCAATAGAAAAAGAAAAGGGCTAAAGAATGAAGCACCAACTTTTTGATTGGGTATCCATGAGTTTCCGCCCAGTATATATGAAATGACACATCAAATCTTTAGCGTCTCGTATGGGGGAAACTAAGGCAAAATTTGGATGGAGGCTAAAACTATGTGCTTTTTTATAAGATAAAAGAAAAGTTTGGGCTAGATTTAGATTTTATTTGTTTCGCGAAAACGAATGATTTGAAACATATTTTTTTCTAAAAAAACAATCAATTTTATCATTTACAAAGATGAACGAATTAAAAATGTTTTCATCATTCATAAAAATGTTTATCTATTACTTGTTATCAATAGTGAAAATATTTTCAATTGTTTAATTATTTTAAGCGATGTAAGAGATCATTTTTAAAAAACGAATTTTCAATTTATTCATTTTGAGCGAAATAAATGGAGCTTTAGAGCTAAAAGTTAATGATTTCTACAAGACCCCAAAAAAAAAGGGCAGGGCTAAAGTTGGTGCTTTTTTCTTAAGAGACAGAGAAAATGTTTGGGCCGGAATTGGAATTTCAAAGTCGGTGCCCTTGCCTTTACGGGGATAAGGCCATTCGTTGAGCTCCACTGTGAATATTCTTGTGAAAACCTCTGCATAGAAAGATGGAAGTACTGCGAATCCTCCGCTTGCAAACATGGCATCGTCTTGGCAACATGACATGCACGAATTGACGTAAAACATGGAAGATGATGGTGAAGAAATGGTTTCAAAGCAGGGACGTTCGAATCAAGAGAAAGAACAACGAGAAATCAAATCGTTCTTGCTACTGTCTGCAAGACAGCGCTGGCGTCATCGCTCCCGTCCGTTGCTCGCCGTCGCAAACGAGAGATCGCGGATGCGAGGTCCCTTTCTTGTTACTGATCCCCACAGTGATGGACGGCTTCCGAACAGCAACGCTTCAGCTGTTCGACGAAACGGTGGACGTTTGTAGAAGACGAGCCCCCTTCGGAAACACTCCTCTCCGCCATTCTCCGGAGCCTCTCAGCGTTCGCCTTGATCTCCACATTGCAGAGGAGCTGCTCGAGCCGCGCTTGTATCTTGTGCCTGGAGACGATGACCTCGGCCTCCTCCGCCTCCAGGTCTAATCCCGCCTTCAGCGTGTCGCATATGTAGCTCCGGTTGTAGAACTGATCTGCGAAGTAGGGCCAGTAGAGGAAGGGCACGCCACTGGCAAAGCCCTCCATGGTCGAGTTCCAGCCGCAGTGCGTGACGAAGCAAGAAACCGAAGGATGAGCGAGGACCTTTCCCTGCGGCGCCCACGAGACGATCTTGCCTCTGGGCGACACCCGCTCCAAGAACCCGTCCGGGTATTCGATCTCGTCCTCGTTCTTCTGGGATCAAGCCGCAGGTGGCGCGATCGAGCTCGTAGAATGAGTTGCAGAGGAAGCCAGTTCGAGATCCGGACGGTCTTGTTCACGCTCATGCAGTATCTGAATATGATAGCCTGCCTTGTTCGGTCGCCCCGGACAGCGCCATAACAAAATCCGTTGTCTTCACGGCGGGAAGATCTGGGGAGAGCTCGATCGCCGTGTCCTTCAAAGCACATCCTGCAGAGAAATCTTGGTGAGGATTTCGTTTTCGCATGTTCTTCCTCGAAATTTGCTTTCGACTTGACTTCGCCTTCGTGACGGATCGCAGAACACTGGAAAATCACATGCTTGAAAGTCGAAAGATACATACCGCAGTCGTCGACTACGCCGGCCTGGACGAGGCGTGGGATGGAGAGCGATAAGACCAATCCCGGTACAGCAATAGGCCAAAACGTGGCCGTCTTGATCCCCATGCTCTCGGCCGATGGTCGCGTCGGCCACGACGCAGGTGACCCTTGCGTCCGGAGAAGTCAAATTCATCTTCCTCAGCAGCTCCTCGAAATGGCGGGACATGACCCTCGCCGATGTCTTGGCAGCTTCCTCCCTGTCCCCCATGTCCTTAACCTCCATCATTCCTTCCGGGATGGTCGCCCTCTCGATCCCGTTCCAGCGACGATCCCCGTCCCCCAACGCTTCGAGCATTCGAGCATGAACCGACTCCGTGCTCACGAGCGTCACCCTGATCCCATGACGAGCGATCCGGCGCGACAGCTTCAGGAGTGGCCCCACGTGGCCTTGTGCTGGGAAGGCTATCGCCACGACGTGCGGCCGCCTCTCCATGCTTTCAAACACTGCCGACGAGCGACTGTGCGCACGGGGACGCGAGAATTCGTGGTAGTACTATTCTAACATGGATGAGCTATCGTCTGAGCAAAGTTTGTGCTGGGAATTCACCGGTTCGTGCAACATCTGAGTTGGTGTTTTTCTGTCTGTCAGCATATGAATATGACGAGGCTCCTCTTGGCTTGTGCGCTTGGTTGTGTTCTTCTTGCAGGTGAACATATGTATGGCACAAAAAGAATGACTTGCTAAGCCAAATTTCAGTAGTGAAGGATGGCTGGCCATTTGAATTAGAGTGGCAAGAATAATCAAGAAATCCATAATCCAATGATCTATTTATGAACATGGTGTTGAGAAAATTGTCTCAAAAATCCAAAACTTATTATATAACAGCTAATTTAGTTTTAAACTTTTCAATTATGTCAATTTAGTCATGCGATCAATTTAGTCCTAAACTTGTCCATCGTATCAATTTACTCATAAACATTTTTATGATTTGCTAATTTAGTCCTAAATCTTTTGATGATTTATTAATTTAGTTGTAAAACTTTTAATGAATTGTTAATTTTGACTAATTTTAGCTGGAAATCACTAAAGTGGCAATCCAATTAGTACCAGCTATCCTACATGACATGATTGAGCATTAACATTGACATTTTATAAAAAAAAATTATTTCTTTTTGTCTATTTCTTTTCTTTTCTTTTTTCTTTTCTTCTTTATTATGTCCATGGAGTTGTCGACAAGAGTAAGGGTGTGCAATGGAAACCGCCTTAACCGAGACCGGACCGAACCAATCAATTTTGGGCTATTTCCATGGTTGGCAATCTAGTTCCCAGTTCCTAATCATGGAATCGGCGGCCGATTGGTCCAGTTCCCGGTTTCAAGGTGGGAACCAAATCAACCGATCGACCGGATCGGACCAAATTTTTTTATATATAATTTATATACATATAATATATAAACACATATAACATATGAATATCATATATGAAACTTATTGCAATCGGAATTACAATTGAGGTAACAACCTCTTATGTGGCCAAAAGACCGCCAAAGCTCTTAGAAAACTTATTTGTTAGTTTTATCTTCTACTCGATGTGGGACAAGGCTCTAGGAGTTCCTTATGCTCATATACTCTCTCTTGCTCTCCTCACTTGCAAACGACAAGGCACTTTAAGTCTCAAAGAGTCCGACATCGACTAAACATTCAAAGCATAGAAGAGAGATTGTCTATAAAACCTAAGCCAAGCACATATTTTACTCAAATTGTTCATGGCTTTTAAGCTGAAAATTAAGCGTGAAACACATAAACTATGATTGATATTCACGCAAGTGAAGTTTAAATATTTTGCATGTGGAAACATGTGTTCGGAGCATGATCATTTATTAGATTGCCCGGGAACCGAATTGGATTGATCGGTTTGGAGCATGATCATTCTTTAGTAAATGGTTGTTCTTTAGTGAAAAAAGAAAGTGTCGATTCTATTGGACCGGATCGGACCAGACCGAAACCGATGGTACGGTCTGGTTCCCAGTCCTAGGACCAAACGGTCCGGTCCATGATTCCCAAAATTAGAAATTGGTTCTCCCAGTCTGGTTCCCGGTTCCACCTTGGAACCGAACTGAACCAGGAACGGATCACTCCTAGACAAGAGGCAAGGGTTTCACAGCCCTTGCTCATGGCCAAGTGATGTTCATTGTCCCTCATAATGAGCAAGAAAAGAAAATTAAAATTAAATTAAATTAAAATTAAATTAAATTAAAATTAAAATAGTAAAAAAAATTGTCCACATTAATATTAACTAAGCTACATAGGACGAATGGTATTAATTAAAATGCAACATTGGTGATTTTCGAATTCAATAAAGTGTTTATGAATAGTTTGGTAAAATATTAAAAAATTTATGACTAAATTGTTATGATCGAAATGTACCGTATAATAGGTTTAAGATTTTTTGAGACAAGTTCCCTTGTATCTCCACATGTCACTTTCTTATTCATCAAATTAATGAAGAACTTTTTAATCACCCCACATGGAAAGCAAAGTGAAGATGTTGACTTCAACATGGTCCCAAACATGTCGCTGCCAGGCCAAGTCATCATCATTGTCACATCAACAACCTTCAAAGAGGTTAACGGTAAGATTAATCTATTTTCGATACACACCGTTAATATGTAATATAATAACCATGATAAATAATTATATAAATGTACAAATCTGTCTATTTCAGATCAAATTTACGTTTCATCCGAAAGAGCAACAAAAGTAAATATAAATCAAAAGTTGCCACAGGTGGACCACTGCTTTTATGCTAGGGTTTTGTTCCTATCCATATGTCCTGGCAACCCTTTCTTATCGATCCTATTTATCCTCGGTAGCTAACCGTCTTCTCCCAATTAACTCTAATTTTTCTATAATTAGAGTTACTGCTAATGACATGAGATCACGAAAGTATTGTTGGGTCAAAACTCAAAAAAAGTTGCTTGCTGCTAACCACTGAGAATTGTAGTAATTTAATAAAAGGCCGATACTACACTAAAAACCCCTAACTAAGATACTTACGACAAATTTATCTAAAACTAACTTTTTTTACCATCAAAAACTTTAAATTGGAATATTTGTAACAAATTTACTCTCCATCAGTTTACATTAAATTGGATTAATACACAAAAAATCACAAACTAATTCACATGTGATAAGCGAAGGGTAAAATCTCAAACCGGTATACCTATTCATTCAATTTAGTAATTTGACGATAAAATTTAACAAAAACTAACAAATTGGTAAATTTGTCACAAGTGTATCAAATTAAGATTTTTTGTGATCAAAATTTTAATTTATAGTGAATTTTGTCACAAGTATACTAATTTGGGGTTTTTGATGATATTAATTCTTTAATAAAAGGTAAGGTAGTGGTTAAAGATGTGGGGGCAATTCTTGCGTTTGGAAGGGCAAGACAAAAAATGAGGGAATTATTTTGTTCAGAGACGAAAATCCATGAGGCCTACCCAAAACCATTATCCCTCCAAATTGGAAGAAAACTTCCAGGAAAGTTCAATAAAATGTATTTACCTTTTCGGCTTCGTTATTTCAAGAAAAATCAACAATCTAATTTTGGTTGTCCATATTTTCAAGAAAAAAGAGTTAATAAAAAATATTTTCATTATAAAGAAAAGGGTCTAGACTCAAACTATCGTTGACTTATAAGTTTATTTTTTTTAAGTGAGACAAATGACCAAATTAGAACATATTTTCTAAATAGGAATATGATGCAAATGATTCTTAACATTGAATTAATATGGATCTTCATCCCTTAATTTTAAAGAATTTTAGCTTAATATGCAATATCATCCCAGATTCATAATATGTTCGATATGACCTTTGAATTTTTAGTACATGTTCAAATTAATCCCTGACCTATATAAAAATCATTGCATTAATCCAAATTCAAGGACGGTGTTAAACATTTTGATATAATTCATACACTAGATTCAACATGTACTAAATTTCAAGGACAACATTGTATATTGAGCTAAAGTTTAGGGACTGTTCATGTAATTATCCCCTTCTTAATTGCTAATTTTCCGCGGACAACGAAAACGCTCCGAATGGCCCAACTAGCCCAATTAATTCCAGGTTGGGCCCGAAATACCGGACCTTGGCAAAGAGCCCGACCCGGTAAAATCAGCCCGCAAGCCCGAACTTTCGGCGCATCGGAACCCTAAAACCCTAATTCCATCTCTTTCTGTCTCTCTCTCTTTCTCTCGCAGAAGCACGTCCGCTCTCTCTCTCTCTCTCTCTCCTCCGATCTCCGCCGCCCAAGCGAGAACACAGGGAAGAAGCGGCAAGCGAGCGGAGACCCCGAAGATGGCGGCACCGGCGAGGACAGTGAAGGATGTGTCGCCCCACGAGTTCGTCAAGGCGTACGCCGCTCACCTCAAGCGGTCCGGCAAGGTCTCTTTTTTCTTCTTTTTTTTGTCTTTAATTGTCTTGGGTCGATCGAAATTCGAGTGCGTAAGCGATATCGTTCGTGGGTTGTCGGATCCAAGTTTGCATTTTGCGTCCTGGGTTGGTCCCGTTCTGTTCGCAGAGTCCGTCGTCGGCAATGGATCTCCGGTTTTTGCCTTGTTTTTGTGGCGGTTGGTCCGTTCGGACATGAAATTGTACTGTTCAGGTTCTTGTTTGTGCTCACAAGTTTCCGTCTTGGCTCTGGTTAGATGGAGCTTCCTCACTGGACTGATATAGTGAAGACCGGTACCTTCAAGGAGCTCGCTCCGTACGACCCTGATTGGTACTACATCAGAGCCGGTACGTATGCTTCGCGACCGAGAAATATGGCGGGCTTGTGAATCGATGGTCGGTGTAATTTGATGTATCTTCTCTGGATTTTGCTTGCAGCTTCCATGGCCAGGAAGATCTATCTGAGGGGAGGTCTGGGGGTTGGTGCTTTCCGTAGGATTTATGGCGGGAGCAAGAGGAATGGCAGCCGCCCGCCGCATTTTTGCAAGAGCAGCGGCTCTATTGCTCGCCACATACTCCAGCAATTGGAGACCATGAACATCGTCGACGCCGACCCTAAGGGGTGAGCCTTTCTTTGGCCAATTCACATTTCATCATTGGATTGGAGCATTGATCTTGGGTTTTTGATTTAGCATGATAATGAACATAATTGTTGGTTCTTTTGCGTTTGGCGGGCAAAGCTATTTCTGTTGCTTGTGTAAGAGAGAGATTCTATTCAAGAGTACGCCGTAGGAGTGCATCGCATTGGTTACTAACTTCGTTGTTTAAAGCATTCGTGTCTTTTTGCAAGAAGCGCCTTTGTTGATTAACCAGTGTGAAGTGCACATCTAGGTTGTTGGAATTTCTTTCCTTCTTAATGTATTGGATGCTATGGCTGGTGAAGCTATCAGCTCGATTCTCAGGCAGTGATATTTCATTAAGTGACGTAATAAGATGGCTCTTGTGGCTCGGAATGGATAAACCGCCGTTTGCTTTGTGAACCAAGATATCGCGGTTTGCCTATGCCTATGCCTGCAGAAAATTCTGAAAATCTAGGTTGTTGGAATTTCTTTCCTTCTTCATGTATTGGATGTTATGGCTGGTGAAGGAGCTCAATTCCCAGGCAGTAATATTTTATTAAGTGATGTAATGAGATGGCTCTTGTGACTCGGAATGGATAAACCGCCCCTTGCTGTATGAACCGAGGTATCGCGGTTTGCCTATGCCTGTGCCTGCAGAAAATTGTGAAAATCTGCAGTTTGAAAAATGTTCAACTGGAGCACGAAAACCTAACTGAAATGGCCTTAGTCTGTGTAGATGTGTGTTTAACTTTTATGATCGGTTGCTCAACCTTGTATCTTTTTGTTTGCCAGCGGAAGGCTAATCACATCCAGCGGCCGGCGGGATCTGGATCAAGTCGCTGGAAGGATCGTCATCCCCCAATGAGATGGATTCAAGGCCTGGCATGCCTGCAGAAATGATGCTGATACTTGGTCATCCTCTTTTTGTTACTCTTTGTTCTTCCAAAAGAGCTGCTGTTTTTGTCTGAAATAGGGAGTTGTTCTGTATGCTCTGTGGACCCTTGTTGTTCTTGTTCCATCATTCACTTCTCTTTGAACGCTACCCCAATTTTTGTTGCTATGGAGTGGAAATTGTTTCTCAAGCTCTTGGATCTGGGACATCAGCAAACTTGATTTGGCAGGGTAGATCTGTAATTTTTGCTATTTTTAATTATTTTCTAATATTAAAAGTGTGCTTAAATATACAAGAAGGGAGTTAGCAAACCAATGAAAATGAATTTGCATATTGAAAAAAAATGGAAATATATCTCTTTGATGTATTAAAATTGCAGTCAATATTTGTAATTTTTACATGATTTCGAGGGGAAATTAATCACAATTTCTTCTATAGATCAATCGAATATCGAGGGGACAATGTCACTTTTTTCTCAGATTATGTGTCATATCCTATAAATTTTTAATATGTGTTTCTTTAGTTGTTCTAATGCATATGATGACCTAAATTAATGAAGATGTGTTTATGGCTAATAAATGTTATTTGGTTATATTTAGATTTTCTATCAAATTATAAAGGGAAAATATCCTTTTTTCTTTACTATGGATCTTATCTATGCAATTTAATTGGGGAAAGTATATATAAACCTATTTTATTAAAGTACTAATTCAATCTAAATTTGTCGATTGAATTAATTTATTCCTAAACTTGTCAATCGATCCAATCAATTTTTATCACAAATTCTAACATGGACTTTGGCTATTTTGTGGGGTACGAATAACTTTTTGAATTTTCTTTTTTCCTTTCATTCTTTTGTGGCCGATGAGGATTGCCGACAACCATCTTGACTACTGGCTGCACAAGGGCCACGACCCTCGCCGACCGTTGGCGAGGGCTTGCAACCCCTCATGCAGTGATTACAATTAAAAAAAGAAAATAACTAAAAAGAAAAAATATATACTATTTTTAAAATTGTATAATTTATCAACATTAGCTGTAGTCGTGTCACATAGGAGTTAGCGTTTGTGTTGACGAGTTTCTGCCAAAATTGGTAGAAAAGATTCAATTGGTACAAATGTAAAAAGTTTATGATTAAATTGGTTCAATTAAAAAGTTTTAAATCAAGTTGATACTAATGTAATATGTCTTTTGACTTTTTTAATTCTTTTCCCCATTTGGTCATACAGAATCGCATGCTAGTGTAACAATTAAAAAGTTTAAAATCAAGTCGATACTAATGTAATATGTCCTACTTTTTTTATTCTTTCCCCCATTTGGTCATACAAAATCGCATGCTAGCTTAAAAATTAAAAAGTTTAAAATCAAGTCGATACTAATGTAATATGTCTAACTTTTTTTTATTCTTTCCCCCATTTGGTCATACAGAATCGCATGCTAGTGTAACAATTAAAAAGTTTAAAATCAAGTCGATACTAATGTAATATGTCTTACTTTTTTTATTCTTTCCCCCATTTGGTTATACAGAATCGCATGCTAGCTTAACAATTAAAAAGTTTAAAATCAAGTCGATACTAATGTAATATGTCTTACCTTTTTTATTCTTTCCCTCATTTGGTCATACAGAATCGCATGCTAGCTTAAATTTCTAATGGAAACAATGATAATGTGATCAAACTTTTTTCTCTTAAAAAAATGAAACAAAACAATAAAGTAATTTATAATTACTTACTTATGTGAAATCAAAAAATGATAACCTGATTTAGTTATAAATTAAGAAAAATTCGAGGAAGCTCATGTGTTGCTTAACATAGTATGGATTATTACATGGATGATTCCCGAGCAATGTACTCTAGAGTCTTTAAACTTACGCCTCATTTTGTTCAGTTTTTTCTAAAGGGCCTCTCCCGAGGAAAATATGAGGTGTTTAACAAGTGTTTTTCAGACCTCACTAACTAAATGCTAGCACTGAAAAAGTTAAAAGCCCAAGGCAAGTTGCAACCTATATTGGATTTTTAGCATTTGCGAACGTAAGTCTTTGCACCGTTCATATTCACTATTCATCTTCCACAATTTGCATAGAGGAGTTGGACAAAGGCTGATGATCGCCACTTGAGGGCTTGCGTGTCCTCAGCAACGGTCATTTGGATTTCGATGACACGACTAGAGTTGGCTAAGGTTGCGCGACCTAGGGTGATGTTGACCTAGGGCATTGCTTGAGGTTACACGACCTCAAGCGGTGATGCCTTAGGTCGTGTGTCCCAAGCGTCGACTCACCTGAGGGCGAGGTTGTTCAGTAGCTAGATTTGCTTGTCAATAATTGATCAACAACTATTTTGGCTCATTGGCGGATCAGCTCCATTGGAAATAATTTGAGGCTTTTTTTACTAAAAAAAAATTTACCAAAAGTCTTTTACATAGTAGTAAGTTATTTCCCAATACACTTTAAAAGTGCAATTTACTAACACACATTCCATTTCAAAAACATCTTTAGCTTAAAAGTAATTGTATTTTTTCAAAGACATTTCCATAAAGTCAAACTAAACAGACTCTTAATCTCAATGTATAATGTCATCTTTAAATTTTTAATCTGTTCAATATGATTCATAAACTTTTGATACACTCCGGATATAAAAATGTTTAATATTGCCCCTAAACCAGAATGATGATATTGAATAATTTCATATAATTTAGGGAATAAATTTTATATGTACTAAAAGTTAACAAATCAATATACATGGAGTTAAATTTTATCGGCTACATTAAATAAAATTAAAATTTTTAAGAGGCACATTGCACGCTCGAATAAATTACTATGGCTATTTGTGTGATTATTCTAGAAAGTAATAGGCGAGAAATGGGTCGATGTGAATGGATTAAGTTCCACGTCATCACTAACGTGGGCCCGGTTCGCGTCCTCGAGAACCCTCCCCCCCGGCCCGACACCTGGAGAATTCGAGGGGCCGAGATTCTGCGCCCGCGAGCCATCTGGAGCCGCCACGTCACCAGCCGCAACGGCGGAGATCGGCGAGCCGAAGAATCTCTCCGCCGCTAGGTAAAGGCGAAAAGAAAAAAAGAAAAAGAGAATAACTTAATTTAAAATCAAGAGCGGAAAAAAGGCTAAATTCAAGCAGAACTGATGTTTCCGCTGTAACTGTAAAGCCGGAAGCACGCTCTCGTCGTCGCCGGAGCAGCACCGGAGCTGCCGCCGGAGCTCTCCTCCTTCGCCCGCCGGATCGGAGACGCTCGCTCGCGCCGCTGGCAGCATCCCGTGAGTCTCGTCGCTGCAACTGTAAAGCGGAAGCACGCTCTCGTCGTCGCCGGAGCAGGACCGGAGCTGCGGCCGGAGCTCTCCTCTTTTCTCCCTCCTTCCTCCGCTGGATCGGAGCCCCTCGCTCGCGCCGGATCGCCGCCGGGTTTCGGCTCCTTCGCTCCCGCCGCCGGCATCATCCCGTGAGTCGGTCGTTACCGTGACAGTGCGCGTTCGCGCTCGCCGTTTTCCTTCCGTCGTCGAGCGAATCGACGGCGTTCTAGCCGGAAATGCTCGATCGTTTTTACCCGCGTGGTCCGCGCTGAATGCGTTCTTTTACTTTTGGCGGATCGCGTGGGACGTTGTCCTCGAGAGCTTGCAGTGGAATCTTAGCTGGTTTTAGTTTGTTTTCGGAGTTTGTGATGAGGAAATCGTGACTCTTCCTCTTTGTATGGCTAGCTTCGAGTCAGAATCTGGGCGGGGAGGGGGGGTGTACTTTTTATATGTAAAGTTCCGCCGGAACTGCTGAATGCGTTCTGTTACTTTTGCGATCGCGAGGGATGTTGTCCTCAAGAGCGTGCAGTGGAATCTAGCTGGTTTTAGTCTGTTTTCGGAGTTTGGGATGAGGAAATCATGACTCTAGTTCTTTGTATGGCTAGTTTTGAGTGAGAATCTGGGGGCGTGGGGGATTTTTCCATTTGGAAAGTTCCACCGGAACAGAGGAACTTGAAGTCGGCATGATGAGATCTTTCTCACGAGAAGTGTTTATTTTTCAGGTCTGTTTTACTGTAGTGGCGTGATCGAGGCTTTGGAGTTCATCTGTGGCTTATGAAGACTGTCCGTTAGTTGATTTGGCGTGCGATAAGGGTTGAATTTTGGGGTTTCGGTGGTGATTTTCGTTGAGGATAGGGGACAGTGGGTTTTGAGGTGCAGTGCTTGTGTTAATTGCTTTGTGCAGTCTCTTTTGGGGCAGGGATGTGGAACTAGAGTAGAGCTGGGTGTGTTGTCGAATGTAGAGTAATTAAGTGTTCAGTTGGAGTGATGGATGATGAAAAAGAAATTGATAGGTGGTTTTCCCTCCGGAACAATAATAGCCCCTCAGAACTGGCCGAGTCTCGTTTATTTGTCATCTCATGTTTCGCTGCTGGCTTTGTGGGAATAGTCACAATAATTTACACGGCCTTCCAATGGAGACGCAACATCAATTTAAGTTGGATGAAAGCCATAGCCCGGTCGAAGAAAAATCCCAAGGCAAGGCACAAGGTTCCTATGGCACCTCATTCTTGGGAGCAGGAGTCTGGGTCGCGTGGCAAGAACCTAAATTGCTGTGTGTGCTTGAAGTCTGCATCGCCTTCTCAAACTCTTGGTTCTGCAGTCGCTTCAGATATCTGTCGATGTAGCATTTGTGGCGCAGTAACACACAGCGAGTGTTCCTCGAGTGCTCAAAAGGATTGCAAGTGTGTATCTATGTTTGGAAATGATAACGTCATGCATCAGTGGACTGTTCGTTGGACAGAGATCACTGATCTACCTGATGAAACTTCTTTCTGTAGCTCTTGTGAAGAGCCGTGTAGTGGATCATTTCTTGGTGGTTCCCCTATATGGTGTTGCTTGTGGTGTCAACGACTGGTTCATGTAGATTGCCACACTAATATGTCTAATGAAACAGGCGATATTTGTGATTTAGGCCCCTTCAGAAGGATGATCCTATCACCACTTTTTGTCAGGGAGTTGAACCGTAGTCCTGCAGGTGCATTTTTGAGCTCTATCACACATGGGGCTAATGAAATTGCTTCATCGGTACGTGCAACTATCCGAAGTCAAAGCAAGAAATACAAACAGGGAACTGAAACTTCTGCTGACAGTAGAAACAGTGGAAACGTTGATACATCCACGGAGAGCACTGCAGAGTCAAATCCAGCAGTGAATGGTTCTAACCAAATGGATGAGAATTGCAATGGCGAATTCAGTATGGCGGTTTCCCATAATGATGCAGCTGGAGATAACAAGACCGAATCAACCGCTATATTGAAAAGAAGTGGATCAATCAATCAGAAAGATGATTCTTTACGGATGAAACAAAGATATGAATTGGTTGATTTACCTCCAGATGCAAGGCCGTTGTTGGTTTTTATTAATAAGAAAAGTGGAGCTCGTCGAGGGGACTCTGTCAAGCAACAGATGAATCTCCTTCTGAATCCTGTTCAGGTGATTTCGCATTTGCAAGACATTCATCTCAGGATGCATCTCACATGCGCCTCTTTTATTGTCTACATCTCTTGTTATAGCAATCGACCAAAGCATCCTTTCAATTAAGGAAAGAGAATTTTATTGAATAACATTGCTTCCAGAAATACGTACCTGATGATTTTTGGTAAATAACTCGAGAATTTGTTAGAGATTCAGTTCAAGATGATGTGCCTTTCCTTATTTGCCCATCATTTCTTGCTGGGTATTCTCATTGGCAAAAGCATCATTTTTACTAAAATTAGAGAAGTTAATTGAGTGCCATTGCTACAAGACCTGCACACCTGACGTTCTTGATAAAACTTTGGAGAAAGCTATGAGATGTTTGACACTCTGCTACTGCATGAGCTTCACTCATGTAGGTTTACTTGAATGTGATGTCAGAAGTGGTTACAATCTGTTAATCCGACTATTGTTGTGATTTCCTTCTCAGTTCAGATCTTAAGCCGGAGTGCATCTGGGCACCTTGTGGCATTAGTTGTCCGTATCTGAGATTTAGTGAGCTGTGTTCTAGATTGAATGGGATGGACAAAAATGAAGATAAGTTGTACATGAGTGGATCCTTTAGGAGTTGTGATTGTTACACTATTATCAACTGCATCTAATTAAATACAGAACCTTGTATAAGATATGATGTGAATATATGTGCAAACCATCCATATGATGCATAGCATCTCTTGTTTAGTTTTTGTTCTTGTAGATCTTTTAGTGAATTGAATTCTATTGTATGGGGATTTACTTCATCCTTGCTCACATTAGGTGTTGTTGCAGCATCCATTTGTTCTTTTCCTAATTAGGGTTCCGTTTCTTCTTGCAGGTATTTGAGTTGAGCTCAGCACAAGGCCCAGAGGTGGGTCTTTATTTATTCAGAAAGGTGCCTCACTTTAGAGTTCTTGTATGTGGTGGAGATGGTACTGTGGGGTGGGTTCTGAATGCCATAGACAAGCAAAATTTTGTTTCTCCTCCCCCTGTTGCTATTCTTCCTGCTGGAACTGGAAATGATCTTGCGAGAGTATTATCCTGGGGTGGTGGGATGGGTGCACTGGAGAAACAGGGAGGCCTATTTACTTTTTTACACCAGATAGAGCATGCTGCCGTGACGATTCTTGACAGGTGGAAGGTTTCGATCGTGAACAACCAGGGCAAACCGCTCCTGCAGCCAAAGTTTATGAACAATTATCTTGGTACAAACAAGAGCATCTCTCATAACTTTGTAATATTTCTTTCAATCGATGCATGTAAAAGCTTGTTATGTGGTGCATTCCATCGCTTATTTTTTTTTCTCCCATTTACTTTTATCCTAATCGACCCAGTGTCAATGTATGCCTACTTTATTGCAGGACTTAGGTTATGAATTCAACGTCTTTTTTGCTCTTGTTACATGAAGCTAAAAAAAAAACAGAAAGTTCTGCAAGCCAAACAACAGGAAAGCCAATTAGGAGAGGCTTCTTGGACTTGCACCCTTTTCAGCTGACTTCCAATAATATTGTTCACACTTCAATGTACTTGAAGAAGTCTTAATCATGTGCAAAAACAAATATGACTAAATAAAATGTCTTTTAATGACTGCTTTTAGATCTTACACAGTAAAAAAAGGTAGTTTCCTATCCGTTAAGGGTTCAAGAGTTTCGACCAAAAAAAAAAAAAAAAAGCTTCAAGACTCAATAGCTGCAGAAGTCAGCTAATAGTAGAATCTCGCCAATGCTTTCAACTTTGTACTTAGAATAATTCATGTCTTTTGAGCAGACACTCAGATGTCTTTTGAGTGGACACTTGGATTTCTTTCTGCACTTTTATAAAAGATCTCATCAGTTATCATTTGTCATTTATTTATCATGTGTAGCTTCATATTATTTGCATGCCAAGATTGTGCATTTGCTCAGTCTGTTTGAGACTATGCTTATTATTAGAGCAGTATAGCTTCATATTAGTTGCACGCCAATTTTGTGCATTTGCTCAGTCTATTGGAACTATACTTATTATTAGAGCAGTATGTTGCTTATAGTTATTGGAGTTACCAGACTTACATATGTTATTTCAGGAATTGGGTGTGATGCGAAGGTTGCTCTGGACATTCATAATCTACGAGAGGAGAATCCGGAGTTTTTCTACAGTCAGGTAATTTTGATGAGTTTTTATTTGCAATTACATAGAGTTTTTTAGGGCGTGTGGAGAAGTAAACATCAGATATTGTCCTGACATTAATGAAACATTTTATAGAATTAGATAACTGAGAATAAAGTGGTGCTGCTTAAGTTTGTAAAACTTTTCATCAGAATACATATTATCTACATTAAATATCTTAGTGGATCTTGGTTACTGCAGAAGTATGGAGATTAACATGTTGGGGAATTTCAAAACAAAATTGTACCTAGTGGCCATTAATTTTATTTTTGGTGGCACTAAAGTAGCTGCCTCCTAAAATAGTTCATCTGATAGCCTTTTGTCCTCCATCATTTGCAGTTCATGAATAAAGTGCTTTATGCTCGAGAAGGTGCAAAAAGTATAATGGATAGAACTTTTGCTGATTTTCCTTGGCAAGTTCGTGTGGAAGTAGATGGTGTTGATATAGAGGTCCCTGAGGTGAGTATGCTGATTATTTTGCGTATATTTTGTCATGGAACTGCAGCATCTAATTATTAGATCAAAATTTGTGACCCTGGCACTACTTTTGTCTCTTGTCAATTAGCTTGCTTCTTTCATTGCTGTCAGAAACTTGATACAGAATGGTGTGCCATATTAGCCGACCCACTTATCCATGCTAATGCTACTGTTTTCGTTGTTGTGGTTGTCATCTTTGTCTTTCTATGATTTCTTTGATGACTCCTAATTCTTTGAAAGATTATAACTTTATAAGCTTTAACTCTTATGATATTGGTTTTCTTTATGCCTTCTTGTCTGCATGTAATAGATTAGATAGGAGAAAAAGAAGGAAACTTCTGTATTTCTTTTTGTCTCGTTATCAGCTTTCATGAATAGATTAATGTTTCAATATCTGTCTAATTGTAATAGATTTAGTGGAGAGAAAGAATTTTATGCTTTTTCTTTCTCATCTTTTGCTGTCATAATGTATAGCCATCATGATGTATCTTCTTCTTGAGAGAAATTGCTTTTGACACTTTTTCTCGTACAAATTATAGTCTAACGGTTTCTTAGCCTATTTAATGACTATAGGATGTTGAAGGTGTCCTTGTTGCAAACATTGGTAGCTACATGGGTGGTGTAGATCTATGGCAAAATGAGGATGAGACCTATGATAATTTTGATCCACAATCAATGCATGATAAGATACTTGAAGTCGTAAGCATATCTGGGACATGGCATCTTGGGAAGCTTCAGGTAATGTAAAATTCAAGGTACTATTGTTACTGAGGTTGTGTAATGTGGTAGTAGTCTAGATCAGTGAAAATTTCTCAAATGTGTGACCATGTAAAACACTCGTGACATCACTACTCTCCATTTCTACTTATGCTTGTTCTTAGCATAGAATCTTATTAAGTAATTTGAGATGGTAGTTCAAATTATGTGGTGTGATTGTTCACCATTTCTAGTCATTCTTGGTTTTTGCATAGCAATCTCAATAAGTCATCTGAGAGACTGGGTCAAATTATGTGAACCTGCATGTTGCATTATCTTGCGTGATTGCCTAATGCACACACTCATCTTGCATTCTGCCTATGAACCTTTTCTGTCGGAAAACCAGTAATTAGATTCCCTCCACAAGGAAAAAAAGCAGAACTCATGGTTTTAGCTATTAACTAGAAATTCATCAGAAAGATTGTCATCAAGCCACGTTCTAACTCTCCTTAAGGAAAAAGAGCAGAACTCATGGTTTTAGCTGTTAACTTCATCAGAAACGCTGTTATCAAGCCATGTTTTATGTATAATTTGGTACAATAGGTGGGGCTTTCTCGTGCTCGAAGGCTTGCTCAAGGGAAGGATATTAAGATATTGCTCCTTGCCGCACTGCCTGTTCACATTGATGGGGAGCCCTGGTATCAGCAACCATGTACATTTTCGATATCACACCATGGCCAGGTTCTCTCTCTCTCTCTCTCTCTCTCATGCACGCACTAGCATGCGTGCAGAGGAATGCCTATGCATGGTCCCCGCATGCTTTGGAATTTTCAGTGACAATGCATATAAATGTATAAAGATGCAAAAGCCTAATGAGAGCAGCGTGCATGTATGAATCTGAAATCTCTTTCGTCTGTGTGCAAGCAGTTCTATTGTAGGTTCTTTAATCTTGTGTATTCTACAACTGTATCATGATTGGTGATGGTGTAATAGGAAACTATTGATCGTTTATCTCCTACTACCAGTGCAAGGAGATCGATGATTGATCGCTAGCTGTCAAGTTTGTGGAATGTGCTAATTTTATTTCTGCTGGATATGTGCATTGATATACAAATTCTTCTCCTTGAAAAAATTAATTTTTTATTTGGACATCTTGAAATTTATTGAAAGAAAGATGTTTTCTTCAGTCGGATATTTACTATTCATGTACAAGAGTCTTTCCTCTTTTTTGTGCAATCTTTCATTGCACTCGATCTTGGTTGCCAATAGAGCATGCCAAGACAAACCAATGAGTTAGTAAAGTTAGGGATTGTTTAGGAGCTGTGCATCAACACGACATGGCGTCCTTATTGATACCACTATGCCTGCTTTTGAATGCTTCCTGTCAACTCCAGGCAGTCAGCTAGTGATCCAGTTGTGATATGTTGGGTGGTAGGACTAGGATGTGGTTGGGAGTAGAAACTATAAAATTTTGATTCTAGTGCCACTTTCATCTAATGTATTTGTTTCCTGTAGTTCTCTGCTGATTTATCTTGCTTGCTTAGGCATTCATGTTGAAGAAAGCAGTCGAGGAACCTCTTGGTCATGCTGCTGCGATTATAACCGACGTGCTTGAAAATGCTGAAACAAACCATGTGATCAATGCATCGCAAAAACGTGCTCTTCTTCAAGAAATGGCACTCCGGCTATCCTAGAGACCTGTATTAGACAGCAATGCAGATGTTTATGCATTGCGATCTAGCGGCTGCCTTGAAGAATATTTTCTCACTTTGATCTCAGTGCTTTCTGCAAAGAACGATTGTATAGAATGCATATAATTAACGGGGATTTGCTTTTTGATGAGAAATGAGAGGTGCCGCGTATTTTGGTTCTGAATTTGTGTTCAGTCATCTCTCTCTCTCCAGCATTGAATGTTTTGGAATGGCATGGCTAAAGAAAGTGTTCCATTACGGGAGGATGGAAGAAAATTAAAAACTTGTACATTTCTGGACTGCTCTTGTTCACATTAAGGTGCTGTCATCTCTATTTCGGCAAATGTCGGAGTTGGGGGTAAGACGGCACTGACTATCGTTAACCTTTCGTTACTTTACTCATCTCACACGATCTGCTGTACAGCTACGGTTTTGCTCTCCTCAGTCAGGAAGATCACGACCAGTTTTGGTACTCTCAGCTCCATGCCTGTTGTTCAGCCACCCTTGTCTTATCTTCTTCCACAGCCTTGTCACGAACCCTCTGCTAGCATCTGCTCTTGGCTTCTGCTCGAGTTTGGCGGGATGGCCGAACTTCATAGATGCGATCCTTCTGGGAGATTTCACGCTCTCTTTATGCATGCTTTTCAGGCATCCGCGGTAGACTGGGGATTTCAGGCGATGCACGTAGTAGGGTGGGGAGGATGTGTGCGGACCTTGGATCGCCTTGTTGAGTTGGCTCGTCAGGGCGCGAAGCTCGTACGAATCATAAGAGCGTGCTCCTGTTGCCGCTGTTACTGGGGCTTACCATCCAGATTGGATTCATTTTCTGGAAGTGTGCATAACGGACCGGCAAAGTCGCCAGTTGGTGTTCTTCTGCCTTGGCCTCCATGAGTGGGGGAGGCGTTATGCTTTGCATTTTTATGCAATGGAATCGTGTCTTGGGAAGTGTCGTACTTTGCTTATGCCCTCGATGTTACACTGCATCGTGTTCTTCGTTAAATATCATCTCTCCTCATCTTCTTGTGGCGACATAGACGATATGGTCATCTTGCGCTGGTTGTTAGAATTTACGGAGGGGTAAGTTCTTCAGTAACTCTGCTTTGGACTTCGCCATAT
This sequence comes from Eucalyptus cladocalyx, assembly GCA_017140615.1. Taxonomy (NCBI): domain Eukaryota; kingdom Viridiplantae; phylum Streptophyta; class Magnoliopsida; order Myrtales; family Myrtaceae; genus Eucalyptus; species Eucalyptus cladocalyx. The sequence continues at coordinate 5,306,144 of CM029517.1, read as the reverse complement.
TCGCGGTAGATCTGATAAGACTCTCTGACACGTCGATCGTTCAAAATCGAAATGTCGAATATATACGAGTTCGCCCTCTTTGGTGTGTTCATGTTATTACCTATGAGCATGTGTTATGGGTGACGAATCCTTGGCTGCAGAGCAGCGTATTTGGTGTTTAGTGAGCTGAGAACACCATACCGGTTGTCCTTCTAAGATTTGTTCCAAAGAAGAGTATGGCAAATCGTATTAGACTTCAGTTTAGCTCAGGTATCTAGTTCTTCAAGTGAGACATAGTGCAACCTATTATGGTTTTATTAGAAGAGCTGCATCAGATCTTGATCGGATTATATAGGGTAAGTCACTCACTTTTAGAGCTCCTCATAGTTATAATCGTTGTAGTTTAGATAACTCTTGGCGAAATTGTTAATGCTATTCCTATAAGTCAATTGTATAATCCCTTCTGCATCACTCATTATTCACTTCCATGTCACAATCCTTCACTTTTCAGCTCGCAAAGGTGCAAGAGAATTTGGTCTGTGATATACAAATCGTTTTTGAAGGAGAGTTAACAAGAGAGATTGGTTCGTGACACACGTATAGGTTTTTAAGGGCCTCTCATGTTCTTTGCCCAATAACAATGCATTTGGCAACTTGTTAATTAGTAACTGATTTTATTCTTTTGTTCCATGAAATAAATTTGGAATAGAGTCAAGGAATAAAAAAAATTAAAAAAATTACTCCTTTATCCTCGATAACAATTCTAGCAACCTAAATTTCTTTTTTTTTCTTTTTTGTTGTTCTTCCTTCTCTCTTATTTTTTCATTGTTGCTGTGTCGGCCACCATAGTTGTCGGTCGCCGACTACTAATTGGAGAAAGTTTGCTCACCAACCATCAGCAAGCCTCACGTGGCTATATCAGGCTTGGCCGATGAGGTGTGGCCTCGCCAAGGGTTGGCGACGCTCCGATGAGATGGTTGACTCTCTTCTGGCTGGTTGCTGATTATCTCGAGATCATCGATTGACCAAAGCTTGAAGAAGAACAAAACAAAAGAAAAAAAAAAAAATATAAAATTATTAAAAAATTAAAAGAAAATTGTTTGAATTAGAAATTTTGAAGGCAATGCCAAACATAATTCTATTTGGGGAATATAAATTTTGGACAATTATCAAATGCTTTCAAATGCGTAGAAATTATTTCTAAGATCGAACAAAAGAGAATCATTTTTTATTAAGAATTATTTCCGGAAATGCACCCAAAACAATCATTTTGCGATCACGTTTGCAAATTTTCACATGCTTTTGAGCATATGGATATCTACTCAAATTCTAAATGCTGCAAAATGCTTTGGTAATGGGGAGAGAAAATAAAGAGAAAATTTACATTTTAATCTTGGAGCTACATAAATGTTAATTTGTATTTTTATTTAATACCCTAAGAATCGCTAGAGCCCAATTTAAGTTCTCCAACAAAATCAGACAGAATATGTCTGCATGTTTTTCCCATTTCTCTATAGAAAATTAATATAAGAAAAAAGGTAAATATTGGAAAAACTCCAAATTGTGCATATTGTAACATAAATACTCAAAATATTTTTTGTGTCACTAAAAATTTTAAAATTATCTATTGTATTTCAAATATCTCTAATTTTTTTATTTTGAAAAGACTTAAAGTCATACATATGCGACTTATATTACATTCATTTTAGTTTCATTCTTGATATATTTATTAAATCGATGTAAGTTTGATTTTTTTATGACCAAAAAAGTTTGAGGTATTCATGTCATAAGGAACATTTTAATGATTTTTTGTGATATTAATTAGGGATGAGCATGGTTCAAGTAGGGTGTTCTCACCTTAAAATCGATAACCACCCATTGGTTCAAACAGTCAATTTGGTCTGATTTTTAGGTGAATTCTTGGAACTAGTCCAATCAAACTTCACACACTCTCTATAACATTTTCTAGTTTGGACCTAAGCAAGTCCTTAAAAGGCTTACGGAGGAAACAAACGGGAGAATTGCCCTAGAGTGAGAGACCCTGCGCTGTCCTCTTATATAGGGAATTATGGGGCCTCACGGTGGTGAAGGTAGACATTACGTCAGGACTTTAGTTCTGGTTACTATCGGGTAGGCAGGTATAATAGCCAGTAAAAAAAAAAAAAATCTTACCTATTCTTAATTACAAAATTAGTAAAAAGATGAAACTCATATTAAAAGTTGAGAGTTGATGGGTGTGGAGCTTGAGATTAAGGTCGTGAGTGAGACAAAGAGATAACTCAAATGAGGTGAGAGTGAGAAGAGATGAGTACTCAATTAATAGACACTGAGTTTCATGTTATAAATTTTAGGGTTTTCATTTTTCTTAATTTTTTTATTGGAATTTTTATTTTAAAATTAAGGGTCCGTTCATTTCGCAAAATTAATTTTCGAGAAAATGTTTTCTAGATTATTTGACATTCATTTCACGAAAAATGAATTTCTTAGGGAAAATATTTTCCATGAAAGGAAAAAAGTATTTTAAATTAAGGGAATATTTTTTTTACTTTTGAAAAGTGGAAAACGTTTTATTCACTTGATATTTCTTATCTTACACCTCTACAAATTCTCACTTCCTCCTCCCCTTTCTTTTTCTTCTTTTCTTTTTTGTTCAAATTATTTTTTCTTTTTTAATCCGAATTATTTTTAATTTCCTTTTTTTTCTATTTCTTTTATTTTTCTTTTCTTTATTTCCCATATTCTTCTTTTCTTGACTAATCGTCACCGTTGCCAGGCGAACCTCGAGCTCATCGATCTCAAGCTCGCGCTCTGCACTCTTACTTATCATTTTCTTTATTTATTTCACCCTTCTGTTGTACATTATTTAAGCAAAAGTCTTTACATGCTTTGATTCTTTTTTCTTTTGTTTATTAGAACACAAAAGATGCGGGGGGACGTTGGGGGTGGTGGTCCTCTTGCTTATGTGTTCCCTCCGGTTTACTCACTTACGGTTTACTTGCATGTACGACGTTCCTAGATCACAAAAAAAAAAAAAAAAAAATGCGGGGGGAGAACATGCCACTCAACTAAAAGATTCTCATGAGGGATGTACATGTTTTGCTTCTTTTTAAAATCCATATGAACATTTTTTTAGAGTAGATGAGCGTTTGGCGATAACGAGGATTATAAGTTTGCTTGAACTTAAAAGCAAATTCATATTTGATGGATTTATATATCGATAAGTGGTGCATGTTTAAGTGGTGAAGTCTTAAAAAATATTTTCTTTACTGAACACCGAAAAATATTTTTCGAAACATTTTTAGGTTTTTTAAAAATATTGTTTTCTAAAATGACTTATGGAAAAATATTTTCCTAAAATTGCTCATTTTTTGCAAAACTGAACAGACCCTAAATATATATTTATATATTACTAGTTAGATCCGGGTAAATTGGAACTGAGCAACAGACCAATTCCTTTGGGAACTGTCGGTTTTAGTCTGATTTTAGGTGATTTTCGATTTTTTTGCACGCCCCTAATATTGACCTTAAGAAAAATAAAATACAAGGGGATCAAATCATAACATTTGCAGCCCCGCCCCCTCTCTCCCCTCCCTCCCGCCAATAGAGTCACGTGAAACTGTGGGAGGCCACGCCTCCCCAAAAAACGAGAAAATCACAGTCAAAACAACCTCCCGCGGAACCACGCCCCGCCACGTGTCCCAGCATTTCCCCCTTTTTCCCCCCCAACACTTCCCCCTATTTGCACAACCGCCCCTTCCATTTCGGCCGCACACCACTCCTTATTTATTGCAGGAAACCCCCCCGCGGCGGACGCAAAAGGCCACCCCGCGCATCTCTCTCGCGAAATCCCAGGGGCACTCCTCGTAAATACCGCCAACTCCGCGCCCCTTTTTCTTATTCCTTTTTTTATTTTCTTTTTCTATTCTCGGCCCCATTTATCTACAAAACAGGCGAACCCTAGCTTTTTTACGCCTTTTTCCGTCCTAAATTATAAAAAAACAAAATTAAAAAAAATTCGGAAAAAAAATCGCCCCTTTCCGCCTTCTATCCCTCGATCGTTTCTTCCTCGATTCGTCGTCGATCTCTTCCGTGACTCTGTAATTGATCCCTCTTCCGGTCGATCCTCGTCCCGCTCTATCGATCCGTACCCTTTTCGTCCCGATCCGTGGCTCGGATCCTATTCTAGGGTTTCCGCCCCTCCCGATCCCGCGGCGGCAGCCTCCTTTGTGCGGTGATCTTGTGTTTTTGGGGGTTATTAGATCTGGGTTGTGTAGATCTGTCGGTTTTTCGCCGATCCGCGAGGTGAATTCTTCGCTCGCGGGGGTTCTTGTGGGTCCTCGATCGGTATAGATCGGGCGGCGATTTGGGGGGGTGCGATTGGCGGGTGGCGGCGGCGATCCCTGGTTCCGGCGGCGCGAATTCGGGTGGTTTCGGTGGGGAATTTGGGGATCTAGGGTTAGGTCTCGGGTGGAGATTTGGGGGTTTTCGGGTCGGGCCCAATCGGGTTGGGGGAAAGCTTCGGTGTCCGTCTAATTTTGGGGATTCGGTCGCTGTTCCGCGATCCGCTTTCGTATCCGGCGAGGACGTATTCTGGAGGTAAAAAGAGTTGCTGCTGTCTTAGTACGGAAAGCGTGTCTCGTAGATAATTCTTTTAATTCTGTCCATTGTTTTCTGTATGCTCTGTTATGCTTTTTTTTTTTTTTTTAATGGACAAAGAAATGGCTCTGCTCCTTATGTCTAAGATTAATTTAAAAGTACATTCATTTGACTTAAGCATTAGTATTTTTCTATTGCCCTTGATTTGCAGGTCACTGTGCATGGAGAGTGTCTTTAAGTTGATGTTAAAAGCTAAATGACTAGAATTCAGAGAAAAATATATGATTCTTGGCTTAGCAATTGTCTTCAATGTGCATTGGATGTATGCTAGCTGACATTCTTATACAGTGTGCTGCATATTGGACAATGTCAGTGATGTAGGGGATTAATTGTTTGAGTAGGTGAGAATATGCTGATCTTTGAAAAGTTAGTAAATTGCTTTATTCTTCTTGGCCATGATGCATCTTTCCTTTTCCGTTGTTTTATATGTTTCCCATACTTGCTTGGTCCTCTGATTGAGAATTTGGTCGACTTTGTAAACGCATTAGAAGCGTCCAATTTGAAATTTGGCTTGATTAAAAGCCAAAAAGAATACTTTGCATTTGTGGAATTAGACATATGGTATGTTATATATTGTATGAGGTTGTGGTCTTCGCTAGAATGCGCATATGATATATTTTGGAAGTTTTGCGTGCTAAAGACAAAGTAGCATTGTCACATGTCTTATGGCTGGTGTTAAGCTTAACCACCCGTTGGTGATTTCCATGACACACATGAGTCATTTTGTTGCTAGGTCAAATGTGGATCAGGACTCAAATGAGTCGTCATTGTTTGGCATAATAGTTTATATTTGAAAGAGCAAAGTTCCATAAGTACACATTTATGTGGTTGACTTCGGCAATACATACTGTTCAGGAAAAAGAAAATTGGGGGAGTTACATATACTTGGAAATAGATGGTTAGAGCAATCAATTAATGACTTTCCACCAACTTGACTTATAAACAATAAATATCGACATTTATGGTGACTTTGGGCCTTGTGACAATGTTGTTGTGTTGTTATACTATTGTTTTCTTGAAGATGCTCTAAAGTCACTGAAATTGAGGCCTTTAATGATAATGATTTCTGAATTTTTTAAAAAATTTTACTGCAGTTAAAACATGGTAAATAAACGGCCCTTTGATGGTGAGGGACAGCACGAAGTAACTTCAAAGCTTCCACGACAAGAACACTGTGATGGGCTAGCTTTGTTTTCTGAGTTTGGTTCCTTTGGAGACACTCCTAAAGTACCTGATGGATCAGGTTAGAGAGGATATTCTTTTTTGCCTCATTCATGCATGAGCTGCAACATGGAGTCAATGCTTCCCCCTTTATGTTAGCATTTTGTGAAGTATATGTAGATATAGGTAGTCTAAGAGAAGTCAATCACAAATGAGCAGCTGACTTATGGTGCATTTCTATCAGGTCTTAGAAGCAAAGTTATGACTTACTTCTATGTGAATGCATCATTTGGACTTATGAAAGTATTATATGTTGAGCCTTTGAAGCCCCATGCAGCCTTGTCACTGAATCACGTTTGTTGTGGAATGACAGAAAGCAATTGGAAAGTGAAATAACAATTTTCATTCCCTTTATCCTCACCCTGTTTTCAATCTATGATTTTTGAAGGTGAGGGAGGGTGTGCGGTAAGAAAAGTTGAACAGGAGCTTGGTGAGGAGAAAAAGACAAAACCTCCTTTAAGCAATGAGGAGGAAGTAGATTGCACTTTTCCGGGATGCTATTCCATCTCTTCGTGGGGCACCAGTAGTACCAGTGAAGAAGATATCTGGTCAGAGGCACCCTTCCATGGATCCTTTTTTCCAGAATATTTTTATCCTCAGCGTCCAGTGAGAACTTTGCCGCGATATGAAGACATCTATTCTTTACTTTTAGAAGGCCCCCCACAAAAATCGGTTCCCATTGGACCGGATCATCAAGCTGATATTCCAGCATTAAGAGAGCAGGATTTTGAAAATGTTTCAAATTCAGCATCAGTTGAAGCAAATCCTAATTCTGATGGACAACAGCTTGAGCAAGTGACCAGAGTCGAAGATGAAGGACATCCAGGTGGGGTCTGTGTCATTCCGATGCCCAATTATGAACAATTTGGTAACAGTGATGACAAAATTGGGAATGATGGAACCGACTGTTTTTGTGGGGATAGGGGTTCCTTTAGATGTGTCCGAAAGCATGTTGTGGAAGCAAGGGATAAACTTAAGAGAGACCTTGGGCCTGAGACTTTTGCAGAGTTGGGTTTCTTTGACATGGGAGAGCATGTTGCTGAGAAATGGACTGATGAAGAAGAAAGGATATTTTATGAGATTGTTTTTTCTAATCCAGCTTCAATTGGCAAGAATTTCTGGAATAATCTTTCTGCTGCATTTCCTTCACGTATGAAAGGGGAAATAGTGAGCTATTACTTTAATGTATTCATGCTTCGGAAGAGGGCTGAGCAAAACAGGTGCGATCCAATGAACATAGACAGTGATAATGATGAATGGCAGGTGAATGAAGAGGAGGAGGATTCTGTTGTTGAATCCCCTGTACATGGGGTGGATCCTGCTGATAGCATTCACAGAGATCATGTCAGTGAATATGATGATGATGATGATGATGATGTTGCAGATGAACCTTGTGACGATGACAGAAATACGTGTTTCAGAAGTCACAAGCTGATGGCTGATGTACCAGAGGGATGGCCTGGAAAGAATAATTACCAGGAAAATCCCACATTTCGGTTGGAGGAGAAAACTTGGGATGGGAGAGTAGATCAAGGTGCACAGGATGATTCATGTACATCTTCTGATACAGTAGCTGTCTCACAAGGGAGCCATGGGAAGGACTACGATGGTTGCCATGATGTTTGCTTTGACAGGTTGAATGGCGACAGAAGCCCCGATGATGAGATGGAGCTTTGTAATCAGAAAGTGTGGAGTGCTGGTTGTATGGCTTGTCCTAAAAAGGAAGTTGACTTCTTGCCCACGTTCAGTGTGATTGAAGAGGTTTTTGGACATGGATCTTCAAACTGCAAGCCGGATAGGAAGGATCTTGGCTAGTGGTATTAGTCATTCCTCCAAAGATGCAGTTGTGTGAAAATAGACACCTGTCAAGTCAGGCAAAATTTGCCTGGAAGACTTCCAAATGGAAAGTGAGATGCTCTGTTTAGAAAAGAGTGAAAAAAGAGATGCTTCCAGTTCTCCTTTGTAAATGTGGCTGGAGTGGAAGGTGGAAGTCTTGCCTTTCCCTGTGAACTTCATTATCGTTTTAGAAGTTTATTAATTTTTCAGTGTTAAGGCAGCCTCAACCGTTGGTACTCTTAGTTTTCAGATACCCCTTGTACACCTTTTAGAGGGAATAAGACTGTTTTTTCCGAGTTCTCCTTGGGGATGGAATGATTAAAGGAAGAGTGAAGGGACAAGTGTCCCGATATGTTCAACTATGTAACTTTCTGTAGCTTCTCAGTAGAAAAATGCTGTACAAGTCTCCCTTATCTCCTCATAAATTGTATTAGTCATGTCAAGTGCGAAAGATATAGTATCCACCCGGGCAGCTTTTTGAACACAATCTCTGTGTAACTTAATTTCAATTTCCTGTTTGAATTGTTGGAGTATGTTTTTTGTAATTGGATGCCCTGTTCTTTGGGGGGCATTTTATTTTTGCCATTTAGGAGAGTTTCCTCCCCATCGTTCCATGCATTCTGTGAATGATATTTATTATTTTGGCCCTGTGGGATGGTTTCCTCCCCGTTGTTCCATGCATCTTTGCGATTGATACTTACAATTTCCACCACATTCCTTTGTCATTGTTCCATGCCTTTTGGGACAGCCAATAGCCCCAGTACTGTCTTGAAGGAAGAGATCATTGAATATACTTACTACTGCTTGATAAAGTGATCCTACTCCAAGAAAGTGCACTGTGATTAGTCACGTTTGCAACAGGATGACTCTACTTAATATATATATTTTTCTCCCTTTCAATATAATGTATTAGTAAGTTCCACTAAATGTGGAATCGGGGTTGGTTTCGGTGGCAGTTGTACCATGACATTAGATGTCGACATCCTGACCGCGAACTGATTAAGAAAGGGAAACCTTTTCAGGTAATAAATGGCGATGCACCTTTGTCAAGTAGTTACCTTGATAAGTTCCCTCGCCTCGTGGTCATGTGTCTTGGTAATGCGAGGAGTTCCCGAGAATAGAATATGCTTTTTGTCATGACTTAAATTAGCCTTGCTCTTCGGTTTGAACAGAAAATTAAATACCTTGGAACGTCAGCCAAATTTGACGAAGACCAAAAAGCAGGAAAGTTAGTGAGAACATCGTTAAATTTTCATGGTGTTGAAAGTACTCGTTAGTCCTCGGATCTGGAGGGGATCATATGCTTGATCAACTTAAGCCAGAGGTTTGTATTTTCTGCCTCATCCTGTGCCTGGTGGTTGTAGCCAGTCGCAGGGGTTTCGAGTTCAATCCACAACAATGGCAAAAGAAATACAAAAAGAATACAGCACTGCCAAAGTAGAAATGGAAAAATTGGATTCTTATGCTGTTGTGCCTCAGCCAACTAGTAGGAGGCAATATGGAATTCCTCTGTGTGGCTTTATGTTTTAGTGTAGTGGGGTGGAAAGCCATCATGTCTTTTGTGTGGATCGGTCGTCGAAGTTTACAACAGTCATTGCACTTAGTTTTCAGGAGATGCTGCCATGCAAAGTATCTATTTGCTTAGAGAACCAAAAGGAAAGAATAAAGAAAAGATGAACACTAGGAGCAAGTATTCTCTCTCTCTCTCTCTCTCAGGTTATTTTAGTCCTCCTTCGAATCCAATGGACTCTCTTTTGAGTACAGTCCAAGAGTTGCTAGTAAGAACTATTGCTGACACATGCAGCATCATTATTATCCACATGATGGATACACATGCTCACCTCTACTCTACTTCTCTGTTCCTCCCAAGATCATAAAAAGCAAGTTGGGCATGGATGTGAGTTACAGCAATCAATACCCATATGCTAATTTTCTTCTCTTTTTTTTGCACGTGAACTGAGAAATAAAACAATTAAAGTCTCATCCGAATTATTACTTTAAAATTCTTACCAGGTAGACATCGTATATGTTCGTAGATGTATATGTACGGAGTATATAGCGCACTTTCTAAGTAAGGGAGATGCTCGAGTGAAAAAAATTGAAGTTGACAAAGCATCAGTGTTGCATAATTAAAGTGAAGACATATTGCAGTTAGCTTAGCTCATTTTTAATGATGATGTAGCTGAGGGGTCTACCGCGATATCCTTTCATTATGGTAAAGTTAAACTGGTCATTGACCCTTTAACTTGCTGCTGAAAGAAGTTGAGTAAGAATATTCCAATTGGCAAAAACCATAGGCTCCAATTGTAATCACACCTTTAGCATGCTTACGGTTGATGCAAAAGTCCCATCATTCTGCTTTTATTTATATATCACTCGCAGGGTGTCGGCTTCATCATCACTGAGAAATTGAGAGAGTTTGAATTCCCGTCAAGCAATATGAAACTTAACATGACAAAGAGGTTTGCTAATTGATGCGGTGAAGCAACCCACATGGCCATATTTATTATCTTAAATAAATAGTTATGTAGAAGGAAGAGCCTGGCCCAAAAATAAAGCCAAAAGTCAGGCATCTTGCATCTCAGCCTCAGTTTCACTTTACAAGTTATGGCTGAACACAAAGGGTGTGGTCCAGGAAGTTCTGGGAAATGTCTGGTACTTGTCTTGAATCACTTTTTTGGAGTACCAACTCTTAAACCTCAAGTGACGTTTCTTCAAGCAATGAGTAGTGGTATATACCAGTATATCATACCAATCCACAGTTGCATATATGCAACAATCTGTCCTTGTTCTTTTTATTCATGTAGGTACTATATTAAACAAAAGAAAGAGAAAATGGCCAATGCTGGTATTTATAACAACATGATAAGATCCAGCTCATACCGCAAGGCTAGGAACTTGGGGGCACGTTCATGGGGTTGACTCTCCAATGCTTCCTCTTTTGATGAGCTTTTTCCAAAAGTGAAATATATTCCACACTGAAATTGTTACATTCTTCAGCTAATATAGTTGGAGCTATCAAAAGTTGAGCTTAAATCTCCAACTTAATTATGATATAAAGTGCCCAAAGGGGGGAGTAGTTGGGCAACTCTTCTCAACCCCACCCACCAGATCTTTTGCAAGTTTCTTGAGAATTGCCATAGCTTTAAAGCATTTTCCTTTATACCCACAGATGATATCTAGCTCATTGGAATAGAAGTCAGATCACCATTCAGCCACGTTGTAGTGAATTTGGATTGGGTAAGATAATCACGGAAATGGTATTACCTTTGTAAAATTGTATTTTATAGGGGTTGACCCATGAGTTTTGGTTCTTGAACTGGATTATTCTTTTCCAAATCTTCACTGCGCAGGCCACAATCTGTATAATACACCAACTCCTTGTCGAGTCGTTCCTTTTTAAACTATCAGAAAAGTAATGAGAGCTTAAGAGACGTGATCTATGTCTGTTTACATGGGGTTTTTTCCTGCATCACAAACTAAATTAGGAAATAAGAATCTTTTTAAAGCAAATTATTATGAAAAGCCAAAAGAACAAGCAAGATGAATTGACTATTTTTCTTGGCCTATCACATAAAAAAACAAACGGGGTAAAGTAAGGATATGCGATCTGACGACAGCTAAACAGTGTACTAAGTGCCGGCCAAAAAGGGGCACAAGAAAGCTGGATCCATCGCTCCGGAAGTATGTGATTATCATGATCTAACGAGACAATCATACTGAAGTTTATCCAACAGAAGCCGGCTCAGCCTGGCTGGCATGGTTGTTCGATTTAGCCTTGTTGATTAAAAGAAAGTGACAAAGCAATACTCTACTACGGCATCCGAAAAGCTTGGCTTCTCGCTTATTTGATCTTTACTACATATGGTGCAGCATAAGATTTGGTGAAGAAGATGCTTAGCAAGTGAAGAAATACTTTGTTTATTACCTGTCCAAACTCACTTCAACAATGCTTTTGTCTGCATAAGCTGTACCCATTGTTGAGTCTCCTGGTCTTTTCCTGTGCTAAAAAAAAATCAATTTCACTCACAATGCTACATCTGAAGCGAAGCACACGACCTTCTCGGAGCTCACAATCGACAATTCAGTGGCCAATCCCGGTTAGAAGTATAGTTCCTATCAAATCTCTCCCGTCAAAAATTTGCTTCTGTTCACGTTAAAGTACCGATAATGTACTCTAATGTATTCGATAATTCCATTACTGAATATAAGCAGAGTCACTCAAATCACATCCGACCATCCCTTGAACACATTACACTTACAAGCTCTTGGGAGAATTTAACAACATCCTATATTTCTTTGCTAAGTTAAGCCAATGGCCTGAGACTGTAAGCAGGAAATGGAAAGAGACATTATCCTAACAAGAATAACGGCCAAAGAGGGAGAGAGAGTGGAAGCTTTTTTACTGGTGTGAGTGTTGTGTGTAGCAAGGCAAAGGAAAGAATAGTTGGGGACAATTAGAGCTTTTGTAGCAAATTGGGATGTCCACCTGGACCAATCTCAGCCATCGGATCCAAGCTGGCGCATGATTCTCAGTTGGGTACACGTGTCCCCATCTCCCCTTTCCTCGTCTTTATCTTTGCTTCCATGCATGGATTTCTCCTCCCCGATCTTAAAATAGTCAGTGCTCCCACTTTAGGTGGAGATAGAGAGAGAGAGAGAGAGCACTCTCACACTAAACCAGCACTCTCTCCTCTTCCAAATTTCTTCATTGGCTTGTTCGTCATCATTAGCAAGCAAAGTGCCCACAAGATTCATTTGTTTGCTCAATGCTTCACTTTTCTTGATATTTTCAACTTACCCAAGAAGCAGCTTCTTGGCAAAAAAGCTGGGTTCTTCATATTAATAACTGGGTCTCATATCTTTGTGATCAGATCTTCTTACTGAGGTGGGTTCTACTTTTGCAGTTCAAAGGAAATTTTTTTATCAGATTTTGTCTCCTCTCTTGAATTCTTGGTCTGGGTTTTCTGCTTTTCTTGGTGGGTTGCTCTGTTTCTTCATTCTTGCTCTTGAGCAATTGCATCAGAAAAGAGCATCACCAGCATAAATCCTGTGCTCCGATTCGAGGTTGGTTTGGTTCTTGCTGTGTTTCACTTCATTGGGTTTGTGAGAGAGAAAAAATGGAAGAAGATCGAGAATTCCAGCATGTGTGCAAGATATGCAGCAAGAGCTTCCACTGTGGCAGATCCTTGGGGGGCCACACGAGGTCTCATCTGATCGACAATGAACCGGTTGAGACTGATGAGAATCTCAATCTCGACACAAGCAAGCTCTTGTCGATGACTACGGGTTATGGGCTCAGAGAAAATCCAAAGAAGACGTGGAAAGGATCTGACTTTAGTGAGGAGACTTCTGTTTCAGTTTCGGTCCGAGAGAGGTTTTGCAGAGAATGTGGCAGGGGGTTCCAATCGTGGAAGGCCTTGTTCGGCCACATGAAACGTCACTCAGAAAAAGAAAAAGTTTCCAGGAGCTTGGGAGGCGGAGACAGTTATGACCAGAAGCAGCTTTCGAGAGATGGCCAATCCAAAAGCAAAGAAGCAACGATTCTTTATAGGAGACGGAGATCGGAAAGAAGAAAAAGGCACATGGCAAGAGCAGGTGCAGCTAATTCTTCTTCTTTGTCGTTTGCTACTGCTTCTTCTTCTGCTTCTGAGATTGATCAGCAAGAGCAAGAGGAAGTGGCCATGTGCTTGGTTATGCTCTCTAGGGATGTGAAAATCAGTAGTTCTCTGTGGGGATGCGAAAAGGAAGCACAGATGAAGATGAAGGATCTCGAGGAAAAGAGTAATTTGGAGACGGCAACTTCAGAAATTGATGATTCCCAATTTGATAATAGAATTGCCGATATTTGTTTTCTGGCAAATTCAAGGCATTGGCACGAGATGAATCTATTGGCTGACAGCAAGCAGTTCAAGAAAGAAGTCCAATCCCAATCGGAAGCTGTGACCGATCATGCCAGACTTCAGTTTGGCAAGACCGATTCCAGCAAGAGGAAGTTGACCAGTTCGTATGATCCAGAATTGAAAGTAAATCTCCCACAAAAATGGGATGCCGATAATTTGGACTCCGAGATTTTGCATAGTCCTGTCAAGAGAAGCAGATTCCAGTGTACTACTTGCAACAAGACATTTCACTCTTACCAAGCTCTCGGTGGTCATAGAGCTAGTCACAAGAAAGCGATGCCTACCCTTGCCTCAGAAATCAAGAGCAATGACAAGAGCATCGAAACCGCAATCTCTCCTGATCCAACAGTGGATGTGAAGCCCTTGAAATTGCGTAAACCTGAAAGCACCTCCAATCTCAACAAGGAAGTTGCGCTCAGAAATGACTTAAAGATCAAGAGTAAGGAGCATGAGTGCCCAATTTGCTATAAGGTCTTTCTATCAGGGCAAGCTTTGGGTGGTCACAAAAGATCTCACTTGCTACGCGAACCTGGCAAAAGAAAGGAAGAACCCATCTCTGGCATTCCGAATCCAATCCCAGAGATTCGGGAATTTTTGGATCTTAATCTTCCTGCGCCTCTTGATGAAGAAGAGAGAGGACATGTTGGCTTCACTTCATGGTGGTTGGAGAGAAACTACAATCCTGAGGCCCTGATTGGTCTCGTCTCTAACTGAGCTCACTCACACTGGTCTGCCATGGTTTTGAAGATCCAAGACTTCTTTGTTTCTCTGGTTTGTTTCTTTCTTTGTTTTTTTTTTTCTTTTTTTGGGAGCTGAAGATCCAAGAAGTCACAGATTCTCTGGACAGTTTTTCATTGATTTTTCCTTTCCTCCTCCTTACAGATTCAAGTTTTCCCTTCAGATATTGATACTAATTCACTGGCAATCAAACTATGCCACCCTCAAAGTGGATAATACTTCTGAGTTTCTGTCAACTTCTGAGAAGTTTCTGTGAACCCTCTTCCACTAACGTTTCATACCTTGTGAACCGAGCTAGTAAAGCACTGACGCTGCTGTTACGTCTTGGTGCATTCTTTAATTGTTTTGCTGCAGTTAGGCTAGGATTAATTGATTAATTTATCACCGGCAAAGCAAATGATTGATTGCTCAAAAGCGATTATTCTTTCTTGGCATCAAAGAGACATGAATGAGGTGCTGAATTGTTGAGGTTGAGTCACGAAAGAGGTGGCAAAAGGCCAATATTGTAGCTTGGGGAAAAGGGACCAGAACCATGTCAGGTGAGCTCAAGGTGGTTGCTCTGTCACCTGCCATCAAAACACGACAGCCCATCTCACTTCTTCTCCATAATCTTATTCTATGAAGTTTAGAATACATGCCAAGCCGTGTCAACATTATGCTTATCTTGAAGAGTGCATGCACTTGGACTTTGTCTATAAAGCGCGCACGCGTGCACGCCCGTGATTGTATACGAAGGATGTGGTATGCTTCACGGTGCAGTCTGCCTTCACTTATAAAGGGAAAACGGGCTCGACCGATCACGACGTGATGAAGAGGAGTTGTGCTTGCGCATCTTTTATTTGATTAATCAAAGTCATGATAATAATAAATTCATCATCAATCTTTTGAATGATCAAAAGTAGAAAAATTGGGTAACGATATTGCTGTCACTCCAATTCCATCAAGCCATGCATCAAGAAAATGTGATTCGGAGAGGCGTGAGATTGATCATCATGCAATGATAATTATGTCAAAAGAACGCAATACCAAAAAAAAAAATGATAAAATAATAAATCATTCTTTCGATTATTAGTACATAGCTTTTAAGGTAAACCCATCATTCGATCAAAAAAAAAAAAAAATAAAGTAAAACCGTCAAAATTGGTTATAAACCATTTCTTAACCAATGATTGATGGGTTGTGTTGTTGTATATGTCAGTTATATTCAGGAGACATAAATATAAGGAAAAGTGCCAAAAAAGTCATAAACTTTTTGTTTTTGTACCGATTTAGTCATAAACATTTTTACGTTGTGCCAATTCAGTACTTTTCGGCCAAATTTGACTAGATTTTGCTTGACTGGGCCACTTGATGTTGACAACTTTTAATAATATTTTTGAATTTTTTTTCTTTTTATTATTATTTTTTCTCCTTTTCTTCTCCTCTTCTTCCTCTAGCCAGTCGCCGGACCTCGCCGATCGGCCCGGAGGCAATGGCTAGATCTGGTGAGGTCGAGCCTCGCTCATGGCCGGCGAGGCTCGACCTTGCCAAATCCGGCACGAGGCCGCCCTCGAGGCATGGCCGGCGAGGGCGAGCCCTGCTAGCTCGGCGTGAGGCCACTCGAGGCTGCCTCCTCGCGTCGAGCTCAACCCTCGCCAAATTTGGTGAGGCTCACCCTCATCGCCCAACGTGAGGCCACCCTCGCGGCCACTGGCGAGGTGGCCAACGAGGTCGAGGCCGACCTCGGGCCGGAGGAAGAAGAGGAGAAGAAAAAAAAATATTAAAATATTATTAAAAGTTGTCTACGTCAACGTCGATCAAGCCATGTCAGTTGGCCGGCATCCAGTCAGCAAAATCCAGCTAAAATTGGCTGAAAATGACTGAATTGGCACAATGTAAAAATGTTTAAAACTAAATTGGCGCAAAAAAAAAAGTTTAGGACTAAATCGGCACAAAGACAAAATATTTAGGACTTTTTGGCACTTTTCCCCATAAATATATTTGAAATGAAAACACCAAAAATAATATGAATGTTAAATAAATCTACAATTTGTTTAGATCTAATCCACTTTTATGACACGGTCTTCACTTTTTCTCTCCCTCACTCGACTCACGCTCGCTCGCTCCATTCTCTCACCTCAATTTGGGTATGGATTTTCCCATATTGAGTTAAATAAATATGAGTCAGTCAGATATATTTGGTTGATTATGAGTCATTAGATTTGTATTGCATAAAAATGAATCAAAACAAGTTAAATATGTCAATGTGGGGTGGACCATTTTCGACTCAATCCACCCGTTTGACAGGTCTAATTTCAAGTAAGAGTCGTAAATCTTTGGAGGTAAAGAAAACATTGTTCCAAGTTGTAATCATTTTTTTTTTTTTTGGGTCAGACCAAATTGTAATCGTCGGCTGAACATCTTTCGGAACGAGTGTGCTTGGATAACAAAGTTGGGCCGATTTTGGGCCGGACGCCCGAACTTTGGACCAGTCAATTAGCGGCCCGCCCAATGGCAGGTCTGGCGTCCGTCCGTTACCTCGGCCCGGCCCAAGCCCAAGTTCCCGCCGGCTTGAAATCAAAACCTCGCCAATTCGAAGAAAACGCAGGAGCCGAGGCTGAGCTGGCGACCAAAACATAGAAAATCCGAAAGCTGTCGCATCATCAGGCAAGACTGTCTTGAAAATCGCAGGAGCATCTCGATCGGTTCCCGACGATCGCCTTCCGAATTTCGAGGCGCGCGCGCTCGAGGGTCCAGCCGGCGTTCCGTTCCGAGGAAACCATTTCGAGGTCTCGCCCTCTCTCCCCCTCTCTGCGTGCGAATTCGTGGGAAATGTATCCGCTGGGCATAGGGATGGAATAAGGGTCGGTTGCGGTCATCAAGAACGATTTGAGTGCGGGTTTTCTAATTGGAATTCGGGCAATTTCGTTGGGAAAGATCTTGCCGGTTTCTGGGTATTTGTCTGTTCTTGCAATGGGGTTGTGTGCCGATGAGCGTATCGTCTTCTTTAAGTTTGTTAGCGTAAAAGGTTCCTACAGTTTCTCTGAACGCGAAACGAAAAAATGAATTACACGGTGCTGATTACTGTATCTGCCAGGCGTAGGGATTGAATAAGTGTCAGTTGCAGGCGTCAAGAATGATTTGAGTGCGGGCTTTCTTTTCGGAATTCGGGCAATTTCGTTTGGAAAGATCTTGGCGATTTCTGGGTATTTGTCTGTTCTTGGAAGGGGGTGTGTGCTGAAGAGTGTATCGTCTTTTGTTAGTTTAAGTGCAAAGGGTCCCTTCAGTCTCTCTGAGCGTGGAACGCAGAAATGCAATCGGTTTCGCACAGGCACAAATCAGTTAATGGTCATGCTGCATGAGATAGTATTTTTTTTTGCTTTGACTCGGTCTGTGGAAGTTGGAGATTAATCGGCATTCTTTCTGGGGACTGCTTATAAATGATGCTGTATTTTCCTTCAATCTATTGATTGGTGAGCTACAAGTTGTGGACAGTCACCCGCATGCAAAACTAATTAAATGTGAATGTATGTGATGGCCAAGGTTGTAACCCACAGGTCAGAAGGGTGGTTGGAGGGAAACATAATCCTTTTTGAAATTTACCAGATCCAATATGTCGATATGGTGATGTAATTTCCCTTTCAATGGATATAAGCTTTCTTCAAATGAAGTTATATGTCTAGGGCACCATCAAATTTTCTGTGAAATAAGGAAGTACATAAAAGTGTGGATTGGAAGTACTGTGGTGAATTTAGAATCTGTGTCCCGAGGATGCTTGCTTCCATGAGTTTATGCTTATCATAGTTTATTTCAAAGAGAACCAATTATTATTAGGGGCTTAAGTTTAAGAAGTTTGGGTTAAGCAAGTGCAGGTCGGTACCTTGGTTAAGCAAGTACAGGCTTAAAGTATATTGGTAAATTCAAGTGCCATGGCAGCAGTGGCACACACCCATTTGACTTTTCGTGGGAGGTTTCTATTCTTAATTGGTTGTATCAATGTGAAGCCCAAAAGCTGAAAGCATCACATAGAACATCATCTGTTCTCAGTATTCAGCAATTCTCTTTCTGCTCTGCAACATTTTATAGAATTCTTTGAACATCGGAGCACATGCCAATCATGTTATATGCAAGGCCCTTATTTTTATCAAATTGTTCTTTTGCAAGATCAAACTTTTAAAATGACCAAATCAATTCACCAAATTATCCCTGCAGGTCTTTATTGGGATTTCAGACTTAAATGTTGCGTGGAACCATGAGTGAGAGTGATAATTCTTTTGATGCTGGGGAACTCTTAGAAATCGGCACAAGATTTAGAGAGGTTATTGCCATCCCTTTGGACTTTCAAATACTCTATTTTAGCTTATATGAAAACATGCTTTTATTTCAGAAAATTATAAGTTGAGATTAACCGTACGCATTTGTAGGGTGTATGTGGTTATTCCATGACATCCTTTGTATGCATAAGCAACAAAGTTATTTCTTAAGAACTGCTAATTGGCTAAATGCTCAGGAGAAGTTGAACATTCCTTGAAATGATAATTTTCTAGTAATCAGAAAATCAATGTAGTTGATTATTTTGTTTTTGACTACTGAAGAGATTGTCGATCTCCATGCAGCTGGGAAAAGAAAGGGACATGTTAAGAGAATCACAATCTCAAAATTTTGAACTAATCAAGGTAGTATATGGCACCAATTTTAATGGTTAAATGATATGATTCTTCTTGGTTGAGTCAAAAGTTAAGATCATTATACAATTTAAGGCGGTTGTTTTTGCAGAAACTAGAACATCATGTAAATTCATTGTCTGATGCTCGTGCAAAAGATGAGAAGTACACCCGACAATTGGAAAAAGAGTTGATGAACTCCTCTCAAGAGATTGGTAATGCTTCTTACCAGTTTTTTCTTTCGATGTCCCATTGTCATAGCTTATCCTTGTGCATGACGCTTGTTCTTTGTTTGTATCTAGTACCATGTAATGCCTTTTATGCACGTGCTGACTATAATTGGATACAATTTAACATCTCCACATACCTTGAGTTAAAAAAATTGTCAGCCCCTTTAGGTTTGCTGTTCTGTTAATGCATGTGATATGTCAGTGGTTTCTTAAACTCATCACAATGAGCTATTTTGCATGCTGAAATTGATTGTGCAGTTTTTGGAAGAATAAATCTGGTTCCATTCCATATAAGTTGCAGTTGGATTATATGCATATAGTGAAGGCACTCTTATATTTGATCCCCACAGTATCACACAGCATGACTGTGACCAGTGAAACTGTGATCATGACTGGATAATTTTTGTCTCACTCTTAGATATTTTTTAATTTATCTATTTCCTTGAGATTTGATCAATGAATTATATGATTTGACATAATCACCGCAGACTATCTGCAGGATCAGATAGGTATGAGGACTGTTGAGGTAAAATTTCTTGAAGAGAAGGTGCACATGCTGGAGTTGAAATTAGAGGACATGGAAACCTTAGAAGAGAAGGTTGGCATATTGAGTGAAGAATTAAGGAGGTCTGATTCAGTGCGCGAGTTCTTGATACAGGAACTAGAGACAAAAGAATTGGAACTTGTTAGATCCACTTTATGCATTGAGAAACTAGAGGAGTCCATTGCTTCTGCAGGATTAGAGTCACAGTGTGAAATAGAGAGTATGAAGCTTGATTTAATGGCCCTGGAGGAGAACTATTTTGAAGCTAAGAAAAGCCAGGATGAAGCAATAGAAGAAAAGGAAAGGATAACCAGGTTGATTGAAGAACTTGAGGTTCAGTTCAAGGATGCACAGGGAGTTGTTGATTGTCTTGAAAAGGAGAATAAAGAACTGAGGGAGAAGCTTGATTTATCTGAAACAAATATGCAAGAGTTCTGTCAAAAGATCGAAGAGTATTTTGAAGAGCTGCTGGATGATGACAAAAGGTCAAAACTTCATTTCTTCATGGGAGAAAATGGGTGTAACCTCACTTTTCAGAGGAACATAGGGTATGTGGCAGATCACAACTTCTACACTCTATTTTCTTCTTTTTTGCTCTATTCTGTGGTTGAAACCTTTGTTTCATCATTTTGGAAGTCACTTGGATCGGTATTTTGACATATGTAAGCAATAACAAGTCATTTTGTATGGAAGTAGGGTCTTCCAAATGTGGTCATCCATTGTTTGTTAATTTATACCTTTTGCCATTCATCAAAAAAATCTTACATCATACTTTGATTGTATCAAGATATTAATGTATATGATTTAATGTTGACATGCCGCCAATCATAATTTTGTGTGGTTAAGATGGTCACCAGAGTTTTCAGAACCTCTTGTCATCATCTTACTGAGATGGTTTGGTGACCTTATTGCATTGTCATATTATTTACATGTTCTCTTTTGCTTCATACTTTCATTTATTGAACTTGGTGGCTCTCAATGTTGCCAACTTGTTTTTGGTTCAACTCCTCAATACTTCCACATTTACGTGTGATTTTTCCTGCAAAATATGAAAATTGGGAAAAGAATTTAAGTTTCCAAAAATTATGAATAAATTATATACTCAGGAAAAAAAGTGTTCTGTGTTTAATAAATGTCAAAGCATGAATACCACGATATTTACAAAAGTCAAAAGTCAAAAGTAGATTACTCAAATAGGCTTAATTCTGAAACTTGTTGCAGGGAAAAATTTGTTCAACTGCTCTCCGAAATAAATGCTCCAGATGCAGTAACAAAAGAAAAGATGAAGAAGATGTCCCTCCAGATACATGAATATGAACTTCTCGTGAAGCGGCTTAAGGTATGAGCGTCAATGCAGACATAAGTATTATGTTGTTCCTGAGTTCCTCTTACATTTTATGTGTTGATAGCATTGAGGCCACAAGGAAAACATTCAGAGGCAATTGTAATGTCATCAATCATCATATCCTTATCAAAATCTTTTACACTCTAAAAGGCGTTTAACCTAATTGTCAATATTGGTTTAGAGACATTCTCTTCATTAATTGTTTAGTTTTCAGGTAGAAACTTGATCTGCCATTTGTTGATAGGAAGAATTGAGGGAGGAAAAGTTGAAGGCAAAGGAAGAGGCAGAGGACATGGCTCAAGAGATGGCCGAACTAAGGTACCAAATTACTGGTTTACTTGAAGAAGAACGCAAGCGCCGTGCTAGCATCGAACAAGCATCACTGCAAAGGATAGCTGAGTTAGAGGCGCAGGTACTGTTGCTGGTTTTTTTTAATATTTAGTTTCTCTGGCAACTAACATGGAATGAAGAGTTCAATTTCAAATTTTCTAGGTTCAAAAAGAACAAAGAAGTTCATCTACTACCTTGAGCATCTCCACCATCCGGTGAGCAGTAAATAGAAGACTCTTATCAGGAATGTGGAAGCTAGTTGCTTAATAGTTGAAAGAAAGGTTTGCCCTCTGAAAGACCCTAAATGATTCTCTACGATGATTTTAGTTCATGGCTGTTGTATAAGATTTATGCCTCCTCTTTTCGCCTTACCAACACAACTGTCGAGAATGCACATGCTCATCTTTGGCTCAGCTAACTAACATGCTCGGACCTTGTTTCTTGTCTTTTGTAAATACCACATATGTGTGTATTGCAACCAAGCTATGGTACTGTAGCTATTGCTTTGTTTTGTACAACGATTAGAAAACCAATATCTCCAAGAGACATGGTTTACATTATTCGAGCTTAATGCATATGTTTTATGGCTTTTCCTAAGTTTTAGGGGTCACTGTGGGTGCATTTAATCAATTAAAATACAAATGTGGCCTTTGTCAATGACCCAAACCAATGCGAGAGTAGTCAAAAAGTGAAACCCAGGTGGTTAACAATGAAATTGTGGACTTGTGGAAAGTGAAACACCACAAAGAATGGCTCTTATCACACATTTGAAGTTCCCAAGCCTGCCTTAGGAATAGCTTGTGTGTCCTCAAACCAAGGTCTTTTTTCTAGCTCTTAATATTCATTGAGGGATGTAAGGACAATCAAGAGAACAAGATCAGACCCAGCCTCTAATTTCTTTGATGGAATGAAACTGGATATTCCCATCATTTCCGGTTCATCTGTGAATGTTTGTTGACAAAAATCAATCATTAAATTGTTAGTCGTGATTGTTTAGTGCATAATCTGATACCCATTTTTATCAGGTATTATATAATACAGCCTCTCCAGATCACGAGTTTTCTGTGTGGAGATGAAGAAGAAAGCTCCAACCAGGAGTAACTTGCATGTAATCTTTGGTGGATCGGTTCCCTCATGGTAAAAGCCCTGACCCCCCGACAAGCATCATTGCGTGGTGAATAGGACCGTCATGACTCAAGCAAATTCTTGGAGGTCAGGTTTACATACTTCAGGGTGGAAGAGTTTGGTTGAATCGCGATGGTCTTAATTACAGGATGAATGGCGTGCACAAGAGGTCGGGGTTCACCATAAGATAACCACCGGGTTCAGGTGTTGCATTTCATTTGCGCGCTCTTCTACAAAGCGCCATGTTTTCTCTACTCGTGCACAATGTCTATAAGCCTTTGAGATTGCCATGAGTGTGGACAATGTTTTGACTAGTCTTCAATTGCAAGGTATTCTTTTTGGATAATTTCTTTTAGCCAGAGATAGATAGATACCAAAGCCTTAAGCCCTGCAGCTTGCTTGAAATGGACATGGTGGCAACTACTCCAATTGATGGTAACCTAACTTAGACAAACTACACCACCACTAGGATGCGATCACTAGGATGCTGAGTCACCATTATTAAGTTCTCTTGGCAAAGTGGGTGACATTCTTTTGGAGCAAGTTCATCTGAAAAATTGCTGAGGACCGGATAAGATATGTGTGCAGACACAAGCACAGGTTATATCTTATAGAAATTCGAACGATTAGTTGTGGCCGCTACAGAGCAAAAATTGAAGTATTTTAGATCAAGAAATGGGGTGAGCTCAATGAGAATCAAGCGTAATTTAGTGCTCTAGATGCTGTAAGAATCCTCGCACAATGAGCACAGAAATGGGGGTGGGAGAGGTTAGAAGTTTCAAGTTCAGTACAAGTTTGATCTAAAATCTACTGGTGGTTCTTTATTTTTTGGAGCTTAGAATGTACTTTGCGTACCTTAAAAACTATCCCGTTACACGATCCAAAATCGGTTTTAGATTCTTTTCAAGTTCTATATGTATTATTAATTAAACAATTATAATGAATTATCACTTTTAATGATCATTTATTAACCACAACCTATGTTTAGACATAAGAAGAATTTAAAATATTAACAAAGTAAAAGTCTTAATAATAAAATGGAAGTTTAGATTAGTGATTTCAAATTATACACTTATCTTCGAATCTATAGAATACCATAAGATCACGTAAAGACATAGATAAAGAAAAACATAAAAACTTATTTCGCGTTCCACCCACTTGGAACCTATCTATCGAAATAAGCTTCTTAATTTTTAAGATCTAAGATTTATCCTGCATATCCTAAAACTTGAACTTGGAATCGGACAAATTCTCATCAGTCCGATTTCAGGTTCTATCTTGAAATTATGCTCACCTCTATTCTCTTCCCGTAGTTCACGTTTGATGGACAATGACTGATTTAGTCTCCTTCCTTAGCTCACGTTTGATGGACAATGACTGATTTAGTAAGTTGGGATACTCTTACATTACTTGGGACCATTTCTGTCCCTCGTGGTTTATCGAATTGACCGCGACACGAGACTAGTCTCAACCGTATTGACAGTTTCAAACTTGACGGTGGGGTTGCCTCCTTTTCTTTATTATTGCTTAGGAGTAGGGTCCATGATTGGATCGCCTTGTAACTAAACAAATGGTCCCTTCAACGTCATGAAACGCATCGTTTCTTATTCCAGCCTTTTATTTACACGGTCCCTACCTAAGTCCCGACAAAAATACTCCCGTGGACGCGGGCCATTATGAACTTGGCATCGTAAGCAGTTAGATCAAGTGAGTCCTATATGGAACCCATGTTGTTCCCGATCAAGCAATCAATCTAAGGGTTTCAGGGCTCACGAAGGAACTTAAGATGCACCGGTTAAGTAGATATGATGTACAATTTTCTCACCACTGTAAGGTTTTATTTTTTTCAGGTTCGTAACTTCAAGTTGACATCAAAAGAGCATATTTTATCAAAATGTGAGCTTTGAGAGCTCAAATTATTTCAGTTCCAAAGGTGAATCGCCCAAACTAAAAGTGCACATGTCACCTTAAAGTGTTATCATTTGAGAAGTATTAGAATTATATAAAGCACTTGACATGCAGATTGATTAGAGTAAATAGGAGGGAAATTGCAAGAATCCAACGTAAACTTCAGGGATAGTATACGCTTGTCCCGGAGCTTTCGATGGTTACGTAGTATCCTCCTAACATTCCATTTGTTAGCCTTTGACTCTTCGATATTTTGTCCGTTAGCATGTTGCAATCTTAAACGATAAAAGTAGATTTTCGTCTCATTTAAAAGGAAAACTACTTTGCCCTTATCATCCTATTCGGTGTTGAGTGACACAAAATTTGAACATGATTGGACAAAGGCGGCATCCATTGAATTGATCAAGGGCGACGAAAAGGATGTCTCGAAAGGAGAGAGATTCCCGAAGTCATAGGGAATAGGGGTGTCCGACATGAATGGCAATTTGTGAAAGGATGACTAATTTTAATGAATTCCATAATCCATTTTTAATTCTAATCTTATAAATCGGACACTCATATGGATGATATCTATTTCAATTCATGTTATATTCAGACACTAAGAAATATTGGATAGTAAGATATTTACAATCCAATTCGACATATTATCCTATCCTGTAAAAATATCCGGCCAGTCAAACACGCCTCGAAATTTCAAAACCAAACTCGGACGAGAGTTCGTGGAAGTTTTGCAGATAGAGAGAGAGAGAGAGAGAGAGAGAAAAAAGGTCCAAAGTCAGAGCCGTCAGAGAACGGGATCGGCTCAAAGTCTCTGGAGTTGATCAGTTCAAAGAGAACGGCGAGAAAAACTCAACCACGTGAGACGAAATCCTCCTTTAAATTTTTCATGTTGGTGTGCGTTTAGACGACAGATGACAGCATTTCCATTTTTCTATGCATCTCCTCTCTCTCCCCATTTGAACAAAGCCTGCAACATTCCTACTCCTCTGAACTTTCAACGCCTTCTAGAACGCCAGTTCATGCGCGTGCCCGGCCCCCCCCTCCTGTTTCCGCAGGACCGCTTTAAGTACCTCTCTCTCTCTCTCTCTCCTCTTTTTAACGTCCTGTGGGTTTGCCATTTGTAGAAATCTTTTGGGGAAGATCGTGTAGTTCCTCGCTTGACTCTTGGGTTCTCGCCGGATTTTCATTTTCAGGTATACCCAGTTCCTGTTTTCTTCGTAAATGTTCGTTATTCGCGAATGCCGTCAATGGGTCGTTGGGTTCCCGTTCTTCTCTCCGTCGTTGGAACTGCAAGTTCGCTGCTTTAGCTTTTCGTTTTGCTGAAGCGTCGTGGAATCTGAGTTCGGGTCGTAGATATGTATATTGGGTCGTCGGGTTTTCGGCTGTTAATCTGTTTCTTTGGTGGATGGGTCGTTTGACTTGATCGAACTTGATGTTTTGTAAAAAGATAGTGCGATCGAATCACAATCTGTTGCTTTTAAGATCCGGAAAACTTCAGTCAGCCAAGTCAATTGAGCTCATCCTTAGGCAGATGCATGAGTTTTGCTTCAGTTTCTGGTAATTAGAGGATTCGAAACTAGACTTATTTTCTTTTCCCACTAATTTGGAAAAGTTGATTAAGTACATAGTCTCAGTTAAAATAAATGCTCTGTGCTCTAATACCATGTTAAAGATAAAGATGCGGGAGAGAGGAATATGGAATTTGTCTATATTCGATGCGTGCACAAAAAGTGTACATGGAGCCTGAAAGTTTTGTTAAATCTTGAGAGATACATAGAGTCAACAAAATCATCAAATACTTTAACATAGGAAGTTATTACAGAGAAATTCCTAATAATCTCTGTTAGTATTTATAAAAGTTTAGTGTGCAATAGTAGTCTTATACATTCATTTACTTGTTTCTTCTCAAATCTCTTGAAATTTCCCTTCCCACACAACTATAGCCTTTTGTCAAAAGGAACTGGATAAACCTTCGGATGATCTTCATGATCATGTTTCTTTAGGTTCGCAGTGATTGTAAAAATTTCTTGAGGTGGCCTACGGGGGTTTCGTCATGTTTACTTTTGCAATTCAGGCTGTCTTATTTTCTTTTGGAGCCATGTTCTTATCTGCATCCTTCAGTTATGCGTTGTCTTTTAATTCCTTCAGGCTGACCCTTTTTTTTTCCGTGTCACAGGTTTGCTGCAAGCTTTGCTTCAGTTTCTGTTTCCGCGGCTCATTACTGCGTGAAAGTCATTTACTTCTACAATAGAAGAAAATGTTTGGTTCGAAGAAGTCTCCATTGAAACTGGCCAAGCATAACTCTGTTGATAATGCACATCCTGTTGCTTCAGGCTCTAATCCTTTCGGTTCTGATGACGTGGTAGATAATAAGCAAAGTCTTAACTCCTCAAGAAGGACGTCTTCCGAGCCTATGTTAGGTGATCACACTCAAAAAGGAATCTCTACTTCCTCATATTCAAGTTCACTAACCTATGCCGCGAGAAATAAGTATAAGAATGATTTTCGTGACTCTGGGGGCTTGGAGAGTCAATCAGTGCAAGAACTCGAAAGCTATGCAGCATACAAAGCTGAGGAGACTACAAAGAGTGTTAATAACTCCTTGAAGATAGCAGTAGACATGAGGGAGGACGCAACAAGGACGCTGGTCATGTTGCATGAGCAGGGTGAGCAGATCACCAGGAGCCATGCGATTGCTGCTGGTATAGATCAAGATCTTAGCCGGGTAAGGCTGAATTCATAAGATAAATAGATCATACACCAGTTGATGTTAGAAAGGCTCTTGCAAACTGAAAAAAAGTTAGGCTGTTGATAGTTTATACACCAAGTCTAACATAGAAGTCAATTTCTTCAACGCCTGTAAATACTCCGTAGTTTTCCGCATTTTCCATTTGATTATTAATATGGCAGGGCCCCATAACAATAAATGCCTGTTATGCTCATTCTAGGGTGAGAAGCTTCTGGGAAGCCTTGGAGGCATGTTCTCAAAGACTTGGAAACCAAAGAAAAACCGTCAAATTGCTGGCCCTCTAATTACAAGAGGTTTCTCTCTCATGCCCTGTTCAAGTTTAGTTTCAGTGCATGTGGTCTGGCTGTGAATGTCATTGTGCTGCTTATCTATCCTTATATTCATTCTGCAATTTGGTTCAAGACCCTTTTTGACTCAAGACTGAAAGACCTTGTGTGGTATGTGTAATTGCTTTGATTTGGCAGATGCTGTCCAGACGAAGGGTAATCACTTGGAACAGAGGGGAAGTTGGGTTTGACCTCAGCGAGTAAGCAACAATCTAAGACGCGAACGCCACTGCACGAGCCAACAGATGCACTGCAAAAAGTCGAGGTTAGTATTTGGCTGGTTGTTTCTTGTGATTAGGCAAATATCAAGTTGGTCATTTAAAACAAGTGGAAGTGAGGTCCCCTGGGTTTCTTGGAGACTAGTTGATCTTGTTTGTGACTGCACTGATGCATCAAGCCCTGGTGGGAGAATATTTGAACCAAAAAAAAGAGAGATGAGGGACAGTGAATTCAGTCCTTTGCAAGCACATTTTCCCACTTCTCTTGTGCAACTTGATTTTCACAATTGCTGAAAATTCTCATGTCAATCTGGCCTTCACAATAACTAGTTTGCAACTGCAATGATTGTGGAACAGGTTGAAAAGTCAAAGCAAGATGATGCTCTCTCAGAAATTAGCAACATTTTGGGGGAGCTGAAGGACATGGCTGTTGACATGGGAACTGAAATTGAGAGGTCAGTGTTGTCGATCTCTCAATGCTTTACCGGCATCATACATTACATGTTATTAACAAGTAGTCTCAAGTTGCATTATGGTAAATATGTTGGGAATGAGCATGAGCTTTTCACTCGCAGAGTTTTAGTGTTTCTGAATAAGCACATTCACTAATTGTTACCAACCTTGAGCGATACGTTGAGAGTAATTTTTAATAAGATTATTGTGCATATAGTTTACAGCTTTATTTCTCATATGATCACGTCAATACTTATCTCCGAGTCATCCTCGTTAATGACCTGATAGAAAAGCTCTTCGTTTGATCTGAATCAAAATAGAGTATGGACAGTGCTGTTTTCCCTTTTTCCCCTGATAAATACTACACAGTACTGCAGCAATCTGTTGTTCTTTTAACACTGTTTGGCCACTACTAATTTTTATCGTAATGTTACATACATGCTGCAGGAGTAACAAAGCTCTGGATCATTTCGATAAGGATGTGGAGGAGCTTGATTATCGGGTTAAAAGAGCGAATCAGCGTGGACGCCGTTTGCTTGGGAAGTAGGATTCTGACCGCTCATTTGTTTTCCAAGACACCCTTCCGTCATTTTCTATCTGTTGTCTTGGTATCATTTCATGTGATTTTTCACGAATTCTCTCCTGTACTGCCTTCGCAACCTGTACACTATAAAGAACATGCCATGAAAATGCTTATGGATGCTCTACAGAGAGATTTTGGAAGCTATGCTGCAACCATTCATTCTGCTATTGCTAAGCATTTTTTCGGGCTCATCTTTGTGTTTTCAACATAAAATTAGCGACTGACAAAGTGGCAATGGACAAGGCTGGAGTTTTCATCCAGGCCGTCTCATGGCACCATCCCCAAGCACAGCCGTGTTTTGGGGTTAATGGAGCAAGCCTTCATTGGCAGAAGGTGAATTATTATGATGCATTCTGAATCCGACTAAAGAACTCAAGAACTGACTCTGAGTATGAAACGTAGTTCCACTCCAGCATCAACCAATTTAAACGCCAAAGAGAGCCTATGATATGTTTTGGTACTTTTGAAGACTAAAAGTTACGTGCCAAGCACAAACTTGCAGTCATCAAAGAGCAAGAGCTTATTGTCATATACTCTTTGAGGTACAAATCGGTTCATTAACTTCATTCTTGTACATGAAACTGAAAGCTAATGCATAGCATTCACTCATTCTAAGACCCAAAGAGAGCTCATAGAAGTACACCTTGAGCAACAAATTTGCT
This sequence comes from Eucalyptus cladocalyx, assembly GCA_017140615.1. Taxonomy (NCBI): domain Eukaryota; kingdom Viridiplantae; phylum Streptophyta; class Magnoliopsida; order Myrtales; family Myrtaceae; genus Eucalyptus; species Eucalyptus cladocalyx. The sequence goes on along the minus strand of CM029517.1, from coordinate 5,276,695 downwards.
CAAACTTTTCCATAACCATGTGAAACTAAAGTAAAAATCCTGGTCCACTTTCTACATGCTATGCCCAGATGTAGGAACAAATGCACTCCATGCTTCAAGGAACAAGTGATGACGAGACAAACATCCAAAACTCAAAGCTGGTATAAGCTCACAATCACTTTGTCCAACAAAAGAAATAAAAAGTTGCAATCACTCAAAAGTACGAAGCACAATACAACAAAAGATGCAATTTCACTGAAAGTTATGGTCTTCCAGCTGCACGCTAGCATTTTTTCCTACCAGTTTCATTTATGTAGCCCAAAAACAAAGGATGAAGCCTCCTGTGGTTCACATGCTCACCTCACTAAAATGAATGAATAAACAATACTGAAAGTTAAACAGTATATGTGCAAGCCCACTAGGCCTTACGCATATCATGATCTCCTAAGCAAAATGAACTCAAGCTCACCTCGCACTTCAAGCTACAAAAACCAATTATCTCATGATTGCATTTATCTGCAGGTTATTGGCATAACATAACATAATTTTCACGCCTTAGACATGGCAAAATTTATACTCAGAAGACATCGATAAGACACCAGCTCACACAACAAAAACTTTCGAGCTGTGGAGCGAATTCAACTTTGATCAGCCTGTGTATTTAAACAAACAACTGTGGCAGCACAAAGATCACAGCGCTATCAGAACGAAACAAGAACTCTCCACCTTCTATGAATACTTCTGAAAAGTATCTAACTTTAAGCAAAATCTAATGCAAAAATCCTCATTCTGTAGCACAAAAGAAGCACGTAATAGATCGATACACACAGCATGAGCTGTTCCTCAGGGCCACAACCAAATTGAAATTTCTAAACTAACGATACAGAAGCATTCCCTTGTTCAATGAAATTTGAGAGTACTAGGTCACCCTGACTGGCTGTGAAGAGATACTCGCACGATTATCTATTAAGCCTATGTAACCAAATGACCATAAGTGAGAAAAAAAATAGACATCCTTTCTAATGCAGCATACTCTGCACCGCAGCTCCATCTCCAAGCCATGAATCCACCACCAAATGGCAACTTAATCAGGCATTTCGAACCAAGAAACGACACAGAAACAAACATAACTCAATTAAGAGGGGAAACAAGGTAATAGAATTCCCATCAAGCAAATCCACTCATCCATCAATCCCTGTTGCATATCCACAGAGCAATGATCACATCAAGAAGCTGAACATACCAATCTCAAAGTCCCTAAAATTCAGAGTCATCAAGCATAGCAGCTCAAAAACCAGCAAGAACGAGATCTCAAAAACTACGATTTCATAAAAACTACGATTTCACCATTGATTAAGCTGAACTGCGTATCCCAATACACCGTTCAATCCTCAATTCCGCAATATAATACAAAAATGGAACTCCTTCGCATACTAGCCGTTGACCCGGACCGCGTATCCGAACAGAACCCTAGCAAAAGAAGACCAGCCAGATGATGATGCAATCGAGGAAGCGTACGGCGAGGGCTCCCATCGATTTCAGCGCTGGAGCTCCATGACGCTCTTGACGTCGGGCGCGTAGAGGGAGTAGACGACGGCCTGCCTCCTCGCGACCTCCAGCTGGCTCTTCCCGTCGGCGAAGGCGGCGGCGATCGCCGACGGATCGGCGAGGCCCTTGCTGAGGCGGAACCCGTCGAGGGCCCGCCGCTTCGTGTACTCCCGCACGTTGTAGTCGTGGAACTCGCGCGCCGTGCGCAGCAGGGACCGGAGCAGAGCCAGGACCTCCGGCTTCGACGGGGCGGCGGCGGCGGCGGCGGCGGAGGCCATCGGAGAGCGAGCGGAGCGAGCCTAGAGAGAGAGAGAGAGAGAGAGAGAGAGAGAGAGTTTCGAGGCTGACCGAGCTCGCGACCGCACCTGCCCAAATCGGACTCTTTGACTCGGGCCGGGCTCGACTCGGGCCAAATCGGGTCGGGCTTTTTTTATTAAAAAATTATAAAGTTATATATATATATATATTAATATTAATATATAGATATATATAGATATAGTTACTCTCCGTTTTTTAGGCCCGCCCACTTGATTTTCAGCCTTGGCCTTTTTATAGGATTAGTTTGTTCATCGAGAATGCACAAAATAACTATTCTATTTCTAGTAAGATCGAGATTTGAAATGTAAATCCGTTTACTAACGCAATTTCATTTTTTTTATTAAACAAATTTTAGTCAAGAAATAAGTTTAAAAAAAAAAATTATGTTTCTCTATTTTTGGAACAAAAATGAGACTATTCTTATCGCATATTTCGTTACTACCGCGTTCTGCTAGAAGAGAAATTTTGTGTTATTATTGAATGAATTTATATTTTGGGAACATAATTTTTGTATTGTTACTAGATGTATGTTTTTATTCAGAAACTCGTTTAGAGAATATTTCTAGCCAGAAATAAAAATTATCATTCGCACCTAGGGCCTAAGCTTCTCAATTGAAAGGAGAGACTTGATTTTCAAGCTTACTTATCACATTTGATCTAGCATAGCTATGAATAATGGAAATCGATGAGTAAATTGTTCAATTTGAGTCAGCCGATCGGTTATTCTAAGGGCGCGCATGACAAAATTTCTAGAACAGAAATTGATTTATTGCCATAAATTGAGAATTGAAAAATTTTAACTTCTGATTTCTTTTTCAAATTTATTTCGGAATAGAAATATGTTCTAAAAATAGAAAAATCAAATTGTATTCTAAACGGATTTATGTTCCAAATATGTTCCGGAGAAACAGATAAATAAAGAAATAGAGAAGTGAAAATTTTATTATGCGTGCCCTAAGTCATCGGGCCAAGGGGACAGATTAGCGATGTGCTCGAGTTATGATAAAGCAGTAGATCTCATGTTTAGATCACCATGCCATGATGATCTCCCATGGCTTAATCCCTTCTTATAGAAAAAGGATTCTATAGTGCAAAAGCAAACAAAGCTGGCAACTTCTTCAACAGTTTAGTTTCATTGCATTACATTCCTTCAAGAACCACAAGATTTGCAATCTTTTGCAAGATGTCATTGGCATAATCAGTGGCTCTGAACACATTGAAAAGAACCCAATTGCTCTAATGCTGGCATTAGTAACATTTTGCCATGAGAGCTTCAATACTAATCTCACAAACAGATTAATACAATAGGGGCCACACACCAATAACTTGATTTTTATGCTCATACTTGAAATGAATACATCGACTTGCTTGCGCCACTTAAATATGCGGATATGATACATGGGTACCCCACTCGAGAGCACAGATTGCATGCCGGCGAATCAAGCACAGGCTTGAACATCAAAATTTGGGAGTACTATGAAAGCAATGGATAGAGGAGAAACCGATATGAGAGAATCAGCACGAACAAGGTTAGGCTTTAAAGGCGGGATCGCTCCGTCCCGCGTGAGCTCCAACGGGCTTCCATTCAAGAGCATGGTTTGACTCTGGAGGTGGCCGCCTTGTGGGGTTAAATGGTACTCCTCTCTGAAAAGTGGAGCACGCGATGGTCCTTGGCCGACGAATGAGACGGTTTTCTTCAATCCATGAATGAGAATACTCCCTTTGTCGACGGATGGTTCCTCCACATGCAAATTCTGAACACTATTCTGGGTCGTGATAATGAATTTAGTGTGGTTCCTTAAATTGATCAGGAGCAAAGTCACACCTGCCTGCGACACGACAAAGAACAACTGAACTTCCACTGCTCACGGTAGGTGAAGAAAGTACTTTTGATGAAAAATGCAGATTAAACTCAATGTTCAGCCCTGAAAATATCCATCTCCAAACCAACTTATACTTGAACTTCGGGGGCAGAAAGTCATGTGTTGATCGTATCGAGAGTCAACAATTGAGTTCATAGGTACTATGCTCACCTCCCGAATAACCTCAAGAATGCAAATGAAAGGATATGTGTACATGATAGGCCAGAGTCTCCGAGACCTCAACCTTTACATATGCATTGAAAATTCCTAACAGCAGTTAAAACTCTAACAAAATTTATGCACAGCAAGGTAGTGAGTTTGCAACCCAATAATGGTCAGTTTGGCCCTCTAGTTGTTAAGGTACCCTAGTTGGCAGAGTTTGTTCACGGCAAATTTCCTACTCAAAATCGAGGTGAGACGAAACCTTACCCTTCCTTTCAAACAATGTGCATAACAGCGTAAAGATGGTGGGGCATCACCACTGACGGCAAGAGCACGTTTTCCCATGAGTCGATGCCACAGAAGGGCACTGCCACGAAACAGTCCACCAATTAGCCTTTCATAAGTATGGAGGAAAGACTAAATGCTGATAAAAAGGGAATGACTGGGGATGGAGGAAACTATAAATGAACTCTAGGTATATACCTGTAGTAATCTGGATTAGGTACTAATGTCGTGGTGTTTAAGAGGCCATAATTCCCACCAACTAAAGACTGCCGGCAATAAACCTTAGTGTCATACTTGGAAGCCATTCCAAGCTGATCTAGATACCTACACCGAATGGTATTAAACAAGCCATGTCAAAGAAATCACAAAATACACCTCATGAACTAAGGCAAGTAAAGAGTACGCAAAGTTTCAGTCCAGAGTGTCAGAATTACCAGAAGCTGTTAATAAATGTGTTAGATATGTGACGACCGCCACTATTGTATGCCCCACCAGATTCTCCAACCCATGCAGATGCCCAGGGTCCATGCTTCTTGATCGTTTCCTCAAGGTTGATGAACGTGTCCGATATCTGACTCAAGTAACTTGGATCCAATATCTTACTGACAAGATGAGGATCATCACCTGGAAGTGCCATAATGGTCAAACAACGAGATACCCACAGAATTAGAACTTAACCCTTTTGTCCAGTTTGTTAATAGAGGACTTAGGTTCTTTTTTGGTCAATTGAGGTCACAAGATTTTTAAAAAGTCCTAATCAAGTCTTGAGCTCACTATTGATGAAATTCAAGTGTTGGAAACCGACACGGCTCCTACGTGGAATATTTGATCACTTGCCACATCATTTCGGACGCCTGAATTCCATCAACAGTGAGCTCGAGAACTGAATGGGGCTTTTTAAAACCCTAAGTCCTCAGGTGACCAAAATAAAACCTTTTATCTTCAATTGTTTTAGGTCTGGTTTCTGCACTTATCCTATCAAACAACTCCACAGCAGTTGATGAAGAATTGAATTGATGTAGAATTACATGATAACAAGAAATATATATCATACTAAGTTGAAAGGCAGAAGCTAGTGCAATCTGATGTTAAGCAACTCCATAGATCAGTAATTAGTAAGCACAAATTTAGCTTACCTCCACCCAGATTGTATATATGATGGGACATCGCATTGATTACACCTGAACCTGAAACCTGCAGGAGTTTTGCATACCACTGCCGATCATAGAACCCTCCTGGTGCAATGACAGATGGTTTCAAGCGAGAACTTTTGTACAACTCATTGATTATCTTCTTAAGGAAAATTAGATCCTTCCCATACTGTTCAACAGAGACACTAGCGTCAACTCCACTTCCACTGAGCTCATTACCTTCAAGGAGAGATGAAAAAACTAGTTGAGGTCGATCGAATGGATATATAGCACAAATGCCAATGGTACTAGTTTATACCAAATTCCCATGAGTCAATGGAGTATCCCTGCGCAACTGTGTATTTGATAAAATCATAAGCATTACTGAAGTTCCAATCCCCTCCCCAGACTTGGTCCTTGATCCAGTGCCTTCCATTAAGTGCATTCAGTCCAAAAGTTACGATAGCCCTGCAGTTGAGAGACACCATCTGTTTACCAGTTTCTTTTTCTTGAACTGCGGTTGTATATTTAATCATGAACATCACATTCAACTACAAGACTTGAATACATCACACAATAAATTCAATGTTCTCATAAAAGACGTATTGCGACATGGAAGGTATTTGGGCGAAGAAAAGAATTAGCTGCATGACTGGAACATAATTATGAGGCATCCTTATTAGGCAGTAATATATCTAGTACCTATATGATAGTATGCGCGCATGTAGCATATGCTAATTTGGAAAGAGGTTGGACAGAAATCAAGTTATGATCAATGACTCCACAAGATCTTGCATGAGAATCTTACCCCGTCTTACTGAATAAATTGTTCAGCTCATCCCATCTCTTCATGTGTAAACATCCCTTTGAAAAGCCAAACAAGCTACCTTTAATCTTTCTAAATGGTTGGCAACGAAGTCCCAACTGTCCAACATCATACAATACTCGGTCTTGCAAGGATCCTCCAATCCTTATCCTCAAACTCTTGAAAGCTTTTAAGGCACCATAGAGAAAGTGCATTATCGTCATATCAGATCCCATTCATGAAATTGTGCAAGTCAGTTCATAGGTAAGGATCACTACCCATTTATTATATGACACTTGGATATGGTAAACATAATTTGCAAAAGCTCAATTTAAGCAAGCTTGTTGATTAGGAGTACAAACCTTGGATTGCCTTCCCAAGTACTGGATGGGACAAGTTCTGGAAATATAACAAAAAGAAAGAATGCAAAAAATAAGATTACTGGAATATTGAATTCAATCTAAAGAAATCCTTAGGTAGAGCATTCAAGCCATGAGTCTGGCAGGATCTATACCAGATTTATAACAGATGAATATCCCCACGGACACTGGTCATAATTGCACTTATCATGAGGCCACCAATCAAGAGTTGCGCAAATGAAATTATCATCAGTCTCCGCAATTGCCTCGGAGCCATGAATGATGAGAGTAGAACGTGCAACATCTTGAGCTAATCCCCACGGGAATGAAACAATAAAAATGAACAAGGCTAGGCAGGATAATCCCATTGCTAAAAGTATACCGACAATGGCAGCTACATCGATAGCTCAGGTCATCGAGATGAACTGCAGGAGAAAGGAGTTCACCCGTGAAAAGCCAACGCATTAAGTCTCAATGCTGTTACTTTGAAATTCATAAATCAGAAGTCGAATTGATAGGAAAAAAGAACACTGAGGCTTAAAAAGGGTGCTCAAATCAAGTTTAAAAGTTGCAGCATTTCCAATTTTCCATGACATGAAAAAGTAGCGCCTCAAGAACAGGGCATGCAAAGCATTAAAATATAAGACGATAACACATTCGATGGCACTTCAGAGAAATTACACAAGCAAGAAGAATCAGAAGCTGAGCAGAACAGACCCCAGTGAGCAGCTAGATATAGTTCCCCGTCTGTTTTCTCAAGAGGGTGCTTACACAACTGACTACACTGTACAGAGAGAAGATGCTTCCACGAACATTCTTTGGACCAGACCTCAAGAAAAGCACATCAATCAAAGAAGGAGCAAGGAAACCCAGATAAATGCCAACCTCAAACAGAGTGAATTCCCAGTAACGGTGGAAAAGCTCCGGTGTATGGAAAAAAGAAGAGAAAAAGCAGGCGAAAGTCCGCAACTTTATCGAAAAAGGCAAGACCTTTTCACATACTGTCGGTGTGGATGAGCTCAGGACTCTCCTGGAGCCATCAAGAAGGCAAAGTGAAAAGAACCCATCTCGTGGGCAAAGAGAACCCGTCTCGTGCGCTAGCTTGTCCCTCCTCACTGGCTCACTGGGTCACTGGGTGGTGGGGTCAGCATTGAAGAAACTTGTTGGGTCTTGGAGACAGTCGGCAGCCATTCAGTTTTGAGAAATAAATTCTGATCATAAATAATTTTTTTTATTTTATTCTCAAACAAATATTTAAGCATTTGAAAATATTTAATAGCCGCGTAAAATTTTTATTTTCGAAATAGAATCACATTTAATCAAGGAAGTACGGCGGGCAGGGGAGAATTTTAGCCTTTTAGGTGGACGGAACGGTTGAACATGTTCAAGAAGCAATAATGGAGGCGATAAGCAAAGTGGTCCTGAGCCTTCATTTGAAGATGAATGCTACCAAGAGCACAAATATTCGCTCGACATGATCCCAAGACATTAAAAATTTGACCTTTTTGGCACCTCAGAAGCTCTTCCGTTTTTGTAATGAGCAGTCTAGTCAGGCATTAGCTGGAGAAGTTAACATGCTTTTTGTCTATAAAATTCTTTTGTAGCAGCACACAGGCAAGCACACTCAACGGCACAGATCTGGGGCAGAACATGTTTGGGAAAATTTAGGAAAAGCGATTGGGGTGTTTTGTCTGATTCTGTTCTACTGGCGTATAAGTCGGTATGCCACGTGTTTCTTCTTGATTGAGCGTGGTTAAAGGTGCACGTAATAATTATTATATTTCTCTATTTTTCTATCTTTCTATTTTGAAAAAGTGTCACAAATGGTCCCAGAACTTTCATTTAATATTTAATTTCATCTATGAGCTTTCAATTTGCTCAATTTGGTTCTTGAATTTTCATCTAATGTTCAATTTTGTTCATGAACCATTAATAAATGTTCCATCTAATCATTCCATTTGTTCAAATCGTTAAGTGATAACATTAAAGGGAAAACAAATTAGGGGTCAGCTAGAGATGAGAGCACCGGTCACATAAGTGGGTTTGTATCTCTTTTTTGGATGATGGCCACAATTTGACTCGTTTTAAAGGTAATTTCCATGTGGATATTCCACATGTCCTTTTTTATTTTATATTTTAAAAACTAAAAGCCATGTAAGCCAATTCCGTTAACTTTAACTAATGGAATGACGCAATTGGTCAATTTTCAAATAGTCAGAGATGAAATTGAACATTACATGAAAGTTCATGGACCAAATTGAGCAAATCAAAAGCTTATGGATGAAATTGAATATTAGATGAAAGTTCAAAGACCAAATTGAGCAAATCAAAAGCTCAGGGATGAAAATGAACATTAAATGAAAGTTCATGGACCATTTGTGACATTTTCCTTTACATTTTTAAGAACATATTTGAAACAGAATTCTATATGATAATACAATTTCGTTTTTCTATTTTTGAAAAAAATGTGAAGTAAAAATTTGTGCTTTTCAATTTTTGGAATAAAAATGAGAAATAAAAATTCTTTTCATCACTTGCCTTCACTACTAACCAGCCGTCCCCTCGCCGCTAGTTACCTCCCCTTGCCCACTCATTGGTCGCCTATGAGGAAGAAATTTTGCATCATTATGAAATGAATTTATATTGTAGAAACTAAAATTGTATTCCGTTATCAAATGCATATTTTTGTTTAGAAACTCATTTAGGAAATGAAAATAGAAAAATTATTTTTTGTCCAGAAAATTGATTTTTGTATCATAATTATTATCATTAGCGATCTAAGTATCTATGTTGCTCTCATTCCATGAAGTGATATCTCACTGCAAATCTAATATGGTAGGCATGTGGCACATACGATTAACATAATATCTTTGTATAAATACAGACAATTGGATTCTGTCAGATTAGGCGTTGCGAGGGAATCTATGACCAAACGAGTTTTATGTTGTCTTGGTTTTTTAAGATTTAAAAAGGTTAAAGCATCTCAAGATTGGTAGTGAAAGCAGAATCGAGGAGGGCATTTTTTTAAGATTTAAAAGAAAGTACTGAGGAGAAAATTAGATAAGTGGGTCTGGGTAAGAACATGTAAAAAATGTGAAAGAAAGTCGGATGAGTGGGTTGTAGTCGAAAAGGCCTAGTAAATGGACGCGTCTCGTTTTTTAAGTGGATTTGACTAAGTTGATGCTTGTCACGTCATGAGAAAATATTGTGCACCTTAAAAAGCTCTGATTACTAGGAAAGTCTGGATAGAGGCTGGGTTGAGCCTCGATAAAGGTTTCAACCCCATTGCTCCTCCCATCCACAACCCCCCTCTGGGGGTAGGGGGCAGCCTGGATCCCCGCGACACCTTCCCCCTTGAAACATAGGGGCGTGGTACAGGGAAATGAAAGGTTCGGGGGGAAACCCTCGGGTGGACGGACATCGAATATGTATCCAACCGACTAACTTCACGACAAGGGAGGCAACCTTTCGAGGCGGAAGAGAAGACCACGTGGTGGCTCATCTGAAGAGCCACCGCTCCCAACTGACGAACTTCACGATGACAGATGCGACCTTTCGAGGTAGAAGCAAAGCCGCGTAGTGGTTCATCGGATGAGCTACAACACCCTTGTTCAACCAACAAGCCATAGCACTACCCCACACAGTGGTTCATTAGTTGGACAAGGGTTCGCTGGGAGAGAGAGGGGGCAATGGAGAGAGAGAGTGAGAGAGTGCAAGGGAGGTAGAAGTAAGGGTGAGTATGATTTGGGTGAGTGGTTCCACCTTAGAACCAAGAACTACCCAATAAGGATTGGTTCTGAAAAATTAAAATTGAGACCCGCCTGAGAACTAGACCACCGGTCCAATTCAGTTCCTGGATCGGTCCATGGAATCAATTTTCAATCCCCACAAAGCTTGTTCAGCCTTATATTTGGGTTAAATTACAAGCCACTTATTTTGATTAAAGATCGAAAATTATAAGATAAAATAAATAAATAACACTCATTAGCTAAAAATTTAATTTCTTTGAAAGTTATGATATGGTTCTCTTAAAATTTCTCGAGACTAGAAATATATGGAGAATTAAACTCCATAGAAGTTAAAACATTAATCGCTTTATTTTTATTTTTTTTAATGTCAACCTAATTTAGTCATGGGAATGGTTAAGAAAAGACCTAATTATACTCTTAAAATGAGCCGTTGGCTATTATGGACATCTCCAATCGGTTCTCACATTCTTCTATGTTTGTTTATTTTATTTTGGTTGAGAAAGCAAGTAATGAATTATTATAATGAAAAAAAAAAAAAGAATTGGGGGTTCATCTTATTACACACTCAAGAGACACAATTAGTCAATAATACTTAATAACTACATATAGTTGGTAAAAAAAACTACAAAATAATTAATTAATTAAAATGAATTTTTTAAATATATATAGGCGAGCGGTTCCACGCCCAGAATCGAGAACTGAACCAATGCTCACCAATTCCACTAAATTGGAATTGAGAATCGGATTAGCCCCCATGGGAATTGCTGGTTCCGATTTATTCAGTCCGGTTTTAAGCGGTCTGAACGGTTCCTGACTTTTTTGCACACCTTTGGCAAAAGAGAGATAGCATGTAGAGAGAAGAGAGAGAGGGAGGAGAAAAGACAAAAAAGAGTTTTTAGAACAATATGACATTGGGCCCCATTTGAACACATGTCACGACCTCCGGGGCTTTCTTTTTTGCTACGCTAGTTATATAAAGTGCATGCAATATTTTCTAGTGATACTCGAATACCACTGAATATTTTCTCGTTAGGCTTCATTTATTTTGCGAAAAACAACTTACGAGAATATGTTTTCTAAATTTTTTTGGCGTTCCTTTCATAGAAAATGAGCTAATAAGGAAAAACATTTTCCATCAATAGAAAAAAGTCTTAAAATGGGGGAACATATTTTTCACTTTTCAAGATGAGGAAAACATTTTTTCCATTCACTTTCTTTTATCTCACATCTATGCTAACTTTTTCATCTTTCCTTTTTCTTTTTTCCATTTTATAAAAACCCAAAATTCTAATTCTTTTTCTTTTTTAACTTTTTTCTTGGCCGATTACAGGCCATCACGGGTGAGCCTTGAGCTTGAGGATCGTTGATCTCTGGCGATCTCCTTGCTCCCCAGATCGACGAGCTCAAGGCCTCAAGCTTGCAGGCCATCACCATGGCTAGTGATTGACCGAAGAAGAAGATAAAAATAAATGAAAATAAAATATCACTTAAAAATTGTTTTTTAAAATAAAAATAATTAAAAATCAATTTGAAAAAGTTATTTAAAAAGAGTACACAAAGGAAAAATTTTCCTCACCAAACAGCATATTTTCCACCTCATTTTGAAACTTTAACTGAACACTATAAAATAACTACATTTCCTTGAAAAATAACTTCATGAAAAATATTTTTCAAAAATGCCATATCTCCCACGAAACAAACGGAGTTTTAATATGTCATTTCCAAGCGAAATTTGTACCCTCAATGTATAGTACGTTATTAATCATCCAAAGTATGCTCACTTCTTTTACCTCCAAAGTCAGCACAAAATAGCACAATAAAATTTTACGGGCTAATAAAACTTTATATTACTAAGTTCTGTCGATTATATGAATTGCTTTATGCCGTAACTTTTGATTTGATATCGAGTCTTTCATTTACTTTAAATGCATCATATCCTCCGGGATTCATTCATAAACCAACCTGTGATCAACGAAAATCATTAAATCGGACAAATTAACAACTAATCTTCTAAACAGGACACTTCTGATTGTGTCTTTCAAGTCTGAAAACAGCTATCGTCGGTCAACAATAAAAGCTGTACCACACTGCACAAGATTTCAACATCTACCCTCCTATCAAACCGACACTATTGGTTCTTCTGCAGTTTTAAAGATCAGACCTTTTAGCACCATCGTGTCCTTCTGTTTATGCTCCAGTGTGAGCACGACAATTGTGGGCACGAGCAATGCTCGAGCTGTCTCCCATTTCAAGCGTGATCGGGACGAAGTGGGCTCATATGCATGCCGCCTAAGAGGGAGAAATTTTCCCACTTGGGATAATATTGGATTTTATCGTAAAGATCAGACCTTTTAGAACTATCGTTCTTGGCTCGTAAGACCATGATTTCGACATTGGTGTATCCCTTTGGTTATGTTCTGGTTCAAGTTTGATGGTCGTGTGTATGAGCAATGCTCGAGGTGTCGCCCGTTCTAGATACGGTTGAGATCGAGTGGGCTCACATGCATGTTGCCGGAGGGCGAGAAATTTTCCAACTTGGGATAGCGTTGGATTCCTTTGAAAAGCAAGGTGGGCCGACTTTAGAAGAGCTGCAAAAGCCCAAGAAAGTGAAGACACCTCTCTCTCTCTCTCTCTCTATTTCTTGATGACCTTCCTTTTCCTGTACAAAGAGAAGGGGGGTTGCCGCTTCGCCTCGCCACGCCATTGCCTCATCGGACCTTGGTCGGATCGCGGCAGGTTCCTAACTTCCGACCCAAATGCGGGTCGCTCATGATCCTTGTCGGCGCGAATGAATTTTTCGGAAAATGATTAGCGATTCGCTCTGCGATTTCGGCGTGCGCCTCGAGACCAGGTCGAGCGTTTGCTGCTACTTGTTGTGCAAGTCAATGGGATGAACGGTTCTGTCTTCGCGATTGACGACGATGGTTTCGCTTGTTGGGTTCTCTTTTTCGGCTTGTTTCGTGTTGTGGGTTGTTCTTGATTGTCCTTTCTTGGCGATGCTCGGTTTGGCTATGTTGAATTCTCTGGGAAAGTTTCGTTTTTCTTCGTTTTTCCCACGTGCTGTCGTGATTCTGATGAGTGTTTTCTTTCTTCTCTTCGGGGAAGAGGCGGCCTTTTCGAAGGATTGATCGTGACAGGGAAATGTGCTTCTTGTGCCTGCCTTTTCTTGCAGGATCATAGAGAATTGCAGTTGCTGAATTTGGTATTTTTATTGCTAACAGGGTTGTTGGGAATGTGCTCCTTAATGCCGGCGTGTGAAATTCTGCTTCCCGGAGGATGTCAATTTGCGGCATTGCAGCAGCTCTTGAAGATATGTGGAAATTAAACTGTTTTTTGTGATGAGCCTATGTTGATGAATTTACTGGACTGGGTGGGTCTAAAGGAGAATACTTTGATTCCACATCATCAAAGAAATATCAGATTGGAAATTATGTTCAATGATTTTAACACCGGCAAATTTTGGTTACAAGGACTGATAAGCTCTGGAACATTTTGATTTAAATCAGGCTTAATATGACAAGATAATGCGGAACAGGAAACATGGCAACTACTCCTGTAGATCCCTGTGTTTCCTGTCAGGTGCTTCCGCTAGCACCTAAGTCTGAAGAGGATTGTAATGATATGAATGGTGTAGCTTCGGAAACCAGTGAACTGCAGATTGTCCAAGAGAAAATCATCTGTCCTTATGACAATGCTCTCAGTTGCAGGGAAGGTTGCAATGAGCATCTCAAAACTGTAAATAATGAGTACCCAGTTGGTGTTCTTCCTTCTAGTGATGAGGATGGAGTGCCTGTTGAAGTGGTTCCAGATTCTCAGGTGAGTGATTTGGAGACTCTGGGAGTTGCTGATTCAGTGGCATCCCTGAATACAGGGTTGACATCTCAGGATGCTCCATCTGAAGACACCAAGTATGAAGATTCTGGGCAGTCTACTACAGCTGCTTCTGTTGGAGACTCTGGGGGCCAACCTCTTAACGATGCACTGAAAGGTCAGATCATTGGTGTTCCTGCAGAAGATGACTCCACTGAAAGCAAGGAAAGGTTCAGGCAGCGCCTTTGGTGCTTTCTATTTGAGAATCTTAATAGGGCTGTTGATGAACTTTATCTTCTGTGTGAGCTAGAATGTGACTTGGAGCAGATGAAAGAGGCCATTCTTGTATTGGAGGAAGGTGCATCCGATTTTAAGGAGCTAGCCTCTAGAGTAGAGAAATTTGAAAATGTGAAAAAGTCCACTTCATCATCTCCTGATTTACTACCAGTAAATTTGAAGACTGATCATCGCCGGCCACATGCTCTCTCTTGGGAGGTAAGCCTGGGTCCAGATTTGCTCATGTTAAATGATATATATTGCTGAAATATGCAGTTCGATTGTGGAAATCATTAATTGGGCATATAATTGCGTTTACGTGATATACAGGCACCACCGTCTGTTACTATGTTAATGAAACTGAATAAGTGGAGTAATTCAACATTTTTTCCTTTTGTCTATCATTTGGGCAAAGCAGTCTGCAGTGGGCCTTAATTAGATTTCCCGGAATCATGGTCACTATGAAATTTATCAACCTCTTTGCAGCTAAAATAAGATATGATCTCATAATAAATTCTTTCCTGATAGTTTATCAGATCCCTTGCAATTTTTTGGGAGCTAAACCTCTTATACTTACCTCTCCGATAAATTTGGTCAGCCGCTCTATACTGCTTGCAGGTACGTAGAATGACGACTTCACCCCACAAAGCAGAGATACTATCTTCATCTGTTGAGGCTTTTAGGAAAATACAACATGAAAGGGCAAGTCTTCATCTTGCCAACGGTGCAAATTCTCTGGCATCTGAGTGTATAAAATGCCAACATATGCTGGACAGTCTAAGTAAGTCTGATGGAAAAAGTGATACAACTGTCAGTATTAAAGATATGTCCCCAAAATCTAGAAAGCATAATGGAAGCTCTGATCTTGTCTGTGGGAGCTCGACTGTAGAGATGCAAAAGGTCTCATCAGGGAGGCCCAGCAAAGTAAATTTTGGGCAAAATGGCCATGTCACTTCCCAAAACTTACGCTCTCCAGGAGACTTTGACATTTTAAAGCCACATTCGAAGAATGGAAGTGCATCTTGCTCTGCAAGAAAGAGCTCCAGAGAGCAAGGATCTGAACCAGAGAAGATGATTCCTCGGAAGGACAAAGTTCTGTCAGAGGGTACAGTTCAGAGACAGCCCAAATACGTGGATCATTTAAAAAGGCATGGTCCATTTTGTGGAAATGATAGGGAAAAAAGAAACATAAATTCATGGAAGACCTTAGATGCTTGGAAGGAGAAGAGGAACTGGGAGGAGATACTTTCATCTCCAATTCGTGTCTCTTCACGTATCTCGCATTCCCCAGGACTGAACAGGAAAAGTGCTGAGCGTGCACGAACTCTGCATGATAAACTAATGTCCCCTGAGAAGAAGAAGAAAACTGCTCTGGATTTGAAAAAGGAAGCAGAGGAAAAACATGCACGAGCTATGAGGATCAGGATTGAGTTAGAGAATGAGAGAATGCAAAAGTTGCAGCGCACATCAGAAAAGTTGAACCGTGTGAATGAATGGCAAGCCGTCCGCAGCATGAAGTTGAGGGAAGGAATGTATGCTCGTCATCAACGCAGTGAATCTCGACATGAAGCTTTTCTAGCTCAAGTTGTGAGGAGAGCTGGTGATGAAAGCACCAAAGTTAATGAAGTTCGTTTCATCACTTCCTTAAATGGAGAGAATAAGAAGCTCATGTTGCGTCAGAAGCTCCATGATTCTGAGGTGAGGAGAGCTGAGAAACTTCAGGTGATGAAAACAAAGCAGAGAGAAGATTTGGCAAGAGAGGAAGCGGTAATAGAACGTAGAAAACTCATTGAAGCTGAGAAACTACAACGTCTTGCAGAGACACAGAGAAAAAAGGAAGAGGCACAAGTTAGGAGAGAAGAGGAACGTAAAGCATCAAGTGCGGCACGAGAGGCCAGGGCAATGGAGCAGCTTCGGAGGAAGGAGGTTAGAGCAAAGGCCCAGCAAGAAGAAGCTGAACTTCTTGCACAAAAATTAGCCGAGAGACTTCGTGAGAGTGAACAGCGTCGCAAGTTTTATCTGGAACAAATTAGGGAGAGGGCTTCAATGGATTTCAGAGATCAATCCTCACCTTTACTACGGCGGTATGTAAACAAGGAGTCTCAGGGAAGAGATAGTAATGAAGATGATCAAGCAAATGTAAGTCCAGGCACAGCTACTCTGGCTACAGGCAACACTGTAGCTCAGCATTCACTGAAACGAAGAATTAAAAGAATTCGCCAAAGGCTTATGGCTCTGAAATATGAATATCCTGAACCTTTGCTTGGTTCTGAAAATACTAGTATTGGATATAGGACAGCAGTAGGGACAGCCAGGGCCAAAATTGGTAGGTGGCTTCAAGAACTTCAAAGACTTCGGCAAGCTAGAAAAGAAGGGGCTCCAAGTATAGGATTGATAATTGCCGACATGATTAAGGTACTTAGTTTTGTACTTCTGTATCCACACTTCCATCACTTGTTTGTAATTCAAACCTTCAACTTCTGTAACATGCTTCGATACCCAGTATGTCATGTTTTTCAATTATCAGATAGTATCAACTTTTGTCATTTGGTTGCAGAGGTTGAAGGTTGCAAAAATTTCAAAAACATTTGGACATCTTCAAAAACATTTATAAGTAAACTTTCAGTTTGTACTCATTGTGTGGTTGTCCCCATCCTTGTATTTCTGTAGTTAACTGCTGGCTCTGGTGACATTATGGAAAATATTGATTTATACTAGTTGTTGGAATGGGGCAGGCCGATTTTTTCTTCTCCTGCTCCCTTTATAGGTGAAACAGAATCTCTATAGGACCCCAGGGGGAAGCAAACCCAATATGGGCAAAATCAATCTTTCCATCTGTGTTTAAACTTGAAACTTAAATGCTATTTGGACTTCTTTGTGCCAGTAGATATCAACATGCGTCATTCTTGAGAGGTTGCTCTTTTGTTTGTGACTTCAGGCAATTGTGCTTTTCCTTCTGATCATTCTACATTCTATTCTTTGTTAGTTTCTAGATGGAAAGGACCCTGAACTGCAGGCTTCACGCCAAGCTGGTTTGATTGACTTCATAGCTTCTGCCCTCCCTGCCTCTCATACATCAAAGCCTGAAGCCTGCCAGGTGACCGTGCATCTTTTGAAACTTTTGAAGGTGGTGCTCTCAGTGCCTGCAAACCGGAGTTATTTTCTTGCACAGAATCTGTTGCCTCCTATTGTACCCATGCTATCAGCAGCTCTTGAAAACTATGTAAAGATTGCAGCATCTTTAAACATTAGCAGTAGCACTGGAAACAATGTAATTTCAAGTAAAACGTCTATTGAAAACTTCGAGATAACGTCTGAAGTTTTAGATGGTTTCCTTTGGACCGTGACAGCAATAATTGGTCACATCAATCCAGATGAGCGACAGCTCCAAATGAGGGAAGGCTTGCTGGAATTGTTGATTGCCTATCAGGTGATTCATCATCTGCGAGATCTGTTTGCACTCTATGATCGGCCCCAGGTTGAAGGGTCCCCATTTCCTTCCTCCATTGTTTTGAGCATTCATCTATTGGTAGTTTTGACGGTCAGGCCTGGGGCAAAAAATAGTATTGACTGGGAATTTTTCCCAGCAGAAACTGAAGGGGGATTTGAAAGTGCTGGAGCTAAACCTGTGGATTCTGCAGGTTTGGGAAATTTCTCAGAGGATAACTCCTTTCACAATCAGAGACAACATGAAGAGGGTGGTAGCAGAGTAGTGCCCTCACCTGGGTTATCTGAGATTTTACCTTCAAACAAAGGCAGCGAGATAATGAAGAATAATGAAGCACAATCTGCTGTTTGGGTCAGTGAAAAGGCTCTTATGGGAGATAGTGCAGTTCAGCAGGATAGTAGTCCAGTCACGATTCATGTTACTGCTGAAACAGAGCAAAACCTGACGGAGGATATTGCTGAACCTTCTATACCTCTGGAAGACTGTAAATTGTCGGTGAACAACTGTGGTCAGCAAAAAGATGAAACCACATCGAGCTCAAAGCAACCGGTGGCATTGCTTCTTTCTGCTATCTCAGAAACCGGTTTAGTCAGTCTTCCTTCTCTGTTAACCTCTGTGCTTTTACAAGCAAACAATAGGTTGTCGCAAGATCAGGTAACATCTGCTAGAGATAATCTACTTCCTTACACTAATGCCTGACTGTTTTTTGTCTAAATGCCCCTGTGCTTTTCTTACTATTTGAGTCATCTAATTTTTGTCAAAAGAAGGTGGGAATAGTCCTTTTTTTTTTTTGGGCATCTTACAGTGATAGTTTCTGTTTCATACATCTAAATCCTTCAGTTCTGCCGTTTTGGATACTGATAAAATGCCTAAAAATGAGGCTTGATGATCTCATACATCAAACGTTATTGCCTTTTTCTTTTCTTCCTTTTTTTTTCTTGGTCTTGGTGTACAATGATATAGTTGTTACATTGATATCTGGATTTGGACGAATATTCCCAGATGTTCATTCATCTATCCACTGTTTCATTTTAAGCTGTCATGTCCTAAAATCAGGTCTTGGCTGAATCATTCTTCGGACTAGGCATTTCCAAGTTAATTGCCCCTTCAGTCTGTAGATGATATGACATTGTGGTATTTTGCTAAGGTCCAAATATTGAAGATTAAGTGGTTTTGTCACTTCCATTTCAGGCTCCCTATGTCCTTCCATCTAATTTTGAAGAAGTAGCCACTGGAGTGCTGAAGTTCCTTAACAATTTGGCATATCTTGATATTGCAATAATGCAGAAAATGCTGGTAAGGGTGCCATGTCCTCTGTGATATTGTGGTCATTTTGTGAGAATGCCCATTTAATATGCTTGTCTGCTAATGTATTTTTTGACCTCTCAGGCTAGGCTGGACCTCAAGATGGAATTTTTCCATTTGATGAGTTTTTTCCTCTCTCATTGTAACAGCAAGTGGAAATCACCAAAAGACCAGGTATGGTTCCTATTGCACAATCGTGACTGGAACATCTTACTAGAAACTCACAAGAATTGGATACTGGGTCAGTTATGTGTCTAGCTACACGAATTTCAGCAGAGATTATAGATTGAAAGTTCTGCGTATGGTTGTAAGCTGGGGATCATCAGTAGATTGGCTGAAAAGGTTACATGTCATCATGTCTGTGAATTTGGTGTCTGTTGGTCTGCTAGGTGGGCTACATGCTTTAGGTTTCTTATATATTCCCATTATCATTTGAAAGCCTAAATTATTAGTGGCAGCATTTCAGCTGGCCTCTTGTGCTTACATGCTTTACTGTATTTTCAGGTGGGCCTTCTTTTAATCGAATCGCTCTTGCTTCTCGGTCACTTTGCTCTCTTCCACACTGAGAATCAAGCAGTCCTGCGGTGGGGAAATAGTCCTACCATTCTTCACAAGGTCAGTGAAAGGAGACCACTGAGAGCATCTTTTTCTTTTCTCTTCTGTCAAATGTACAGAACCTGACTGCTCAGTGAACAAAAACAGGTATGCGATCTGCCTTTTGTCTTCTTCAGCGACCCAGACCTGATGCCAGTATTAGCTGGTACACTGGTTGCCGCTTGTTACGGGTGTGAGCAGAATAGGGATGTTATTCAACAAGAGCTCAGCATTGACATGCTACGCTCATTACTGAAATCATGCAAAAATGCTTCACCCTCAAGTCGATCCCATCAAGTTTTAGACAATTCCCCTTTTAATTCCTGTGAGAATGTTCAGCTGGGTCATGAAAGTAAAAAGCCTCAAGCAGACAAACTGAGGCCCAGCCGGGGCAGTGGCAGAAACTCTAGAAACTCTCTAATCAAGGGTTTTTCTGCCGGAAATAATGCCAAGCTAGGGAAGAAGAGAGAAAAAGCAGTAAAAGTTTGTGAAGAAACCACTGCTAAATATGAGTTACCGATAACTGGTACCACGACCACATTGCATTCTAGATTCCCTGACAGCTTCATTGATAGTGCCGACAAATTCTTTGCAGCAGGTTTTAGTGAACTGGGCGACACATGATAAGTCCTTTCAAAACATGAAAGTCTGGCCAGCAATTCAAATCTGAAGCAGCAGCTAACTGATTGTCGTTGGTCTTGTTCATCTGGTATGCATTATATTTGTCTGCTTATCTTAACAACAAAAATGAAGCTTCAGGAAAGGGTGGTGTTGGGCGACAATTTCTGTTTTGTTATGGGCAGTTGGTGGAGGAAAATGCCGAACAGGATGATAAGGCTCTAACCTTTGGCAGGCTAAGCTGTCTTTGTAACTATACATGCCATTCTGTATAAGCACATGCTATATCCGCAGCCTCGTACTTTTCCAATACTTTCCAGTACAGTTAAGTGATATAGAAGTGGGTAAATCTTTCGTTGCTTTTAGCTATAAGAGGTGGGCGAAGCCCAGCATGAATTATCGAACTTATTTCTTATAACAGAGAAGCTGTTGTTGACGGAATGTGTGAGAGCTCTTTATTTGCACTTTTAATACTAGTGGAGCAGTTTTGAAAGCAAGTTATGGTTGAAGTTCTAGCTTTACCTGGTTCTTACACTTGCCAAGTTTTCTAAGGGCGGATTTGATAATAATTTTGTTCTCAGAAACAAATTCTGATAAGAAATTATTACTTTTTATTTTGTTCTAGAAAATAATTTCTAAACATTTTAAGCCGTTTGGTAATTTCCAAAATTTCTAATTCTGGAATAAAATCAAGCGTGTTCATTGATTTTGTTCTTAATCAAATTTTTTTTTCCTTTTTTCCTTTATTTTATTTTCTCTTTTTTTTCCTTTCTCATGTTCTTCTTCCGGTCTCTGGTTGCTGGTTCGACAACTAGCCCACTGGCCCTCAATGAGGCCAGCCCTCGTTTGACTGAGCTTCACTAGTAGTTGGGCAGGGCTCACCTAGCCCCGGTGAGGCCTGCCTAGCCATCGGTGAGCTCACCGGCGGTGGCTAGGCTTGCCCCGGGCGTTGACGACCGACAGTAGACGGTGGCGAATGGCGAATGGCAGCATACGACAGCGGTCAACAACCGATAGGATGACAGTGGAATCTTGGCTTCTTCCGGTCAACAACCGTTTTTCTTCGGATGGCAATCGATGAAGAAAATCGAAGAAAAAAAAAAATGGAAGAAGAAGAGTTGATTTTGAAAAACAAAATTTGTTCTTGAAACATGAATTAATTTATTTTTTTTTTTGATTCTTTTCAAACTAATTCCGAGAATAAAAAATAAAAATTTGTTTCCGGAAACAAAATTTTTACTAAAGAGCAAAAAATCAAAATGGTTACCAAACAGTGCCTAAATGAATCTTCCTCAGCTATGTATTTCTTTTGTCCTTTTTATTTTTCTTTTTTTAAATTTTTTGTTTTAGCACCTCTCCTCGCTACCGAGTAGAGTGATTGGGAACTCCAAAATTGCCACCATGGTCACCGATAGGGTTGGCAAGGAATGAAAATGAGAAGAAACGAGGGTTATGTCGACGGATCGTGCTCAGTCCCTTTTATGTGTCCCTCGTAAATATGAAACTGAGATCAAATCTAATCTATGTAACGGATGGGATGGAACTCCTTGAGCAAAAGAGAACAAATATGGTAACTTCTGTGTCACTGGTAAATATGAAATTGAGGATTAAATCTAATCTATGTAACAGATGGAATGGAACTCCTTGGGCAAAAGAGAACAAATATGGTAACTTCGGGCGGCTAATGGGCCTGCCCTCGCCCGCCATGCCCGTCCCCACCATGCCCGCACCCTAGCATGCTTCACGCTGGCCCTTAATTTTCAAATATTTCTGAAGGATGGAATGTAGTTTCTGCCAGAAAGATGGCACTTTACAGAAGAAAAAGATGCTTTAAATTCTCAGAACCGCCACTGGGCTCCCTTGTGTTTTCATGGCAGTGTCTGAGATAAAGTAAAAGACAAAGCTTGGCAGAAGCTGCTACAAAAAAAGAGTATACTGAGATACCGGACATCATTCATATCCTGTCCTTGCCAATTGTATCATCATGTTTTAGCTGCTTTCACGTGCTTGTTGCCGGCAAACCTAGCTGCAAGGCAATAATACATTGCCCACAAAATGCAGTTTTGCTGCTGGATCCACTGACAGAACACGGGTAGGAAACCAAGAGATTATCAAAAGATGAAGAATCACACCGATGGTGCTGCAAATCTGCCAGAATTATTGCAAGTTTCATTTTACAGGAAGAAAAAAAACATCGTAAGAGTATGGAGCTAAACTTCCGATCAAAATGTGTATATCTTATGGCATGTTGGTTAAACTCACCTCTTGTATGGGAGAGATGCTTCACTGAAGGCCACGACCCTTCAACACATGCGACCCGATATCTCAGTGTCTTTCGGAGTAGGCACTTCCAGGAACCTTGACTAGAAGTTCATCTTCCGACGTCGTTTCTCGGATCTCCTCATGCATCTGATTCTAAAAGAAATA
The DNA here is from genome assembly GCA_017140615.1 of Eucalyptus cladocalyx. Classification (NCBI taxonomy): domain Eukaryota; kingdom Viridiplantae; phylum Streptophyta; class Magnoliopsida; order Myrtales; family Myrtaceae; genus Eucalyptus; species Eucalyptus cladocalyx. The sequence goes on along the minus strand of CM029517.1, from coordinate 5,254,020 downwards.
GCATCAGTGCTGGTCGTTATAAAGAAGCACAATAAAATGCTTTGCGGCAAGTCACAGCTAAAACTACTTGAACATATGGTGCGGTTTTAGCCCATCACATTAAAGAATATACTTTCTCAGGGAAATTGACAGTACTAAATCCTAAACTTTTTGCCCAATACATAAAGAATGGATATAATCTATCGATCTTGTTAACAAATGACCTGCTGACTGATAAACCAGCTATATCCATAAGTTTACTTATTCTAAATATCAAAAATGACCAAGTGTAATGGTTCAGTAATTGAAACGTGCAAAATTTACACTTTTACAATTTGAAAGCATGTTAAATCAACTTAAAAGGTGGACCAAGGACAATCAATTTCAAAATAAAAAGAAAAGACGACTTTGTCCAGGTATATTATTGAGCAAACTATCTTATGGATGCTAATTCAGCTTTACTATGTTTTGGTAGCCAACAACAGTCTTAACCCTATTATCAACCAAGCATTTGAAAAAAAAAATTGAAAATCACGTTCTCAAACATAAAAATATAACAAACAAGCAAAGGGTATACATACTCTAACTGATGCTTCACAATGTAAGCTAGAACAAACAAAAGTGGACTAATTCTTGGAACTTAGTCAAATTCTCCACTCCATTTGGGTAAAGAAAATAGATTTTCTTGCCTGTCATTATTTTCTCCATCACTGAAGTCGAGTAGAGTTTCAAGTCAGAGCATTGAACAGAAAGGAAAAGTCCAATTTGACATAAACAATTATTCAACTGGGGACAAGGAAAAGCCCCATCACATACCAACATAAGAGAACTGGAGAAATAATTTGCAGCTAACTTGATGGTAAAGAAAATGAACTAAAGAACTTTACCTTTGACTTAGCCACAGTCTGTCCCATGTCGCAGTCATTCTTTAGGCCACTCAAGATTTCTTTGAGTCGCTTTTTACCTTCGACTCTTGAAGCACGCCGTTCAGCGCATTGGGCCGCGGTAACATCAAAATGGCAGGCTACACAAAGTGTCCTCATATTCTCTAGCCTGCATTCACCTGCACAAATAATTAAACTTGTAAATCACATAAAACTATTCTGCTCCCAATTTTTATTTCCTAATATAAAAGCCATGTTTCATTTTGAGTATCAAACCAAAACAGAAAAACTCAAAGGAACACACTTTTGAATTATTAGGGCTGTGAGTGCAGTGGATTCTTGTTGTCATCAGTCAACACCATCGACCAGTGATGGACATTAGCTGATTGACACTGGCCTGCAACTTCACCAATCCAACTCGGACACAAGATTGACATCACTGGTCAATCTCCATCTTGTGCCTCTTTTTATTTCTCTAGCACATTCTTTGTTCCTCAGTAGTTGACTTTTTTGCGCATTTATTTTAATGTAAAAACCATACTTATCCTTTAAATCTAGCTTACTAATCACTATCCATAGAGATAATACCCATCTTGCATATAAATTAGAGAACCATTAACTAATTTAATAAAGGAAATGATCAAAGAGCTCTTCAACCATGGCCACGCCAGTGATACTGAACTCTAAAAAAGCCATGCTTTGTTACAAGAATCAATGTCTTGAAAAAGAAGTGCAAAATCGAAATAGAAAATTTGGTCCTATCAATCACGTGACAAATTAAATCAACAGCCAGTTCATATATTATGTACTTAATCAATTAATACTTTTACCTCCCCCACGGAAGACGGGAACAATGTGATCCGCATGCCACGCATTACCCTCAGTGGGATCATTGACCAATTTTTCAACCCTGCCAGACAAATGGAAGTTTAAATTTTATCTACCATGAAAGCTTTTGCTCTAGAACAACATACTCAACTTCAACCATGCAAAACAAAAGGGAAATGTCTGCATGACCTTAAGCACTTCAATCGCATCAACTAGAGATATTATTCCATGAAGTACTCACAATTTTTTCCTTGAAGCCAAATTTGGTGCTTTTCTCTTTACATAGTCCCACCGGCTCTCCACTGATAATGGTTTCAAGCATTTCACAAGCTGATGGCAATCTAATTGGCAGTTCGTGCAGACACCATGTTCTATTCGAAAAAGTTCCTGAAAATTATAATTTGTCAACCAAGAGGGTGGAAAAAATGGAGGCTAAGAAAAGGCAATGTAGTTAAAGTACAAGATTTTCCAAGCAGAGCTAATGGTCCAGATGCAGGTGAATAAATAAAACAAGAATGTTTCTCAAGTGTTCACAAGCATATAGGTTTAGACCTGACGAATAAAACTGGCACTGGTTCTTATGCGATATTCTTCATAACAGCCAGAATTGCAGAAGAGATCCTCAAAATATTCAGGTCTCTTTGCATTTTCTCCCCTGAAAGAAGATTCCACAATTAGCTATTCGTCCATGTAGCAAAAACGCAAATACACTAGGACTTACATGCAAGGTGACTGACACAGTTTACAGAGTGGTTCGTCCATCATGGTCCACCCCTGAGTATACTCTCTATCCTTCTTGCAATAACTGCCAACAAGATGAACCTTCTTCCACACAGCATTTTCTGGCAATGGATTGCTTATTTCAAACAACGGTGTAGTGCGTCTTCTGCTTCTACCCTTTAGCAATCCCTGGCAGAATTATGAGGAAACAGAAGAGGTCATCTGGTCGTATCAAATAAGAGGAGCAAAAGAAATGGACTCTAATACAAATGATTTATTAACAGTAAATTCATTTCAATTACATTAAATGGACATACCAAATCATCATGGTTGATCCCATCTGTCAAGTAGCAGAGCTCAACAGCTAAAGGGAGTTGCAAAGGCTTCCCCAATAACTTCCTACGTTGAATAGGTCTTAGTGTGTTCCACTGATTTATGAACACTAGAAGACCATGCATGTAACCCCTGCTGTTTTCAAGACACTTATTATCAGGGGAAATATCACTTTGCAAACTAACATCCTCCGGCCGGAAACTATGGAAAAGGGGTCTTGGTCTAGAATCTGTTCCTGGGGTGCAAGTGTATAAATGGATCCTTCCAGTATATTTGCTAACCTACAAAAGAATTAGTCCAAAAGACTTTCAGAAATAGAAAATAGAAATCATGCGTTGGCTGGATACATACATTCAATTTACTAGCTCAATCAAAACTTGTAAAGCTCACCATGTTTCAGTAGAGATAGAAGATTTCCAGACCTCAATCAAAGCAAAATATATATGCACCTTGACCACAACTAAATCACTTTTATCTGGAGCAGTTCTTATGGTATCAAAAGAAAACTTTAAAAGAAACGTGTTCCACAATCTTCACAGGTGAAAGAGAACATCAAGTCTTGTCAGTTTGGTAAATTACAGAGCAGAGTCACAGAATATGGCTTTTAAAGCCACAAATGTAGTTGAGACTGAAGGAGCCAAAAACACCTGATTTCCCAATCAAAAACCTCTACTACTAGCATAAAGGCAAAATCCATGTGCAGGAGCAGAACACAAGAAACCTAAAAGCTTAATCACACGTCTAGAAATCTTTAGGAAGCATTCTAGCTAACTTTTGATTTATATTGCGTATGGAACAATGCTTTACCATATTGGTTACCCAACCCAAAACAAAATAAACTTTGAGAGTCATTGACATGGGGAGGTATCATTGTGTTCAACATATACTATTCCTCCTGGGAAGGGGAGTCTGAAGAAACGATTGTAAAATCAGAGGATGATTTAGAGTAATTGGAACTTTTGTAAGCCTGTGACAATAGTGATTAACAGTTACTGAGATCTCTGTTCAGCACTGAGCACAAGGCCAAAACTTGAAAAAGATGTGATTTCTGTAGTTCCACTTAACTCTTAGATTTCACAATATAAACTGGTAGAATGACACATAAAAATCACCATTTGAATTATACATAAAGCAAATACATTACAACTACAGGCAATGAACATGATGGATATCGCCATAAAAAATATCCTTCAAGTTTTACAATGAGAAGAGACCTATAACCAATCTCCATGTAAAATCAATGATTTTGGTTGATGAAGTGCACAGGAAAATGAGAATTAGATTTCATCCAAGCATACATGTTAAAGGAAAAAACCAGATAACGTATTGAGGACACTTAAAACTTGAAAATTCAAAGTATTCTACTTTGCTATTACATTATTTTCTCTTCTTTCAAAAGACCAACTCTTTTGCCACATTACAAAGTCAACTAATTACAAAATCTTCATCCCTGCAAGATATGGTTATGTATATGGAAAAGCAGGTGGAGTCCATCAATCTCAAGACAAGGCACTAAAAAACTTTTAAACATTGCATAATAGGAGCGGTCGCCATCGGTATCAAATTGATCCACAGATTAATCAAGATACAACGAGGAACTGGCTAAGCATGCTTGATGCTCATGCAAATACAAACTTCTATTCATAATTTGTTTACTAGAGATGCTCACAAAGAGGCACTCTTTATATGGCAGCCATACCCAATAAAAAACATTTTAATAGTAGTTTTAAACAGCTAACTTTAAAATGTTGGCTCTACTCCCAGATGGAAAATAAGTTGCGGTTGTCTGGCAGTTTGTTTCACAGGGAAGAATCATTTCTATATGGAAAAACTGATAAATTACCTCAAACCGCAAAGAATTAATGAAATTAACAATATTCTGATCTGCTTCAACTACATCAGGACACTCTCCATTTCTGATCCCGGTTGTCAAAGCACTTTCCTGTAATACATTTTCCAAAACATGTCATAGTATAATCATGATAACCCCAAAAATCTTTATGAACTATCTGCGCATCACAGTTTGCTTTTCTATATATCAATCAATGCTTCCGAAAAATCCCAGATCACTAAGTAATGATTCCAGTTCCATGTTTTGAACATTTTTTTTTTTTTGGACAATGAGTATCTTATTTAATTTCTACCTAGTGATTATCATTCATCGAAAAGGTCCCCTGACTGGCTCTCTTGCCAGTCCGCTTTTGAGTACACAGATCAGAAGATTTAAGATTTAAAGAGAGTTCTTTTGCCAACAGAATGACTTACCTCAACCAGAGGAGATTTCTTTAAGTTGGAACAATTCTCATCAGCTTGAACTGGATCAGCAGGAGCAGGCTCACTATCATCTTCTTTGGTTTTTGCAGGATCTTCCTGCATATTGTAAATTTCCATGAACATCCTCTCTACATTCTCAAAAATACTAGCTTTTTTCTCTTCTCAGGAGTGTTGTTTTTTTATTTGAGTTTGGGGGGGATTGCATCCGAATTTATCCTCATCCTATTCTGCTTGAGCTGACCACAGGAGTCATTATGTTCTTAACAGCCAATTATTACTTAAATCAACTTCTGTAACCTTTAGAATACTTGCAATTTCAATCTAAGCTTGAGAATCAAGAATTATTTACCTTCTGCAACAGTTGACTGCACGCAATTTCCTCCAACTTCTGAATATAACTTCTATCAGTTTCATCAGATATTCCAAAATATGAAACATTGTCAACCTGACACCAAGAAAAGGAAAAAAAGGATTATTATAGTAAAAGAAACAAGCAACCATAAAATAGCATGGCATGGAAATAAGAGATGTCAGACAAGACAAAGGCATAGTTTTCAGAATGCATGGACTAATGACCGTGTACAGTGACTGCAATAAAAACAAAACGACACAAGTAACATGGACAAAAAAGCACCATACACAAGCAAGCAAGTACATGCACATTCATGCATGTTTATCAGTGTAAAGGGACAGAAGGAACAGGGGTTTTATTAACTATGTATTTTTTTTTTGACTATGTATTGCACTCCACTATAGGAATAAAACCTAGGCTCGTTTCATTGGGGTTTTTCCATTAACTAACAATGTAAGAAACAATTCAAGGACACAGTAATATTGATTGTCTGAAGCACCAATTTAATCAATAAAAAATCAACTTCAAACAACTTGCATATTGGAACAATTACACTAGACATTCACAAAAACTTGCATTGCCAATGGCCATGTTATCCTCTATTTGTAAAGAATGCATCGTCAAAGGACACTAGTGAGAGAAATTCAGGTAAACCACAGAACGCAATTTCCAGTTAGTATGAAAAAGAACCATTTCTCTGACATGTTATATTCTATAAAATGATCTCTATGCGAAACCCATCTAACCAGAATAATAAATTCCTTTGTCGAACACAAAGAGCACGGGATTCTTCATGTTTGGATAGAGTATGTGCAAAGCCCACTCTAATCATCCCAGACATTTTTTAAAATTTTTGAGTCGCTTGGCCAACTTAATCTAGCACATCTTAAATGTAAATGATTCTACGAACCTCCCTTGATCATTTGAGCTTCTACTAAAATCACCATGAAACCGAACCCTTCCAAGAAAACTTTGCTTCATTTTAACTAGAAATGGACTGCAATACCATGTGTATGGACATTCATCAGGCCAGCACAGTGGAATAAAAAAAGAGCTGATCTTTAAAAGCTCTAAAATTTGCTGGAGTGGTTTCACTTCTTTCAGTATTAGCAATCTTCAAAATCATGCAGCAAAATTGCCGCCTCGAAAATTAGTAAAAGTAATATATTACATGATCTCCGCTATATCAAGTTTGAGCAAGACAATAAAAACATCAATTACAATTATCCCTCCACCAGAAGAACACAGGCCACGTGTAATCCAAGTGTCCAAAAGGTTCTAAATTGTAATTTGATGAAAATGAGAAGCATTGATAAATTAAGATCAAGAAGTGCCAGTCTAACACCAAAGAGCATCAATCAACATTTTCTTGACCACCGTAAGGTTGTGATAGTTATTAATTGTGTGATACTTGGTATAGTTTTTAGTTCTTATTAAATTCAATGCTATCTACTGATTACCATTCCTTTCAAAGAACAGAGATCTTTTTTAATCAAAATATCTTATTTCATATAAATTCCTAAAATATTTTTCATCAGAAATTCTGAGGAAAGCCCAAGATAGGCAGATAGATAGGATGTGAACATTCCAAAGCAGAGACTTCATCAAATCTACTTTGTGTCCAATTTGAAGTCTTTAACAATGTCTCAGAAAATGGTCAAGGGCCATGATAAGATTATCAGAAATATGCCCAACTTATGTAGAAAGAAGGCAAGGCAAGCAAGACACTGCTCTCTCTTTGATTTCAAAAAGACATTATCAATCATGTGGAAATCAAAACAAATAGAAAAAAGCCAGTGGCAATTCAAACATAGAAGCAATAAAAAGATACCGCAATATCTAGTATTGCATCGTGCTTTCCATTTGTAGTAGAGGAAACACGGTACAAGCTCTTCCTTAAATATTGCCAATGCAAATCATCCGTAGTATCCTGCCAAAGTCAATATCAAAATAAGCATCACAAAATTGGAAATAACAATTAAAAATTTCAAGTAACATGTAACAAGAAAAGGCATGCACCTTTGCACAAAAATAATATATATTGACGGCATTGGTTTGTCCCTGCCTGTGAGCTCTGTCTTCTGCCTTTAGACATGATAGAAGACATTCAATTATCCAAAATTTAGACAATAATCGATGGAACAGCAAAAAAGGCATAAGCCTGTAAGATCCTTAAAATCCAGTAGCAACTATCATGATGAAATTACAGATATTATTGGTTCAGGGGCTCTGTCCTACTGATATTATCAGTTCATGTTACAAATAAAGTCAAGGTCTGTCAGCATTTGAGTTTTCAGATGGGTGGAAGCAACACTATCATCCTTTTTGTGTCTGCATTAAGTTAGCTATCCATCCATCTTTAAATATGAAACACAGGCCTGGATCATGTTCCAACGGTTTGTATCAATGCCTTTACAAGATAGAAGAGAAGAAAAGAACAAACTTTCAGAGAAATAGCAAGTCAATGAAGGACCAATTAACACTTTCTTTTTTCTTCTTCTTTGCATAAGAGTGCAACAATTAAGCAGGGGAATGATGAGGATAAGACCATGAACTCAAGGACCTTAATCTTGCAGGGAATGCACTAAAACCAATTTTTGCAATCTTGATCAAATAAAATCCATACATAAATACAGTAACAATTTGATATTATTTTCAAGAAAGTTCAAGTAAGTCTACCTGAAGCATCCATGATGGGGATGGAGGCAGCTCCAAGAACACCACAGTCTTTGCTGATGAAAGATTAAGTCCAACACCTCCAGCAGTAATACCAATTATTGCAATTTTAACCTAATAAGAAAAGCACCTAGTCATCAGTGTAAATAACTTCTAAATTCTTCCTTGTTAAAAGGATTCCGGACTAGGAAGAATATCCACTAACAAGAAAGAACAAAAGAGGATATATTACCTCGAGACTCTACATGCAAAATACTTGACACATTTAGTCTGAAAATAATCATTGACAGTAAAAACAACACAACCGTGCAACCAAAGAAAATTAGGAAGAGGCATCCAAGATACACACCTGATTTGATGATTGGAATGACATTACTCCAGACTGTCGATCTCTGGGGAGAGTATTTCCATCTATGCGAATAAAACCAATTCCTTTCTCACATATGATCTCCTGAGTCATTCCAACATAAAAAGCTTTCATGTGAGGCCAAGAAATCAAACAGCTGAGTGGGACTTAGTTCTAAAACAAAACATAAATAAATAAATATATAAAAAGAAAAGAAAACTGACATAGATAGCAGTTTAAACTAGATGAAACCCACATCACAAAAATTAACTTCAGAATCAGTATTCCCCACAAGCAAGTAGTAGAGGTCAATTTGACAAAATAATTTCTGACATATATAGCAGTTCAAACTAGATGAAATCCGCATCACAAACGTCATGAAACTTAACTTTAGAATCAGAATTCCACACAAGCAAGTAGTAGAGGTCACTTTGATGAAATATATTAAATGGTGCATGCTCAGCCGTAACAACCGAAGAAAAAAACTTAAACGAGAAATCAAAATGATAGTAACTCTAATTTTGAAGAAACAATAATCTATCTCAAGTATATTTTAAATCAATTATAGAAGACTTGCTAAGTTCTGTACTTATAGGGGTGATATCTCTAAAAGCTGCATAAAAGTGCTTCTGCTAAACAGATTTACAAACTAATGAAAACTGCTAAAGGATGGTGCAAGATACAATTCATAAGTAACATATTTTATCAGCACATATGATAAAACAACTCACTGGCTTTGCATAGCACATAAAAAAAAAAAATTCTCACCTTGTTTCATGAAACAATTTCAAGGAATGAGAAACCTCAATATTACATTGGTCACATTGTATTCAGGCCAATACAAACGATTAACTTGGAATTTCTGATCTTTACAGATTCCACCAAGTTGCTAAAGCTCTTCAAATGACTCTGATCTTTCAAAAAAAAAAGGAGGGGGCAACTTTCCAGACAAATTAAGTGTGCTTGGGAATACATACCCAGGGCCAAGAATCACAAAGACCAACCAATCTCTTTCTCATTGAAGCTTGACAGCTGCTTAAGCAATTTACTAGCTCAATTTATCTTGTTTTAGATTCTATGATTAACTAGCTCAAAATGGCAACAAAAGGTTCTGTTTACAATAGAACATCAATTACTCATTAACACAGTATTTAGTATATAATAAAAAAGCTAGGCAGTCAAATCATCCAGCCATAATATCACAAATTCATTTATACAAGAAAATACTTGGGCAAATTCAACAGAAACTTATCAACTAGATCTGTATAAATTATTTTTGCAAGAGATGCTCTCTCAAAGGTCTACCTGCACCCCATTGAGAACTCTATGATGGTGGGCAAAAACTATCATCTTATGGCAATTTGGTGAGTCCACCACCTCATCAGATGCTGCAATGAGTGGATGAAGAGAAAGCCATTCACGGAATCCTGAGAGCTTGGCAATACCAACTTCCTTATATGATAGATTGCGCAATCTGTCGCGACCATTGGAATCTGGCAGAAATAGAAACCAAGTAAAGACAAATCAGTTGGAATCTCTGTGTGTCCACACTATAAACATGAAGTTTTGCGTGTGAAATGGTCTTAGTCCAAAACTTGACACGACTCTAGCAAGGTACCAGCTATCTGTTGACAAGATAAAGGTATTAATTTTTTCTGACACCCCCATGTTTTGGTAAAATTTCGAAAGGAACCCTCTCATCTGAAAATTACTCCAACACCCCTCCTCAAAATCTATTGGATCTGTATGCAGATTGATGCCTTCCAAGTCATCTTTCAGTCTATTTGGATTTTACAATTGCACACAGTGCTATTATATATTGTTAATTCCATGGATCAAAGATAATTTACAAGGAGGTGGAGTAATTTCGTAACACACAGGGAATGTGCCTCAAGTTCTGCAAAAACTTGAGGGATGATGGCGTATGTTGACCATCTGCTTGTTTAATTATAATCCAATAATTTGCTGATAATGAGCATGAGATTGTCACAGTTAACTACTTGGCTAGAAACAAAAACACAAATGCAACACTGAAAGTTTCTTCCTATTAGAAAGTTATGGCTATATGTTTTGGAAATACAGTAGAAGTTTCAAAGGAAGCTTATGCAAAGTCGTGGTGATTACCATCACACTGATCTGTATTGTCAAGAGTAATGTCATCAAGTGAATCTTTGTCAACTACTCTGACAGCAGACTTTGCAGAAATTATGTCTGATTTCTTCAATAAAATTCTTAATATTTGCCGACGTTTGGGAGGTAAGTGCACCAGGACATGCTCCTTCAGGCGTCTTATCTGAAAAAATAAATTGAAAAAACACCCTTCAGGGAAGCAACTGTTTGAGCAGTTGGATGGCAGAGCGTAAATTAATTGGCTTAGCACACTGGACTCAGAATCAGGACAGCAATCAATTGAACTTCACCCAGATATCCAGATATTCAACAGAGAATCTTATGGTTGTTGTCTCCCATGAACACAAATACTTTCAATTGTCTCTACAAGGTTCCAAAACTAACTTGTCATTTTCTTGTAAACCAAAGTTAAGCAAAGAAGCACAAGTTACTGTTACTCATACTACACAGATACATAAAAAATCTAAAAACGAAGAAAGCTACTCACTCAAAGGAAGTGCTGAAATCAGCAAATCCTAAACTTGAAATGAGACATAAAATATATCCAAGAGACTTGCATTGTGATAAATACAGCTTCATGAGGAAATCATCTGCATATTTTGCAGTTCAATTGACATTTGAATGTTATTTATATCACCATGGGATTGTTTTACAACAGCTAATATGAGAGCCAATCACATTATGCAATAAAATGGTGAGACATGTTAACAATTTCAGCAAGATCGCACCATAACTGTTTGCTTGAGCAAAATGTTTAGCTCCTCCAAGCGAATGCCCTTTGAGTAGTCCTGGGACAAAATTCCCCATCAGGCAAATCAATTTTTCATTTCAAGAAGCTGATATTGTACAAGCAACAAGCTATTACAGGGTCTTCTCCAGTAAAGCTACAAAATGCACCATCTCAGGCACTCTTAGCCATATGGATGTCTTACCAAAGGGAATTAGTACATGGTTGGCGGATCTGCCAAGAAGCAGAAACCACTCATACATCCAGCCATATGCACTGGATAAAATTTTTCACTTTTCTATAATGACTCAACTATATGAAAGTACAAAATTGCTCACAGCCATTTAAATTAAGCATGTAGCTTGTTGGAGAGTGCCACAATTACCTTAAAAACCTTTCCTTGATAACCTTGGTCAAATTTTACGTCGCAGTAAGTCCTTGCGAAGTCAAACTTGTCTTTTCCCAGTAAACCAGGCCTATGAGCAGAATAAGAACTTTAGATTCTCAATGAGAAGTAAAGTAATCCAGTGAAAGTAGAACCATATAAAAGCAATTACCAGAGCATGTTTATCTGCTGGAAAATGTCATATGGCCTACAATCACCTAGAATGCATCCAAAATAAGGTATCAGATAGCAAAAGTATAACAAAGTAGCAGAAAAATGGAGAGAAAGGGGGCAGGCAGGGTAAAAAGAAACAACAGATTTTAAAGGCAATAATGTCATCCGTTTCAAAGGGCAACAACCTAGACAAAGAAGGGGTTCCTGACAGTAGAATGATACGTCTGACCTTTGCTGCCACATCAAGAACTGCTTTTATCTGTTATAAATAAGGACAGATAATGAGTCATGGTAAGCACTCTCCACAAACAAGGTGGGGGAATTAGGAGGAAAGATAGTGGCAGATCACAAGTGGATTGAAACAGCAAAAAGCTATTGTTGTGGTGAAAATTTGATGCTGCAATAAATAAAGTTTGCTTGAAAGTATGACTGATGTTAAAGATGGAACAAGTGAATGTCATCGGGCGTCTTCTAATTTCTCCTCACCAGTAACTCTTAACCTTATCTCAAGCTTCATGATATTCTTAGTAATGCAATGATGTTTATATTAGTTTTTCTCAATGATTATTAGAAGGAGCTAATATTGGCTTACAGCTAAAGATCAGAAATCAGAAAAATAAAATTTCACAACCATTGCAATGTATTCTTATACCATTTAGCTGGTTTGATACTGTGAGAATTTGGTGAAACTACTGCTAACTATTCTAGAGGCTTAAGCTTTTAGATGAATACATGATTTATTATTTAAATATTATAACACTCTCCCTAATGCTTAGTCTGGTATTCTGGCTAGTACTAACTGGAAATTTAATTGATGAGACAAATAAGGCCTAGAAAGATTTGAATTCAAGAATTTCTAGCTTTGATATCATATGAGATATAGTAGACCACAATCAACTATTTTAAAAACTTTTAGAACAGTTGGCCGCAGTCTCATAAAATCAAATATACTATTAGAGCTATATAAGCAAATCACACGGCCGACCAGTTGGCCTTTTAGAACAATTGGTTGTGATCCATGACATCACATGACAACAATAGTCTCCGAGGCCAATATGAGTGGAATCCCCACTAACTTGCGAAGATCAGATGGGAGACCCTGTATTTGGTGTGATATCTGCAACAAACCCCGTGTCCGTTATACACAGGAGACTTGTTCGAGGATTCATGGCTAACCAACTTCGTTCAGCTATGATAATAAGCCATCTCAGAGTGTGCCTCCTACAGCTAATGAGGTAATCGAGTTCCCTTTCAGCAAGGAACAGCTAGACCATCTTTTGCTGCTACTTCAAGCTGGGCCATATAAAAAAATCCTACTACTTCGATTGCCCAACAAGGTAGAAATCTAAAAGCCCTCTCCTATCGTTCGCAACCTATACCTTGGATTATTGATTCAGGGGCACCGGACCATATGACTAATATTCCATATTTGTTCACATCCTACGTTCCTTGTCCCAACAACCCAAAAATTCGGATTGTCAATGGGAGTTTTCGTCTTTTGTAGGCAAAGGATCAGTTCCACCTTCATAGAGTCACAACCCTTTTTTTTCCAACAAATCTCTTCAAGGGGAGAATGCCAAAGTTAGTGAAGAGATATTGTGGCACTCAAACTCTCCTATCCTTCCCACTCCTTTGTTTGAGTTTTTGAAAACAAATTTGCCGAATCTTGATATGTCAAAGACAGGAGGAGAAAAAGTTCAAGATCACAATATGACCGACAAGCCCAAGCTTCAAGTTTATACTAGAAGAAAAACTCTTCAAAAGGTTGTAGATCAAAACTTTGTCTTGGAGCCTCATCTATCTATAGCCCCAAGAGATGATTCCTTGCCTTCATCATGAGGTGATCCGAGTAGTACTTTTATCCTCCCATTCCAGCCCCAACTTCTGATACTAATACTTCTAATCTTGATATGCCTATAGCTCTAATACCATGTTTGATTTTCTAGGACCACAACCAACTATTCCACAATTAGCTGTGATCCCACCAAATCTCACAGATACTCAATTTGTGACCTTATCCAAACTTAATTTCAAAAAGGTGATAATAGCACCACCAACTAAAAAACATTAGCAACTATGGGCGTGCATGGTTATGTTATTTTGTTCTGTTTATAAACAAAAAATTAGTTTTTTTGTTCCCGGAAACATAAAAAGAAGATAAACGCGTTTGTTTGCATTTTTATTCAAAATTTGTTTTTTTGTTCCTAAAACAAAATTGAAACAGAAATAAAAAACAAAAAAAAGTTATTTTTTTGTTCCGAAAACACTTTTAAAGAACAAATTTTCTCTTTCTTTTCTTTTCTTTTCTTTTTTTTCTTCTTTTTTCTTTGGCCGGTCGCCGGCCTCAGCCATGGCCGGCGACGCGGCCTCGCCGGATCCGGGCAAAGCCAAGCTCGCCCAACCAAGACAAGGCCGAGCTCGCCTAGAGCTTCGCCTTGGCGGGTGAGCTCGAGCTCGCCTAGATCCGGCGAGGCTGCCGGCCCCCGTCAGCTGGTCGCCGGCCTCAACATGGCCGGCGACCAGCCAAAAGAAGAAAAAAAAAAAAAAGAAATAAAAAAGGAAAATTAAAATAAAAAATTAAAAAATTAAAAGAAACAAAAAAAGAATATAAATTCACCAAATGTGTTTCTATTCATTTTTTTATTCCCGAAACAAATTTACTAAACGCGTTTTTCGATCAAAAATTGTTCCCCGAAACAGAAATAGTTTTTTCTATTTTTTGTTCCCCGAACAATTTTTTGAACAAAAATACAAACAAACGCATCCTATGACTATCAGTGGATTAAATACACCAGCATCAATCAGAAAATTATTGAGCTCAAGCAAAATGCAATCATTTGACCAAAGAGGATCCATTCCATAATTCCCAAAAAAACGTAAATGAGATGCAATAAGATTCACAAAAAAATTACCATAACAAAATTAAAGAAATGAATTGGAAAGAATCATCACACATTCTTGAGTTGATCCAAAATTTAAAAAACATCAATCTAACGAACAGGAGATGCACCGTTTTACCAGCTAATATAACTCCATACCTCCTCCGGTTCTGCAGATTTCTTTGAAGATCTTATATGGTGAGACTCATCAACTATCAAAAGAGACCATTCCTGATCTAGCATACTCCTCCGCAAGTGATGAAGCATCTTGTAAGAAATAACCACAATCTTTGGCCATTTTTCCAAGTGTGAAGGATTATTCTGGTGACCAAACACTGAAAAGATAGCAAGTTCATATATATCATTAGTGTTTCAGTATATTCTACGGTGTATAAAGTCCAAAGAGATAAGAGAAAAGTCACATATCTCTTCAATGAATCTGTAGATTCCAGTCCACCATTTTGATAAACATATTTTAAGTCCAGAAAATAGCAGTCCACAGTTTCAAAGAAGCATGTAACACAACAGTTGCACAAGTCAACTTTCTTCCTTTGTGTAAAACTTGTGGGACCACAACCAGTTGCTCTAAAGATTTAAGCTATTAGATGAAAACGTGTTTGGTATTCAAATGCTTTAACACTCACCCTCACATGTAAGTTAAACATTGGTCTAAAATTAAAGTGTGGAAATATACAATACAGAAGGCAAGTGGGAGACTGGAAAGATTTGAACTACCATCCACTCTGATACCATATAAAATTTGGTGAAACCATTATCAAATGTTCTAAAAGCTAAAGCTATTAGATGAAGACATAATTTAATACTTAAATACATTAACAATTTGAAACCATTTCACTCTTTTCCTTTCCCCATCTCTCTTTTTCTCAAATGCTTGAACACAATTACAAAGGAAGACCCACCATCAATGAATTTCATCCCAAACAACCAAAAGAGGGATGATCTTTGACTAAAACTCAAGAAATCCTGTACACCAATTTTAAGTAGCAAATCTCAATCAAAGGGACAAGCAAAGCATTTAAACCAAACTGAAAAGAGAGCTCTATATGTGAAGGGATTGAACATGACATTACCAAGATGGATATCGGTGGGCAAACAAGGAAACCACCGCTCAAGTTCTTCTGCCCAAGTAAAGCGTAAAATAGCAGGGCAAACTATAAGAATAGAACCTTCATTCATGAAACAGCTTGCAATAGCAATGGCCTGTGAGCAAGGAACGATGAACACTATAAGTGATGGGCAATAGGCCCAATTGACTTTTATGAGACAGCTTAATCAATTCATTGTGTGTTTGTGTGTTTTTTTAATGTTTTCCTTCCAATCTAAAGAGTGGCCACAGGCCAACACCAGCCACACCTTTTTCTAATTTCCAGTTTGATATGGGAGAGTTATGAAATGATAGCAAATCAAATGAGCCATAACAAATAACCTGAAGTGTTTTCCCAAGACCCATTTCATCTGCAATAAGACACCGTCCACCCCTTCGTAGACCAAATTTTACTCCATCAACTTGAAATGGCATAAGTGTATCCAAGATTTTCTTGGGTAACTTCCCAATCAATTCATCAACCTTCTCATCAGGCAAATGCTCAGGTCTGCAAGGGATCCATTGGCCCATGATGAAAGAATGTGAAAGTTTCTCGATGACATTAAATGTTCCCCAAGGAATCTCCTCGTATATGACACTCTTGAAGCTCTTTAAACATCTTATCACTGCATCATAATCACTCAGCTTATACACACAAGCTTTTCCACCGGCAAGGTTTTGGGTATAGTGTGATGGCATCACCTGCACCAAAGCCAAATTAGGAAGATACAGACAGCACGGTTCCATAGAACTATCTAACAGTGAACTTTACTCAATGAATACTAGCTTTTCCTCATGCAAGATCATCCGTTCTAATAGCTAACTCGAGACAAGCATCCATCAGACATGGAAAGCTGTTTTACTGTTTAGTAAGCATCCAAGGAAATGAAATCATGCAACATTTTATAGATTGTCTTAAATGGAAAAACCATCCCTCCATGCAATAAAATAAAAATTACTGCGACTTGCGAACGAAAATTTAGCCGACTCTTTACAATGCCAAGTAACCAACAGCTCCTCTAGATCACACTTGTAAAATTCCCAACCACACTTGTTCATTTTTCAACATGAGCGATTACACAATGACATCTCGAATATTCGCTTCCAATTATTCAACTGCCTCACCGAACAATTTCACCGACTTCGACAACCCATATCTCAAAAACCGCAAGCATGAAATTATCTTATCCATTTCTAACAAAGACCCAGAACGACAAATGCACAGGAGAATCAGCTCCATTTCCTTCTCCCGCCCACTAATTACAACCAAGGGACTTACACCGGCCAAGCAATCCACCAGTCTCCGCATGGCCTCGTCCTCTCCCGGATAAGCAAACCCTAGCAGCCGCAGCGGAGTCGCCGAGAACGAATCCGGCGCGCATATCTCGAGCCGGACCTTGAACTTCTCGGCGGCGGCCCCGTCCGGCGGCGCCCCAGCCCCGGCCGCCCCGGCCGCGCCACCGCACGGCTTCGCCGTCGCCGCCGCGGCGGGGCTCAACTTCCTGCACTTGAAGAGCGCCCAGTGGCCGTGCGGGTACTGCTGCGGCGGCGGCGGCGGCGGCGCGGCGGCTGAGGAGGAGCCCGCGGCGGCCGTCTTCCTCCTCTTCGCCAGCGCGGCTAGCCGGTTCGCTTCGGCTCGCAGCCGCTGCTCCGCCGTGATCTCTTCTTCCTCCGCCTCCATGACTGACGAACTAGAGAGAGAAAGAAGAGAGAGAAAGAGGGAGAGAGAAGGGTTCGAACTTCGAAGTTATTGGCGGGTAAAGTTGTGCACTGGACGGGCCGTTGGGCCGACCGGTGATGGGCCGGGGCCGGCCTGCTGCGGCCCGTTTGCCTCCTCCCTTGCTTGCATAATTGCGCAAAGCTTGTTCCCTTCGGATTAATCGAATTTACCATTTTATAAGCAATACAAATGATTATTTTTAAGAAAATATTTTTCAAATTATTCATTTTCAACATGAAAAACCAAACGCTCGAATGATATTTTCAACAGTGCCTTACAGCACTGTCCTTAACTAGAGGAACTGGATCAATCTGTGATTGAGGATAATACCGTAAAGCGTGTCAATCCAGTTGTAAATATTTAACCCACCCTTACTTACTCCAAACACAGGAGGCTATTATACATGTATACCCAATAATAACTAACCGAAGTCCTAACGTGGTATCTATCTTTACCATTGTGAGGTCTCTTAATTTCCTATCTATTTTTGTCTTCTCGATAGAGAGAGAATAGGATAACAACGTGGGGTTTCTCATCCCAAGGCAATTTTCCCACCTATTTCTTTGGTGAGCTTTTTAAAGACCTGCTTAGGTCTCCTTGCTTGCATGATTGTGCAAAGCTTGTTCTCTTTACCATTTTATCCTCCAAATTACGGGTGATGGGTACTATATTTTATGAAAAGCGTATTTTTGGGCTTTTGTAGTGGGGAGACCAAATTTGAGATGGTGGTATTTATGATAATATAGATTTTTTTTAGGGTTGTTGGAGAGAGAAAAAAAAAATCAAAGAGAGGTAAATTTTTCAGATCAAAAGGGAAATATCATTCGAGCGCTTGATTTTTTTATTTTGAAAATTATTTTCCTAAAAATAATCATTTGTATTGCTTGTAAAAATAAAAGATCGAAAGATAATTTCATTGTTAACAAATATATTTAAATATAAATTGCCATGGATGATGAAAATATATTTCATCGACATATTATTTCAAACGATGCAAGCGGTTACTTTTAGAAAAATATTTTATAAATCATTGTTTTTAACGAAATAAACAGAACCCAAATCTTAGATTTTTCATAAATCATACTCAGTCCTAGATCAATTTGATGAAATATACTTAGTCCTATTCGTGGTCTGTTCGCATTGTTAATTTATGCAAAAGAGTTCTAGACTTCAGCAATAGTTTTCTCATATGAGAAAAATAGAATAAATAAAAATTTATTTCAAAGGAAAATTTATTTTACAGCTTAATCATCAGATAAATTGAAATCATTCTCCATGCAAATAGCAAAACCAAGTATGACATATAACATCACAAAGAAGACTGCAAAAAGACCCAGATGACCAGAGAAGTTGCACTGCTCCAGATCGATTGTTGAACAAGAAAAACAATGCATCCCCATGAAGGAAACACCTCTCTGGCATTGTCCCATGTCACTGTTCACAAGTCACTGCCAAAGCCCAGAAAAAGAAGAAGAAGAAGAAGAAGCTGCAACAGTCTGGTAGATTCCAGGCTTCAAGCGCAAGACAAGATGCCTCTCAATCTGCTTCCGCAAAACAAAGAATCTTTGCACCTGCCAGCTTTCTTGTGTCACTGAAAGTTGATGTTATTCCTCGAATGATACGTGTGGGAAAGAGAATGTCCAATCCTTATCATTGGTCGATGCCCAGAGATGCCAAAAGGACCGCTTTATCTTGTACGAATATCAAAGGCGTAGCTGTCGGAAAAAATGTCTTTCAGACAGAGAGAGAGAGAGAGAGAGAGAGAGAGAGATACTTTGCTTGCATCTGCACAAAAAGCGCACGAGACTTTGCTTCATTGGCTTCTGCTCGCATGCTACGTAAACAAATGAGCATGGCAAAGTCTTCCATTCCAATGCATAGTTCCTGGTGTTTGATTCAGGAAACCTAATCCAAAAGAAAAGAAAAGGTAATGCTGGCGAAGTAGGCAGACAGACGATCAGTTGCCGCCAGGGATTTCAGAGGATGGAGCATCTGATCAAGCAGAGAAGGTACTCAAATACCAGAGCTCATATCTCAAAGTTTGGTGCTAGACCTTTTACAAAAATGCCCACTTTTATCGTTTCCTCTAACTGAAGTTTCTTCCCCGTTTTTTGGTTAAAAGGCAAGAGAACTATCGCACGAGATCTTTATAAATTCATAGCAGAGATTGATTATAGTACATCTAGCTTCGTCGAAGATGGAATGGAGAAAGTATTAAAGAGTGGCTTATGTTAAGTATCTGCATCGAACATAGTTTTGCGCTGCCGTTGTCCATTAGCAGACTAACTGCCTTGCAGAGTAAGGTTTTCAGAACCGAAGCAGGAAGATATCAGCAGGAGCAGACAAACTAGCACGGTACAGCAACAAACGGATTCTTCGGAAGGAGGTATCGTTTACATTCACATCGTTCAGGCCAAAAAAAAAAAAAAAAAACAAAACTATAGAGTACGCAACTGAAGTTCGATACTAAAATGATTCTCATATTGATTGGCATCTTACACAGGAACTAAAATAATCAGAAGAAAGATTGAGACCGACATAAAACCTACAGTCTATATTACTTCCAGCAAAGTTATGAGCAATGAATTAGTCATTTAAGATCATGAGATTTTTTGCAGATCAGAAGACAAAGAACCGGTTCGCGAGGCAGTTTTCTGGCCAAATGAGTTTGGATCATGGCTATGGGGACAGCGAGTATGCCAGTGCAGTCGCAGCCGCTGCATTTGCTATATGTTCCCTTGAAGGAACTGAGGTAGGAAAGAGAACAAAGGTGAGAGAGGACTTTGCATCCTCCCGGAATAAGATTAAGAGCAGAACGGTCGATGTCAAGATGGGACCGAAAACCGCCGAAAGAGTAACCAGGCAATCCTCAAATGTGGAAGCAGAAGGTAAGGTTAATTCTCCCTAAATCATCACCCCATTCTCTTCACCGTTGATATTAATATTTGAAGGGACTAAAACTAACGTACCATGTGAAGCTTCCGCGAAAAAGTCACCATCTACTTCCATTACCCCAAAACTGAGGGAGAACCGATCAAAACAGAGTAGAAGGGAAGCTAAAGCGGATGCATGGGAGAGAGCTCAGATTGAAATGATTAGAAAGAGGTAAGCTTCCATTATAAATTGTAAATATAAATTGGTTTTCAGTACTGACAAAAATTCGATCCTCTACGAGCGTAAAACTTCTAGCTGCTCAGCGAACGCACCACCACGCTAGTTTCATAACCCTCTCAAATTCCAGGCATGAGAATTTGAAGTCCAGCATCTTTTCATGGGAGAATGAGAAGAAAACAAGAGCCAAACATTCTTTCGAAAGGAAAAGGGTATGGCAACATCTTAAGCTGTGATATTCTCAAATTAATGAAGGCTGATAATGTCAAAGCCCTAACAATGTTATCGCAATTGCAGAATGAGCTTGAGCAGAGAAGGTCAAGGAATCAGCAGCATTACCAATATAAGGTAGCAAGAATTGATCAGATGGCACGCGAAGCAACAGCACAAGCAGAGGAGAAAAGAAGAACTGAAGAATCTCGAGTTAAGGAGAAGGCAAAGAAGATCAGATCAGGAGAAGCTCCTTTCACATGTTTCTGCTTTTAAGTCTACTTAATATGCACAACAAGATTCACTTGTGGATTGATTATAAGCAAATACTTCACGTATTGGGTAGTCGTTTCAATTGTACTGTATAAAGTTTGAACTCTGATGCAGAATAGTAAATCCACAAAACCATGAATCATGTGCCTCCAAGTCCACTACTGGCACTGCTGCTGCTTCTATGGCAAACGGCCATTAACTATGTCAATCACAAGATAATCTCAGCAGACATTCAACAACAGTGAGATGAAAAATGGAGGACTTATCAGATTTTTAAGCTGGCAGTAGTATTTCTGCTCAACAGGCCAAGCAAAGTAAGCAACTTCTCATGAATAAGCAGTGCAGCCATATTATATAAGGTGTTTGAGTATCCTGGATTCAATCAGAGAAGCCGAACAAATGAAGTTTGGTTAACATCAAAATATTGGTTAAACTGGGTTAGAAAATGCTAGATAGCAGACGAAACCTGCCAGTGTGTGCACAAAAGACGCTAAAGATGGGCCATTTAGAGAAGGACCACGGTGACATTAAGTTTCCTCCTCTAGGCTCACTCACAAAAGATTGGAACAAGCAGACATAAGGTCACCGCCCCACAAATATCCTTGACATAGTGAATATCCTCGAATATCTGGTCATCACTACGACAGCTGCCATGTCACTGTAGGCAGAGAGTCTTCCATAACTCAAAAAAGCCAATTAGCCACATCATGCTCTGTGTATAAATTGTGACAAGGACAACAGTACACAGAAAACTGGGATATGCCAGTTGAGATCGATCTAGCATTATGATATGTCCTCCGTTGCAAACCAAAAAACAGACCAAGAGAGTTACATGAATATGAACAAGAGGTACATAGAGTGCAAAAACAATCATGTTTTAAAACTCCAAGAATTCAGAAGGGGAAAATTAAATCAAACAATCTAATCAAGTCATGTTCTTTCTATACACACAACAACCTGATCAACAATAGGTGTCAAAACCATAGAATTCACACTGGACACATTCTCAGCTCAATTAGCCAGTCTTGAGATATAGTTCTCATGCCACAAGAACAGCAGAAGTTATCTTTAGATCCTTATGTACAATAAAACCATAGACCCTGAACAGTTCAACAGGCAGTGACTGTGGCCTTTGGTTTGGTATCTTGAAGGGAGATCACAGTTTCAAAAGCACCAACCAATGCTTT
The DNA here is from genome assembly GCA_017140615.1 of Eucalyptus cladocalyx. Taxonomy (NCBI): domain Eukaryota; kingdom Viridiplantae; phylum Streptophyta; class Magnoliopsida; order Myrtales; family Myrtaceae; genus Eucalyptus; species Eucalyptus cladocalyx. The sequence goes on along the minus strand of CM029517.1, from coordinate 5,231,727 downwards.
GACTTTACTCTTCCTTGTCTCAGAAAGCTTACTAGCGGTTTCTTCAATCACGTTGTTGAACAAACTTCGCCCATTCTCTCTTTTCTCCACATGTCGGTGCTTCAAGATAATTTTCTCAGATTTAATGTTACTCTTAAACTCCAGAGAATCAATGTCCTTTCTTCTAAAGCTTTTTCTTGCAGCATCACCCTTAGCAATTTGGTACTCGCCAATTAGTCTTGGTCGTCGAAACCTGAGTCTCCTTGGAGGACCGTTCTCAAGTCCAGGTTCTACCACCTTCCCTCTCCTGAAGGGTAGAATTTGAGGCTGGCAATTTTTGTCTTCAGAGCTACCTGTGCCAACCCTCTTGGGCCTATTTGTGTTTGAACGAGCCACTGGATTCCCCTTTTCAGCTGCCTCATGCTCAGACGGAGTATCAACAATGGTGGACTTTGATGTTAGCAGAGATGGTGTTGAGCGCAAGGATGAAGATGAAGATACAGATGAAAATGAAGGAGATTGATTAACACGTCTTCCAATTCTTCTCGTGTTTTTCTTATCAGAGGATGGAGGCAATTTGGCCGAACCATGTGCATTTACTGAGCGTCTCGATTTTTTCTTCCCTGATGATGGTGGAAGTTGAGGGGTAATCTCTCCTTTTGATCTTCTTTCTTTCTCTGCCTTAGGACTCTCATCTAACATATGGAGGCTATTCTCAGCGGTTCCTGCCATTTTATTTCCAACATCCGCCACTGCAAAATCTGAAGTCTTTTTAGTCTTATCCTTGCAATCGGAAAGCTTAGGCTCAGCTTTACTGATACTGCTGTTTTTCTGAGTGGATGCTGATTTGGCATGCTTATAGTTTCTCGTTTCCTTGTTTGAGGCTCTTCTGCCAGAACGTTCAGGAGCAATGGATGCGGTACTCGGCAAGATCTTTTCCTTCTTATTCACAGAGACCCCTGTTGCTTTAGTGCCTCTGATTTTCTGGTTATTTCTGCTGCTTGAACTCTGGGGAGCGGCCAATGAAAGCACCCCTTCAGTTTTGTCGTGTACTTCATCACTTTTTCCCTCTTTAGGATGAGTAGATGAACTTGGATGGACAGAGTTTTTCTTCAGGTCGGCAGCAAAATCTCTGGTGACATTTGGATCCTCTGGCTGCTGAAAGGAGACATCTCTGTCTGGAGTTGACAAAGAATCATCTGTCTTCACAATGACAGACTTAGAAGACTCGTCAACATTGACTAATGATTTCTCCTTTCCCTCCAATGAAGGACTGGTCTTATCCTCGTCATACTGATTCCCAGAATCGGCAGCCTTCTTCACAACAACATCTCCATCTTGAGTTGACAAGGACTCATCTTTCTTCACAATGATGGACTCAGGAAATTCGTCAACATTGACTAATGATTTCTCATTCCTCTCCAATGAAGCACTGTTCTCATCGTGGTCATAGCAAGCCCCGAAATGCCAGCCTTGTTCACAATGACGTCTCCGTCTTGAGTTGACAAGGACTCATCTTTCTTCACAATGATGGACTCAGGAAATTCGTCAACATTGACTAATGATTTCTCATTCCTCTCCAATGAAGCACTGTTCTCATCGTGGTCATAGCAAGCCCCCGAAATGCCAGCCTTGTTCACAATGACGTCTCCGTCTTGAGTTGACAAGGACTCATCTTTCTTCACAATGATGGACTCAGGAAATTCGTCAACATTGACTAATGATTTCTCATTCCTCTCCAATGAAGCACTGTTCTCATCGTGGTCATAGCAAGCCCCCGAAATGCCAGCCTTGTTCACAATGACGTCTCCGTCTTGAGTTGACCAGGAATCATCTCTCTTCACAATGACGGACTTAGGAGATTCGTCGACATTAGCTAATAATTTCTCATTCCCCTCCAACTGAGCACTGGTCTTATCCCGGTTATGGCGATCCCCAGAAGTGGTGGCTTTTCTCCTTGACCTCAGGTAATTAGTCCTCACTTTAGAATTATGTTTCCTCCCATATTTGCAAAAATCATGGCAGGATCCCATTGAGGCTCTTAGATAACGAGAAAGAATCGGCGGTTGAAGATTTGGGGCAGCCATTATTCCAGTAGATTTTCTTCTCAGATGACCACATAGAGATTCGACTTTCTGTGGAATCATTACCTCATCATGCATTTCCCCGTCCATTCTCAGAAGAACGGTATATCCAACTGCCAATCTGGTAAAAAAGGCTGCAAGCAACGAGTGAAAGTAAAAACAGTGCACGAGGAAATGAAAGATGCAGTGAGTAAAGGCCTTTGCTAGAGTACAATAAAGTTCAAGTTCATGATAGTTCAGACAGATTTGTGAACAACAATGGCTGCCTATAAGTTCCGAATTAGAGTTGTCAAAGTGCCATAGAAATGGATCCCAAGTCTTCTTTGATAAGCCAGATACTAGTGGTTTAGAAGGCCATGTTAATGGTTTAAGTACAATATAGATAATAAGTACGCAGCCAAACATAATGCTACCGGGGGACAAGATGCTAAAGATAAGACATGCTAAAGTTGAAATATTTTCACCTTCCATTGCCTAAAGGCAGCAGAAGGATGGCAGGGGAAAAAGGAAAAGAGGACTCAAATGAATCCTGCCACCTAGTCTCTAGAAATGCTGGGTCTCTTTCAATCTTTTAGAAGGATATATTTCTAGGATCGCTTGCTAGAAACCTATATCTCTTTCAATCTTTCACAGAGATGATAGCAGAGCAGTTCTATCCTCCTATATTGCCCTTAGTTACTTGGAATGTGTTTCCAAAAAATACACAAGAATCTTGTTTTTGTGGGGACTAGATGCATCAATGCATGCATCTGTGTAATCATGCAAGTCTGATCTTAAACCATGTCCATAAAACTCATCCACCAAAACTCATTCAACGAACTGCAAATGGGGAAAAGGAAAGTTAGCACCTTTGGAAAAGAGAATACTAATGGAGGAAGGCAATTTGCCATTTCATCATCACAATTTGTCGATAGCTCTAAGACCCCCACAAAAACCCCCATCCATTGCACAGTGCAACACGCATGTAATTATATATTGCAAGTTTAAATATGCATGTCCTCATAATTTGTGCGTTTGGGAAGACTACCTGGGTACACTTACAGCAGGCTTGTGGATGTAAAATAGTGGTGTGGTGACCACGAACTCTGACCAGGAGCTTTCCGCAGCACTCCGCTCAAAGAACTTAGGCAGGTTTAGCTCGATTGAGGCTATTGTTGCTTCTCACTAGAGACATTAAACATAATTCAGATTTGGAGCACAAGCTTCAAAGTTGGCAATAAGATTATATCATACATGGACAACCATAACGGAATAAAAGAAAAGGAACCAAGAATTCCTTGATCCAAAGTCATTGACATTTTCCATAAACCAAACGGAACTACAGACTCATCATAGAATAACCCGGCAGAGGTCGGGTCATAAAGAACCTGATTTTCGAATTGACCGCATTTCTCCAACCCGAAGAACAGAGCAACGACCATAAAAACAGTAAATTTCCTAGACAGTTCGCTCGTACCATCATCATCCAATGAAATTTCACACGCAAGAAGCAGCGCTTATCTCACAGAATTCTTCAGACAACGAAACGGAAGGCAACGAATCCAAAGGCGAAGAATTCAGCTAATACAATTAAAACCGTCGATGCACACGTCGATATCAGGCACCCCGGATTCAAACCAAGCAATCCCAACCACTCATCACGAAAAACAACTCCTGCGCAATCCGAACAAACCAACGAGGCAACAAACACCGACTTTCTCCGGCCAAACCAATCTCCATGCAATCAAGACAACACCACCCTCACGTCCCAACAACGAGATCAATCCAAGAACAAGAGACGAAGACCAAGAACCGGGTTCCAAACCAGAAAAGGAAAGAAGAACACCACCCCACGAATTCCAATCATTCAAAGATTGAGAACGTTCGAGAAGGGTTACCTCAGGCTGCAAGAATTCAGAGACGAGGCAGAGGAGCAAGAAGAGAGAGAGAGAAGAGAGAAGGGAGAAGGGATGTTGCTGGCCCTTTCAGGGATGGAGAAGGGTGGCGGTGGTGGGTAGGTGAAAGGGCCGTTTTTTCTCTAGGTGGTCGAGGGTGGTGGGGGTGGTTGTGGCTTGGTGAGAATGCGCGTTCGTTGATGATGGCGCCCCCTCAGGAAAAAGAGAGGGACTCGCCGCCATACTTTCGCTAAAAAAGGAGAGAGAGAGAAGGAGGAAGGAAGGAAAGAGAGGGTGGCACATTCTACAAATTCCAATGGTAGTTGCAGAAGCGTGGGGAATGAATTGACCCCGCACGCGTGTTTACGGTCAATCCTACTTTTATTAGAGAGAGAGAAAGAGGGGGAGTTCTCCCCCGGGGAGGACGGTCCCCTGCCAAATCGTCCGTTGACTTTTCGAGGACGTGCGCACCTATCATGTGCACAAAGGACATGGACATGTGCTTAAAAGGTTTAAAGGAAGAGATGGGGGAAAAACTCCTCACTGCTGAGATTGCCTATTGTCTTAGAAAAAATATTGGGTGGTTCGGGACCGCCACGTCAGCGTGGTCCCGGACTCTCACGGCTGTATGGGGAAGCCAGAGAAAGGACGAAAACCGGAGCCCACTTGCGCTCTTGTCTTTTCTCTCTTTTGTCCCCTCCCCTCATATCGCCGTTCACCTGAAAAGAGAAAATTGTCTTATGTATTCCCATTCACCTGAAAAGAAAAAAACTTTAATAGGGACTTGAGCTACGTTTGGTCGTCCGGATATCTAATCGAATAAAACTGGATATGATAAGATATAAATTTTGATATTTTTCTATTTCTTATCTATTATTTGGTGAATTAAGAATATATTTATAAATATAAACGGCGATATTTTTGAACTATTTATAGATGATGATTGCATAAATTCAGGCGTGCGCACCTATCATGTGCACAAAGGACATGGACATGTGCTTAAAAGGCTTAAAGGAAGAAATGGGGGGAAAAACTCCTCACGGCTGAGATTGCCTATTGTCTTCTGTATTCCCGTTCACCTGAAAAGAGAAAAACTTTATAAATATAAACGTCCTGGATATCTAATCGAGAATAAGATGGATATAATAAGATATGAAATTTTATGATTTTTTTATATCCTATACATTATCCTAATCACAAGATTAAAGTTGGATATATTTATAAATATAAACGGTATATCATTGTAAATGAACCTAAAAGTTTATAGATGATGATTGCATAAATTCAAGCGTACTGCGTGAGAGTGTAGGTTATGGACCCGATCTTTTGTACTTGTCCTATCTCTTTCCTTTTATTTAATTACCCTTACCAAAAAAAAAAAAAAAAAACCTAAAAGTTTATAAACGGAAATGGTGAAAATCTCTCGTACATTATTTCTTAATTTATTTTTATTTTATTTTTCATCTTTTTTTTAAATTATTTTATTTATTATTTATTTTTTCCCATTTCATCATTCTTTAATAAAATATTATCAAATAGTAAACTGTACAACAAACATACCTAAAATACAAAAATACCTAAAATATGTATAATAAATATAAATATATAATTTATAGATTGAATGTTTATTATAAGATAGAATTAAAGTTGAATATATAAATTAAAATAAGATTAAATTAAAAAAATTATTTTTAATTTTTAATTTCTTAAATTAGAATTCAAATATTATTTATATTGAAATATAATTTTAATTTTGTTAATTTAATAAGTTTGTTATTTAAGAAAAATAACTTTTATATTATGGACATTATAAATCCTACCAACTTTTATTTTACATTCTCAATGGGATAATTTTATCCGACTTATATCTTTCTTATATCCGACTTTATCTTATTCTGAGTAAGCACCGAATGTAAAATATGATAAATTATATCCCGACTATCAAACGTAGTCTTAGGGTGCAAGGCATCCGAGCATCAAGACTTTAAAATAAGGAAGGCGGATTGATGGAGCTCCTCCGCTGGTGGGACAACTGCAGGCGGCCCTAGTGGGTGGCAACACCTGGAATAAGTAGAGGAGACACAAGTTCAATCAATTGAGCATAAATATGATGTGGCCCTTGTTGACTTTTTGAAGTTTGTCATACGTGCGCACATATCATGTGTATTAAAGAACAAAACAAAGTCAGAGGGAGACCCACCCATGGGCTCATCGCCGAGGTCGAGAGTTCGAACCCTCTCATTGCATTCCATGACTTAAGTGAGGGTCCTAGTGGTAAATTACTAGGCCAGTGACGTCCGATGGTGCCACCGAGCATTGAAAGGCGGTGTGACCCCGATTAGCATAAGTGAAAAGGAGTCTCCAACGGTTCCTCGGTTAACAAAAAAAAAAGTTAGAGGGAGACTTGGCACTAGACTTAAAGTTGGGATTTTTTAGGAAATTAGACCTAAAAATTAATATTTCAAAAAAAAAGAATACAATTATTTTATTGTGAAACATTTAAATAGAATGAAATTACGGAAAATTACACAATTCAAATAAATTGTACACGTGAATAGATAAACACATTTCAAATTTCGATTTTCTTTTTTCAACAATATAGTTGTAAGATAGAAAGGATGCAAAATTTAATATGTAAATTTGTAAGAGAGAAAAATAGATTTGTTAATGTCAAGTATGGCATTTGTAAACCAAACCATCATAAATATTTAGGAAGAGAAAAAATTGGAATCTCTTAAAAGTAGGCAATCATTTTTATTTTATATAACATAATAACATACCTTGGTCATATACAAGACACAATCATAAACACGATCTATGACGACATAAATGAATTAATTAGAATTCATGGTATATCTTCATCTATTATCGTGACTTTGGCCGATTTACTATATCATGATCACTCGGCTTCCATGCCCGATATTCACAACATTTGTTTCAAGCCATCGAGTTATCGCTCTACTTAAAAACGATTCGAGTCTTTTTAGGGTCGTTTGCAAATTGTAACTTTTCCGTAACTTTTCCGCGACTTCTTTAAAAGTCAAAATGACTTTTCCAAAGATTTATGCACGTCGAATTCAAGATGAGAACTGGTTTTGATGGGCCTCGAATTGACTGACCCACGATTTCTTCATCTTTGACAAGCTCAGACTGGGCTTGAGCCTATAGGCTTTGTGTTTTGGTACTGAAAATAGTGAGCAGTGAGTGACCATAGATTTAAGTCTCTCTCTCTCTCTCTATATATTATGTAATAGAGAGAGATTCATCTTCAGAAGTAGCCAAATTTTTTTAGCAAGAATTGATGGATGAGCCCGAGCCTATTTGGGTCACCAAAAGATAAGGCTGTTGGGGCCAAACTTGATGTTTGAGTCTAAGGTGTCCTTTTGTCCACGAGTGATTAAAATGTTCCAAACTAGCAAGGTCCAACAAGGTGATGATGGTTAGTTCAAACGTGTTCACTTCAAAAGCAATTCTAAATCCTAACATCCTAAACCCATGGACCGTATTTTTCTCTGATATGAATTTTGCTAATGCCCATTCCTTGAAAAGAGTAGCTATGGGATTCCTAACAACCCAAATTTTCAATTGCGGCGGCCAATGAGAACGTGCACAACTTTATCGTGGTTCGATCTTGAATTTTTTTAATTGGACTTGCATTTCATGCCCATTCATCATATCCAAATGCGTCATCCAACCTTTCCTGAATGATGGTTAGGCCTATGGTCGATCCCTTTCTTCTAGATGCTCCAAATAAAACTTTCTTGGGATCGATGATCTCTTAAGTGGAGTTCACTCATCTCGTTGATTTTCAAAGTCAGATAAGATGTTGAGTCGACGAATTGTTTTGGCGAGTTGCGAAAAAGATAATCAAAAGTCACTTTGTAAATCAAATAAGTTTGAATAGACGTGAAGAAAAAATTGCTATCGGAGGAAGCAAGAAAGAATCCTCGTGGGAGAAGGTGCTCTAACTTCTATTGCCACGTGCAATTGCAAAGGTATCGTAATCGAACGTTCGAAGGAGTGGTGAACTCCAAGAAATTTCAACGATGGGGTGCCGGAACAATTAAGAAGACTGTGACCATTAAGGTACAAAGAAAAAAAAAAAACTGAATAAGTCGGTGGTCGAGTGGGTATGAATACTCCAGCCCTTGCTAGGTGGAGAAGCACATGCACTTGGCAAAATCCAAAAACTCTCCTAGGGTCAGCAAATCTCGTCATCTAAATTGAATTAGGAAGGGCACGTGTAATTTGACGAATGGAAATCCGCATATATGGAATTAACTAAGATAGAATATGACTTTGATACCATGTTAGAAAGCCTATCCCAAAAGTTTAAATAAAGAAGTGAAGGGAGACACATACATATAAGAGCATTTAAACGCCCCCAACAAATGATGTGAGTCAATTATCGTGACATTTTTGAATTACCTCACTAGAATTATTGTCCATTTTCATCCGTCCCATATCGACCTTCACGGTTTTGTCCTTTGACATATAGATAGACACTTTTTCAATAGGTCATTCATCCTGATAGTGTTCTAACTCGAGCACCATTACGTTAAAAGACACTTTTCATGAGTTGATTTCAGATTCACATATATAATTTAAGAACGTTTTACCCCTAATCAATGTTCGATTCGGTTCATTTCTACCACTTTCGCCATCTTAAAAACTTATCAAGAGTCACTCCTTGTCCGGGCTCTCTTGCCTCAGTGAGACCTAATCATTACACCTGTAAATCTGAATATTTAGAAAGATCGATAATACTAAGGAAACATTTTGGTGGCTCAACGGCTGTTTGAAGGGCATAACGTCCATGCATAACTACTAATTAATTATTTGTTATGAATATTTACATATTAGCCTACAGGGTCTTAGTACACATGATTGTTAATCAATTTACATATAGTTAAACTTGCATGAGTTATATATGAATCGATCGACCCATGTTATCATCATAAACAAAAGTATAAAAGTAAATTAGAAATTAAGACTCCATTTATTTCGTGAAAAATGAAAAATTTATGAAATAATTCTCTAAAAAAAAGTTTGATTATATCACTCGAAGTGATTTGTCAATGAGAAATATTTCCATCATCTAGAACAATTTACGTCAAAATATTGTCGAGCACAATAAAAACATTTTTCGTTCATTAATTAGAAGAATGCATTTTTAATCTTTCATCAAAATTACACTAAATTTAGTCAGAGCCTTGAAAACTCTATACTCAACTTGGTGAAAGGACCTTCTCAGTCAAAACTCAAAGCCTTGCGACTTATAATGGAAGATTCCAAAAGGGAGGACAAAAAGCTTGACGAATCATGGCGATTAGGGCTTTGATGGTATCTACGTACCAGTTTGTGCATGATTCGATGCTTTTCTTTTCTTTTCTTTTAAGTTAATAGATTTTGGCCGTTGCAGGGTGCTGATTATAATCACGTCCAGAGCAAGATCCCTTTCTATAGCCCCGCCTCGACGCTCTCTGCAGTGATCATGAAAGAGACAAATGAACGAGGGATAAAGCCTTCTTTTCGCAAGAGAAAAGGAGCAGAGAAATCAGGGGACCTTTGCAGATTTCATTGGTCAAAAAGTCTCTGAGCTTTGACCAGTCTTTTAGCAGAGAGACAGCGAGAGGGAGGGAGTTGATTGTTCTGGTGAGTTAGCTCAATTTTACGCGTGTCTAATAAATATAGACAATCGGATTTGGTAAGATACGAGAGAGATTTACATGATCTGGTAAGCGTTTGAGAGAATCGGTGCATGCGATGATATTGACCGATGCTTTTTCTTCTTCTTTTTTTTTTCCTGCTTAAGGGGGTTATTCTTAGTAATGCTGGGCCATTTATATGTATAGTTATAGATGAAATCATGATTCACGAGCGAGGCTCGTCGTGCAAGTTTTACATCTAACGGAGCAAATAAATTCATATGATAATCATAGCCATCTACAGAGAGCTCTCAACGTATTGTTTATCCATTTCCGTAGCAACTGGACATAATCGCATAGGCTGGCTCATGATCTTGAGGACATAAACTTTGCTGACTTCCGCCCATTCATGATAATTAACAAAAGGAAAAGACAAGAAACATAAGGCAAGACGAGGGCCCCTCTTTTTTTCTTTCTTCCTTGGAAATCAACAAGACATGCCCCCACAAGAAGTGAGCATGAACCATGCATATCCCAGATCTCTCCCTTCGGGTTTGGGTTTTGTTAATGAAAGAGATGGATATCTGTTAGGTTTACCAATCATATGCTTTGAATGGAAATCATGCTGTTCGTGACCACTGTTCATGATGGCTCATGTCCCCTTGGCTTGAAGAAGGGGCAATACTTTAGCGTAAAATCATCATGGCTTCTCCTTTTCCTTCTTCTCTTCTCTCTCTCTCTCTCTCCCCTCCTTTTCTTTTCTCGGTGAGTAATAAAGTGTATGAACGCAGAAAGATTGCGGGTGGACCCTGTCTTGCCGCAGGCCCAAACTGTACATTGACAAGTTTTTAAAGCAGAGTCTGTCTATCCCAAAACCCCATATGGTTGCATAATTTTCTCAAAGATTCGGTAACCCATTTCTTTCCAATGTCTCCCAAGATGAACTAAAGGTTGCCACGAATCATGCCACGTGAATATACGTGACAAGACAGCTAAAGGTTGCAACCGGGCCGTGCCACAAGAAAATCTGTCATCCATCACCACTATTACATTGTATTGTAAGGGTTTAATTAGATGACGAGTCTTCAAGATTTACTTCCAAGCGTGAGAAAAATCTAGTGAAATTTTTAAGATCCATGGACTCTTCCCATTAAGTGGAAAGCAGTGAATCCATTCCATCCAACTAAAGCCAAACTGACTAAGAAGAAATCGATTATATCTCATGATGCATGCTTGGTTCCAAGTAAGGAATCTCCTTAAGTTAAAACCTCCTTTTCTAGGTCCGCACACAACATTCCCAGAAAACTTAGCTCCTCGAGATTAGATGGAGTACCTGTCCAAGGAATGCTAGCAAATCTTAGCTCAATGAACTTCCCCATTTTCTAAGGCAGAATGAAAACTTAAGACTCCAACAATTGGTCATGCTCCCTGCGTAAGATAAATTCTTAGATGTCCAACTCTAGAACCTACCAACAATCTTATTTGTTAGGACTTCACAATCATGAGCAGATAATTTTCCATAAATCAGAGAGAGTCCTAGATATCAACTGGTGGAGCACCCTCCTTAAAGCCATAGATTTCAAGAGCTTGCTGCACAAAACCACGGTCACATCCTGCAAAAAGTACCTCAGTCTTGGCAGTGTTTAACTTCAATCCAGACATACCATAAAACATGGGAAAAAAAACCTGAAGAAGACCTTGAAGAGAAGCAACATCACCCTTACCAAATACTAGCACATCATCAGCAAAACCCAAACGTGTTAGTTTAAATCCATAGCAGAAAAGGGTGATAAGAGAGGCAGTTCTTCTCCACAAGCATTATCCAAACATCTTGGACAGAACATTAATCACCAAAACCAAAAGCTAAGGCAACAGAGGTCTCCTTGTCGTACAGCCTTTTCCCCCTTAACATATCAATATGGTAGAACCTTTGATAAAACAGCCCTCAAGTCCTCCATTAATCATCAAAGAGATCAAGTTATAGTGGGAAAGTCGATAGAGAATTTTTCACTTAGCCAAAGTACATGAGCCCTTTTAAACAACCTTATTGAAATATTGTCCAATATCACTTGACAATGAATCTTATACGTTCTTTGTATATATATATATAGTCATCTTCACCTAATAGTCTAAACTTTTGGGTTGGAATTACTAAGATGATGTCAGAGTTATTCCTTTCACATGTGAGTGTTCACCTTCGTTAGTTAAATTTCATGTATTGTCTCTAAATTGGCTTGCATGTAATAGCTTAAGCATTTGGCTTGTCAAGCTACATTATCCCGAAAAGTTGTATTTGCTTGGTAATTAGCTTGAAACCATTGTAAAAGAAAACTTTCTTGCCTTTCAATCAACCTCATCATACACTTGACTCCCAAAGCAAGAAATCAAGCGTTCTGTAAACAATTACCGAAAGAATCAACTGAGTATTGAGACGAGTCTCATGATCCACTTCATGATCATTCAGAAACAATATGATTGACTTGACTATTCTCCTAACAGGAGACGTGATGATAATAGAGTGAGGATCTGGAAATCAATCCTTTGCTTGTCTTTCAGCTGTCCATATTTGTATAAAACTATTGGCCGATTTCTATTTCGATACACGTGATGATGTGTTACATGTATTGCGTGATCCTTCCTTTCTATATAGATTGCTACAATGAATATTCATTAGACAATTAGTTGATTTCAAAAGATTGAAAACACTAATCGAATAAATAAAGTCGTGCCAGCTTGAAATATGATTAATAATGCTTACACGTGTATGATACAATTTCCAGATAATTTGACAGAGAATCCATGTTGAGAAAATAATGTAACCATCCCAGCTATAGAAGTAGAAGGCTTTAATATTAGGGCCATTCATTCATGATACGAAAAAACCCCCTCCAACCATTACTTTCGTTACAAGTGTAGACTTCACCCGTATCAAATTTTAATTAAGTTTGTCATGCATGAAATGTACCATTATTTGTAACTTTCCAACCATAACTTTGGCTTACAAGTATAGACTTCACCCGTGTTAAATTTTAATTAAGTTTGTCACGCATGAAATGTACCGCCATTTGTAACTTTCTTGCCCCTTTGATATTTGGACCATGCGTGTTTCCTACTACCTTAATTGGAGGTAACTCCTTCCAATCATAATTTTGAATAACAAGTATAGAAATTAATTTTGATTAAGTTTGCCAGGCACAAAATGCGCCCCCATATGTATTTTTTCCCAACCCTTCGATATTATTTTAGAAGGATAAATCAATATTTACTTGCCAATATAAGTTCACCATCGCATCAACATGCATTCTGTAATAAACCAAAATTACGTATCTATATATAGGGATACTTACCAAAAAAGTCACAAATCTATTATATAGACTCTAATTTAGTCCTAAACCTTTCAATTTGACTAATTCATTCTTAAACATTTTGACGATTTGCAAATATAGTCATTTCGATCAATTTTGGTCAGTAATCGTTGACGTAGTCAATTATCCTACATGGCACAACATGTGTTAATGTTAACAATTCTTTTATTTTTCAAAATTATCTATAATTTTTTATTTTCCTTTATTTTTCTTGTCTTTCCTTTTTTCCCTTCTAGACAAAAAAATAAGAAAATAAAATCATATTTCTTAAAAAATGCAAAAAAAAATGTCCATATCATTGTTAGCCAATCCACATAGGATGATTGGTGTCGACGTTAACTATTTGCTACAGAAATTGACCGAAATGACTATATAGGCAAATCGGCAAAATGTTTAGTATTAGATTAGTCAAATTAAAAGATTTGGGAGTGATTGTCATTTATATAATAATTTTATGATTTTTTTTATAACTTTCCTTATATATGCAGGTTATTTATGTCAACGTTTCCACTAATTATTAGGCCTTTTCTTGAAAAAAATTTGACAGTGAAAAGAAAAAAATGTTTAAAAATTTGGTAATTTATAAAAGATCAGTATATATATGATTTCGCATCCCAATATTTGACACTTTTCAAGGAGGCTTTCTTAAAATTAGCCAAGTAAAGTAAGCCATTTTAAACAACCTTATGGTGTATTCTTCAGAAAAGTAGCATTTGATTGACAATCAGCTTTTATTCTTCTCGAGACCATTACCTAAGCGAACTTTCTTGCCTCTCGGTCAACCTCATCATATCATATGATTCACAAAGCAGGAAAGCAAGCATCGTATAAAGCAAATATTTAAAGAATTAAATTGGGTATTGAGACGATTCTAATGATCCACTTGATGATCCTCCCCAAAATCAATATGATTGACTTATCTGTGCTCCAAACATGGCAACTTATATGAACGTGAGGATCTGGAAAACAATCCTCTACTTGTACTTTAGATCTCAAAACTTGTTTAAAGCTATTAATGGACTTCTATATGGCACATGGGATACATGGGTTTGTGTAATCCTTCTTTTCTATTTATATATATCGCTTTTATTACAATTCATTTGGAAAAAGATAAAAACACACTAATCGCATAAATAAAGTCGCACCAACTTGACATGTGAAATATAATCCTTATTTATATATTACGCAATTTCTCTATGATTTGACAAAGAGACCACGTTGAGAGACTTACCCAACTTTAGGAGGACTTTAATATTAGGGCCACGCATGTTTTATTACAACCCTAATTAGAGGAAACTCTCTCCAACCATGACCATAAGATACCTGTCTAGATATCAGCCGCAATTAGTTTTAATTAAGTTTGCCACACAAGAGATGTAACCCCTTCAACAGGACTAATCTTTATTTGCTTGCAAATAAGAGGTCACCATCACATTGACTTACGATGCACATGCGTAACACAAATTCACTGCCACATCTACTTATTTTTTAAAGAACAAAAGCCACCAAAAACTTTAAATCATGCCTTTGTGACACATTTATCCTAATTTTTTTTGTGACACAAAAATCTCAAATTTACACCTATGTGACACAATCCTTTATCAAAGTTATACCAATTAGCGTCATTAAAAATTTACCTACTTGGAATCCGCAAACAATGTTAACATGGCACCCACGTGATCTAAATAGAGTTTTAGTTGAATTTAACGAAATCTTAACAAACTGTAAATGTGTCACATAGGTATAATAAATATGAGACTTTTTATGTCATAAAAAAGGTGTCACAATGAGTATAGTTTTGAGTTTTAATATCATAAAAAGAAGTTCTAGATAAATGTGTTATAGCAAGAATAGTTTGGATTTTTTTTTGGTAGCTTTTTCTCTTATTTGAATTGAAGATCGGTGTTTATGTAATTCTACCCATTAATTTTTTATGCATTTCGAAAATTCTTTCTATAGAAGTCTTGTCGAGCACAGCCTTAAACGGCGAGAGTTGCGAGATTTGTGAAAAGAAAAAGTTGAAAGTGATATTTACCCAATTGCGACGATGGAGTACGAAGCAAAATGTACAGTACCAAAGAATGATTAAATTTTCGTTGTGTCCCCAGCAAGCATCCATCTGTCCCTCCAACATAATTGCTGTTACGACTCTCTTTGTATCAATACCAACCTCAGCTATAAAACCCCATCCTCTCCTCCTTCATATATTACCCCAATACTACACCAGAGCACTAAAACAAAACTTCCTTCGACCCCATATTGATATACTCCTCGTCAACCCCTCACCCATCGCTCGACCATGGTCTCCGAGAAGCCAGGGATCCAATCCAAGCATGTATGCGTGATCGGGGCTGGTCCATCGGGGCTCGTGGTGGCCCGGGAGTTGCGAAAGGAAGGCCACAGCGTCGTGGTCCTGGAGCAAAACCACGACATTGGTGGCCAATGGCTCTACGAGCCAAACGTGGAAGGCGAGGAACCCTTGGGGAGAGACCCATTTCTCAAGGTCCACAGTAGCATGTACGAGTCGCTGCGGCTCTTGTCGGCGAGAGAGATCATGGGCTTCAGCGACTTCCCGTTCTTGGTGAAGAAAGATAGGGACATGAGGAGGTTCCCTGGGCATAGGGAGGTTCTGTTGTATCTTCAAGATTTTGTGAGTGGTTTGGGTTGAGAGAGTTGATCAGATTCAACATTAGGGTTGAGCACGTAGGGATGGTGGATTATGGGGAGTTCGGGAAAGATCTGAGGTGGGTTGTTAAGAGCAAAGAGATCATCACGAAAAGTGACGATGATGATGAGAAAATGGTGGAGGAGGTCTTTGATGCTGTGGTGGTGGCGACTGGTCATTACTCTCATCCGAGAATGCCTTCAATTAAAGGTAACTTAATATCTTTTAATCTCTAGTAGGTTTACAAAAAAAATAATCTCTCTCCTTCCTCAACTAATCTCTTTTTGTTCTTTTGTGTTACCTTGAGATAGAACACGCTCATTATTGATTTTCTTTCACGCTCATGTCATGTCAAGGACCATGAAAGAAAGTTCTTGACTTTGCCCCACGAGTCCCTGTCAAGAGGTCACAATGATACACGTTCTCTACATTTTGACTGAACATAAACATGATTATGACATTAATTAATATAGTTTTCCCCCCACTATTCTTCCTGTTTCAATCTTTGTTTTTTTCTGTGGAAATGAAAGGTATGGGTACATGGAAAAGGAAGCAATTTCATAGTCACATTTACAGAGTCCCGGAACCATTCCGCAACGAGGTAAGAAGGAAGTTGGCAATGAGAAAGTTCTTCTTAGATAGGCAAAAACAATGCAACAATAAAAATTCTTTCTGATCTTGGCTTCTTATACTTTACAGGTTGTGGTGGTGGTTGGTAATTCATTTAGCGGTCAGGACATATCGATGGAGATTGCGGGAGTGGCAAGAGAAGTCCATCTCAGTGCCAAATCTCTCGACATCACTGAAGGATTGTCCAAAGTCCTTGACAAGCATCACAATCTCTATCTTCGCCCTCAAGTATGGCTTGTTTTATCACATCTGCGTGGTTTCTTTTCTTTTCTTTTCTTCTCTTCTTTTATGTTAAAAGCATGCTGAAATCCTTTTTTCTTCAAAGTTTTTCAACGTTCCATTAATGATAATTGCAGATAGATTCACTTGAAGAAGATGGAACAGTGTTGTTCGTCGATGGTTCGTCCGTAATCGCCGACACTATTTTGTACTGCACTGGGTAATGTGTTTTGGCAATGCAAAAGGAACATTTTTTCACGTTTGATTTTCCCGCTACGTGCAAGATCTACTATACTCATTTTCAATTATGATATGGACCACGCAAAGCAGAAGGGCAGCCAAAAAAATTTCTTCTCTTTCCCCCTTTGCTTTGCCATGCTAATGTTACAATATATTGCTTTACGTAGAGACATGAAATAAATAATTGTAGAGACGTGCCGAATTAATCTTGTGTGGTGCAGGTACTCATATTCGTTCCCATTTCTTGACACCAAAGGGATTGTGGTGGTGGATGATGATAGAGTGGGGCCTCTCTACGAGCACACCTTCCCTCCTTCCCTTGCTCCTTCTCTATCCTTCGTTGGCATCCCTAGAAAGGTAACTAGGGTTTTTGCTGCGGTTCACATCGCATATTGCACTCTCCAACGAGTATCCGGCATCTATAGTTGATTGGGTGTTCTTATTTTCAGCTTCTATATTTCGAAACTTACAATTTCAACAAGATTATGTCATTTGGATTAAGCTCACTCGAGATAAAGAAATGAGAACTAAAGAAACCAAGGATTTTTTTAAATATAACTTATTGAGAAATGTAGGGTCAATATGTTCCGTTCCAAGACATGGACAAAGACATGGATGAGTTCACCAAAAGGGTCTCTTTGTCGCAAGAGGACTCGTAGTTGATTGCCAATGTGCACAAACGTATCTTCCAGTGTTCTATCTCATGGCCGCAGGCCATATCGTCTCTCGGGTCTTCTAAAACTCGTTTTCGACGCAGATCATAGGCTTTCCTTTCTTCGAGTCGCAAGCCATATGGATTGCTCAACTTCTGTCTGGAAAAAGAACGTTGCCCCCATGGAACGAGATGATGCAGTCGATCAAGGACTTCTACAACTCCATTGATGCCGCTGGTTTGCCGAAGCACAACACTCATGACATAGCAAATTTCGAGGTAACCCGGAAACAAAAAATGTCATTTGGTTGCCATCTGATCATCTTTTATGTTGAAGCGAAATTTGTTCCCTCGGTACTCATGCCGGTTTGTGTCTGGTGCAGTATTGTGAGAGATATGGGGACCATGTGGATTTCCCACATTTGGAAGAATGGAGGAAAGAGCTTTGCATATCTACACTAAAAAATCTGGTGGTGAACTTGGAGACGTTCCGCGATTCATGGGACGAAGGCGACGAGAAGCTGCTCCAAGAAGCATTTCAGAGCCCTCACTTCACTCAACTCGGATCACAAGTCCTAACATTTCAATCGCAGTCCGAGCGTCCTTGATAATTAAGGCCAAGAAATCATGCCTTTTCTCCTTGTCATTACAGTATTATCATTCATCAGGGCAAAATTTTTTGGAGTATCGGCGATTGTTTTGTTGCAAGCAGAATTATCTGCAAAGATGCCCAGATTGAATAGAAACTACAAATCTCTGGGGCATTTCCTAATTTTTCCGTTTCCATTTGGGAATTTTCGAACATGTTCATTTTGTAATTTATCAATAATTAGTATCATAAACAAAATCAAAAATATAATGAGATCTTCTTATTTCCCTTTTCTCTAGAGAATGCTGGTTCCTCTTAGAGACGATAACTTGGTGCTATTTCTGTACCAGAGACAGCTGCAGTAATGAACTACCAAGAAGCGTCTTTTTGAGATGCAGTTTTGCAATTTCAAACCAAAGAAGACAATATAGCATTCGATTTGCCTCGACTGAGATGACTCACGGGAATTGGTTTATGGTCTGGTCACTTTGTCAGCCATTTCTTTTGTCTTATCTTTTCCCTGTGCCTGTCACGAGCTCAACTTTGCATGAGGCGTGCAAAAGGCAGCCAATCCCCCCTCAGTCATGCATTGATTAGTTTGCACCACTGAGGGAAACAGCCTGGAGGGGTGGTAGCTGCAGAGAAGAAAGTCTTGCCTGGACCCAATTCACCATGCGTAATAGTAGTCGTGATTGATCCGGTACATCATGGATGGAGTCCTGACAACTATTTGCTGTCAGAAAGAGACTCAGGCTCCACTGCTGGAAAAAACATTAGGCTTATGAGTACAAAATGTTACAAGGGAAAAGGTACACTAAACTGTATATTATGTAGTACAGTTTGAGGGCGTGTTTTGACAGATATTACGATTGAAACATAAAATTTAGTGCAAAGTCAAGGCGTGTTTTGACAAATAGATTTGAAATGTGACATTATGAATATGTCCAAAATGTCAGTTCATACTAGGCTATATAATTTTCTATACCTATTTTAGTCTAAATAGCATTTCTCGATCCAAATAAAATGTATCATACAGTAAGCACGAAAACATATAGTGTACACTCGTCTTGCAAACAATGTGATTGAAAGATTAATCACGAATGGAAACATGTGAGGCGAATATGTCTAAATTTGAACCTTAGCATAACAGCTTACATTGTTTTTAGGTATGCGATCGACTTAATCACCCGATTGGGTATTGACACTAGATAATGTCACCTCTTAGCATCTATGTGACTTTTTTTAGCTCCTTATAATCTTTCCCATTTTGGCTCCATATTCAGCATTTTTGTACTTACCAATCCAATAACTACAAAAGCAGAAACACCAATACTTTAATGATTCCGATTCGTTCACATGAGGTAAAATAAAGCATGAAGATACAATGATTATCAACTTAATACAGAGCAAACATCATCATAATACTGCAGAATTAGACAAAGATACCTTCTTCTTTTCTTTTTTCTTTTTTTTCCTTGGGGATGACCTGCGCAAGATTGACACGAATTGGGAATGAGAGGATATGCGGATGCAATTTCTGTTCTTTCATTCCTCAAAACAAAAAAAGAACAAAAATCATTTTGGTAATGTCAACTAATTTTTCTACTCCTAATAATAGATCTGGAACAAAATCAAGAAATAGAAAAAAGTTACTTTTTTGTTCTCAGGAACAATTCTAAAATTAAGCCGTTTATTTCATTTTCTTTTCTTCTTCTCCGTTTCTTTCCTTCTTCTTCCTCCTCTACTCGTTCGCCAGGCTTGATGATGCTTGGTAATCGGCCAAAGACAAGGTTCAGCAACCTTCCAAGAGCCTTGCTGTGGTTGGGCGATGTTGCCATCAGAATGAGGAAGAAGAGAAGGAAAAAAGAAAGGAAAAAAGAATATCTCATTAAATTATTAAAAAATCAAAAGAAATTCTGCGTTACAAAAATTCGACGGTTGTACCAAAAACATTCCTATTTTTTTTTTCTATTCCAAGAATAGAAAATTTGTGCAGTTATCAAATGCGTTCGAATGTTCAAAAGTTCGTCCAGGGAACAGAATCAGACAAAACTATTTATGAGCAGAAATTGTTTATGGAAACAAAATAGTTACTAAACATGCCCTTAGTCCTTCAGTTCAAAAGTTCACATGATCCCGTGACTTGTCACATATCCTATAATTCCATGCATACATTGTAAGAAGTTCAAACCCAAATCTCTCAACAACCTTAAAATGTCTCATCTCCTCACAATCCCTTTAACCCAAAACCATGCAAGTGAAATACTCTTCAACACTAGGTTCTTCCTCTACTTCTTCAATGAACACCTTAACCCAGAACCTAAGGGCAATCAGCAATCGGAAGACGCGAAAGCAACCATTTTCACAAAATATGAAGAGATCCTAGCGACTCTCCCTAAAGAAAAAGGTCGGTAAATCAACTATCTATACCAGTACCAAGGATTTTGGCATGACCTGTTTTTTCCCACCAAAATCACATGGACTCAAGAACACTTCATCACACAACCCATGGAAACTTTCTTGGCCGCCTTCCCCTTCCCAAAATGTGGCACGGCATGGCTTAAGGCTTCAATCTACGCCATTGAAAGGAGACACCAATTCCATCTCTCGTCACACCCTTTGCTCAAAAGCAGTCCCCATATTTGCATGCCTTCCTTGGAATTGCAAGCATACAAGAATGACCCAATTACTAGTTTGACTCCCATTCCCTCTCCAAGACTACTTGCAACTCATATCTCTTACACTGCACTGCCGGATGCCATCACTAGGAGTGGTTCTAAGTTATGTAGCTAGAAATGCTGGTGATGTTCTTGTCTCTCTTTGGATTTTCCTAGCAGAGAAGGTAAAGGTGGGAGAGAGAGAATCAATTTCTTTAGAAGAGGCGTCTGAGAAATTTTGCAGAGGGGTTTCTCTTGCAGGACCCTTTTGGGATCATGTGTTGGGATATTACAGAGCAAGTCTGGAGGAACAAGGGAAAGTGCTTTTCTTCAAGTTTGAAGATGTAAAGAGAGACACTTCAGGTCACGTGAATTTATCAGCTGAGTTCTTGGGTGGTCCATTTTCAAAAGAAGGAAATAAGGGAGCGGTTCGGAGATATAGAACTCTGCAGTCTCAAGAATCTGAGCAGCATAGAAGCCAACAAGAATGGAATCATGAGTGAACTCCACTTAGGAAGAGGCAACAGTTGGATTTGATGCATTCTTCAGAAGATGGAAGGTGGGAGATAGCAAAACCACTTGACAGCTGAGATAATCCAGTATATCAACCAAATCACAGTGCAGAAATTGGGTCATTATGGTTTGAGACTATAGGAGATCAGCAGCCCAAAAGTAGAGATGAGAAGATGCTGCAGCAACCTCATGCTTAGTAAAAATTTCAAACAAGCCTCTAGTGATACAGCCTAATCCTCGCTTTGCCGGTATGTACTTCCAATAACATGCTGTGAAGGATTTGCCTGTACCTTTCCTAGTTCATTTTAAACAAACTTTCAGCTACCATTATGGCATGTATCTCCCTCTATCAATCTGGCTACTTGAATCTTGCTCTGACTGGCTGATAATTGTGACACTCCTAGAGGATATATCACGTCGCTTATATACATTAATGATTTTTATTAGGTCCACTACCGGCGTAAGAAATTGTTTACGCATTCACCATTGGACAGTTGATATGTGGAAAGGTTTGGTTGCAAAACCAACTCCAAAAACACATGTTATTAATCTCAGGGTGAATGTGCAATGATAGTTTCACACTGGTAGTGGACCTAAGAATAATTCATAGATTAGACATAGCAATTGTAATATTTAGAGTTCTATGAAAATATTTAGCACACTTACCAATTAAGACAAGAAGAACAAGGCCTCCCAGAGGGCTGAGAAACAGACATACTTGTAAAGGAAGCAATAAGTTCTCGATCGTCATCTTCATCTCCACAAAGAGCAAAAGATCTTCACTTCCAGCCTGCTATTAAACCACAAGCAAGAACCAGATTCAGTGCAAATGGAAGAAGTTCTAGATGGTTCAAGAAGTTCCAATGGCTTTTTATTGTAGACAAGGACCAGACTTGGCTGCTAAACCCTCACAGAAGCCTTTATGCATTCCACTTCACTTAAACAATTCATCTGGTGCTGGTGAACAATGACAATAGATTAAGCTCCATAAACAAACTCCAACCAAATGTATCCTGGGAAAAAATAGGGGGCCACAAGAGCAAACACTTTCTGACATCGCCCGTAATGGATGGTATCACCAGTGATCTCTGCAGGAACATGAGCCTCCAGCAAAATGATGGAACTGATTTCTATCTCGAAGGCTGATCTCCCTCTTATAAACCAATGAGACGAGCTTAAAGAAGACATGGCAGTCTTGACAAACTCTAAGATTCTTAACTATTCTTATAGTTGATCCAGGAGGAGATTTCATAAGGCCAAATGCCAAAGCAATTTTCTCACTGTGAAATGCAACAGAACTTTCCTTTTCCTCTTCCTCAATGTCATACAAGGCCAAGCCAGTGTTTGCAGCATAACCCATCTGCTTCAGTTCCTTCCTTATGTTGTCCAATAAGTCACGTACCTCCGGTTTTAGACAATCCGATGCGACAAATTCATAAACTACATTTCCAATTTCAATTGAGCTGCATCCAGCCACTTTGGCAATTCCTTTTTGGTTCATCACTGCCCTCAATTGTGCTATTTCATCCCACATAGAATCCTGAGCATATATATTTGAAAGCAAAACATAATTTTCGGCATTAGTAGGCTCCAACTCAAGAAGCTTCCTCGCCGCATACCTGCCCAATGGAACATTACGGTGGGTTCGGCAAGCACCCAGCAGAGTCCGCCAAATGATTGGATCTGGTTTCAAGTCCATATTTTGGACTAGATGTAGAGCTTCACTAAACAATCCAGCTTGACCAAGTAAATCTACCATACATCCATAATGCTCAATTCCTGGACGCAATCCAAACTCCTTCATGATCCTAAAGTACTTCTTCCCCTCATCAACAAGACCTTCGTGACAACAAGCACACAATATGCCCAAAAATGTGACACCATCAGGCTTCAGGTTCTCCATTATCATCCTAGAGAAAGCCTGTAAAGCAGCTTCACTGTGTCCATTCATGGCGAAGCCCGAAATCAAGGCATTCCATGTATAGACATTTTTTGCTCTCATTGCCATAAAAACCTTCTCCATCTCCATTACAGCTCCACATTTAGCATACATGTCCACCAGTGCAGTACCCAGAAACTCATTCAAACTTAATCCGTGGCAGTCGATATACTCATGAATCCACTTACCAAGACTCAAAGCCCCCAAGTGAGCACAAGCTGATAAAGCCCCCACCATTGTGACCTCAGTCAGTTCGACCCCATCAGCTTGCATTTCCCTAAACAAATCGAGAGCTTCCGCAAATTTCCTATTATGGGTGTAACCAGTTATCAGCGCATTCCAAGAAACAGAATTCCTCTCACCCATTTCATCAAACACCTTATGGGCATCGCCGATCAGCATACACCCGCTGTATAAATTAACGAGCGAAGTACCCACGTAAACGTCGCCATCGACGTTCGCCTTGGCCGCGTAAGCATGCACGGACCTCCCCATCTCCCGGAGGCACAACCGCGCGACGGACTTGAGGACCGGAGCGAACGTGAAGGAGTCGGGGCGCACGCCTACTCGCTGCATCTGGATGAACACGAACACGGAATGAAGGTGCTTTCCCTGGGCCGTGTAGCTTCTGATCACGTGCCTGCACAACCTGCTATCGATGGGCTCGCCGAGCTGGAGCAACAGGGGAGAAGGCGAGCCCCACCAGTCCGAACGGACGCGACTCTCGACGAGGCTCATCAGGGAGGCTTGGACGGCGTGCCGAGCCGGCGCAGGGCTCGCGCGGGTGCCAGCCGCCGGCGGGTTCGTGGAGACGGCGGTGCTCTGGCATTCGGGCGTCTGCCATCGGGTCTCCGGCGAAGCCGACGCGGAACGGTAAGCTCGGACCGGCGAGCCGCGAGCTCTTGCGATCAGCGTGAGAGGCCTCTTCATGGTCCCGCGGCGATTCAAGGTTTCGACGGCATTCGCAATGAAGATGAAGATGAAGAAGGAGGAGGAGGAGGAGGAGCTGTGTTGCACGCCATGTGTTTGTATATTGGCGTTGCATTCAAATTGGATTTCTGCAACCGAAGTTGGAGTTGATGAACACTTTGGACAGCACTACACATTTGATACTCGGTCGCATGTTCGTACTTCGTCGTCGACCCTTTTACCGATTGATTTCGGTCGGGCTTTTATGGGCTTATTTTCTTATTAAACCACGTCTTCATTTAACAGCTTAAGTTTTTAATACATTGACAATGATTTTATAAAGTCTTACATGAAAATGTAGTTTGAATTTTTTCAACAACCTCTACCAATCCAGACCCCCATGAGCACAACAGGCATGGTGGACTAGGTGAAATATCTCCCCCTCCCCATGACCCTCTTCGTTAGAGGTGAGCATAGTCTAAATTGGACCGACCCACCACTAATTCTAAGACCAATCCATACAGCACTAGTTCTCAATTCTTGAGACCGATGACCAACTCTATTGAGCTTGAGATCGAGGATCGAACCACCAACTCAATAGGTTCGATTCGATTCTAGAGTTAATCCATAACTAATTGATAATTTATTTATTTCATTTTTGGTACTATCTAAAAAGGAAATTAAAGACCGGACCGATCCAATGGGTTTTGTCCAATTGTAGGGTTAATTTAGGACCAATCGAAAAAATTTTGTTTCATTTTTTGTACTCCTTGAAAAGGCGAGCGAGGACCAAGCCAACCCTATGGGTTTAGTGATAAGTACTATGGGTTTAGTGACGAGCGAGGTCAGTTAAGAGAAGCGAGCAATAAGTGTCGAGTGGGGTGAGCATTGAGCATCGAGTAGGGAGCAACAAGTCAGGCGAGTATCGAGTGGCTAGCAGCACGAGTGAGCCAAAGTGAGTGAGGCAAGTGCTAAGTGGCGAGCGGAGAAGTTATTTCTTTCGATTTTGGCAAATTAAAGATTAAGATGACAAATAAGACAAAAGAGAACAAGTATTAGAGGAGGATATTGTGAGGAACTATTTATGCCCTTTTGAATGCCGTGAGAATTCCTCAAAAAAATATATTTCTTCTTTGTAAATTATGGCTTTTGACGCCATAAAAGATATTAAAAGATCTAACTTATTAAAAAATAATATAAAATTACTGAAAATCCTTACTAAAGAACTATTTAATATTGTTAACATCGTTTATTTTAAATATATATATATATATATATTTATAAATAATATATTAGATATATAATATATATATATATAGATCAGAGTTGGTCCGGATTGGACCGATTCTAAACTCCTAAGACCGAGAACCAACCCGCACAATGCTGATTCAAGAATCCTAGGACCAAGGACCGACATGATCTTCTTGAGAACCAGATCAAGACCGGTAGGATTGGTCCGGTCCAGGATTGGTTCAGGATTGATCCTAGATTGATGCTCACCCCTACTCTTCGCCCACGCCACTAAGTACTCCTCTTCGTCATAGATTGCCTCCCCAGGGCCAACTCCATTATGAGTATCCCAAAGCTATATACATTGCCTTTGGTTGTGGCTTTCCACATCTACCTATATTTAGGCACCCCATAGACTATTGTGCTAGCCACCATTGTGCTGACATTGCTATCCCCAACATCCACAACTCGGGGGGAGTAACATGTAAATATTTAAGAAATAATAATCGAATTGTTAACTTCACAAACATCATTTGTAAATAAACGATCACAAAAAATTAAGGGAAGAGAAAATATTGGAATCTCCCAAAATTAGGTGATCGTTTTTGTTTTATATAACATAACAATATAAATTGCTCACGTGTAAGGCAAGACCATAAAACACGATCTATGATAATGGATTAAATTAGAACTCATGATATATTTCACCTACTATCACGGCTTCGACCAATTCATAATGTCATGATCACTTGGCTTCCATGTCCGATATTCAAAACTTTGTTCCAAGCATGTATATGCCATTGACTTACTGCTCTACTTTAAAACGATTTATGTTGTTTTAGGGTCGTTTGCAAAGTGATCATTGTAACTTTTTTGTGACTTCTTTGAAAGTCAAAATGATTTGTATGTACGTAAAAGTTAAGATGCATCAATAATCGAGAACTGGTTTTGATGGGCCTCGAATTGACTGGCCTACGTTGCCTTTATTTTTGAGAAGCTTAGACTGGGCCTGACTGTGCTTGAGCCTATAGGCTTTGCGTTAAATTTTGGTATGGCATTGACACTAAGCAGGGACCATGGATTTAAGGCTGATCTAGAGAGAGAGAGAGAGAGAGAGAGAGAGATTCATATTCAGAAGTAGCCATGTTTATTTAGCAAGACTTGATCAATGGACAAGCCTGGACCTATTTGCTCGCTAAAAAGATTGGGTTGATTGTCGGGCCGAACTCAATCTCAAGCCTAAAGACGTCCTTTTGTCCATGAGTCGTAAAAATGTTCCCGAGCTAGCGAGGTCCATGAAGGTGATGGACCTGATGGTTAGTTCTAGCTTGCCCACTTCAAAAGTAATTTTAAATCCTAACATCCTAAACCTATTGACCATATTTTTCTCCTATCAGAACTTTGCCGGTGCCCATTTCTCGAAAAGAGTTGTTATGAGATCCCCTAACAACCCAATTCATTTGTGAACGAGAATGTATATAACTTTATTCCGGTCCGGTTTTGAAACTTTTTAATTGGATTGGATTTCATGACTATCCATTGGATCCAAATGCGCTGTCCATCATCTCCTAAAGAATGATTAGGCCTGTGGTCGATCCCTTTCTTCCAGACTCTCCGAAAGAAACTTTCTTAAGATCAATGACCTCTTCAATGAATTTCATTCGTCTCATTGATTTTCAAAGTCAAATTAGGTGGGATTGAAAATCAAGTAGACCAACTGTTTTGTCAAGTTGCGAAAAAGAAGATCAAAGTGACTTTGTAAATCACGAGCTTGAATAGACATGATGAATTGCCATCGGAGGAAGCAAGAATCCCTACGAAATAAGGTGCTCTGACTTCTAACGCCAGATGCGATTGCGTAGGTATTATAATCAAACGTTAAGCTCGAAGGAATTCAACGACGGTGTCGGAACCGTCATCTGTCCTTTCCTTTTCTATTTTTTCTATAACTTAACGGTTAAGAAGACATTTCTCATTTTCTTTTTCTTTTTATTTTTCGTCGAGTAATCTTTTAGCATGTTGAGCTTGCTTTAAAATGACTGCGACCATTAATGCACCAAGCAAAAGAAAAAGACTGCAAAGTCAAGTGGTCACGTTGGTCTCAATGCTTGGGCCGATGATTTTGTTGGTTGACTTAGAGGAGACCAAGTCAAATAATTAACCCATTTTTTGCCCTTGCTAGATGGAGAATAATATGCACACCAAAAACTCTTCGAGGGCCAGCAATCCTTATCATCTAAATTGAATTATGAATGACAAGTGTAATTTAACGAATGATGTCCAAATGTTATGAAATTAACTAAGATAGAACATAATTATGATACTAAGATAGAAAGTTTATACCAAAAATTTAAATTAATGGATAGAGGGAGACCACATGTATATAAACCTCATAAACAAGTGATAAGTATCATCCATTTCCACTTGTCCCATATTGAACCTCACGATTTTGATCTTTGGGCGTATAGGTAGGCCTTTCTTAGCATGTCACCTATCCTTGTAGCATTCTAAATCGAGCACTGTTAAGTCCAATGAGGTCCAAGAAGGCGATAATTAGTTCAAACTCACCCACTTAAAAAATAATTCTGAATCCTAACATCGTAAACCCATGTTCTGATCTCAACTTTGCTAATGCCAATTCCTTGAGAAGGGTTGTTATCCTAAATTTTTATTTGTGGCTATAGATAAGAATGTATATAACTTTATTCCGGTCTAGTCTTGAAACTTTTTAATTGGACCCTAGTTTCAAGCCCATCCATTGATATAAATGTGTCGTCTAATTTGTCCAAAAGGAATGGTTAGGCTTGTGGTCAATCTCTTTCTTCTAGATATTCCGAAAGAAACTTTTTTGAATCAATGACCTCTTTAGTGAATTTCACTCGTCTCATTGATTTTTAAAGTCGGACTGGACAAGGTTGACTAACCATTTTGTTAAGTTGCAAAGAAGATAATCAAAGTGACTTTGTAAAACAAACAAGCTTGAATAGACATGATGAATTGCTAAGGGAAGAAGCAAGAATCCCCATTGGAGAAGGAGCTCTAACTTCTAATGCCACATGCAATTGCATAGGTACTATAATCAAACGTTAAGTTCGAAGGAATAGAGAACTCGAATCAATTTCAAGGACGGTGTCAGAGCCGCCATTTCTCCTTTCCTTTCTATTTTTTTTGCTAACTTAACGGTTAAGAAGACAATTCTCATTTTTATTTTTATTTTTGGTCAAGTAATCTTTTAGCATGTCGAGCTTGCGTTAAAATGACTGTGATCATTAATGCACCAAGCAAAAGAAAGGGACTGAAAAAAATCAGTGGTCGAGTTGGTCTTGAATGCATCGGCCGATGATTTAGTTGGCTGACTTAGAATAGTCCAAGTCATAAAATTAACCCATTTTTCTCCCATGCTAAGTGGAGAATCACATGCACTGCAAAATCCAACTCGTCAACTCGTAATTAAAATTCACATATTATAGAACGTGACTTTGATATCATGTTAGAAAATCTATCCTAAAAAGTTAAAGTAATGGATGGAGGGAGATCACATGCTTATAAATCCAGTAAACAAGCAATATAAGTTAGTTATTGTAACATTCTTGGATTATCACACTCCAAGTATTGTCCATTTTTGCCCATCTCATGCTAAGCCTCACGATTTTATCCTTTAACATATAAGTAAGCACATTCTAACCATGTAGCCCATCCTAGTAGCATTCTAACTCAAAACCCATTACATCAAAAGGCACCTCTCATGAGTTAATTCTAGTTTCATATATATAATCCTTGAATGCTCTCAATGCATAATTTTGTTTATTCCTACCACTTTTGGTGTCCTAAAAGTCTACTAGGAGTTGCTCCATGTCTGGGCTCTCTCACCCTGGTTTGTCCTCTTCAGACCTAGTCATTATACTTTTAAATCAAAATATTTAGAGAAATTGATTATACTATGGAAACATTTTGGTGGGTCAAGGGCTGTTAGAAGGGCATGCTAATGAAAGCCACCGTCCATGCATAACTACTGATTAATTATTTGTTATTAATGTTTATATATCAGCCTCTACGGTCTTAGTACACATGATACAATAAGGATATACGTATAGGTCAAACTTGCACGAGTTATGCATGAATCGACCGACCCATGTTATCTCATGTTCATTCACAAAAATATAAAACTAAATTAAAAAATAAGGTTTTATTTGTTCCACGAAAAATAAACGATTTGATAAATAATTTTCTAAAAACAATCGCCTGTATTGCTTAAAATAATTAGCCAATGAGAAATGTTTACACTATCCATAACATTTTTTGCCTAAACTTCTTTGTGGACGAAGCTTTGTGTTAATTTATTTTTATAAGTTATGCAATTAATTTTTTTAAATTAATCAAATTATTTATTTTTTTGTAAAATAAATGCATTTGAAAATTACGTTGAATTCACTTGTGCTCGAAAACACTATACTCAACTCGGGAGAAGGACCCCATTGTAATCAAAAAGCTTTGCCGACCGGCTAAGGCGAGAATGATTTTTTAAAATCTTAGATATCAACTGGAAGAGCATCCTCCTTAAAGCCACAGATTTCAAGAGATTGCTGCACAAAATCATCATCACATCCTACAAAAAGTATCAGCATTGACATAAGAAATGTAATTTCTAGTCTATATCCTCGATTTTTCCTACCCATTGTGCCCCTTGCTTGGCCCTTCCTCTAGGGATTGTTATGTAACAAATGCATAATGTCCATTAGAATGTCCGGCCCTAATTAACTTGCCACTCTCTAACATAAAGAGTGGAGGAATTCTCCTCACGCTATGTTTTTTCATTCGAGATTTTATCTTATGGACTCTTCGTTCATTCTCTTACAACGCTGCCCGATATACCTTCTTCTTCCAAATATTTTTAAGAATATATTTTTTTTTTTTTTTGGATATAGAAGTACTTTTCTTTGGAGCTGCCATTAAAAATTTGAAAAAAGTGGCACAATTTAACTTCAACAATCTAGACATGCCATAAATTCCCGAAAAAAAACCTGAAGAAGACTTTGAAGAGAAGCAATTAACCCTTACAATATACTTGCATGTCATCGGCAAAACATATGTGTGTGAGTTTAAATCTATAGCGGAAAAGGGTGATAAGAAAGCCATTTCTTCTCATTATTTAGCATCGTGGACAGAACATTAATCACAAAACCAAATGATAAGGTGACAAAGGTTCTTCTTGTCGTACACCCTTATCCACCTTAAAACGGCCCTCAAGTCCTCCAATTGTCATCACAGAGATGAAGTTATAGTAAGAAAGTCTAAAGAATTCCTCACTTTAAGTTAGCCAAACTACATAAGCCTTTTTAAAGGGAAAATTATATAGAAGTCATAATTTATCGTACTTTTGTTAATTCAGTTATAAATCTTTCAATTTGCTAAGTAAGTCCTAAACATTTTCATGTTTTGTCAATTGAGTCAATTTGGCTAAAAGATTAGTATATATGATCCCACATCCCAATATTTGACACCTTTCAAGAAGGCTTTCTTAAAATTAGCCAAACTAAATAAGCCATTTCAAACAGCGGCCTCGTGGTATATTATGCAGGAAAGCAGTATTTGATTGATAATCAACCTTTATTGTTCTCGAGACCATTGCGAAAGTAAACTTTCTTGCCTCTCGGTCAACCTCATTATATCATACGATTCACAAAGCAAGAATTCAAGCATCGTATAAAAAAATATTAAAAGAATTAATTGAGTGTTGAGACGATTTTAATGAATAACTTGATGATCATCCCCAAAAACAATTTGATTGACTTGACTGGGTTCCAAACATGGCACGATATATGAGCGTGAGATTCTGGAAAACAATCATCTACTTGTCCTTCAGATCTCAATACTTGTTTATAGCTATTGATGGACTTTTATATAGATCGTTTTATGACCATTCATTTGGAAAAAGATAGAAACATTCGTCGAATAAATAAAGTCGCGCCAGCTTGACATGTGAAATATAACCTTTACGTATATATTATGCAATGTCCCTTTGATTTGACGGAGAGACCACGTTGAGAGACTACCCCAACTAGAGGAGGAGCAGGCTTTAATATTAGGGCCGTGCATGTTTTCCTGAAAACCTAATTGGAGTAAATTCCCTCCAACCATGACTCTGAGGTACCTCTATAGATATCGGTCGCATTTAATTTTAGTCGAGTTTACCACGCATTTGATGTAGCCCTTCAAAAGGACAGATCTTTATTTGCTTGCTGATAAGAGTTTACTATCACATTGACTGGTGATGCAGAGATGCAACACATATTCACTATCACATGTACACATTATTTAAATTATGAAAATTTACAAAAGATCAGTGTATAATAATTCTGCATGTCAATATTTTATGCATTTCGAAAAGACTTCTTGTTAGTGATCTCAAACAAAACCTTAAATTGCTAGAGTTGTGGCACATATGAAAGAAAAATCAAGGTACATCATGGTTGGTAGAGATAATCATACACCCGTCCTTCATGAACGGATATGTGAATACATCCAAGCGAAAGGATCAATGGCCAATCACCGAATCACACATCATCATTAGTAATGAGCACACGCTGGGATCTCTAACTGTAGTTATAACTTTATCAACGGTGTGCGCCTAGGTTTAGCGTCCCCAACACCATCATCACATGAAAACAACATAAAACATATTGAACAAAATTAGATCTAACACTTGTAAGAGCAAGCTCTTTAATAAGTGCGAGTTGTCAAAACCTTTAAGAAAAATCCATTGAACGAGCATAGATTTGACAACAAAGCTGCCGTGAACACCATTGAAACTGGAGGCAAATTACTTAGTTATTAAAGCTTCTAAATCTAGAATCGTATAAGAGAGAAAGCTCCCAAATATAAGATTGGGAGAACAAACTTCCCAAATCTAAAAAACTAGGTCAAGAGAATACAGAAAGAAACAAAAAGAAATAAAAGGAAAAGCAATGAGGGAGGGGAGGGAGAGATCTATGTCAATTACCTCCCCTCCAAAAGTCTAAGGGATGAAAAAAGCCTGAACTTAGAGAGAGAGGGAGAGGGAGAGGGAGAGTTCGGTATATATCAAACTCTTCAATTTGTTTCAAAAGACAAAGTGTTAATAAGTGAAAATTACCCAATTGCAACAATAGAGTACGAAATATAAAGGAAAAAAATATCAAAAAAGTTTCAAAACTATTGCAATTATACTAATTCAATCCTAAACCTTTTTTTATTTATGTCAATTCAGTCCATCTAGTCAATTTTAGCCAGCTAACGCTGATGTGGGCACTAGCTGTTTGGCTAACATTGACATGACAAATTTTTTTTTTTTTTAATTTTATATTAATAGTTTTTTTCTTTTTTTTTTTTTATTTATCTTCCTTCTTTTCTTTTTTCTCCCTTAGTGGTTGGTGAGGGCCACAAAGCCTTCTCTCGGCATCGCCCAAATCTGGACGAAGTCAGTCTCACCCGTGGACGCGCCTCGAGATGGAAGACAGAGCAGTGTCCGAACTCAGGGTCGCCTTGATCCTTCCAGTTGCTTGACAAAATGCCTGCCGCATCCCACTCACTTTAGGTAGTAGTGCCATCAGAATTCAGTCCAAGAGAAGACAATGGAGTCTTTCCAACGCACCAATGGAGCTTATACTCAATCACTTCAACCAAAAAGGTCGGGGCTTTCCGCGATTCTTTGCATAGAGAGAGAGAGGGAGGGGCCTTGAACGGAAGATTTGCAAGCCACATAGGTTTAAAGTTGGTCACCACCTTGCCCGAATTTGGGCGAGGGCAGCCTCGCCATGGCCTCACCCATGGCACTGAGCAAGGGCAGTGATCCTTGTCCACAGCTAACGAGGGCATCACAGCCCTCACCAGAGCCTCATTGGCCATTGTGAGGAAAAAAAATAGAAAAGAAGGAAGAAAAAAATCAAAAAATATTTAAAAATTGCCACATCAGCATTGTCCGGCATTGACATCAACATCGGTCAGTCGGAATTGGCTTGATAGACTAAACTGACGCAAATGCAAAATATTTACAACTAAGTTAGCACAAAAAAATGTTTATAACTGAATTGACACAATTTCAATAGGTTTAGAATGTATTTGGTTATTTTTCCAAATGTAAGGTAAAGTACCAAAGAATGATTCTGTGTCCCCAGCAAGCCATCCATCATTCCTTCCAACATAATTGCTGTCCCAACCCTCTGTTGGAAATATATGGCTTCAAAATGGGTTGAACAATGAAATCAGATCGAGTAAAACAATTCGGACTTTGAGGCGTGATATCACTTTCTTTAAGGATTTATTTGCCCCACAACGTTGCTAATAGTCACCGGCAAAAATCCTCCAGGATACAACAAAGTCTCGGATGAGAATATTAGATAGCAATTCTAATATTTCTCCAGGATCTCTCTAGGAAAATAATTGAAAGATCGGCTGCTGTTTTTCAGAAAGAAGACTCAAAAATGACCACACGTTTTCTTTCCAAAAATGACAAGTATATATATATGAAACAGTCTTGCAACTCTTCGTGAAAATTGCGAACAAACACGTTTTTAGAAAATTGTTCGGATAAACAAATGCGACTCTTCGGAAGAAGTCGAAAAACGAACAATTGCAACCCTTCGGGAAAAGTTAAACCGAATAAGTAATTTTCCAAAGGTTGTCTTGAAAAGACACAAACAAAATTCGGAATAATTATAATTAATTAATTTTTTTTTAAAATCGAATTTCGAATTTTCATTTTATATATTTTACAACCTTTGAGTTTACTAAAAAATTAATAACAAAGAAATAAAAATTAGAATAAATAACAAAGAGATTAATGTTAATTAAACCGCGGGCGCAATTATTTGCGCACCCGCACGCAGGTATGGTGAGGTCTAGCCCCACCCAATCATTCTTTAAGTACATAAAGAAAAACCGGCACTTTTAAATTAGCCCACTCCCTCCCATTTTCCTACGTGGGACAAAGAAAACACTCTGTTTGTTTTAACAAACAAACCTCTAACACCCTCTTGTATCAACACCGACCTCAACTATAAAAACCCACCCTCTCCTACTTCATATATACCCCAACACTGCAGCAAAGCACTGATAAAAATATACTCCACGTCAACCCCTCACCCATCACTCGACCATGGCTTGCAAGGAGCCAGCACTCCAATCCAAGCATGTGTGCGTGATTGGGGCTGGCCCGTCGGGGCTCGTGGCAGCCCGGGAGTTGCGAAAGGAAGGCCACGGCGTCGTGGTCTTGGAGCAAAACCATGACATTGGTGGCCGATGGCTATATGAGCCAAACGTGGAAGGCGAGGACCCCTTGGGAAGAGAACCATTTCTCAGGGTCCACAGCAGCATGTACAAGTCGCAGCGGTTCGTATGGCCGAGAGAGATCATGGGTTTCACAGACTTCCCGTTCTTGGTGAAGAAAGATAGGGACATGAGGAGGTTCCCTGGGCACAGGGAGCTTCTGTTGTATCTTCAAGATTTTGTAGATTGGTTTGGGTTGAGAGAGCTGATCAGGTTCAACGCTAGGGTTGAGCATGTAGGGATGGTGGATTATGGTGAGTTCGGGAAAGATTTGAGGTGGGTTGTTAAGAGCAAAGAGATAACCACGAAGGGTGACGATGATAATGATGAGAAAATGGTGGAGGAGGTTTTTGATGCTGTGGTGGTGGCAATTGGTCATTACTCTCGTCCGAGAATGCCTTCCATTAAAGGTAACTTAGGGTTTCTTTTAATCTATAATGGTTTACAAAAGAATAATCTCTCCCTTTCCTCTTTCCTCTTTTTGTTCTTTTGTGTTACCTTGAGAGAGAACATGCTCATCGTAGATCTTCTTTCCCGCTCATGTCATGTCAAGGATCATGAAAGGAAGTTCTTGACTTTGCACCACGAGTCCAGGTCACGATGATACGCGTTCGCCATATTTTGACTGATCACAAACATGATCACGACATTAATTTACATAGTTTGCCCCCATCTTTTCTCGCTGTTTCAATCTTTGTTTTTCTGTGGTGTTGGGAATAACGGATCCCCAAAAACTGGATTCGACACCGAATCGAACCTCTAAATCAAGCGGAAGACGAAGCCCGGGAAAACGACACGTATCATCGATCCTAAAGCACACCACAGAGTCGAGCGTACCTTTTAATCCACAGATTAGACACCGACGCCAATGGAGGAAGAAAATCCGGTCGAATTTGATCCGATGAAGCCTTGAAGGGAAGAATTGAAAGCCGTATGCCCTCTTGTTCCTTTTGAGAGAGAAAACACGCGGGAGAGAAAAGACATACGTGAATTATGATTTCCAACCAACGTCTTCTATTTCTCTCTCTCTCCCTTTTATACCCCATTCTCTCCACGGGCCCCTATTCCCATGGGCCGGGCTTTCTGGGCCCAGCTTGGGCGGACAGGGCCTTAAGCCCTTTAATTAAATAAAGCTTTCATCTCCCACTCGCACAAGGTGGGCCGAACAGGATTCTCTTTACCTCTTTTCAACATTCATACCGGTGAATAATCCGTGCGACCAGCATACTTTGAGAGCTCGTTGCTATACATCTGTTAGGAATATATAGCAGCTCATAATGGGCGTCACACTCCGAGTAGATTTAGTATGCGACTTAGATCGATCGATCACATTTATATCTCCCTTGATCTCTTTTAAACATGATATATATATTGTATTCACAATTATAATTATCACAAAGACAGTTATAATTGGAAGACCAGTGAATACAAAACTATAATGTGATTCTTCAAAATCGATCTTCCTCTTTCCTTCAAACTCTCAATTTCAGTCCAGCTTGCTTTTCTAGAAATGCCCCATTAGATCGAATCACTCATGATCATTGGTAACATCCTAAGATAGCAAACACTAAATAGAAATCTTGAGAATAAGTAAGAGTCATGAGGGGACTAAGAAATTGAGGAACTCTCATCCTCAAGAGTCTCACACGACATAAAAGTTGAGATCAAACTTTTGCCACTCTTATTGGTCGTCTCATGCATACGTAGTATGAAATACGTATTACGGTATTAACTCCTTTCCCATGGAGCGTATGTCTATACCTTTCAATACCGTACAGATGATAGTTCAGACATATCCAATGTCTAACTTGAGTTCACGTAATCACAAAATTAATCAGAACTCACATCTGGCATCATAGACAGATAAAGTAAAATGTGTGGGGTATTTTACTTTCGGACATCACAAGTATTATGTCCTCATCTTAACACTCGGTTAAGGCGACATACGTGTTTTAAGCTTGAGCTCTCGATTATCACCTAGATAATAAGCTTTAAAAATAGTCTCATCTCTATTTATCACACAAGAAAACGGGTGATTACCCGTGTGAGTGGGCTAATCTTATATCTGTCCGACATACTTCTCAACTTAAAGTAATGCACTAAGCATTAAGATGCATAAGGATTAAACAAAGATTCATAGGCATTAATGATGAAAACACAAATTCATCAAATTGTGAACATTTAGGGAAATCACAATATTCAGTACATCAGTCTCTACGCAATCCTAGAGATTTCATATGGCCACAAAACACATCTCTAGGTATTGGCTTTGTCATAGGATCTGCTACCATTCCATGCGTAGTATGTACTCTAAGTTCACATCTTTTCGTGTAACCATATCATTGACAAGATTATACTTGGTATCTATAGGTTTGGTCTTACCATGATATTTTGGATCTTTGGTATACGCCTTTTGCTGCTTGGCTACCACAGTTAACCAACAATAAATCTGCAGCATTTCTAATAACACCTAAATGATAAAAAAAAAAAAATCTCTTAAGCCAAACACTCTCTTACACTGCTGCTGATAATGCCACGAACTCAACTTACATCGTGGACAAGGCTATACTCTTTTATTTCTTACTTGCTCCAACATATGGTGCCATTATTCGGTAAGAAA
Source organism: Eucalyptus cladocalyx (assembly GCA_017140615.1). Taxonomy (NCBI): domain Eukaryota; kingdom Viridiplantae; phylum Streptophyta; class Magnoliopsida; order Myrtales; family Myrtaceae; genus Eucalyptus; species Eucalyptus cladocalyx. The sequence continues at coordinate 5,194,611 of CM029517.1, read as the reverse complement.
ATAAACCCGAGATAGATTTTCTTTCATCTAAATCTCCTCTCCAATCGGTATTAGAATAGCCTTAGAGTCGCAGATCATTTTCCTTAATAACTCAACGTATAATCAGCGAGTTCCCTTTAGATACCTCAATATTCTCTTAACGGCTTTCCAATGTGCTTGACCTGGATCGGACTGGTAACTACTCACCATTCCAACTGCAAAACATATGTCAGGTCTTGTACACATCATAGCGTACATAAAGCTTCTAACAGCACTAGCATAAGGAACATGTTTCATTTGTTTCTTCTCTTGTGGAGTCCCTGGACACAGTCTATGGCTCAATCCTTTACCTTTTGCAATAGGAGTATCTATGGGTTTATAATCTTGAAATCTTAACTCCAAGAATGTATATAACATCACCCATGTCTTTTATATCAAAGTTGGAAGACAACCAACTCTTGACAAGATAACGCACTCCATATTGTTTCCAGCAATTAGTATATCATCAACATATAATGATATTATCACAAATTGATCATTGGATATTTTGATATATACACAATGATCATCATCTATCATTGTAAAATCATATGCCACTATGGCATTATGAAAATGTATATACCTTTGTCTCGATGACTCGCTTAAGGCCATATATCGACCCCCAAAGTCGACATACCTTTTTTCTTGGCCTTTCATTATGAAACCAGCGGGTTGTTCCATATATGTTCCTTCCTCTAATTCTCCATTGAGGAAAGCAGTCTTTACATCCATTTGATGTAACTCAAGATCCGACTAGCTACTATTGCCGAATAATGCGAATCAAGGTAAATCTCACTATAGGAGAAAATGTATTTTCATAATCAATTTCTTCCTGTTGATTATACCATTTCGCCACAAGGCGAGCCTTATGCCTTTCTATTGAGCCATCGGCCTTTTGCTTTATTTAGAGAACCTACTTGTTCCTATAACTCTGCGTCCTTTTGGAAGATCAACCAGGTTCCCAGACTTGGTTTGATTTCATTGACTCCATTTCCTTTTTTCATTGCATGAATCCATTTTTCCTTATTAGGGCGAGTTCGAGCCTCATTAATATTTCTTGGCTCATCCTCATCTTGTGGAGCAACCATAAGAGTTTCCCTTTCAATGTCAAAACATCGACGGGGCATACTTTGGCGACTTGTTCACCGTATGGGAAATTGTACACTTAACACATCATTCCTCATCATGCTCCCACTTGGATTAGGTAATGATGATGTCGTCACATCGGGTGGTTGCAATTGAGAATGAGTTGAATTCAATTCATTACATCTCATATTACTCCCACTTGAACGAACTCCACTTACATCATTATCTTGATCCAAGGTTTCAAATAGGGAGTTATTTTCCCTTATTTCGCCCCTCTTAGAAAATTCATCCACTAAGGATGTGACATCCTGTGATTCAAATTCAGTTATACTCCCACTTTCCTATATACCTATGAACACATACCTTTTTGAGTGTTCGCAGTATCTCATGAAATTACTCTAATTTCTTTGGGACCCAATTTCCCAAAATTGTGAGAGGACTCATGAATATAGGCAGCACAACCCCATGGCTTAAGAAAACTTAAGTCCGGTTTTCTAACTGTCCATAACTCATATGAAGTGGAAATAACTGATTTGGAAGACATCCGGTTAAGTATATTGGCAGCAGTTAACAACACATCACTCCAAAAAGTGATGGGTAAGTTAGCATGCGCCATCATGGACCTAACCATTCCAAAAGGGTTCGTTTCATCTCTCCGCAACACCATTTTGTTGAGGAGTATATGGAATAGACAACTATCTTTCTATTCCTTTTTCATCACATAATTTTCTGAACTTATCAGATAAATATTCTTAACCTCGATCGGATTTAAATACATTTATTTTCTTGTCTAATTGATTTTCTGTTAGGTTCATAAACCTTCTAAAACAACTTATGCTTCAGATTTATGAGAAATCAAATAGACATATCCGAATCAAGTAGAATCATCTATAAAAGTGATGAAACAAACAGCCCATTGCCTTCCTCTCACATTCATTGAACCACATATGTCCAAATGGATTAAATGCCGAGGAAATTCAGCTCTTTTACCTTTTCCAAATGGTCTCCTTGTCATTTTCCCTACTAGGCAATGCTCACATATGGACAAATCAACTTTTTCAATATTGCCCAACAAGCCCTTTTTGGCTAGTATTTTCATATGTTGTTGGCCCATATGACCAAGTCTAGCATGCCATCATATTCACATCATTATCATATAAGATAGAAGACGTGAAACAAGGGGATAACATATTGATATCATCACAGTCAACATTTAGTACAATAAAACCATCTAGAAAGTGACCACAACCATAGTAGTTCGTATCTAAACACAAATCTACACATTTATTATGGAAGTTTATACCAAAACCAAGCTTAACCAACACTAAGACAGACACTTAAATTTCGACGAATCTCGGAGCATATAGAACACCAAGGTGCGTCAACCACTCATGTTCTATTGGTCGGTGCCAATTCCTTTACATCGCTCTAGAGTTGTTTCCGATATGGATCCACTCGGTTCCGCTTGGGACTCGTCGGAATTCCACAAAGGATCCTCTATCCTTTGCTACATGGTCTGTCGCTCCCGAATCTAAATTCCACAAAGGATTGGATTCAGCCTATAATGCGAACTTGACACATAAGCAAAGTTCTCAAATGTACAAGAGGTGCATTCCTTTTTGGCTCACGACAGTCGCGAGCATAGTGACTTCTCTTGTCACAATTGTAACACATCACTCTTGACATTTTCTTCACTTGAGGACGCTTTCCTCTCTCTTGTTGGTTAATTATTGATTTCTTACAATAAGGACTTGATCCTTTGCATTCCCACATATTGAACGAATCAATATATTTGCGCTTAGAGCACAAAGCCCTTTCTGAGCTAGAACCAGCATAGCAAATGTCTATTTTCGGCTCAAATACCGTTAGGCGGTCCTCTACTAGCTCAAGGTGGTGCACGACACCCTCAAGATCTTCCATAATGTGGTCAAGAGCTTCTAGTGCTTGTTGCTTTTCCAATCACATATTGAATCTTCATATTCAATATTTCACAATTGTTACCGTTCATATCAGCAATTACATTCTTAGTTGCTTTCATCATCGTTCAAACACATCGAGACATACATGCACGAATAATTAATGCCTATCATTTATGCATCCCTATTTGCATAGACCCATCATATTAATAAATAATTTCAAGTAAGGCTTCGAATCAAAAGGTCACTATGTTTCCAATCATCCTCCAAAAATCCTAACTCAAAATTATTATTAATATAATTATCTTATGCAAATAAATTCTATGAAGTTACAAAAACTTCTATTACTACCCACGATTAATTACCCACAACCAGCAATAGCGAGAAAGCAAATAAAAATCTTAACATCCAATAAAATAAGAATGCTTTCACATGATACAACTAATATATCGATTGCTACATTAACAACAATCAGGTAGTAATCATTACATAATCAATCAAAGAAATAAATAGGGAATGTCCCTTCTAATCTATCAGTCAAAATATCTGAGAAATTTGAAGGCACATTTGCCAACCATGGAAAAACTTTTGGAGAGCTTTCATGTCGCCTCCAAGGCGCATTCACTCGACGCCATGTGGCGCTCAATCTAAGGGTTGAAGTTTTGGCCAACTCAATCCTATAGTGCTCTCTTACAAAAGCTTCCACCAGCCTCCTCCTATAACCCGGGACCACGTTGACCTCCCATAGCCGATCCAACACTGCTTGCCATTCAGGTGGAAGAGTGTTCATCAAAGCCGGCACCTTCTCAAAATCCGGCATAAGATAACCATTCCAGATGATTTACTGTATCATCTGATTGACCCCGACCACATGTGATACTAAATCACCGTCATGCCACCGATAATCGGCTAACTCTTTCATCAGCCTCTTAAGTCTTGCATTTCCCTCATGCGTTCTTGGGATTGCAGGTATCCTTGCATAACGCATCATAGTTCCCGCAACAAATGCGGAATTAAAAATGGATCACTTATAATCCATAATTAATATAAGGGAAAATACATAATTTTCCAAAATTCATGCAACAAATGCAGAATTAAAAATGGATTACTTATAACCCACATAGGCATGACTTAAAAAGAAAACAAATTCCTTTTTTTTTTTTTTTTCTTTTTTCGGGTCAACGGTCAAAGTCAACGGTCAACGGTCGTCGGTCAACGGTCGGTCAACGGGCGCGCGGGTCGGGCCGGTCGGACCGTCTGCGCGGACCGACCGCACGTGCCTCGCGCGTGCGGGATGACGTCACGCAAACGTCATCCAGGCACGTGCGGGGCGCGTGCCTCATCCGCGAGTCGGGTCGGGTCAACGGCCGGTGACCGTCCGGCCGAACGTCGTCGGTGATGACGTCATCGGCGACGTCATCCGAACGGTTACCGACCGTTGGATGACGTCACGCTGACGTCATCACGTGACGCCATCACGCGTTGGTCCGCGGACCGGCACGTGCCGGTTCGCCCGCCGGCGGCGTGCACGCGCTGGCGAAGCCAGCGCTTCCAGGCGCGTCGCGCCCACGCGCAGCGGCTTCTGGCCGCGCGTGTGGGCGCGTGCGGTGTCGTACGGCGGCGTGCGACCACTCGCCGGACTCGTCTCGACGTCGCCTTTCTCCCAGTGCCTTCATAATTTGATTTCTACTTACAAAAACTCAGAAAAATGGCCGAACAACGCTCGGGTGTCAGGATTTTCGCCCGGTTCCGTACGGCCGAAGTGATTTCGCGAAAAATCAATCAAAAACATCAGAATTGATCGGGAAAAACGTGAACTAGGGCTCTGATACCAATGTTGGGAATAACGGGTCCCGAAAACTGGATTCGACACCGAATCGAACCACTAAATCAAGCGGAAGACGAAGCCCGGAAAACGACACGTATCACCGATCCTAAAGCACACCACGAGTCGAGCGTACCTTTTAATCCATAGATTAGACACCGACGCCAATGGAGGAAGAAAATCCGGTCGAATTTGATCCGATGAAACCTTGAAGGGAAGAATTGAAAGCCGTATGCCTCTTGTTCCTTTTGAGAGAGAAAACACGCGGGAGAGAAAAGACGTACGTGAATTATGATTTCCAACCAACGTCTTCTCTTTCTCTCTCTCTCCCTTTTATACCCCATTCTCTCCACGGGCCCCTATTCCCATGGGCCGGGCTTTCTGGGCCCAGCTTGGGCGGACAGGGCCTTAAGCCCTTTAATTAAATAAAGCTTTCATGTGGAAATGAAAGGAATGGGTACATGGAAAAGGAAGCAATTTCACAGTCACATTTATAGAGTCCCCGAGCCATGCCGCAACGAGGTTAGAAGGAAGTTGGCAATGAGAAAGTTGCTCTTAGAGAGGCAAAAGCAATGCAATAATAATTCTCTTTGATTTTGGCTTTATTATAATTTACAGGTTGTGGTGGTGGTTGGTAATTTTATTAGCGGTCAAGAGATATCGATGGAGCTTGCGGAAGTGGCAAGAGAAGTCCATCTCAGTGCCAAATCTCCAGACATTACAGGAGGACAGTCCAAAGTCCTTGGGAAGCGTCGCAATCTCCATCTTCGCCCTCGAGTATGGCTTGTTATATCACATCCGCGTGGTTTATTTTATTTTCTTCTTTCTTTTTTACGTTAAAAGCATGCCGCAATCTGTTCGACTTCGAACTTTTTCAAGGTTCCATTAACTATAATTGCAGATAGATTCACTTGAAGAAGACGGAACAGTATCGTTCATCGATGGTTCGTCCGTAATCGCCGACACTATTTTGTACTGCACCGGGTAAAGTGTTGTGACAATGTAAAAGGAAACTTTTTACATGTTTGATTTTCTCCTAACACGCAAAACTACACTTAATTCATTTTCAATTCCCATATATGTATGTATGTATGTATGTATGTATGTATGTATGTATGGACCACGCAAAGTAGAAGCAGAGCCATGGAGTTATCTTCTCTTTTCCCATTTGCTTAGCAATACTAACGATGTGTTCGGTAACATTTGTATTCCTGAGAACAATTTTTTTTAGAAATAATTTATTTTCATTTCTATTCCCTAAATAAGTTTTTGAGCAAAAAAAGTGTTTGGTAAAACCCTATTTCTATTTGCATAATAGAAAAGCAACTAAAAAGCATTTAGTATGACGCTTAAAATTTTTTGTGATATGGATTTTTTTTAGTTTTATAAGACTCTTCTAATATTTTTGAATTTTTCCTTTTTTCTTTTCTTTTCTTTGTTTCCTTCCTTCCTTCTTCTTCCTCCTCTGGCCGATAACCAAGCCTTGGTGATGGTTGGTGACCTGCCAAATTTGAGGGCCAACAAGGTGGACATCGTGGTGGTTAGGCAAGCTCGACCTTGCCATGTCTAGGCGAAGCCAATCTCGCAGTGGCCGGGCAAGGTTGAGCCTCACCCCTCAACCTTGCCCAACCACTACGAGGTCCACCGTCAACCCTCATCTCAGGCCGATTGCCGACCATCGCTAAGACCCGATGATCAACCAAAGGAGGAGGAAGAAGGAAGGAAGGAAGGAAAAAAAGAGATAAGAAAATGACATTGTTTCAGAATTTGTTCTCGAAAACAAAGAAGTAGATTTTTTTCACTTTTTATTTCTGTTCCAAATCTATTCTCTAGCCACCGGTTTTTATGAAGAATAGAAAAATTAGTTTACATTATCAAATGGATTTCTATTCTTTTTCTGTTCTGGAAAACAAAAAAACAAAAAATAGAAAGATAGAAAAACAAAATGATTACCAAACAAGCTCTAATAATATAATGTATTGCTTTACGTAGGTACTCATATGCATTCCCATTTCTTGACACCAAAGGGATTGTGGTGGTGGATGATGATAGAGTGGGACCTCTCTACGAGCACACCTTCCCTCCTTCCCTTGCTCCTTCTCTGTCATTCATTGGCATCCCTAGAAAGGTAACTAGGGTTTTTGCTGCGATTCACATCGCATGTTGCACTCTTCAATGAGTATTAGGCATCTATAGTTGATTTCAACAAGTTCATGTACTTTGGATAAGCACACTTGAGACAATGAAACGAGAAGAATAAAGGAAACGAGGGTTTATTTTAGCAGAACTTATTGAGAAATGTAGGGTAAATTTGTTCAGATCGGAGACATGAATAAAGACTCAGGATGAGTTCTCCCAAAGAGTCTCTTTGTCACAAGAGGACTTGTAGTTTGGGAAATCTAGGCGGCCAATCTTGAAATGTAATTGCGGTTGGGTCTCCTAAAACTCGGTTTTCGACGCAGATCATAAGTTTCCCATTCTTCGAGTCGCAAGCAAAATGGATAACTCAACTTCTGTCTGGAAAAAGAACTTTGCCCACATGGAACGAGATGATGCAGTCGACCAACGACTTCTACAGCTCCATTGATGCCGCTGGCGTGCTGTTGAAGATACGCAAGGATATTCAAGATCAATCAATATACAAGTCAAGATCAATTAATATCGAATCTGATTTTGTATATAATATAGTTTCCTTTTATTCTCATACAACATGTATTATAATAGTCATGCTCTGTACATCACATTACATACTGAAATACAAGAAATCTTCCCCATCTCGCTTTCCTTCCTACCGTCTTCTTCATCTTCTTACATGGTATCAGAGCGGGTTACGCACCTTTAATTCGCTTCTTTGATTCATCCTCTTTTGGTCTTCTGATCTTTCACCGGAAAATCTAGCTAACCTGCAAAACGCATTAGCACTCCGGCGCAAGAATCAGCACCCTGAGGAAATCACATTGAAACAGACGAAGGAAAAGGAAGAGAGGGAGTGCTTCATACCATCATGGCTAACAATCAACCTCAATCGGGGCAATTACCTGTGGATACAGCGACCTCAGAAGCACAAGATCAAGTGCATAACATCATAGGTCGGTCTGATCAGCCCGCGTTGGGGCAATTTTTTCCTTGGCAATCCAATCTGGGGTATCCCCAATCAGGGACTCCATACCAGTGGGTGCCAATGCCAGTATACTATGGAGGAAATCCGAATGTATCATTCCCAGCAAGTCAGACTCAAAATAGTCCACCAACCGCAAGCGGGGCGAATCAATCAGAAACAATCGGGTCGGTTAATGTGGGCGAAAACCCAGGCGATTCGCATGCGGGGACTCAAGGCGTTTTCAATCAGAGACAGCAAGCAAACCCTTACTCGGGGTTTCCACCCGGTTTTTTACCGATTTCTTTGGCGGCCGCCATGGGTCGCCCAGAACCCGGCGACGCCCTGTATGTCTCCAATTCCGACGGGCCGGAGTTGCGACTTATTAGTCACCCTCTCACAGGACCCGAAAACTACTCGAACTGGGCACGAGAGTTTCGCAAAGCACTCGTCACCAAAGATAAAGAAGGCTTTATCGACGGAACTATCCCAATTCCGATCGATGAGAAGATGGGGCGACAATGGAAAAAATGCAACCAATTGGTAAGAACGTGGATAGGTAACTGCATCAGCCCCGAAATCGCTGCAGGTTTACCTCCCACGGATGATTCAAAAACAATTTGGCAAAATATTCAAGAAATGTACGGAAAACTTGATAGGGCAAAAAAATTTTCGCTGCATCAAGCCCTCAGCGAGCTCAAGCAGGGAAACATGTCAGTGACGACATGCTTCAACAAGCTATCCGCTCTCTGGAACGAACTAGAAGCGGCAGAAGAAAAACTTGAAGGATCGGAGACAACGCTCCAGCAATACAAAGCGATAAGGGACCGAGAGAAGGCGACTCGTTTTTTATTGATTCTCAACGACTCTTACCTCCATTTCAAATCGCAGATCTTAGCAATGGAACCAGCTCCTCCCCTCGGCCGGATATTTCAGCTCGCGATGCAAGAGGAGAACCACAAACTCACTGCATCCGAGGCCAAAACCACCGAAACCCTAGCCTTGGCGGCAAAAATCGAAAAGGGGCAGAAAACCCTAGCCAAAGGAAGAGAGGGAATATCGCTAGGGTTCGGAGAGCCAAAGGGGGCGCTAGGGTTCGCGGAGCAAAGGGCCTTTTATAAGGGTCCCATGGACGGCCACGATCGATTGCAGCGATCCGACGGTCAGAAAGGAGCGCGGCACTCGGGTGATCTCGACGGTGGAGATTCGCTCGGTTTAAAAGGATCCAACGGTCTGAATTATGCGAGAAATTTTGGGCCGAATTTTAAAAATAGAGGGAAATCATTTTGTGATTATTGTAAAAGGCCCCACCACACAATTGACAATTGCTGGAAATTACATGGGAGGCCTGACAGGAAAGGGAAGGAAATTTCAGCAGCAGCTTATCAGATGACCCCATCTACAGATGTCAATCAACCAATCACACAAGGAGAATATCAACGATTATTGCAGGCTTTGCAAAAATTGGAGGCACCAAAAGGGGGGAGCAGTTTTACAGGTATTTCTTATTGCCTGACAAATAGTATATCAAGAAATGCCTAGATTATTGACTTTGGAGCGAGTGATCATATTACATGCAATAAAGGGTTATTTTCTGATATTCATGAAAATTCAGCTAATCCTATTACTGTACAATTGCCAAATGGCAATATCACTCGTGTTACCCTAACTGGGACTGTCACTCTTAGCCCACAAATTACTCTAAAAAATGTTCTTTATGTCCCAAATTTCCAATTCAATCTTATCTCAGTGTCCAAAGCCTGTCAAGAAAATTCATGCCAAGTTTTTTTCAATCCTGATGTCTGTCTATTTCAGGACCTTTCGACTGGGAAACTGATGGGCTGGGGTAACCTTTCTGAATGATTGTTTTATTGGAGAAATTCACCCATCAATCTTGATTTACTGTCTTGTAATAAATCATTGTGTAATCTGACTACCAATGATAAGAATTTCCTTTTACATTCCAGATTGGGTCACAGCTCTTCTTTTCCTTATCCTCAATGCCCTATTTGCCCACTTGCAAAACAGTTGCGAACACCTTTTTCACTAAGTCAACATCGCTCAAGTGAAATTTTTTCTTTATTACATATTGATGTTTGGGGGCCATACCATACATTAAATCATGATGGGTCTAGATTTTTTCTCACCATCGTAGATGATCACTCCAGGGCTACATGGCTTTTTCTCATGCAAAGTAAGGGACAAGTTATGTCCCATCTTAAGAGCTTTCTTTCCTTGTCAAAAACTCAGTTTAGGAAGAATGTTCAAAAAATCCGGACAGACAATGGTAGTGAGTTCTTCAACCATGAGTGTACTGCTCTTTTTATGTCCCATGGAATACTACATGAGAGTACGTGTGTTTATACACCACAACAAAATGGGGTGGTAGAGCGGAAACATCGTCATCTTCTAGAAGTGGCGCGAGCATTGAAATTCCAAGCTTCTGTTCCAGACACTTTTTGGGGCGATTGTGTTTTAACTGCAGCTTATTTAATAAACCGTATGCCAAGTAAACTTCTTGGCGGGCGAACACCTTTTGAGCTACTTTATGGCAAGAAACCAGATCTAGGACATTTGAAGATTTTTGGTTGTCTTTGCTACGCCACCATAGTAGGTCCTCGGGATAAATTGGGACCTCATGCTCGTCGTTGCATCTTTATGGGATATCCCACTCTACAGAAGGGATACAGGGTTTTTGATCCTTCCACAGGAGATTTCATTGTTAGTCGAGATGTTTCGTTTCAAGAGAATTCTTTTCCTTTTGCCACCTCTGCATCAGATACGGCACAGGATGATCTCTTTCGCACTATTCAGATGGAGGAGACTTTGGAAGATCCGAACTATGTTCTCCTCCCCCCATCAGCAAATATCAGGCCATCTGCCATGACCCCTATGGACATGACGTCCTCAGCTGAAGTGACACCATCCCACCAGGAGGAAATCACTTCTCCAGTTTCGAGTACTGTTGGGGATTCAAATGATCATATTTCACCATCAAGGCACCATGTACCAAGGCGATCCGGACGTAGCACACGACCACCGACCTGGACCAAAGATTACATATGCGGAGTCCAGAAATCACCAGGTATTCTGTTTCCGGTTGCCTCATTTGTTTCTTTCGATAGACTTTCTCCTGCACATAGATGTTGTATTACTCGCATTTCTGATGGGCGAGAACCATCGAGTTTTGAGGAGGCACGCACTGATCCGCGCTGGCAAAAGGCCATGGAAGTAGAGTTAATGGCTTTGATGGACAATCAGACGTGGGATCTTGTTACCCTACCGGCGCACCGAAAGGCGATTGGATGCAAATGGGTTTACAAGATCAAGTATCGTGCAGATGGATCTGTTGAGAGATACAAAGCTCGATTAGTGGCGAAAGGCTTCACACAACGGGAAGGTTTTGACTACCACGAAACCTTTTCCCCTGTGGCCAAAGATGTCACTGTTCGATCATTTCTTTCCATAGCGGCTTTTCGGGACTGGTCATTACATCAGATGGATGTGCACAACGCATTTCTGCATGGCGATTTAGATGAGGAGATTTATATGGAAGTGCCACCAGGTTTACGGAGACAGGGGGAGGATAAAGTCTGTCGTCTCCGCAAATCCTTATATGGACTCAAACAAGCCTCAAGACAGTGGTATGCAAAGTTTGCTGAGTCATTGATAGCCGCCGGTTTTCAACAGTCCAAGTTTGATTATGCTGTTTTCACATGGACTAGAGGTATGTCATCTATCTACTTAATGATATATGTAGATGATATACTTATTATGGGCAATGATGAAGTAGCTATCAAAGAATTCAAAGACTATTTGCATTCAACGTTCCATATTAAGGATTTAGGATCACCAAAGTACTTCCTTGGAATCGAAATCGCACGTTCAGAAAAAGGGATTTCTCTCAGTCAGAGGAAATTTGCAATGGAAATTATATCGGAAGCAGGCCTATCAGGATGTAAGCCAGCTGTAATTCCAATTGAGCAGAACATTAAACTGACTACAGCAGATTATGATGCTAGTTTATCTCAACAGACTGATCCTATACTCAAAGATCAATTGAGATATCAGAAGCTCGTTGGGAAGCTCATATATTTGACCATGACCAGGCCAAATATAAGTTATGCAGTCCAGACACTCAGTCAATTTATGCATCAACCGAAGGAATCTCATATGAATGTAGCACTTAAAGTGGTGAAGTACTTAAAGAGTTGTCCAGGACTCGGGATTCTTCTTTCCAGGAAATGCGACATGAGGATGACTACTTACTGTGATGCAGATTATGCGACCTGTCCGATGAGCAGAAGATCTATTACTGGCTTCTGCATCAAATTAGGAGACTCTTTACTCTCATGGAAGGCAAAAAAACAACCGACAGTTTCACTATCTTCGGCAGAAGCAGAATATCGTGCTATGGCCAAGACAACTTGTGAAATAATATGGTTAAGGGGATTGCTTCGAGATCTTGGAGTACAAGTTAGAGGATCAACCAGACTATTTTGTGACAATGATGCAGCTATCAAACTTGCATCGAATCCTATTGTACACGAGAGAACCAAGCACATAGAAGTGGACTGTCACTTTACACGAGAAAAGATTCAACAAGGGATGATCGAGACACAAGGGATTGGGACGGAAGAACAACCAGCGGATGTCTTCACCAAACCTTTATGTCAGAGACAGCATGCGTATCTCTTGAGCAAGCTAGGCGTCTTGGACATTTACAAGCCACCAGCTTGAGGGGGAGTGTTGAAGATACGCAAGGATATTCAAGATCAATCAATATACAAGTCAAGATCAATTAATATCGAATCTGATTTTGTATATAATATAGTTTCCTTTTATTCTCATACAACATGTATTATAATAGTCATGCTCTGTACATCACATCATATACTGAAATACAAGAAATCTTCCCCGTCTCGCTTTCCTTCCTACCGTCTTCTTCATCTTCTTACACGTGCCAAAGCGCCACACTCATGACATAGACAATTTCGAGGTAACCCGGAAAAGGTGTCGTTTGTTTGCCGTCTTATCCTCTTCCATGTCGAAACGAACTTTGTTCCCTCCAGACTCATACCGGTTCGTGTTTGGCGCAGTATTGCGAGAGATATGGGGACAATGTGGGGTTCCCGCATTTGGAAGAATGGAGGAAAGGGATTTGCAGGTCGACAATAAAGAACATCGAAGCGAACTTGGAAACGTTTCGCGATTCATGGGATGAAGCCGACGAGAAGCTGCTCCAGGAAGCTTTGCAGAGCCTCACATCACTCAACTCGGATCACAAGTCCTAACACATTTCAATCCCGTTCTGATAATAAAGGCCTAGGGATGATTCCTTTTCCCCCTCTCATTACAATATTATCATTGATCAAGGCAGAAAATTTGGAGCATCGGCCGTTGTTTTGTCCGTTGTTTTGTTGCAAGCAGAATTATCTGTCAAGAACTACAAATCTCTAGGGCATTTCCTAAATATTCCGTTTCCAATTCAGGAATTTCCGAAATATGTTCATTCTGTAATTAATCAGTGATTAGTATCATAAACCAAATAAAACATGAGTTTGAGTCCATTTAACAATACTTAGTATAAGATAAATTAGATTGGTCGGCCTCGTGATTTGTAATTAATCAATAATTAGTATCATCAACAAAATCAAATCAAACATATCGTTTGATATATCTCTAGTTTGAGCCCATTGAATAATACTTGGTATAAACTAAATTAGATTAGTTTTTGACCTCATGATTTTGGGGGACTTCTTCTTCGGTCCAGCTGCACATGATTGCATTTACGATCGGCCGAAATCGTGAGAAGAAGAAGATTGGGCGTAGATTTCACTTTGCATCTCTCTCTCTCTCTGCATCCGTAGAAGACAAAAAAAGCTTCAAAGAGAAAATGCATCTTCTATTGACTCTCTTTCCTTGGCACTATCGGAGCTGTAACCGGATTTAGAGAAGAGATTTGCTCAGCCAGCAAATGTGGAAATCCCACTACCTATACAATAATTGAAGGAGCCGACAGATGATTATGGAGGGAGCCGACAAGTTTGTCTTTCATCCACTATCTTCATCTGCTTTCATGCTATAATAAATGTGGTGTCGAGTATATCTTGAATTCTTTTTAGGTTATGGTTTAGAAGTAATATAAAAATTAATTATTTTTCTTAAGTTATTAGGGTAAGAAGCCAAAACTGAAAAACTTTTAAATTTTTTAACCACCTTTTGTAATTCTTGAATTTTTAGGATTTGATTCTCCTCTCCTTGCAGTTTTTTCCACAAGGATTTTCACGTAAATTTATGTGTTCTTTTATTCTTTTCAGTTTTAATTTCGTTGTAATTTCCGCATCAATTTTAACATTTGGAGATTTTTTGAATAACAAATTATAATTTATGAAGGGGCCCTTGATTGTGTATAAAAGGGGAAGAGAGGACGAGAGAATTAGAGCTTTCTCAAGCAAAACGTAGAATCTCTCAACAGAGGGAAACTTTCTTGTTGTACTTACACCCCTGCAGTGATTTAGCTAGTTAAATCCTTGTAATTAGAATTTGTGTAATTCCTTGAATGAGATTTTATTGGGAATTATGAGGGGCTAGACATCTAATGAGATTTAGGGTGTAATTGAGGTCTGGAAAATATTGAGAGAGTATTTGAATACTTGAGTGATTGTAATCTCCATTATATTGTTTATTTCTATAATAAAATTATATGTTATTCTCCCTATGGATATAAGTATCGATATTCCAATCAAACTACATATATTTAGTGTCCGATATCCTTCCCTTCCGATTATTTTATCAATTAGGTTGGCTGTAGTCCCAATGCATATAATGAGATCTTGTTAAGTCCCTTTTCTCAAAAGAATGTTGCTTCCTCTTAAAGACGATGACTTGGTGCTATTTCCTTACCAGAGATAGCTGCATTAACAAAATACCAAAAAGCCTCTTTTTGAGATGCAGCTTTGCAATTTCAAACCAGAGAAGACAATAGCATTTGATTTGCCTTGACTGAGATGACTCACGTGAACTGGTCTACGGTGTAGTCACCTTGTCAGCCTCAGCCATCTCTTCTGACCCGTCTTCTCCCGGTGCCTGAACTGGTCTATGGTGTGGTCACCTTGTCAGCCTCAGCCATCTCTTCTGACCCGTCTTCTCCCGGTGCCTGAATTCACGAGCTCCACTTTGCATGAGGCGTGGAAAACGCAATCCATCCCTCTCAATCATGCATTGATTAGCGCAAACAACCTGGAGAGACGGGAGCTGCAGAGAAGAAAGTATTTGCCGGGACCCAAGCCGGACGACCGGGTGCAATTACAGCAGCGGGATATCACGGGACCCCAAGTCGCCCCGCGGTGCATGATAGTTGCCGTGATTGATCAAGTACTTCATGGACCGAGTCTCGACAAGTATTTGCCTTTGGAAAGGCGCTCGGGTTCCATTGCTAGAATAATCATTAGGCTTATGAGTGCAAAATGTTACCAGGGAAAAAGGTGGGCTAAACTGTATATCAAGATTGGAAATGTACAGTGGAGTACAATTTGGGGGCTGTGTTTTGACAGATATTTTAAGATTGAAACATAAAATTTGGCGCAATTTCAAGGCGTGTTTTGACAGACGGATTTAAAACGTGAGATAATGAATATGTCCAAAATGTCCATCCATACTAAGCTATATCATTTTCTATACCAAGTTTAGTCTAAATAGCGTTTCTCAAGACAAGTAAAATGCATCAAGCAATAAGCAAGAAAACATGTAGCGTGCTTTCATCTTGTGAACGATGTGATTGAAAAACTAACCACGAATTGGAAACATGTGAGCTGAATATGTCTTTTTATGGACCTTAGCATAATAGCTTACGTTGTCTTTAGGTATGCGATGGATTTAATCACCATATTAGGTCTGGACACTTGATAATACCACCTCTTAGCATCCATGTGACCATTTTAGCTTTCAATAATCTTTCCCTTTTGGCTCCATATTCAGTAATATATGTACTTTTCAACTGAGAAGTATTGATACTCTCCAAAAGTTTTCGTGTTATGTCAAACACACGATCAACAAGTGTCAAAAAATCCAATACGTGGTCAATTCTCATGACACATGAGTCTAGAATTTCGATATTCGATTCCAACATACTGGGTTAATTTTAAAAAATTTCAATAAATGAGGGGTCAAAATGTAAATATATAAAAATATAATAAAATAGTAAAAATAATAAATGAGGAAAAAAAAATCTAGTTTTCTCTACTCTTTTAACTCTTACTTCCCATGACTCACGATTTGTAGTGTAAATTCATTCTAGACTCTTTTATTATTATTTATTTATTAGTAAATTTGAATTAAATTAATTTGATTGAAATAATCAAAAAAATAATAACTTATCATGTATATATAAAAATATACAAAAAAATATAACGTGTCCCAACGTATTAGAATTATCTATATTTTTAGAAATGATATATCAACATGTCATGTCGTGTTGTGTATTGCGTATTGCGTGTCGATATCGATGCTACTTAGCTTATCAAGCTCATAACTACAAACTAGAAACACCTATACTTTTATGATTATAATTAATTCACTTGAGGAAAAATAAAGCATGAAGGTACAACAATTATTAACTTGATACAGAGCAAACATCATCATAATACTGCATGATTTCCCTAATATGGACTTAACAAAGATACCTTCCATAACGTTTTAATCATGCAAAAGATCAACACGAATTGGGGAATGAGAGGACATGCATATGCAATTTGTCTCTCTTAGAGTGCGTTTGGTAATATTTCTATTTTGAAATAGTCTTCTTCTTTTTATTTCTATTAGCTAGAACAAATTTCTAAGTAAAAGAACACATTTGGTAACTACACAAAATTTATATTCTTAAAAAAAAAAAAAAAAAAAGAATATGAATACATTTGATACAACTCACAAATTATTTTGTAACGTAAAATTACTTTTAAATTTTTATTATTTTTTTTAGATTTTTCTTTCTGTCCTTTTTTTCTTTGGGGCCGGACGGCGATAAAGGCCAGCAAATAGCAATCAACAGCGGTAGTGATCGGTGGCCAGTTGGGGGCCAACAGACGGTGAGGGGTGGTGAGAAATAAGAAGAAAAGAAAAGGAGAAAACAAAGAAAATGACTTTTTTTAGAAATTGTTCCCCGAAACAAAAAGTTACTTTTTTTCTTTACAAAAAAAAAAACAAAAACAAAAAGTTACTTCTTTCTACTTCTTGTTTATGTTCAAAATATATTCCTCGGTTACTTTTTTAATCCAAGGAATAAAAAAATTAGTTAACATCACCAAACGAATTTATGTTACTTTTTTATTCCGAAGAATAAAAGAACAGGAAAACAAAGAAATAGGAACATTAATAAACAGGCTCTTATGGTGCGTTTGGTAATATTTCTACTCCAGAGAACAATTTCTTTTTAAAAATAATCTTTTTCTATTTCTACTCTAAAAATAATTTTTGAGTAAAAGAAACGTGTTTGGTAATTATATAAAATTTATATTCTCAAAATAGAAAAAGAACACAAATGCATTTGGTACGATCTACAAATTTTTTATAACATAGAATCCAGTAGTGGGCGGTCGGTGACAGGCAGCGGTTGTCGGCGGATGGTGGATGGCGGATGACAAGGGCAAGGGGTGGCAAGAAATAAGAAGAAAAGAAAAAAAAAAGACTTATTTCTAAAAATTGTTCCCGAAAATAATTTTTTTTTTTTTTCATCCTATTTTTGTTCCAAATCTATTCCCCGGCTACATTTCTATTCCGAGGAATAGAAAAATTAGTTGACGTTACCAAATGAATTACTGTTCTTATTTTATTCTAGGGAACAAAAAAACAGAAAAACAAAGAAATGGGAACAAAAACAAACAAGCCCTTAGTCTTTCAGTTCAAACACAATTCTATCAACCACCTTGAAACTTCTCATTTCCTCGCAATCCCCTTAACCCAAAACCTTGCAAGTGAAACTTCTTCAACAATGGGTTCTTCCTCTGCTCTTGTCGATGAATCTCTTAACCAAGAACCTATGGGCACAAGAATGCCTTTCTTGGAATTGCAGTGAACCAGAATGACCCAGTCACTAGTTTGAGTTCCATTCCCTCTCCAAGACTTCTCGCAACTCTTATCTCTTGCACTGCACTGCACTGCACTGCACTGCCGGATTCCATCACTAGGAGTGGCTCTAAGGTAGTTTATGTAACTAGAAATGCTGGTGATGTTTTTGTCTCCCTTCGGATTTTCCTGGCAGAGAAGGTAAAGGTGGGAAAAATAGAATCAATTTCTTTAGAAGAGGCGGTTGAGAAACTCCGCAGAGGGGTTTCTCTTGCAGGACCCTTTTGGGATCATGTGTTGGGATATTACAGAGCAAGTCTAGAGGAACCAGGGAAAGTGCTATTCTTCGAGTATGAAGATGTTAAGAGAGACACTTCAGGCCACGTGAAGTTATCGGCTGAGTTCTTGGGTAGTCCATTTTCAATAGAAGAAGAAAGTAAGGGAGTGGTTCAGAGATAATAAAACTCTGCAGTCTCAAGAATCTGAGCAGCTCAGAAGCCAATAAGAAAGGAATCATGAGTGTGACCTCCACTTATGAAGATGCAATTGTTGGATTTGATGCATTCTTCAGAAGATGCAAGGAGGGAGGTAGCAAAACCACTTGACAGCTGAGATGATTCAGCGTCTCGACCAAATCACTGTGCAGAGATTGGGTCATTATGGTTTGAGACTATAGGAGATATGGTTTGAGACTATAGGAGATCAGCAGCCCAAAGTGGAGGGGAGAAGATGTCGCAGCAACCGCATGCTCAGTAAAAATTCCAAACAAGCCTCTAGTGACACGGCCTTATCTTTGCTTTGCCGGCCAGTACTTCCAATAAGGTGCTGTGCAGGATTTGCCTGTACTTTTCCTAGTTCATTTTTCAAACATACTTTTTCAACTATCGTTATGGCATGTATCTCCCTCTATCAATCTGGCTAGTCGGATCCCTTTATTTGCTCTGAGTGGTTGATCATCATGACATTCCCAGAATTTCTCTATCTCCATAGAGAATATATCACGTCTCTAATATATTAAGGATTTTCATTAGGTCCACTACCGACATAAGAATTGTTCGCACATTCACAATTGGACAGTTGATATGTGGATAGGTTTGGTTGCAAAACTAGCTCCAAACACATATGCCATTAATCCAATGGTGAATATGCAATGATAGATCACAATGGCAGTGGACCTAAGAATAATTCATATATCAAACATAACAATAGTAATATCTAGAGTTTTATGAAAATATTTAGCATGCTTACCAGTTAGGACAAGAAGAACAAGTCCTCCGAGAGGGCAGAGAAACAGACATATTTGTAAAGGGAGCAATAAGTTCTAGATTGTCATCTTCTTCTTCACAAAGAGCAAAAAATCTTCCTTTCAAGTCCTCCAGCTGCTATTAAACCACAAGCGTGAACTAAGTGGCTTTATATTGTAGACACAAGAACCAGACTTGGCTACTAACCCCTCACTTAAGCAATTCATCTGGTGCAGATGAACAATGACAATAGATCAAGCTCCATTTACAAATTCCCACCAGATGTATCCTGGGAAAAGAAGAGGCAGACGCAAGAACAAGCAGTTTCTGGCATAAGCCATAATGGATGATGTCACCAGTGATCTCTACAGGAACATGAGCCTCCACCAAAATGATGGAACTGATTTCTATCTCGAAGGTCGATCTCTATGTTATATACCAATGAAACTAGCTTAACCATGGCAGTCTTGACAAACTCTATGATTCTTAACTATTCTTAGAGTTGATCCAGTAGGAGATTTCACAAGTTCAAATGCCAAAGCATTTTTCTCGCTGTGAAATGCGACAGAACTTTTCTTTTCCCCTTCCTCAATATCGTACAAGGCCAAGCCAGTGTTTTGCAGCATAAGCAACCTGCTTCAGTTCCTTCCTTATGTCATCAAACGAGTCCCGTACCTCCAGTTTAAGACAATCTGATGCCACAAATTCATAAACTACATTGTCAATTTCAATTGAGCTGCTCCAGCCACTTTGGCAAGTGCTTTTTGGTTCATCGCTGCATTCAATTGCACTATTTCATTCCACATAGAATCCTGAGCATATCTATTTGAAAACAAAAAATAATTTTTGGCATTAGTAGGCTCCAATTCAAGAAGCTTCCTCACTGCATGCCTTCCCAATGGAACATTCCGATGGGTCTGCCAAGCACCTAGGAGAGTTTCTCCAAATAATTGGATCTGGTTTCGAGTCCATATTTTGGACTGGATGTAGAGGTTCACTAAGGGCATGTTTGGTAACCATCCCAACAGTGCCAGATTCTGAATTTTTTGTTCTTGAGAGTAGTTTTGGAACAGAATCGTGTTTAGTAAAAATTTTGTTCCCAAGCACAAATTTCTAATTTTTTGTTCCCGGAAGTACATTTGGAGTAGAATCAAGAATAAAAAAAAAAATTGATTCTTGTTCCCGAGAAAAAATCTAAGAATAGTCAATTTCTTCTTCTTCTTCCCTTTTCTTCTTCTTCATCTACCGCCACCGTTGCGGTTGCCGTCCGCCGTCCACTGCCCACCACCGCCGGTCACCGGCAACCAATCCGACGAGTTTGCCGGAGGCAAGCCCAACCACCAGCGACGCTCTGGTGAGGTCGCCAACCAATTGAAGAAGAGAGAAAGGAAAAAAAGAAAAGAAAAAAAATATTTAAAATTAAAAGGAAATGATTTGGAGTAAAAATTCTGAAAGACGCTTACCAAACACAATTCTATTCCAGAATTAGAAATTTTGGACAATTACCAAACGATTTAAAATACTTAAAAATTGTTCCTGGGAATAGAATAAAAAAGAATAATTTCTAATCAAAAATTGTTCCCAAAAACATAATTGTTATCAAATGCACTCTAAATAATATGAGTTGACCAAGTAAATCTACCATACATCCATAATATTCAATTTTTGGACGCAATCCAAACTCCTCCTTCGTGATCCTAAAGTACGTCTTCTCCTCATCAACATGACCTTCAGAACAGCAAGCGCACATTATTTCTCCATTATCATCCTAGAGAAAGCCTGTAAAGCAGCTTCACCACGTCCGTTCATGGTGAAGCCCGAAATCAAGGCATTCCATGTATAGACATTTTTTGCTCTCATTGCCATAAAAACCTTTGTCCACAAGTGCAGTACCCAAAACTCATTCAAACTTAATCCGTGGCAGTGAATATACTCATGAATCCACTTTCGAGATGCAAAGCTCCCAAGTAGGGTTGAGCATCAGTTCAAGGTTAGCCCTGGACCGACCCTGGATTGGCCCAACCCTGCCGGTCTTGGTCTCGTTCCCAAGAGGACCAGGTCGATCATTGGTCCTAGAATCCTTGGACCAACACCATGCTGGTTAGTCCTCAATCCTAGAAGTTTAGGATCGATTAAATCCGGATCAATCCTGACTCTATATATATATCCAAAATATATTTTATATATTATATATCTAATATATTATTTATAATTGTTTTTATATTATAAAGGGAAAACCCTAAGTCAAACGGCGTCAACAACATTAAACGACTTCTCACGACATCCTCCTCCAATGCTCATTCTCTTCAGTCTTCTTTATTCTCTTAATTTTTAATTTACCAAAATAAAAAAATAAAAAAAACAACTTCCCCACTCGACACTCGCCCCACTCAACTTCCCAGCTCAGTGCTCAACTTCCCATCTTATCCTAGATCTTTATGAGCTATCTTAATCTTTTTTATGATATCTTGCTTTTAGCTAGTTTGAAATTTCTATTATTGTCTTATCTTAAATTTGTTAAATATGTACTAATTTTTATAATTTGGTTGCACAACGTTGTATTATTGATGGATATGTAATTTGAAATAATAAGTTTACCTTTTTAGAGAATACAAAAAATAAAAAAAATAAAAATTATCAGTTGATCTCGAGAATCGGACCGAACCCATTGGATCGGTCTAGTCCTCAGTCCGAGGCTTAATAGAGTTGGTCATCGATTTCAAAAAATGAGGATCAGTTTAGTCTTAGAGCTAGGGGATGGATCGGCTCAATTTATATCATGCTCACCTTTACCCCCCAAGTGAACACAAGCCGATAAAGCCCCCACCTTCGTGAACTCGGTCGATTTGACCCCATCAGCCTGCATTTCCCTAAACAAATCGAGAGGTTCCACGAATTTCCTATTATGGATGTGACCAGTTATTAGCACATTACAAGAAACATAATTCCTCTCACCCATTTCATCAAACGCCTTATAGGCATCCTCAATCAGCAAACAAACACCTGTATAAACATCAACGTCAAAGTTTGCCTTGGCCACGTAAGCGTGCGCGGAGTGATTTTAAGCATTTCGCATATGCCAAAAACTAGTTCAACCTTCCTTTCCTTCCCCAGAGGTGGAGGGGAGAGATCTGTGGGCTTGGTCCGCCTCTGCGGGGCCCTACATAAAATTAAAATAAAAAGATAATAAAAGTCAATAGGTCAAACGCAAAAAGAGGAAAAGCAAGATGGGCTGCTTCGTCCGTGGAGTGAGCGCAAGAGGAGAGAGGCAGTGTTCCACCGAGAGAGAGAGAGAGAGAGAGAGAGAGAGCACGCAGGATAGGAGGAAAAAGGCAGCGGCTTCCAGGCCCAATTCGAGTATTTTATTCATGAAACTGAGGACTGTAAAGTTGATTGGTTTAGTTGCTCCAATTGCGGTTAGGATTTTCTTACTCCATTTATGATAATCTATTTCATGAACGATGAAATATTGTTATATTATTAATGTTGAGTCTATAGTGTATAACTAGAAAAGAACACTTTGTGTATCCTACTATTCTTGGTGATCAATGGAAATTTTTTAGTGACTTGTGATTTTTCATTCGTTGAATTACCACATAAAATCTTGGTGTTGTTGTTGCATTTGTCTTCATTTAGATATTGTGAGGTTGTATGGTGAGAATATATTATCGTTGTTAATGGGGTTGAGTCGATTTCAATTAGTTTAGTTTTAAGGAAGATACTAATCTTAGAATGGGTAAGTTTTTAGTGAATTGTTGTTCAGCTCTCCCCAACAAAGTAGTCTTAGAACTCAAGTTACCAAATCTAGAGTCAACAGTCACTTAGAGAGGGTTGTTGATGGTCTAAACCTAAGTTTCATGTGTGAGGAGGGAGATTATTCGGATTTATCTCACGTTAGTTATGGAAAAGGCGGATGGTCAGTTTATAAATATGAGGGAAAGCCTTATCATTTAAGCTAATTTTTGAAATGAAAGGGCCCCAAACTGCTAATACCTTATAGGCTAGAAGCAAAAGGAGGAATCCACCAATGGAGGGGCTCGTCCCGTGTAGCCTCTAATCAAGTGACAGAAAGAGTTCATTATGCAACTTGCCGGTGACTTTTCGAAACGAAAACACGCAACAGATAATTGACTATTTAATTAAATTTGAAATTACTGAACACTCGGACAACACTATATTTTGGTCGCTTGTTCGTCGTTCACCCTTTGCCCACTAATTTCGATAAACAAGCTTTAGTGAACATGTTTTTCTAGTGTTGCAGATCAGACTCGGGTCATTGGTTTGGTTCACATAGTATATGCTCTGAAACGACTCTGTCATGAGGAGACCCTCTGTATATTCATCTTTGTATCGATATCAACCGATGTTCCTGTGTACAAGAAGAATGTGATCAACAAAATTGAGAAAGACGAAAAACATCATCCTAACCGCTATGGACGTTTCCTCCAACTACACACTAAGAAAAGATTTTGAATCAGGTCATATTGAAGGTGGTGAAGAGGCATGTGAACGGCTGCCCTGACGGCTTGATGCCCTGAACAGCATACCCAGCACCTCCTTCATGTTCGGCCTGGCCTGCGGCGACTCAGCCGTGCACCGTGTCCCGATCCTCAGCAATTCGCACATCTCCTCGGCGCCCTCTGCCAGTCCGGACCCCATGAACACAACGGGGATGGTGGACCGGCCCGACCGGCGCCCGCTCCCCATTACCCTCTTCGCCCACTCCACCAAGCACTCCTCTCCGCCATCCACGGCCCGCCTCCCCGTGGCCAGCTCCATTATCAGTACCCCGAAGCTGTATACATCGCCCTTGGTCGTGGCTTTCCATGTCTGCCCGTATTCAGGCGCCACATAGCCGATCGTGCCAGCCACCATTGTGCTGACATGGCTGTCCCCGACGTTCACGACCCGAGCCAGGCCGAAGTCCGTCACGTGCGCCCTCCCGCTCTTGTCGAGCAGCACGTTGCTCGCCTTCACATCGCGGTGCACTATCGGAGGGTAGCATTCGTGGTGCAAGAACACCAAGGCGCAGGCCACATCGACCGCAGCGCTCATCCGCCTCTGCCATGTCATGTGCACTCGATCCGGGATGAGATCCTCCAAACTCCCGCCCTCCATGTACTGGTAGACTAGTATCTTCTCCGACCGATAGAGGCACCAGCCATAGAGCGGCACAAGATTCGGGTGAGGCCAATCGAAGCAGTCCCCGCGTAAGACCTCCATCTCGGCTTCGAACTCTTTCTCCCCTTCGATGCCTTCTCTTTGGAGCTTCTTCACGGCCACCTCTCTGCCGTCCGGCAACACGCCTCGGTACACCGTCCCGAAACCACCCTTCCCGATTACTTTCTCATCCGAGAAATTGCTCGTCGCCTTCAGAATGTCACCATAAGTAAATGCTATCTTGACTAATTGGATCACTGGAACCGACTCGGACAACCACGGGGAGGAACTGCTCGAGCTCGATCCGAATTCCCGGCGGTACTTTATTTCTTCTAGCAGGTATTCGGGTAAGTCAAGCGGGCTTTTGACGGACGAGAAAAGTATGAATGATAAGATCCCAAATGCCAAGAAAATAACAGCTAGAGCAAAGAGTACCAGAAATACCCTAAACTTCGAAGGCTTCTTCTGGCCTGATCTCGTGTGATTCGCCGATGGATGGGGTGGTCGATCAGGGAAAGACTGAAGAACCAACAGAGGGTCGCCGAGGAAGGACTCTTTCTCAAACGTAGCTAACTGCCCAGTCGCGGGGATCACGCCAGATATCAATGGATTGTAGGAAACATTGAACTTGCTCAGCTCAGTCAAATCCTTCAGGCTCGAAGGGAAAGTGCCCGAGAAATTGTTGGAGGACAAGTCGAGATTCTGGAGGCACTTGATCTCGCCTATTTCCCGTGGAATTTCCCCAGAGAACCTGTTGCCGGAAATGTTCAGAACCATCAGGGGCAATTCTCCTATTTCCTGAGGGAACTTCCCAGAAAAGTTATTGATGCCGAGGTGTAACATGCTAAAGTTGTGCATCTTGCCGATATCAGAAGGAATCTCACCGGAGAGCGTATTCCCACTGAGCTGAACGTAACCTGATATTTGATTTGTCCTGACCGATGTACCGGGAGCACATATCGGGAATAGCCAGACTCCTTTGAGCAATTGGTCCCATACGCTCCTACATGTTTTCCTGGAAAGAAGGTCGTACACAAAATTGAAAGGAGGATAATCTGCAGGAATCCATCTCCTCATCATTAAGCACTCGCCCGAGCCAGGTATGATCCTGCCACGTTGCTGGTTTGATTCGAAAGTGGGCATCGGGTTTTGGCCAATATCCGATAGCTCAGGTGGTATATGTCCAGAGAGCTTGTTGTTAGCCAGGTTTAACCATAACAAGCTAGAGCAGTTCCCTATTTCTGGCGGAATCTTGCCTACAAGCTGATTATTCGCCAGCATCAACCACAGAAGAGAGCTCAACTTTCCAAGGCTCGAGGGGATCGTCCCAGTCAGTTCATTGAAGGAGAGATCAAGTGCTTGGAGGTGCGGAAAGTCACCGTACTCCAAGGGTATGCTTCCATTGAATTGGTTGTAAGCAAGAGTCAAGTACTTCAAACTCGGCATTCGCCATACTCCAGAAGGCAACGGACCAGAAAAATTGTTGAAGCTCAGATCTAATCTGACGACATTAGACAGATTAAGAATACCAGACGAATACAATCCACCAGTATAGTAATTTGTGTGCAGTACGAGATACTTGACCTGTGTGAACTTCCCAAGAGTCCCTTGTATTTCACCCCCAAAGTTATTCCTGCTCAAGTCCAAAAAATTCCAAGTTCTTCAAGTCGAGCAGAGATTCAGGAATCTCTCTCGAAAAGCTGTTGTTTCCTAGAAACAATGCTTCGAGACTGGCAATCGACCCTATCTCTGGAGGAATTGGGCCCGTGAAGATGTTTCCCCAAAGATGCAATATGAACAAGTGCTGGCAGTTCGAAATTTCTCCTGGAAACTGCCCTGAGAAATTATTTCCGGATAAATCCAGTACTTCTAAACTGCAATCAGCCGTAAAACTCGATGCGGGGATATTTCCGTTCAAATAGTTGTCATAAATAATGAACTTCTGAAGCCTTCCAAACCCTTTCCATATGTTCCCGCTGAAATCATTCATGCTCAAATCAAGATACCGCAACTTATCGCATCGATCGAAGACATCCTCGATGCTACCGGTGAGATTATTCTCCGAAATGTTCAGAACCACCAAGCTGTTGCAGATTGCGGGAACACTTCTCTGAATCCCGCCTCTGATGCGATTCTTCGATAAGTCAAGCGTCTGCAGGTTGCTCAAACCAGTCAAGCTCAGTTCGTCGTCGAGAATGTTGTGCGATAAGTTGAGGTACACAAGGTTGTTGCAGTGGCTCAAATCAGCTGGAATCTCCCCGCTGAGGGTGTTCGATGAGAGATCAAGATGAGAGAGCTCTGTCAAGGCAGAGAAATTCCAGAACAAGGTTCCCGAGATGCTGCTCCCCGAGAGGTTCACGCCAGTGACCCTGTTGTAATTGCACGTGATGCCCTTCCAATCACACGGGTTTGAGTTATTAACATTCCATTCAGAGTAATGAACTCTGTTCACCTTATTGGACTCTTCAAGGAATGATTTCAGATCCAACAGGACTACCCTGTCCGTGTCCAAAGAATTTCCAAGGACCAGACTAACTGCTTTTTAACAGAAAACAAGAATGAAGTAAATACTTGAATCCAGCATCATCCTCTGGAAAACGAGAGAAGTTTTCTATTCCAATTTGCGAATTTCGAAGAAAGCAATGTGAAAACGCGGAAAGAGAAAAAAAAAAAAAAAAAAGCGGGGGAATTCAGAGAGATTCGCGATTGAATTTTCAAGAATTCTAAAAACCCACTTGGGATATGAGCCTAAATTCCGAATTTTACCATAACGTGAAGACTGACAGTTCAAGAACCGGGAAGAGCTCGAAAGAATTACCTCCGAGAAACACCAAGAAAGCAAAAAGGATGATCCGCCAAGGATCAGTTTCCTCCTCTAACATGATAATTACCAGCTCTCTCTCTCTCTTCTTCTTCTTCTTCTTCTTCTTCTTCTTCTTCTTCTTCTTCTTCTTCTTGGTTGAGCTATACAGCGGTGATCAGGTGCAGGAATCTAGCCGCAACCGTGCAGAAGGAGAACAAGCGACAAAAAATCAATCCAGAGGATGTTTCAGTTCCAATTCAATATTTGTGCGAAGTAGAAAATGTTCGAGTTGCCGTCGAAGCCCAGCGACTGCATGTAGACCAAAAGCCACCCGACCTTGGAGCGAGTGCACGTTAGCTTCTCCGAATTCTCGTATTCTTTAATCTGGGCAAACATAAACTAATTTTTTTTTCTTAATAAACAAATCAACGCAAAACAGTGGTCAATCTCTCGCGGTTTTTAGCGAAGAAAGAATGCAGGCAGGGGGGGAGAGAGAAGAAAAGATTTTTGGCAAGGTAGGAGCTGTTGAGCCGCCCACGTTGACCAGATTCTTGATCTTGGCTTTGACGCAGCAACGTGTTTTCTTGTTTCTGATTCTTCTTCTGTCCGGGTGGGTACTTGGATTCATTCTAGAATATTGGGTTTGTGTGTTCCTTTAAGGCTGTCTGAAATCAAGAAAAGTATGTGCTGTGTTCAAAATGAGAAGGATGGGAAAAGGCAGTAAAGGTTAAAATAGGTGGTGCCGGTTCGTGAGTTGCTTGGCAAGTACACCAAAGGAGGACAATTCGCCTTTGAAGACTTCCCCCTGTCCAGGGCCACTTTCAGAAAATCCAGCCCCCATGGTTTTAGAATTTGCCATTACCAGAGAATCGAACTTTGAAAAGAGTTAGGACAAATTGCAACGGCATCCTCGTTCACGTGCAAATTTTCCAGCTAATAATTTCATGTGATAATTATTGGGATATTATTCATATTTCTCGTCGACAAGATTGCTCCTCGGTAAGCAAGCGGTAGTCCGGGCCGCCTTGATAAGGGTTGCATGGGCAACATGCCGAGCAGCTAGAAGGTTTATATAGTTTGAAACCATATTTTATTGATAAGTTGAGCTCATGAAAACTTACTGATTATATATAATATTTTTCTCTTGTAATTGAGATATGTAACGGAGAGGTGTGAATTGCTAATTATGATGATATTCTCTACTAGATGTAGCCCAAGTTTAAGGGTAAGTCAAGATAAAATCGTATGTCTTGATCTATTTTCTCGTTTTTTTTTTCTTTTAATCTCTATTTCATTATAATTGTAGGTCGAACCCTAACAGGCATAAAAATCCACCTAATAGATAATGACAGCTATCGAAATTGCGAAAACTCACCGGTTATCTTTTCTTGTTCTTTTTTTATTGATAAAATCTAGGATGGTCCTCTCAAATCTGCGAAATGTGTACTTTTTTTTTTTTTTTTTGAGTTGAATTTATAGGTTTTTATTGACAGACTCAGCAGAGCCAACATCAAGTGAAATGCAAGAAAGTCCAAACTCCCATGTCAGAAAATGACTTTGGAAGCCAATTGATTCGTCTTGTTCATGGAATATTTTGCAGCAAAGATTTAACACACAAGACAAGCAAAACTACAAGGGAAACAGAACATAAACAGAGGAACAGACCTGAGGAGTACAGCAGAGCGGAGTCCTTTTTTTGTCTGCACAGGAACATGCCACGCGTCTGTATCTACAGCACAAGGACAAGGGAGGAGTTGGTTGGTGGCCGTTTTAATAGTCAAAGGACAGGTTTAAACAAATCAAATCAAGCATTAGTTGCCAATCCCACGAGTAGTCAATGGCTGACCTGAATCTTTTGATTTCTTATTGATGCACTCCACAATTTTTAATTTTTTCAGAATCAACACCAAAAAAAAAAAAAAAACCCTTAACTATATCCCGAACTTTATTTTATGTCATTATAGACCGTAACATAAATACTCCAACAAGTATCATAAAAAATTTCAAACAATATATCCCACGATGGAATTGAAATAGAGAATATAAGTTTGGATTTTTTTCATAACACAAAAAAGAAAAGTTGGGTAAATTTAGGATTTTTGATGACACTCAATAAAAAAATAAAAAAAAATTGAATATTTACATTTCAATGGACATAGTCTAAGGTTTTCTTGTGCTATTTGTGTCCCCTTTCCGATTCTCGTGTTTATAACTTCTCACCCCTTAATTCCCTTTTATTTACATTTGGACCGCACTTGCTCCCAAATTGGTACCTCAACAAATTAGCCCAATTAACCTTATTACGCAACAATCTGTGATCAAGTCTCACAGCATCAGGTGGGGCCCTGATGCTGTGGTGTTGCAGTCGTCGGCTCAAGTTCTTTGTCTTGTTCGCTTTCGTACTCAAGTTGAGATGGAGTGATTGGGATGGTACAGAAAGGATTCGGATGGCGACAACGACGATGATCTCCATAGAAAAAAGAAAGGAAAGTAAAGGAAGCAATTCTAATTTTATTGCTGTTTTGGCGGTTCTGGATGAACTGAAATAAAATGGAGAGAATTTAGGTTAGTAAATTTAGGCTCTATTTGTTTCGCGAAAAATAAATTATTTGCAAAATATTTGTCAAAAAATGATTACTTATATCACTTGTAAGAACGAATTGATGAAAAATAAATGTCATATTCCTTGAAAATAATTTAGATATAAATTATTGTCAGTAATAAAAACATTTTTCACTGGCTAATTATTTCAAACAATATAAATGATTGTTTTTAAATCATTCATTTTTTGTGAAATAAACGGAACATTAGTTATATCCTGTTTGGTTAAAAAAAGAGAAAGATCATATGTTTATTACCATTCTATGCTTGTACTTCTTCACGGGTAAAATTATGAAAATTAGCATTAGTAAATTAACGAATGCCATAACTTACTTGTTACAAAGGGTTAATATCATGAAAACCCCTAAACCGATTTATGACAAATTTACTTTAAACTAATTTATTTACCATGAAAGACCCGGATTGGTTTATCTATGATAAATTTACCCATACTAATTTTTTGACCATTAAAAATCCCAAACTAGTACATTTGTGACAAATATACCATTCGTTATTTTTATTAAATTGAATCAATATCACGAAAAACACAAAACCGATTCATTTATGACAAACGAAGAGTAAAACTCCAAATTGATACACCCGTCAACTGTGACTTATCATCTAACTTAGCAATTTAATAGTAAAATTTAATGAATGGTAAATTTGTCATAAACGTACGAGTTTTGGATTCTCCATAACACAAATTCGTATCATTGGCCCAAATGTGCTTTCTGTCCTTATGGCCATTAAAAACCAACGTGTGACAGCACGTCTGGTCATTAGACATCCGACGAGATTTGTTTTGGTCTCGCGGCAGCATGTGGCCGTTGTCATGTCAAATTCGTTTACTTGGTCTTGTTTACGAAAATTGTGAGTGTAGGATTTGTAAGGGTCATTACGGACAAAAACTTAACATAAGATAATTTTAGGCAGTGCAAATGAGGGACCACTTTGGCAGTTTTCGAAGAGTTTAAGGGCCTAATTTAGTTTAGTTTGGGGACCAAATTGACAATTGCAAATGCATGGAGAGGACCAGGCCGACAGCTACTTCAAGAAAACAGACAAGAAAGAAAAACAGGAAAAATCCTAAAACCTAAGTTACATACGATAATGACCCTGTTAAGTAATTTCTCTATACTTCAAAAGAACAGCCTAATAAAAGCTCTAGAATTTCTCTATTTATTTGCTTAAATTAGTGACCTAACGATAATCATTTAACAGAATTCGTGCACATCTCATATGCAGAGGTATCAAACGGCACGGAATTTCAATGAAAATGTCAAAGCGTGAGCAACATCCATGAGGTTAAGCAATTTTTTTCTTTTTAATATGTGGAAATCTTGATAGTGAAGCTTTTATCGATAAGTCAAATTGACTCGACGCTACTGAACCGATTCGCACGTGTGTCTAAGCAATCTTTCGTGAACGATACTCCGAATGCAAATTCAGTCCTAAACATCAAAACTCCGAATGCAAATTCAGTCCTAAACATCGAAACTCAGATTGGCTCGAAGCCAGCCAAAATCCAAGTTGGACTAGCAAAAGAGAAAATCCCATCATTCCAAATGCGAGTTCATTCCACTAAAAACTGTTTTAATCTAAAAGCAATGGCCGGCGGGTCGTTAGATCGGATTGGGGATTGAAAACGTGTGTCGAGCAATGATGCATCGACGAGGTTTCTCGGGTCAGCATTTGCGGCTGGTTGTCTCCTCCTCTGTCTTGGCCGACAAGCTCATCGAAAATTCAGACGTTGAACAGACGCTGCATCTAGATAGTCCAAGATTTCGTCCCTCGTGTGGGAAATCGCTAATGCTATTTTTGACCGCATCAACGTCGGAAAGAAGAGCAAGAAAAACGAGAGAGAGAGAGAGAGAGAGAGAGGCTTCTTCTGGGGCCATTCACAAGGCCTTTTTGCGAGACTCGTGAAGAACAAGGTGATGGTGAGTATGGTCTGAATTTTTGAAGTCTCCCCCCCCTCTCGGTGTGAAGATGGCACCGGGTTAGTCGTGTTTAGTGCGGTCCCGTGAGCCGGTCCCCACAAGCAAAGTATTGTCCTTTCAAGGCAAACCCTTTCAAGGAAAGAAAGGAAAGGGAGAAGGCTTGTCGAGCACGTGATGATGATTGACTTGGACGGATGGTAAAAACGTCTTGCTCCGAGATCATCTAGGATTTTTGCCTTCTTGAGTTCCCCCTAGTCCCGCCTCCACCTGGCCCCGGCCAGGGGACTAGTGTTCACCCCTGAGGGACATGGGTTCCGCAACTAGCTACCCGAGTCTAGCCATTGAAGACCCGTTTTATGGCCGGCCGCCACCGCCCTATCGAAAAAAGTTCCAGAAATTTTCTGGAACATGAAAACATTTTCCATTAACTTTTTTGGTCAGTGCCAAACATTCAAAACTGGAAAGATTTTAGCAAAAGAAAAATAACAAAGAAAAGACCCTTTTTGGACTGGGTGTGGGCTGCACAAGAGACAAGTTTATCTTACCGTCCTAAAGGAAATGGATGGAGATGATTAGGCTAATCCTAATCAATTGGGCCTGCGAGTTGTTCACCAAGTCCATTCAACTCCATCAACTCAGTAAAAGCCTATGTGAGATTGAAAATTCGGATGACAAAGACTGAGTTTAAGCCCACGTCACCAACCAAACCCACCATAAAATTCCTGTGAACCACCCAAGCTGATTTTCTCAAAGAGAAATCAACATAGACATCACTTTTTAATTTTCTTCATCTCCACGGAGTCTCCACCTCCACACATATTGCTATTACCCTACGCAGCGCAGGGCCACATGCTTCTGCACCTAGGCCTCGGCCACCCGCTCTCGCTCCCGTGGCCGACTCGGCCGCTGATCTTGACAGCCAAGTACCAATTCAGTACAGCTCAAAGACCAGGTGGTCCGGTTCCCAATTCTTAGGTGAGATCAGACCGGAAGCTGATCACCCCTAGTGAGTGTTAGGCACCAAAATCATAAGCTCTCCAAATTCGAAATTCATATGAGAAAGATCGAGCCTAGGCCCGAGTCGCCAACTAAACCCACCATAAGATACCTGTGAGTGTTAGGCGCTAGTGTATTAAAGATCTATAGATTAGAATCGAAATACCAAGCGTGCAATTTGTTCAATGAACAGATCAAGTTCCCGTGGATTTTAAGGTCGAGTTCGCCTCTTCCTCGCGTCCCGATTTTCCTCATCTTGTCGCCTAAATTCACAATACCTGGCACCAACCGCCGGAGACGGTTGAATATACAACACCAAATGAACCGAAAACTACCTCCGTTCTCTTCCTACTCAGCAATTTGCAGATGTTTTTCCTTGAGTTTTGGTCTCCCCTGTACCTTTGCAAAGAAAAATTCCGTTTCCCCACCGGCTAAGCAACAAGCTTTAGGCAGGGGCCTGTCCTCTTCATCAAGTTATTACCGCATCTAGCATAACAACGATGTCTCCATCGAATCTCCGGCTACATCTTACACCAAGAACATGGCGCAATTCGCAAAGAACCGTGCTCGCCCTTAAAGAGGGAATCGCAACTCCGAGACCACAGCACTCTCTAGCCCTCGTTGTTGAAATGTGAAATATATCGTACAGGCAGGGATAAACTTCTACTTATTCAAAGAAAATGTTGATGATGAAGTTTCGGCATAGTACCCATATCAGATAATCACACTTCTAGTACTCATCTGCTATAACCAGTACACCGATAATTCCCTTCACACCTTTTATTTGGACCGAACTTTGGTGACTTTCCGAGGCTAGAATTTCATGTTAAGAATCTTGAAAAGAGGAATATGCGAGGCCGGAGTTCTAACAAATGTGGGAGGGTCAATCTCTCTCGAGATCGATTCCTCCCTAAGCGCAACCAATGCGACCTTTCTCCTCTGCTTCTGGTCCCGCCACCTCTGGAGCTGATCCTCCATTGCTGCTTTGGCAGTCTCAGCAGCCTCCGCCCGGCTGGCCGCCTGTTCAGCCCGAGTCCTGAACTCACTGATCCTCGTGCTTGTCGCTTCGAGCTCTCTCTTCAGGATCTCCACCTCTTGCTTGCTTCCCGATGCAATGTGCTGATTCGAGTCTTCCACTGACGACCTATGCATTTCATCTGCCTTCTTTGCCAGGGCAAGTAAGGACTCGTACTCTTCCAGTGAAATCGTTATGTGGGTGCTGTTCTCGTCTCCTACACCTTCTTCCACTTCGCTTGATGCGTTTTCAAATATTTCCTCATCTTGAGCAGTGATTTCTACTGGCGCAGTGGCAAACGTGAAGTTTTCGGACTCCTCAGATGCCTTATCGGCTTCGTCCTTTAACTTCTGGTATTCCTTCTTGGCTTCACCAGCTTCCAGCGCTAGCTGCTGAACTGCAAGATAAAGCCCTGACTTAACACTATCCGCTCTAACTTCAGCTGCCTCTGCAGCTGCGACTTTTGACCGGGTTTTGTGAAGCTCGGATTTCAGCAAGGCCAGTTCAACCTGCGCTTCAATCTCTTTTTCCTTCATCTCACTCAACTCAGCCTCTGCATTCTGCAAATCTTCAGTAAGAGTTTCAAGATCGCAGCTCATGTGGCCAAGCCTTTCATTTGCAGTTTTCAGTTCATGCTTCAACTGATTTAACTCCATCTGAAGCACTTCGACGTAAACAGCTTGGTCCGAGACTTCCCTTTTCTTCCCTTCCAAATCCGCTTTCCACTTCTCCAAATCAGCCGTGGCATCAGAAGTGGCCTTCTCAGATGAATCGAGCATCTCGTTCTCTTCCCTGAGGTCAGATTTTAATGACTTAACATACGCGGACTTGTCCAGGAGCTGGTTCTCCAAGTCCTCGATCATCCCCACTTGATTTTTCAGATTGTTCAACTGCTCCTGCATTTGAACCACTTCATTCGTCGCTAAATCTATCTCGGCATCTTTCTGAGAAATTATGTCACATTTTTCATTTTCAGCTTCCATAGCAGCTTGCTTCGACATTAGGAGAGCTTCATTGAGCTCCTCTACATGCTCCCGGAGTACTTCAACCTTTCCCTTCTCTATTTGAATTTCAGCTTCCAGCTCCTCCGTTCGGGTTAAAGCCTTCATCCTTGCCTCTCTCTCGACGGCAAGCTCGGTCTCCATCCCAAGCAACTCGACTTGGGCAGACTTCAGCTCGTTCAATACATGAGAAAGCTGCTCCCGGATCTTCACAGTTTCCAACAGCTGATCAGTGATTTCCTTGGTCTTGGACTCCAGCTTGTCGATATGAGTGCTGGCTTGAATGCATTCCCTTTCATATTGGTCCCTCTCGAGCTCAGATTTCATCAGCTGAGAGGAAAGTTCGTCTACTCTTTCGCTGTATTGCTGTAGCTTGAGGAGAGCTTGCATGTAGGCAGATTCCTTGGCCTCGAGTTGCACCTTGTAATTCGCCAATTCCTTCTGCAGGCCTTGAAGCTCCTCTTTATCAGTCTCTGTCTGAGATTCAGCAAACAACATCAGAAAATTCGGATGTTTAAGCATTCTTGATCAAATATGCCTTCATGATCCTCATAGTCAATCAACTAAAGCCAGCATGAAGTGTTCTAGTTTCTCTCTATTTTTGACTCTTAAAGAAATTGCGAAACCATGGAATGAGTAAAACCTCTCGCGCCACGGCATTTCAATCAGATATGATCAGCCACGGCGCTCGTTTGCAATCTTGCTGCGTCTTTTTAGTTTCTACAAAAAACAAAAACTCCTCCTAGCTAATAACATGGACTCCTAGTTGCCCACTCAAATTTCTCTCGCCGGACTTCTGCTCAGCGCAACATCATGAAACTAAACTACGCACGGATTTCCACATCAGAACATATCGCCATCGACCACAGACCATCCTGTGAACAATCCAAAAAAGGATGGCAAAAGTATCAAGCATAATAAGCCACAAATCTTACGTCGCTGCTGGTGGAACGGTGCTTCCTATGATCGCCCTTCTCGCCAAACAAGGACAGCGCAACTTGGACCGGCTCGATCGGTTTCGTATCGATTTCACCCATGCTTTGCTATCTGCGAGAAGCTCCTGAGAAACCGAGTCTTGTCGCGAATTGCCCAAAGAAACCTGCACCAAACGAACATGGACATACAGTAAACACGAAAGAGAAATACTAATAACCGATCAGGCGATCTAGCATGTGCTCAAGTTGAAACAACGGAGTCTCAAACGCGTCAATCTGTCAGAATCAAGAAACCAAGCATAATTCGTAGTTTTGTCCAAATAAGACATCGAGGGCTTCCACCACCTCAGCCGATCTACTTTTCGACTGTCTATGCATCATGACGTATCGTATGGAAACTGCAAACAATACAGACGCTGCAAACGACAGCATCGCCGCCACTGGGAACCGTTCTCCGAGGGTATTATCGAAGGGCTGCTCAAGAAAAACAAACCAAAGTCCGACACCACACCTCTCCAAGAAATTATCGTTTCCACAGCCTAAACTAAAGCGATCACACAATCTCGACTCGAATCTTGGCAAATGCAACACGACCCCCATGAGACCATGAGCTACAGGCGCGCTCGAAACTCCAAACCGTCCCGACCCACTTCTCATTCCCACCACCCCGATGGAAAACCCGTACCTGGTTTCTCCCGACCTTTCAGGCGAGACGAGGGCGCGCGCTCTGCAGCAAAACGGAGAGAAGAGCCCGGGGGAGATGAAGTGATTCCCCCGGGGGAAGAAAGACATGGTTGTGAAGAGATCGTGGAGCACGATGTGGCGAGAGCTTGTCGGGATCGAAGCGTGCTTCCGAAGGGGGGGTGGTTTGGAAACAACGATCGAACCCGCCGACGCTTCGTGGGGATCGATGTTTGCGCAAACTGGGCGGGAATGCTGTCGCCTCCTTTTTTCGGGATTTCCCTTCCGTTTCTTCCTGGTTTTTATTAGTATTATTATTAATGAAAACATCAACATCTATTAAAAAATTTATAATTTTTTGAAAATGGGTCTTACAAAAAATTGTAAGTTAAAAAATATATAACAAATTTATCCCGAACTAATTTCTTTTTCTGATAAAGTTAAGAAATGAATAGATTTTGCAGAATATATACAAGGAAAAAGAGGCGGCCAAGACCTACAAGAGACAGACACGATAGTTAAGTCAAAGAGATTGTAAGGGTGCCGTGGTTCCAGGAAAAAGCAAAAGGTAACAAGAACACAATAGAGGAAAGAAATTGATACATTTATAACAAATTTACCATCTGTTAATTTCATTAATTTGGATTAATATCATGAAAGATCACAAATCGATATACATGTGACAAAAGGATGGCAAAACCCCAAATCTGTACGATCATCAACTATCACATGTCATCCAATTCAGTCATTTGACGATAAAATTTAATGAAAATTAACAAATGATAAATTTATCATTGGTGTACTAGTTAAAATTAATTTTTAGTAAATTTGTCAAAGAATTACCAATTTGAGGTTTTTCATAATATTAATTCTTCTTTTCCAAATGATTCCACAAAAATTCTCAAATTTGATGCAAGTGATTTTTGCGACAATAAAATTATTTGAAATAAATGTAATACAAATGTACCATTTTGAGATTTTTATGACATTTCTTCCACTTGCATATTCCTAAACACAGAGCAAAATGCTCTATACTAATGTCATTTTTTTCTACCCATGTGGTTTTGTTGGAAAGGACCTATTGTGCTGTCATGTCGCTGTGATTCCATCCATAGCATTGGAGGTAAATAGAATATTCCCTACACCTTTCGATCATTTATTTGATAAGCATGTTTGTCCTCTTCGTCTCGATATAAAATCAAGAAACCGGTGCAATCATGTACGCAGACCGTTTGAAGTATGAACTTTTTTGCGCTGTTGATAAATTAGTACGATGAGATGTGGGGATTTCGTGTGAGAGTCGAACCACACGGCAATGACACGTGGCATAACAAACTGATAAAAGAAAATGAATTTCTTCAAATTGAATGCTCAATTTGTTTCGTGAAAAATAAATAATTTAGAAAAATATCCTCTAAAAATGATTGATTGGATCATTTGAAATTGATAACAATTAATATATATAAGCATTTTTTTATTGATGATGAAAATATTTTTGGTCATTCATTTTTATAAATGATACAAGTAATCATTTTTAGGAAAAAAATTTCAAATAATTCAATTTCTATGAAATAAATTGAGTCAAAATTTCTCGTAGGATGACAAGCATATCGTGTAAGTCATGTAACGCGTGGGTCATATGACTTCCATCACATGACCGATGCATAAGATACTCTGTCTCTGGAGCAGTGAAAATTAGTTGAGTACTTTTCTTATGGGTTTTCTGGTTGCAAAACTTTGAATGGAAGAGGATGGATGGCCTGATGATACACCGGGCTACTCATTTGTTAGCTAAAATATGAATATGAGCTAGAAAATATATTACATCGTTTGACATAAAAAATCTGATTTGATTTTCCTAAATAATCATACATTATTCAAATGCTAATAACTTGTGTATGAATAGTTTGGAAACTGAGTATGGACACAAAAATCTTGGATTGGTCTCGATGGGCCTCAACACAGGCTCCAGGGATCTAGATAGGGGTACTTAGCTAGGCTAGGGCTCAATGGACTAGAGCACGACCTTTGTGAACTCGCGCTTAAGTGTTGGGGATCCAAGCTTGAATACTGGGATCATGTGCTCAACCTTCATGGACCAAAGCCCAAGTGCAGGGCATGAGGCATGGGCACTGGAGCTTTGGGCTCGAAACTTGATGGATTCGGGCACAAGCACCGGTGGTTTGAACCTGAGCACTAAAGTCCCAAGCTTTGCCTCAATGGACTTAGGAGAGCGTGCCAAGATCCAAGCACCAACACCAAGGTCACACTACAATGAACTAGGCCCAAGCTTCAAAGACCTGGCCTTGGATGCTCAAAATCTTAATTTTTGCGCCAGAGTATAGACTTGGCCTTGGATGCCCGGCCTTAGTCGTGTTTTGGAAAATGATTTTTTTATCTTTTGAAAAGAAAATCATTTTCCTAAATTTAACCATAGGGTTTCCATTGATTAGGAAAATATTTTCTATTGACTCATTTTTCTAAATGAATCAAATGTTGAAAAATGAGACAAATGTTTTCCATGAAACAAAAGGGAGCCTTGGCCGATGTCAAAGGTTAGTATGATAATTCAATATAGGGTGGGGCTATTTCCACTCCTTATAGTTTAATAAATCTCTTCTTTTTCACTAAATAGACAAGTTCGGCTTTAATGTTCTCCATATTCATGTAGTTACCTTCAATTCAGTTTTTTTCCGTTGATGGTTAGAGAAAATTGAATTTGACACGACGGACACAAAAAGAAAGAATGCAAAACTCCATTTGACCACTTACGTGTTTTTTTTTTTTTTTTTTTTTTTTTTTGCAGGAAATCCCACAAAAAAAATTCTACACATTTTCTTGAAAGTATTAATACTTCAACTTTTTTTTTTTTGCTAACCAAGGACTCCACCACGGACCCCTCGTGCCCAAACGACTCTTGAGGGTCGGGTCCCTATACCTCAGAGGAGACTAGCATAGCATTAAATCGCTAGCAATTATGGGTTTCAAACTCTCAACCTCTGCAATGAGGGAGGTAAACAAATAGGATTTTAAACGGCCACTATAGCGAGAACCACGATGGAAAGTATTTTTCAGTTCATTAAGAGGTAGACCAGTTCTCGCTATAGTTGCCATTTAAAATCCTATGTGTTGTACTTTTGCGTCATTGGTACAAATTTGAGTATTAATGAGATGAAAAAGGATTCTTGGTATTGATGTGTTATAAGGCCAAAAGTGGACTTCATTATGAGATTTATTCTATACCTTTTCTTATTTCCTGGTTAGAAAATGAAGCTAGAAAATATATTTTCGGGTTTTGTGGTGTCTTATTTTATTATTTGGCCCATCTGTGGGCCTCATTTCTTTATACATCAAAATAGCAAATCAATGAAAGAAATATGATTGAGAAATGCTTTTGGAGTTTATTCTATGGTCGCGCCTGAAAGCCAGGCCCAGCCCGCCTACCAGATCCAAACGAAGTGGCCAAGCCCGCCCATTTTCCAACCGGGCCGACCCGATTTAACCTATAAATAATAAGATAATAATATAACTCATAAACTATTAATTTATTTAATATAGTCTCCTTACACTTTAGACCAACGTGTCTCCAAACTTTTAATTTATTCAATATTATTTTTGAATATTCAAACTAATCTCCAAACTATATGAAAATAACTTATGTCATTCTTCCATTAATTTGGGAACTAATTTGAACGTGCATTGGAAATTTAAGGATCTCATCGAATTACATATTTGACAAAAATTCAGAGTTCAAGTTTTATGTATTGAAAGTTCGGAAATTACGTTACAGATAAGATTATAATTGAAGGACCAAGTTATCTTATTTTTCAAATAAATAATCGATGGTCACGATCGATGGTAGCGTCCGGAAAACGCGAGTCCTACTTTTTCCACTCGAAAAAAAGAAGAAAAAAAGAAGCAGAAGGTGATGAAATCGACGGACAGGATTCGCTCCGGGCCCACGCCCAGGAGAAACAGAGAAACCCTAGAAACACCCCAAAAGGCAGAATCAACCCCCGGCGATTCTCTAACATCCAAAGAAAAGCTCCTCCGCATCTTCCTCCGATCGCCGCCGCCGCCGTCGAGCTCCGATCCCCGCCGCCGCCATGTCGGACGAGGAGCACCAATTCGAGTCCAAGGCCGACGCCGGCGCGTCCAAGACCTACCCCCAGCAGGCCGGCGCCATCCGCAAGAGCGGCTACATCGTCATCAAGAACCGCCCCTGCAAGGTGCGCCCTCTCCCCGCGCCCCACCAGATCCGCTCCCCTCTCCTTCGCCACCGCCCGTCGTTCGATGAGATTTCGCGCGTTTTGTTTGATTTTACCGTTTCGATTGCGCCGGAGCTGTTTGACGGATTCGGATTCGGATTCGGATTCCCCCGTGTGGATTTCCGGTTCTGATCGATTGGAGATGATTGCCGCGGCTTTGTGCGGGTTTGATTGCGTTCCGATTCCAAGAGCTGGTTGCTAATTAGTTCCGCTAATTTGTTCTCTCTGACTTTGGTTTTCGTCGTTCGCCGCGAAATCTTGTCCTGAAATCGGGCCGCCTGGTGCTCGTGTGTCCCTATTTGTTCCTGAGGGAATAGCAATTTTGGGTATTACATATAAATCTGATGCGATGTGTTCCGGTTTAAGGTTGCCCTTATGGTCCTTGCCTGGTATGTTGACCGACCGATCTCAAAGGTCATACCTTTGAGTACATGGTGGGAAGTTATAATTGGTAATTCATACATTAAGTTATGTACGTGTGCGCGTTGACACTGGAAGAAGGCCATCTGTCAAAGTAGGTGTCCGCGACCAGACCATATTCCAAAGTACACAGTTCAGTGTTTGGTTGACCTTTTTCTCTGTGTCTGAAATACCCATATTTGATCCGAGTCATTTTTAGTGAGTCTTAGTTTGTAAGACTGAAAGAGATGCTTTTCTTGTAACCAGACCATATTCCAAAGTACACAGTTCATTGTTTGGTAGACCTTTTTCTGTGTGTCCGAAATACCCATATTTGATCCGAGTCATTTTTAGTGAGTCTTAGTTTGTAAGACTGAAAGAGATGCTTTTCTTGCTCGGTATCATTTCTGATGGATCATTTTTCCATTTCAGTGTGGTTTTGTTTTGTTTTTTTTTTTCATTTGGGATGTTCACTTTTGTTAATTTGCTATCCACTTTTGTTATACATTCATGCCGGCCCATAGCGTGGAATAAAATTTTAACTTGCTTTTGACAGGTTGTTGAAGTTTCCACTTCCAAGACCGGAAAGCACGGTCATGCCAAGTGCCACTTTGTTGCGATTGATATCTTCAACAACAAGAAGCTTGAAGATATTGTTCCATCATCCCACAACTGTGATGTGTGTATCCTGTATCTCGAGATCGATGTCATACCCTTATAATACTTTTATTACTGCAGCTGTCAATGTGATTCGCCTTTTTTACTCTCCCTTGGCAGGTTCCACACGTCAATCGTACTGACTATCAGCTGATTGATATTTCTGAGGATGGATTTGTATGTACATCGTGACAGTCCTTTCCCCTTTCTCTGTGAGCCTTCTCAGGTCTAACTAGATTAAATTTTTCAGGTTAGTCTGCTGACTGAAACTGGAGGCACCAAGGATGATCTCAGACTCCCAACTGATGAGAGTTTGTTGTCACAGGTTCGTAAGTTTTTTAAATTATGTACACCCGATTCTTCTTATTATTCCCAATGATAGTAGGAATGCATCTCAAGTTATTGTGAGTACTCCAGCCAGTGTAAATGATGTTTACATGCCTCATTTTGCTCAAGAAGAACTTTGGAGCTCACTTCATCCTGTCATTGCAGATCAAGGATGGCTTTGCTGAGGGTAAGGATCTGGTGGTGACTGTTATGTCCGCTATGGGAGAAGAGCAGATTTGTACTCTCAAGGATATCGGTCCGAAGAACTAACTTTATGATCAGCTCAGTGTTGTATTCGAGATTTTTGTAAGCCCTTCCTAGCTTGCTGTCTTCAGACGTGCTGTTATTTGTAACGGTTTTTCACCTTTTTTGTAAGTTGACTGGAGGCCGAGTTACTCTCTGGACTTCAGAAGGTCACGTGCTCTTGGTGGTATACTCACATGGAAATGGTTTCCTATATCTCTAATATGGTGCTGGTCGATGATCTTCGTCCTTAATACGGTGGAGTCTTTCTGTGCAGTCTCGAGAGTTGAAGGTGATACTGCTTGCTTGGGTCAGAATGTTTCTGTGTCAGATGACCGAATTGAACTGACTTTGATGTGTGTATCTGTGACTGGTGCCACCGTTTGCTTTCTGCATTATTCTCATGAATGATACCGAGCTGAGGAAGATGCATGTTGTAGAACTAGGGGCCTAGGATTTGCCCTAGCTAGCGGAGCGGTCCATAGCCCCCCACCTATCGCGGCTGCTGTCGGTGACCTGACGGTGTTCGTTTCATTCTTGTCACTCTTTGCCCCAGTTTGCAGGGCTTGTATATAGTCTGGCAATTTTTGGATTTGATGAATTGGGTAACCGGTCACAGTTCGTACTGAGATGCGGCTAGGGGCCGGAACAGAGTATTAGCTATGTCGAGTTGTCTTTCCCAAGGGACAACAAAACAAGCCGACCGCACGTTGAGCGCCGGTAGTCGACTAATATGACGATCACTTCTGTTCGCATCTGCTCTCGACTCTATGAGAAGGAAAGACCAAAAGACCAATCACATGTTGAAAGGATTATTACTCACTCAGCCCTAATCTAATGTGGCGATGTCACGCTTCGAGTTGGGATCCAAAGCTGGCATTTGTCAAGTTTCCTTTTGTTTTATCTGTTAATGAACCGATGAGCCATTGGCGTATGGTGTGCACCAGGGATGTTTTCTCTCCCTCGAGTGACAATGGAGACTCAACGCAATCGCTACAATCGAGTGACATGGTAGATGGCGAGCGATATAGCGGCTGTGAGAGGAATCAATGTTGGCGAGTTTGTCTCGACACCACTTTCTTTTGACTCCCTCTCTTTTTCAACATCTTCGTCGCTGTCCCAAGCCCAGAGAATGCAAGCGATGACAATCAATTCCTAAATTACTTCCTCTTCGGCCAAGAAGCAGCAAAACAAAAGCAAATGGAGGCTGTGCCACCAAGCAATTCTATTGCTTTTCTCAGCAAGCATCTTGGAGGTGTAATACGCCGTGATCGACGCACAGGATTCTTTTTAAATACGAACCCTGATAAAAAAAAAAAAATCCGTGCTAGGTCCTTGAGTGACATACTCAACATCATGTTTGTCCATTCAAGATTTACTCTCAGGAGATAATCATCGGATCCTCCCTATAGATGCTCACCGTGGTATAGAAATTACTAAAATGTATGCTTTTGTCACGGCCAAGAGGTTTTCGAAGCTAACGGGTTGTGTCTTGTTGCGGAAGACCTCCTGCGATTCCCGACAATACTAGGGTTTTTGAAGTTAAAGGGTTGTGTCTTGTTGCGGAAGACCTCCTGCGATTCCCGACAATACTCCTTCTAGAACTTTCCAAAGACAGGCGATACACTCATTACGCCAAATTCTAGAAGTCTTTAGCTAGCAGAAGACTTGCTGCAATCGCGGGATTCCCGACAATACTTCTTCCAGAACTTTCCAAGAGCAGACGATACGGTCATTATGTCAAATTCTAGAAGTCTCTAGCCATTAATGTCGGTAGTTGATAGATATGGCGGTGCGATCTTGTCCGTCGAATAAAAAGTCAATCAATGAATGTAATCTGAGGGTCTCTGGTATAAAAATGAGTGCCCCCCTCTTCATTTGTAACCATCAAACTAATTTAGCAACATAAAGTTTCTTTATTTTCAAAGCTCCTCTCTAGAAGCTTTTACCTTATAATTTGTAAGCGTAATGCT
The DNA here is from genome assembly GCA_017140615.1 of Eucalyptus cladocalyx. Taxonomy (NCBI): domain Eukaryota; kingdom Viridiplantae; phylum Streptophyta; class Magnoliopsida; order Myrtales; family Myrtaceae; genus Eucalyptus; species Eucalyptus cladocalyx. Next base: position 5,150,364 of record CM029517.1, on the reverse strand, counting down.
CATATAATATTTCACCATTGGATTGAAACGCAACGTTTCAGCCTTAATAATTGTGGTTTTTTGCTTTTCAAACTACGAAAAATTCTATATATATATAAAGATAGCTTTTAACTGTTATGTCGGAATTCGATTTTCAAGGCCTCGTCTTATTGGAAGACTGTCGCGTTCAAGTCCTAAGCGGCGTTTCGACGAACACGAGAGGCGCAGCAGCATCATGAGCTCCCCTCCGTCCTCGCCTCGTCGCTCCGGCGCCGCCCACAACGGCGACGAGAGGCCGCGGTTCTTCGACTCCAAGGCGAAGAGCCGGTGCTGGGCGGCGGCCGCCGTCGTCCCCGGCCGCCACCCCGAGCGGTGGCGCAGGGACGCCGCCGGCAACGTCGTCTGCAAGCGCTTCTGCAACTGCCAGGGCTGCCTCTGCTTCGAGTACGACCACATCGTCCCCTTCTCCAAAGGTCACTCTACCTCTGCCTCTCTTTTTTCTTCTTTCGGAAGGAATTCGTAATGCTGGCCGCGGGAGGGGTGATGGGGGGTTCTGCGGGGTTTTTGTGTCTGCAGGCGGCGAGTCGACTGCCGAGAATTGCCAGATTCTTCAGACGAGGGTGAACAGGTTCAAGTCGGACAAGGAAGCAGTGGACGCGGCGCAGCTCAAGGGCTACTCTTGCGACGTCCAATTCACAGGTGATTCGGGCTCTTTCCCCCTTCTCGCCGCGGATGCGATCGCTGCGTCGTGAGTGCCGGTCTTTCGTAGGGGAAGTAATAGGCATGTGTCGTTACGGTCTTTTAGAGCGGATTGTCCGGTTCGATTCGTGGTGCCATAGGGGGAAAAGACAGATGTTGGTGAACTTCCAGAGGTGATACATGGGATTAGCGACCGTGGTGTTTTTACTTCATTTACTTCACTTAGAATCCATTCCGTCCACTGGCTCCTGTTTGGACAATATCATAAGGAATCGAAAGCCAACAATCCCTTCTTCCTCAGCTCAAGACTCCTTAATTTGTTTTATTTGAATGAAATCTGTGCATAGTCAGTGATCTGTTAGTCTGTCTGCTTAATGTTTTGAGGCTTATGCTTTTGACAAGCGACCTGGAAAACACAATTTTTTGGACTCAGAGGTTTAAGTTGATAGAGAACATGAGTTCCTTGTTTTCTGACTGTCAACTGAGAACGAATGGAGTAACGCAATGTAGAACTTTAATATCTCACATATATTAGCATAAAGGCGTTGCGATTTCTTTCTGATACTTTCTGGTGTACTTTTTATCATGCCATTCTTTGCTAGAAGTTCAGAGAGCATGCCTAAGTTCTTGGATTATCTTGCAAGTGACAGTCTAGTTCTTTTTGCAACATTCACCATTACTAATCCGTTTTATCAGGTGTCTTATGTGAGAGCTGTCATTAAAGGTCTGTTGCCCAGCCCAATATTGCACAGGTTTTAGGGGATTATTGAAGAGACATTCTCTGGTCTCTTTCAATCCTAAAGGTTTGCTTTTGATACTATAATGGCTAATTAGAGAATCTGATTTTAGTTTATTTAGCTAGGCTCTTGAGAGCTTTGTAGAGCACCTGCATGTTGCCAAGAACAATGTGGCAACTGCGCCTTCTCAAGGAAGAGAGAGGGAGACTAATAAATTAATAATGTTTGTATCGAATCATGTTTCGAGTTTGAGCCTGTGTACAAAACCCAATCCAAATTGGATAATGTAGGTCGGAATTATTGACCGAATCCTTACCAGTTGGAGTCCTTGTGGCTTTTGGAGTTTAACCAAGATGAGGATTGCTCAGCCTTATCTATTTTCTTTATCCAAGTTTGACCGATCCATGAGAAGTTGTTGCTGACTTATCTTGGGCAAATGGGCTTTGCTCGTGAAAAGGGACTCTTCGTCTTCACATACGAACATGCATACATCATACATCATACATACATACATACATATATATATATATATATATATATATATATATAGAAAAGGGAATTTCTGTCTTCTAGTTGCACAAAAAATGGACGCATCTTGGATTTGCCAAATAAGAAAGTAAAGCTCCAAAGGAATAAAAAGCTGCATGTTGGAGTCCACAGTTTGTGATTGGTAGTAAAAGAAAACGAACCTGGTCATGGTTTATTGGAATTCTTGTGGACCGCACAGCGGACTCTAAAGGTGGAGTGCTAAAGATCTCTTGAGGTGCCACGACAATGATAAAAGGGAAAAAGAAAAATTCTTTGCATCATCTATTGGGAGAGATCATGACAGGAGGTACCGCAGTTTCATCAGATGAGTTGAATTTAGACTTGACTCAATCATAGCACATGCATTTGGGGCACATAAGTGAAGTAGGTTTACAATGGGGATGTTGAAGGGTCAATAAACAAGAAAGCAAGACTTGTGTAAGCACTGCATTTTTAGGAATCAATACCAAAATAAATTTGGTATAACAATTCATTCAACCTAGCAACTAGTTGAATACATTAATTTAGACATCTGGGCCCCCATCTTCGGTTCCTTCAAAAGAAGGCTCCTGATATATGCTAACTTTCATTGCTGATTACACTAGGAAGATATGGGTATACTTTTTAAAGCATAAATCTGATGTGCTTGATCAATTCAAGAAGTTAAGACACTAATTGAGAAGCATTCGGATAAATAGATTAAGTGCCCGAGAACTGATAACGGCATGGGGTTTCTATGGTAAAGATTTTATCTAGAAAGAGGGAATGTGAAACACAGCATAGTCAAGATATCATAGCCAAATGGTGTTGTAGAATGTAAGAAAGGAATTGTACTTAAATGAGCTCATGCATGCTTTCACATGCATGACTGAGTAAGGAATTTTGGCTCAAGAAAGTAAACTTGGCTTGTTACCTAGTTACTCAATTTTCATCATTTGCTATAGAGTAGAAGACTCCCTAGGAAGTATAATTGGGGAAATCTGTTGACTATCTAGATTATGAGTATGTGGACGTCTGACGTATGCTTACTCAAGTTATAGTAAGCTTAAATTGAGTGCTAAGAAGTGCATATTTTTGAATTATGCACAAGGGATGAAGGGCTAAGGTGCATTAATCCCAAATCTCCCAACTCTTAATTAGCAGAGATGTGCTATTCTTCAACACAAGAGTCATAAGCACTACTAACAAAGCAAACGAATCACATTATCAATAGTGAGGTGGAGTTTAGGTGAAAACTTCGGAGACCTCAAAGGTAACAAAGTTTGAGACTACAAATAAGGTTGCAGTTTCTTAAAGTCAATACACAACAATTAGCAGAGCTACAACACACTATAGATGCAGGCAAATAGAGAAGACAAATCAAACTATTAGTACATTAGGCGACGGCTAGTGTTGGGTCGACACAACAGTCGGTGGCTATGAGCGAAAGGATGGAATCAAGCACAACAATTGATCAAAGCACTCAAGAGTTAAAAGATTGTCGGGTGCAAATGGGTCTACAAATAGAGGGATGCAAAACAACGACCATAGCTACAACACACTGTAGCGGCGCGTATATAGAGTAGATAAACCAAACCACCGATACTTAGGGTTATAGATATTGCTTAGGCATTGACATAGGTGATACGGTTGAGAGAGATGAGTCTTTGTCTTACTCTAAGGCGATGGCTTAATGCCGAGTTGACGTAAGGTCTAGTGGTTATGGGAGTTGGTCAAAGTATTCGAGAGCTAGAAGATTGTCAATGAAAATGGGTCTACAAAGAGAGAGAGGGCATTTCTGGGTTGAGGCACCAAGGTACAAGGTGAGACTTGTTGAATGTGTTTTAGTCGACTGTCATATTATGTCTCGATTTTGAGCTTATGTATGAAATCTGACCCAAATTGAATGATGTAGATCAAAATTATTGACTGGTCCCTTATCAGATGGAACCTCATTAGTTTGGAGTATGACCAATATAAAGATTTTTGCTTGGCTTTGTCTATTTTCTTTATCCAAGTTTGACAGCGAGAAGTTGTTTCTAACTTACCTGAGGAAAAGGGCTCTAATTGTGAAAGGGGACTCTTGGCCATATATATATAGAAAGGGAAGTTCTGTCTTCTAATTGCACAAAAAAGGATGCCTCCTGGATTTGCCAAATGAAGAGGTAAAGCTTTGAAGGAATAAAAGGCTGCATCTCGGAGTCCATAGTTTGTGATTGGTCACTATAGGAAAAAGAAGTGCTTGTGTTTTGTTAGACTTTCTTGTGGACTGCACAGTGGACTCTCGCCAAAGAGCACTTTCTTTTACTGCACAACAGGAGCTAACATGGTGATTTGTGATGTGAGTTCTAGATCAGAATTGAATTGTTTTCTTTGTGAGCACTGTACTTTTGGGTGTAATTTAGGTTTAGGAAATATTCGAGTGTGTGAGCAGTTGTAACTTTTTAATTCTCCAATTGATTAGTGGATTATTTGCGGTGAGCTCTCCCTTTAGAGTAGGTTTTGACTCTCAGACTGAACTGCGTAAATCTCTTGTTTCTCATTGATTTCTCTAGTGGTTTCGTCTTCTCGTATGGACTTAATTACAAGTTCCTATTGATTTCCGCTTTATTTTACAATAATTTGTCAAAATGGCATTCCATAGATTGTGTTTGCTGTTGTTATGGGAAGAACTGGGGTTGGTGAAAAGGGAGTAGAGGTGTGCGTTAAGATGATGGCATTGTGATATATGGCGATAATACAATTGCGGCTATAGTAGCTTCTTCAAGAAAAAAACAAAAAGAAATTCATCTGTTATTTGACTGCAGATTGCCTGATGGATTAATCACTTCTTTCCTAGGGATGATGATATTTCAATTTCCTATACCTTTCCTCTCCCTATCTTGTTCCCTTGTCCCAGAATGATTAGCGTGTGTTGACATAATGCAAAACATGCAGATAAAGAGCTTGACATAATCGAGATGGCTGTTTATGGGGATGTAATCCGGCCGGGAAATGAATGCAAGTGTAAAACTGTTGCGGAAATGCTGGGTACGTTCAAGTCGAAAGACCCCAAGGCTCCTTGCAAGCTTCCATACTCAAACGAAACGTTGTAGCGGAAGAATATTGAAGCCCTTCTCAATTGGAGTGGGGCGTCCAGAGAAAAACCCATATTGTTTGCGGACACTTGCACCTAACAGATTGAAAAAAGATAACGCTTTGATGAGCTGTTGATTGGAACGATACAATTAAATTGGATGTAAAATGTAACTTTTGCCTTCTCTACGCTTGGATATTTCTATCACATCTGAATTTGAATCTAGTTGTGCTGCCAATTCGAGAATGCTATATTTTATAAGGGCCTAACAAGGAGTGACTACGACCAGACAAGACCTCGTCGCATACTTGGTACAGGTTTAGTTGAGGGTGGTTTGATATGTCAAACATGATGGTAGACCATTCGGTGCTCAAGTCCTATAAGTCAATGAATTTGTGGACCCGCATGGACTTTTGGCAGAACAAAATAAATGAACACTTGCTCCTTAATTACATTGGAAGGGGACTCAGTAAACCATCCTTGTCAAGATCTGTGGGCATGGCGCTACGTCTTATTCAGTATTACCCCTAATTTGCAATAGCCTGCATGTCTCTGTCTGTCTTAATTAGGCCAGCCATCAACTTCGTGGCGGCGTATAGCACTGGAGTGACTTATGGGAGTTGACTTCGTTTTCTTTCTAGAACTGAAGTGACATCACCCGTGCTTATAAGCTGGGAAAAAAGGGTCGGTGAAGATTCTGCAGAATGCGATTGCGACTACATAGGATGGAGACCACAACCGAGCATTGCGTGTGAAGAAACCTTAATTCTACTTCTAACATTCGACTTCGTGGGGGGTGTTTAATCAAGATCAACTTGTATACATTGATTCCGATGCTGACGTAATTCAGTTGCCCTTATCATTTTCTCTAATGTGCACGAAGTGATTGAAAGACAGCAAGAAATCCAACATAGGAACTGTGTTGGGACTTTCCCTAACTATTGACTGGTAATTTCAAAAGCCATGATTCTTGCACGTTGGATTTTCTTGTCGAGAGTGATCATTGTGCTTTGACTTCGTTTTGCACTTGCAGTGATGACAAATGAAAACAGAGAGCTTCACCTAACAGGCAAAACGATTGACTCCTTTGTAAAGTTAAACCTAAAACACAAATCTACCATATTGACCATGGATGCACAATTTGACAAAGCAAAGAAAATTCAGATCGAATGATGCACTTTTTAACTTTTTCCTTTTGGGTGTGATGTGCGGTTAATCATTGTCGGGTCAGGATACATGAAAAGATGGGCATCAAAAAGTTCGTGGAAGCATCTCTATGCATTGCATTTCTTACATTGTACTAACTTGATCTTTTACTCGTCAACTAAATCTTTGATATTATATGCTTTGTTGAGATAAAAAATTCATCGCTGTGACTTGAGAGCACGATTTTTACTCATCACAGCAGGCACTCTGTCACTTTTGTACGGGAAACTTAATGTAACATGATTTGTATCATCTCCAGCATATTTGCAATTAGATCAGTGCAAATCATTGAGCATGACAGATTTCTATTGTGGGTAGTTCCTCCCATTTATGCTAATGAATGCTAAACTAATCTCTACACCTACTGAGATGAAATGGGATTGATTGTTAGTGTCTGATCAGAGCATGAATATGTGTAGTTGTTGGACAATGATTGGAATGTGACGTAGCTAGACCAACCTTTGACCTGTCCCACCGCCACCAGTGCCTTTGCTCCTCTCTAATCCCCACTATTCTATTGTCCAGCTCCTATTGATTCTACTCTTTCTTGTGTGTTTGGTAAAACTATCAAGAAATACAACCACATACTAAATTCTTAAGGTGTCTCTCAGAACATGTTGGTGCAGGCTTGTTATATAGAAAGTGATGAAGGGCTACAGTGCCTAGTTAAGATGCCTTCACATGAAAAAGAATATAGCTTCTATAGCTGCTCGTTTAGAGCTTTTTTAATGCTCTATAGGCAGAACTTGTGCCAGTTGGAGCAAGCAATCTGCCTCAACAAAGCCATTTCTCACTGACACACCCCCTCCACCACTGTCTTCACATGACATATGCAAAACATTAACTTACTAAATCCCACAATGACCTCTAGCCCTAATGAAAGTTACAAATTCATAATTTATGTCCATGATTTCCCTAATTGCAGTTCATGTGCTCTGAAATATCGAGGGTCACATGATGTTGTCTTCCTCTCTATTTTTTTATTTCTTTTAATTGAATTGGTTATATTTAATGGATACTTTTGGTGCATGAGTGCAATCGAGTGCTCTTTTGTGTACTGTTGAGGAGGGGTCCTTTGAATAGATCATGGGAGGCAGCAATCATGGCATGAAATGAGATGAGTTTCACAGTAGTGATTGTTCACACCGCATGCAAATTGCACTAAGGAATCAATAACCAAGAATAAAACTATATATATAAACTAATATAATTATTTATTTAAAACAGCCCATCAGCCCCAATGGCAACAAACAAACTATCGAAAAGAAAACTTTATAGCAATAATAATAATGGTCGATGTCCGAAGTCCTTTTCTTTACGGTGCTGCTCCCTGCATGTGAGGTCAAAAGAATTACATAGTTGGCATTTTCGTACAGAGAAATTACAGCTTTTATTTTATTTCATTTCATTTTTTCCTTTTTCCCATGCATTGGTTCGATTAGGACCATTCAGAAGCAGGAAAAGAAATAACATGCCTCTTCAATTTTTATTTTTATTTTTATTTTTCTTCTTTATCATTGCTTGTTTATGCTTTCCGAAACTTGATGTTGATGGCTCGAAGTTAAAGGCAAGATTTTTCCCCAGGGTTTGTGGCGAACTAAAATTGGAAATGCAGGAAGTTCGAGGCCGTACCAGCAAAATAAATAAATAAAGAACCCCAAAATTGTTTTCAGTTTGAAAGCGTTGTTAGATCCAAGGATGCCTTGGAAGTTGAGGATTCAATGGGTTCGTTGTATATAGTTAGTAAATGAAGAGAAAAAAAAGAGTAAAAATTTCAGTCCGGTGTCTATCATTCTCATCTACTAAAGTAAAACCAGTTGAAAATTCAATCTTTAAAATTGTTTCTCAAATTTTGAGGTTGAGATAATAATATAGATCTATTATTTATAACAATATAGCTTTTGCGAAAAAAAAATTCGATCTATTTATTCATATAAACATCCTTTTGTGAAAGTGATTTTTGGAAGAAAGATGGACTTTTTTAAATTTTCATTTAAGTATGACAGTGATTTAGGTGGACTTTCGTAGAGGGAACTATTATGTTCGTGAAAAATCTAGAAATAAATAGGGGAAGGAAGAAGAGGGAAAGAAGAGGGGGCAGATTTTAAATTTGAAAAAGTGATTGGTTTGGATGCAGCTAGTGCTAGCTATATAGTATTAACTCCATTGACATAGGGAGGGTCCCAACCTTCAATTGGAGTTCCTACCAACTTCAATTTTGCATAATTTAGCATAATTAGGATCCCCAATAGTCAAACGATCTCACTTTAAATAGAGAAACCCTAGAAAAAAAATTAGAAAATTGGTCAATGGGGGACCCCCCTTTTTTTATATATATATAAACATAAACTAGATGGATATTAACAATTCTTTGGAGGGCATCGAGCCACTTGGATTGTCGAACGTGGACTGGTGTAGCAGAAATTGTGGGGCAATTAATAAAAATTATATTGTTTGTGGACATTTGGGAAGAAAACAAGTCAAGTCAAAGCATAGAGATTCTTGCAGACAAATCTTGTCCAATGGGACCCACCAAAACTCAATGAGTGGGGACTGGGAGTAATGAAAATGGGGGAAATTGTCTGAGCCATGTAAGTGGAGGGGGGCAAAAAGGGGAAATAAAGGGAGTGGAGAGATTGGAAATGAAATTGAAAAAGTTGAGGGCATGAATTGATTGGCGTTTGTTTTTTTTTCCTCTGGCTCTCTTTTTTTTTTAGCAATTTTCCACTTTCCCTTTATTTCCCCTCCTTTTTCTCTTTAATCAGTTTTCACACCTTTGTTGTGTTGCTTTCAACATGTCCCTTACTCGGCTAAGCAAAACCGCCTTCAAAGATTTTCAAAGCGTACTTAGCCCAAAAAAGAAAATATCTTGTAACTCTCCTGTTATATGTACTTTCTTCTCGTCTAATTACAGATCTCTCACGAAGAGTATACATTACTCTGACAAAACGTATAACATTGATTACACAATAAAGAATCTCTGTAGAGATAAATACATACCTAAATAAAGAATCGAACAGTTCGAACATGTAGTGTGAACATAATTCAAGAACAGGAAGAGGTTTATTAGACTTTAGAAAGTGAACTGATATGAACGGTGATTAGAAAAATGTCAAAAGCAAATGAACTTAGAAGAAATTCCCAAATCTCGAATCTCCCAAAGAAAAAAACAAAAAAATTCCAGAACCCAAAGGCGCACTTTGGTCAAACCCCACGCGCCTCCCCTACCGGTCTCGCCATGGCATTGCCACCGCAGCACCCGGAGACACTCTCTCTCTCTCTCTCTCTCTACAGACCGACGACGACGACATGCAAATCCACGAAGATAGACAAAACAGCTTGTAAACTTCCTTCCTACGTCGAATCCGAAAGACCCATTTCCCGCAAGAATCCAAGGACAGAGAATTTTTACCAGAAGTCGCGCAAAAGCGGACCCCCGAAAAAAATCCAACCTTTCGCTGGCCGGGCATTCGCATTTTCACATCCGGACCGGACCCTGTTGCTTTCGCTTTTCGTCTGAATTATCCCGTTGATTTCGCTCGTTTCTGTTCTTGCGCCAACCCCATTAAATCCCCTCCCTTCTCTCTCTATCTACCCACCCCGCGATTGCCGCTTGCTTGGCTGAACGTGAGAGAAAAGGTCGTTTCTTGAAAGATAGAGAAAGGGAGAGAGAGAAGGAGGGAAGGCGGGAGAGGGAGAGGGAGGGAGGGCGACACAGCGTGTGACACAGCGTGTGACAGATATCTGGGAGTCGTTCTTGCTATCTTAGGACCCGTCGTATAAGAACCCATTTGCTCCCCACCATCGTTTCTCGACCCCCGCCACCCTGTTTTCCGTTGTTGCTCCTCCCCGCGGTCGTTTTTCATCGGCTTCTCTTCGTTTGGAGCTGACCCAGTTCCGGGTTCGCCGGTAACGTCCACCCTCCCGCTCGATCCGGGCCGACCCGAACTCGCCGGAGGAGGGAGTTGGGCAATGCCCGCCGTTTCTGGGTTGAGGCGGCCGGAGCCTTGATGGGGTGCGTTAGCTCGAAGCAGACGGTGTCCGTGACGCCGGCGATCGACCACTCCGGACAGTTCAAGGACAATGCGGGGAAGAGCTGCGGCAATTCGGGTCGGAGCCGAGTCGGGTGGGTCGAGCTGGAGAAGAAGAAGAAGAAGGGCGGCAGCGAGGCTGGGGGTGGGGGTGGGGGTGGGGGTGGGGGTGGGGGATGGGGCTGAGCGGGAGCGAGCTGGGGAGTCCGGGAGGGGGAGCTCGAACGGTGATTCCATGAGCTTTAGGCTGGGGAATTTGCAGAAGTACGTGGAGGGCGAGCAGGTGGCGGCCGGGTGGCCAGCGTGGCTAAGCGCTGTGGCCGGCGAGGCGATTCAAGGGTGGGTGCCGCTGCGGGCCGACGCTTTCGAGAAGTTGGAGAAGGTCAGTGGTTTCTAATTTGATTGTCGTTTGAGCATAATTCGGTTTTGCGGTATCCTGGAATAGTCTGTTTTGAAAAAGTGGGGAGGGAAGAGGTTTGTGCTTTTCCATTTTTGTTTGATAGTCGTGATTATAAGTCAGTTAGCTTGCAGAGTTGTGCTTTATTCTTGATTCTTGTGATTTCGTTGTTCATGATAAGTACGAGCCACTTGTGAATTTGGCATTGGTGAGTTTTATTTCTTTTTGTCCGATGGTGTTGCGATGGTTTTTTTCATGTTGATCAGAATTCAAAGTTTCAATTTTCTCTGTGGAATTTTGCGGTTCTTTTCATGATTTTTCTGATTCTTGTTATAATATAGAAGAAACTTTTCAAGCCATAGAAATTATGTCTTCTATCCTGTCCATTAGGTAACTTATGTTCTTTGGTGGATATCTCCTGTTGAAGAAATTACATTTCGACCATGCTTGCCGAGAACCAGACTCTGAAGTCTCGCTAGGGCATGCCTGAAAAGTAAGCAGGACTCTATTTAAGTCAAACTTTAAGTTAGTTTGCTGAGCTACCCATTTAGGAGACATCAAATGCTGAGAATATATACATTTTCAGTTATCTAGCTTCAGTGTCGAGTCTATTAGAAATGCACATCTTAAGTCTTACCTATTTTGTGGAGATTCTCTTCCAAGTTTGAGCAGAGCACTGTGGCCAATTGTAAAAAGTAGCTTTGACATAGGAAGCTAATCCAATTCCCTTGCCGACCCTTCTCATTAAGGTTGAAGTTAAACACTATCACGCCTTTGTTACTACAAGAGAGCCAATGAGATGCAATTTTATCTGTTGGTATGTTGCAACTATTACGGATGCAACCTGCTTCTATATGATGTCCTGAATTGAATTTTCTGTTTTGCTGCGAACTTACATCTCTCCGGATGTATCACTAATATTGGTTGTTCTTGACTTCTATTGCGAGAATAGATTGGACAGGGTACGTATAGCAGTGTCTTCCGAGCAAGAGATCTCGAAACTGGAAGGATTGTTGCTCTGAAGAAAGTTCGGTTCGACAACTTTGAGCCAGAAAGCGTCAGATTTATGGCACGAGAAATTTTGATTCTCCGCAGGCTTGACCATCCAAATATTATGAAACTGGAGGGGTTAATTACTTCTAGATTATCTTGCAGCATATATCTCGTATTTGAGTACATGGAGCATGATATAACTGGACTTTTATCTTGCCCAGACATCAAGTTCAGCGAGGCGCAGGTTCGTTTGCTTCACTTTTGATATAATCATCCTAGCATCTAGGGGGCTACACGATATTTCCATTTTCAAAAAGATTAAAATACTCATTGAATGAAACTTGATGACTCGCTACAATACCATAAGCAGTTTTTTTAAACAAAGGAACTAAAAAGAGTATGCCCTGATAAACGTCAAGCAGGCTTAGAACTGGCGAGTCATTAATTAGGCAGAATTACTTTCATGTATTAGCGGCACTGGTATCTTCCAGCTGCCGTTTAGAGCATAATTTTCTCCTTGAGGCATACTTATTTTTAAAAATGGCTTTACTGTGTAGATCAAGTGCTACATGAAGCAATTACTGTCTGGACTTGATCATTGTCACTCGAGGGGTATAATGCATCGGGACATCAAGGGATCAAATCTTTTGGTGAACAATGAAGGAATTCTGAAGGTGGCCGACTTTGGATTGGCCAACTTCTGTAGTTCTGGAAACAGGCAGCCCTTGACTAGCCGTGTTGTGACCCTATGGTACCGGCCTCCTGAACTTCTGCTAGGGTCAACAGAATATGGAGCATCAGTCGATCTATGGAGTGTTGGCTGTGTGTTTGCAGAAATTCTCCTCGGAAAACCTGTTCTTCAGGGAAGGACTGAGGTAAGAATCATTTCTTTTTTGTTGGTCAAAGACATAGTAATGACTTAAAGGTTGTGATTGTTCTGAACCGACAAACTTATAACTTTGGTGAAACTCTCTTTTTATAAAAACCATATGTACTTGATCATTGATCACTCAAAGCATGGACATGCTTAGATGTCTTACTGATATGGACATGACAGAAAAGTCAAAAAATTCAAGGAAGAGTAAGGAAGGCATTCAACGTTTTTTTCTGAAGTATCATTAGCTTCATTAAATGATTATAGTTATCTTTGCAGCTAGATGTGGCACAAGCTTTGTCCTTTCCTTTTGAAATTTCTTCAGGAAGAAAGTACAATAGCTTCCGTTGCCTCTATAGAGGTGCTGTTGGCTGGTAATGGATGAAACGTTATGGGGAAGGTTAGCTAGTAATTTCATTTGTTTGTGGCTAGAGACTATTGGGTATTAATTTTATCTCGAACTTTACATTGATCAGTGATATGAGGGTCTGAAAAGATGTTAATAGAAATCTTACAGCATGCTCAGTACTAAAAAGCATGTGGCCCAAGATAGAGCACAAGCACACAAATGGATTCATGTAGCTCATCTCATCAATAAAGTTACTATTGATTGTGATTCTTGTTAGCAAGACTACAGAGAAATCTATATAATCCTTTATTATATTGACACTCATGACTTCTCCACTAGTTTTCCCTTAATTTCTAAGGAGTTTATTTTTGATCTACAGGTTGAACAATTGCACAAAATTTTCAAGCTGTGCGGCTCGCCACCTGATGATTACTGGAAGAAATCTAGACTTCCTCATGCAACACTCTTCAAGCCTCAGAATCCATATGATAGCTGTCTTAGGGAGACCTTTGCAGATATGCCTGCTGCTGCCGTGGATTTGATAGAAACACTTCTTTCAGTTGAACCTCACAAGCGTGGGAATGCTTCATCAGCTCTTGCAGCTGAGGTATCAGTGCTGAATGGTGTTTCGTGGTGCTTTTTTTTTCCTTGGTTTTCTACGCCTCTCGGATCAGATTAGCTTCATATGTTTTTTGGCTAGTGAGACTCTTCATTTTTCAGGTTTGAAGTTATGTTTATAGGAATGTCATTTTCAGTTTCATCTAGACACGATTGCATGTTGCAGGCGGTGAGGGAATCTGTTTTATAAAACATGCATCGGCATGATGTTATTGGATGAACTAGATTGAGTTTCTTTCACTTCTATTCTGAACAATGCTACTAGATATCTACCGGCAAAAGAAGAAAAACACCAGATACCTCCAAAACTCAATTGATTTTTCTAGGTGGCAACAGCTCTTCTGATCCAATCTTTTATGCAATCTCCAGTATTTCAGAATGAAGCCTTACGCATGTGAGCCATCAAGCTTGCCGATATACCCTCCTAGCAAAGAGATTGACGCAAAAGTCCGTGAGGAAGCAAAGAGGTAAGGATTCTTGTGTAGCTTATTTGATCAAATAATCTTTATTAGTCTTTTTGAATTTTGAAATTTCTGGTCTAGCCATTATTGCACGTGGATGTGTATTAATGATCTTAAGGAGGATACAATATTAAAATGGGGCAAATTAGCTTTTGTGGCAATTCAGCTAGCTGCAAAAGGAATTTTCGGTGCGGTTGGATTTCCACCGACATCTACGATATTATTAGTGAAGAATGCACATAGGGCTGCGAGATGATTATTGCAAAAACTCTGAAATTAAGGAATAGAAGGCCCTCTACTGACATTTTTTAGCGTTCATGTCAGCATGTGTTGGATTTGAGAAACTAAAGGAGAGTGCCAATAGGTGAGGAGTGGCTGACTCACCCTGTGTAGGAGAATATATTTCAAATTCTAAAATGAGAGAAATGGACTATAACTGCTTTCAAAGTGATCTCTAAATGCTCCATCCATGCTGGAAACTTCATGGGTCATGTACAATCTAGAAAATGGGCTTTAATGTTCTGTGCTTGTCCTCCTTGTACTTATGGCAAATTGAAAACTCCATCTAAATTGCAGGAAAAAGGGTGGTGGGAGAGGCCGCGGACCTGATACTGCTAGAAAACAAGCTAGGAAACCCCATGGAACCAGTAAATTGGCACCAGCAGAGGTCCCCTTTCTCTCTCTCTCCTCTCTCTCTCACTCATGCGGACAAACATGCTGTTGCCAAATGCTGCTGGTATTATTTAACCTATGCTAGTCTTGCAGGATTTGGCAGCCCCAGTTAAAGTTGCCAATAGAATCGAAGTCAATGGCAGTAAGCTGCACATCCTGAAGGAGGGCAAAGTCATGTCAGGCTGGGATGCACCGAAGCCATCACTAGATTTACATGAAGACGCTTCTCATGCAAAGAATGCATCTCAAGGAGACATTCCTTTCTCTGGCCCATTACAGGTATCTTCATCAAGTGGCTTTGCCTGGGCGAAAAGGCGAAAAGATGAGGCTCCTGTTAGATCCCACACTAGATCCATTTCCAGAGGCCACATTTTCAATGGGTTAGAACCTTCTATTACCTTGCAAGCGAGGAATAACATTGAGTCAAAGCGTCATGAAAACGGTAGCTTACCATATGGGGCACGTACAAACTCTAGAGGGCATTATTCAAATGACGTTGTGAAGAATATGATTCCGAACCAATGGGGCCACTTTGAGCGTCCAGATTCCTTTGATGCTTCAGATGAATACCACTCACAAGAACTATCTTTGGCACTCTATCAAAAAGAGGAAATGGCAGCTAAGAGAGGCAATTTGGTGAGGACTACTCAGATTCACACACATGCATTGTTGTCAAATATGAATCATCAACAATTGGTGCATTAACCTACTCTGACTGCGAACTACAATTGGTATTCTTGCTGTTTTCATGTAGCAAGACATGTGATTGTTGTAGTCTTCTGAGCATTTGAATCATTGAAAGATGTGGAAGCTAGTTGGGCTCAGTAGTGTCTGGATGATGGTACTTCAACTGAATTTGTCAAGATACGGAAGTTTTGACAGTATCAGGAATATAGTGAAGGCTTAAGCTGGGTGAACTGTTGAGTCAGTGATTTTTTTCATGTTTGTGGTAATTGTGTCAATTCATAACTAATGGAGTATCTCTATCATGATTGACCTATTGAAAAACTCACATCAGGCAAAGTTGTGTCAATTTTGGTCAAGTGTAGTTTGTTTCTCTTTTAGGTGAGCCTTTGAACAGTATTTGTGGAATCCTGCTTTTACTTTCTGTGATTTATGTGCATTGATTTTTTTCTTACGGAATTGTTCAACCCCACTTCTTTTTACTGGTTTTATCATACTTATATTTGCTTGCGGACAGGGTTACCATGATCATGCAGACAAAGTTGAATTTTCGGGGCCATTATTGACTCAGTCTCACAGAGTTGATGAACTCTTGGAAAAACATGAGAGGCACATCCGTCAAGCAGTCCGTAGATCATGGTTCCAAAGAGGTATTCCAGAACAAATCTCTCTAGTACTTGCTGTAATAAATTGTGCTTATCCAGTTCAGGTCGTACTTGTCCCTTTTGTCTAAAATCGCAAATGATGGGCTTCATTATTATCTCACCTTTAGCCTGTCAGTGCGCTCCATCAGATCCCGTATTTGGCAGAGCGATTTTATGGCCACAAAAAGAGCATAAGGACAAGTATGCTTATTAATAGTTTAGAGATCTTATGGTAATGCCTAGAGAGCGTCGCTAGCACTGGTCAACCCTATCTGCAGTGTAACTCATAGGAAAATACATTAACCGCTATGGGGAGAAACTACGTTCACCATGTTACGGGGCAAACCCCGTCATGGGTCAATGATGACTTGTGGTATGAAAATCTAAAATGTTAGTGTCTGTTTTCCCCCAAATTTAGGTGCTAAATGCATATCATGGATATAATAAAACATTTTAGTCCCATAATTGAACTGATCGTGTGATTTCTTAACTGCAGGTAAGAAGCAGGGTAAATGACAAGATACCACTCCTGTAACTTATGGAGCTAGAAAACTTTGGTGGACAAAATCAGTACTAGAACGTTCAGCTTCTCAAACACGAATCTGGATGGACGCGGCTGAAATGCTGATCTTTATGAGTCATTAACTGGCTATGCTTCCCCATGAGACGCTGGCCATGGATTGATCGTAGAAAAAAGAAAAAATTGCCATGTTGAGGGACTTACGGTTATCGAGTGACTAAGCGGGAAGTGATCAGGAGGAAGCGAGGATCCAAGATGTTTCATTTTTGCCATAATGGCTCATCTTTGTAACCTTTTTGTCCTTGTCCATCTTTCGATCATCTCAATTACATTTGCTTTTGGATGCTTTATCATATCCACGGCGGCAATGTACAGATGAATGGAGATGGATTTCGATAAGCCTTAAGTGTTCCAAATGTTTCACAAGGCTTGTGCTTATTCTACCAAGGTTGCCTTTCTATCTGCTCCTATACATTTCAAACAGATTCAATGAAATTGAGCTGAAAAGCTGAGTCATATGTATGGAATGAAGCCGGTAGTTGTCCACTTCAGGCAAAATCTATGTTAGGTCTCTTTATGTATATCATACTTCGCCGTGGAAATGCAGCGGTCGGAGTTTACCAAACTTGTAATGTCCCTATTAAGTCGAGAAAAATCAGTACATCAACTTCTATGCCAGTGGCTATGACTCGTGAAGCATGACATGATTTCTCATCTTTCTGGTTCTAAATTTAGGCTCTGCATCAGGAGGGTCTCTTCTCATGTGGCTTTCTCATCTACCTTTCCTCTTCCATGAAAGAACTTGCTCGCTCAAAAAGCTCAAATTAGCTGCAGCTCCAGGCCCATATCACTGTGTTGGTCTAACTCCATATCACTTGAGGCCTACTCTACATGGAAGGCCCGCTCTGAATTTAATGTTCAAACCAACGTTAAATTTTCCACGTAACTCGGCCGGGTTGTTCAAGCTTGATGCCATCAAGAATTCCTAACTATTATTTGGCGACAGGTTAATCTTCAAATATGAAAACTAGAGGTAACTGTCATCGACTTATTGGTAGCTCCTGTCATGTACTGTGTCTGCTAAAGCCTGGAATTGGGTGGACCACGAAGAGTGTCCACACCAGATTGTCTATGGTACGTCAATCAAAATCGCTAATGCATTTTTATGTCCCACAGCTTTGGCAGATTACTAAGCCCCGTTCATCTTTGGATGTATCGTACGATGACTTATCAAAGAGCCCTAAACCCCTCCCTCTCTCATTAATAATTGTGTAGATATTTGCAGTCAATTTGCATGTCCCGTCTTCTGCTATTGACACTAAACCTGCCACTGACCTTCACACGAGACTTGCCATGGCAATTCATGTCCTGGCCCTCTAATCCTATCACGATAACGCTTGCTTGTTCCCCAGGAAAGTGACAGAAAGCAAAGAGGGCATGGAAAATCGAAAAGGATTCTGCATGGTGAACAAGGAGTTCATGCCAACATTGGATAGTGATCTGATAACACCCAGTTTTTCAGACCAATCGACATCAGAGCTAGCAGTTGCCCAGAAGACATCAAACGGGTGGTTTAGGAATTAAGCAGTTGACATAGCCATCCTTTAGCGATGATCCACTGAACGTTGGGCAGGAAATCACAAAATGTGACCGAACTTGTCATTCGGGCATTTGCATTTTTGTTATAGAAATTGGAAGGACAGGGCGAGAAAACGATGTGGATGGGACAAGATTCGTGTGAGTGCCTGGAAAAAGCGCATGTGTCCTGTCTTCTGGATCGTGTCCTTGAGGATGGACCATTTGTTTCTGCATACGACAAGGCCTGAACTAGTCCCGGGATCGGATTGCAGAGCTCTTTAATCAAAATCTCTAATCCTCTGCGCCAGTCTCGCAATCCGCCAAACTCACTCGTTTCCACCCCAAAAAGAAAAGATCGTGACAATACCGATTACCATATTGATTTGGATTATCTGTTTGGTGTCGAACTTTTCACCAATCTTATACAGGGTGAATTGTGACTTCCAAGCATCTAAATTACTATGTTTGTACCTCATCTTATGATATGCAAATGAAAAGATTTACAATATATCCATTTCATATCTCGTGCATAATATTTTCACATATGATTTTGACTCAATGGCAAACGCATCAAGTGACTACGATGATGATCTTTTTCTTAGAATCTTATATATTGCCTCACTTCACTTGTTCAGTAAACACAGAGACCATTTTTCCTAAAGATGTATAGATTACCTAATTTGTGCTCGGGTAGAAGTTTTGTATAAATATATCGACATGCTATTAATATTAAGTATTTTGATTTAAGTTTTTTTTTTCTAAAAGTGGAATAGAATAACCCAGTTGAAGCATAATGATCAAACGTCTGTAATGTATTGTATGTCCCAGAATAGGTCCCATTCTTCTACTCTTTCTGGGGAATCGATGACTATTCATAACTTTTACCTTGATACTAAAGAAGAGTTCGATCCAATGCTTTATTTATGTCCTAGTTGATCTTGATTCAACATTAAAAGTATATTGATTTTTCCCCGATAACCAAATACTTTTGTCTGTAAATATTGCATATTTGATTCCATCCATAAATCGATTTTCTTCCCCATGAGTTCGAGTCTCAATAAGAATTGGAGTTCTTATTATTTGCCGAGAAGGGCTTCATGATTCCACTTTTTCTTTTCTTTTCCTTTGTGGGCGTGCGGTAAGGTTATGAAATTCAATTTAGTGTGGTGCGAATCGGGAGGTGCTGAGGGAAAAAAACAACATAAGAAAAAACGACAACCTAAGTTGGGAAGCATAATGAATGAATCTAGAACTGAGCCCTAGCTAGGGGGGGCTAAGTGTTTGATTGAGAATAGAAAGCGGGGGCCACCCCCACGGGATTAACAAGGGGGCGTGTCCAAAAAGCAGCGGTCGGATCATTATCACGGTCTAACCACCGCATCATGACCATCTCTTTCCCCTTCCTCTCGTGCTCCCGCCCGTCGTTCATTGGGGAAATTTTGGACTTTAGCACGTTGAAACCGGTAAGCATCGGGGCCTGTCCCATCCATATCATTCCCCATGCAAATTCCATTCTTTGACCCTCATGAGATAAAAACTATAAAATTAAAGGAGCCCAAATAATAACCATTCTTGGACCTGAACTGGTCCTAAAACTGCTTAAGGAGAACCAACCCCCACCGAAGGGAGAACCTCCCAGGGGTGAGAGTCCCCGAGTGGGAGTCCCCGTATCCCGCCTCTTAGGGGAGAAACAATTCTGAGAGGAGCGAGGGGACTACAGCTGCTGGGGTAACAGCAGGTCCCGAAAGGAACGGTGGTTTGGATCCTAACCGATTAAATTCGAGGGTACCCAAGGACCATGTGGTGGTCTGCTCACAAGACAGACCCGGGATTCAGCTGGCTTGAATACCAAGTTCCACCAACTGAATGCTGAGTTATGCCTTGAGTTGGTGGAACTTTTCCATTCTTTGACCCTCATGAGATGAAAACTATAAAATTAAAGGAGCCCAAATAATAACCATTCTATTATAGAAATTAATTTTATTTCATAAATAATTTTTTTAAGACAAATTTCTAGGTAAAAATATTTGTTTGACAACGACGTAAAATTTTTGTTCTCGGAATAAAATTTGGTTTAATAACGATACAAAATTTCTCACTCTCGGCGATGACAGCAGATGGCGAACGGCAACCTTCGACCGACAGCGGAGATAGTGAGTGGCAGCAGGTGGTGGTCGATTGATAGTAAGAGCAAGCGATGAGAAAAGTTTTTATTTATCATTTATATTATAAAAGTAGAGAAGTTTACTTCTCTTTAATGTGTCAAACCTATTTTTAGATTAAAAATTTATTTTAGAAATAAAAAAATGAAATTACATTATCAAATGAATTTCTGTTCCAAACTTATTGTTGAAGACAAAATAATAGTTCTGGCCAAAAAATAAATCAAATTGAGGATGTTGGGTTGGCATTTGACAAGTTCATGGTTTGGTTGGTGACGAGGAACCCGATACACTAAAGTAGTCCGTGAAGCCATTGGTTTCTCGTCATGCTAGCAATCGGCCTGTGAATCTCACATGGTGTTGGAAATATTGAATTCGAATATTTTCAGACTTCATCTGTCTTCCCAATTGAATATTTCAACACTTAGTATAAGACAAAAAGATCAGATTAAGCATGAGAGAGAGTATTAAAATATTTAAATAATTAACTAAGTCTTCATCTTAGGAAGTGTTGACAAATAATTAATCCTGCTTTCATCTAAAAGTCTAAGTTCTTAGAATTGTTGATGGTGGTCTCATAAAATCTTATAAATGTGAAGAGAATTAATAGTTGATCATGAAGAAAGGTGAAGGTGAGGGATAATGTATCTATTCTCAAGAAATGTATTAGTCGGTTGTCTATAAATAGGACCGGATGATACATTGTTCAGCACAATTATTCAAAACAACAAATCTTTTTCTTCAAAATTTTCTCTTCTTTGCAACATTCATTCGACTATTCTTTTTCCACCCAAGTTTGACAACATATTCTAGATGATAATCCAAAAGGGAAATTGAGTAATTATTGAATTCATTTCTTTTGTGCCTTTGGTCTTAATCATGACGACAACAATTATGGGGGCAAATAATACATTAAAGACAATAACAATTATCACGTATCAAAATATTAAATAACTATAAACTATTTCTCTATATTCATCAGCAATCAAATTTTCTGAATAGGCGGTCATATGGCATTGAAAGCAAGATCTCTTCCTTTCGAAGACTAGGGCAAGGAAGGAATCTTGGGTTGGTGATGGCTCTCGCGCTCAAATCCGGGTCTAGATGAGGCGGAGAGAGAGTGGTCACGATCATGGTCATGGTTGTGGTCGCGGTCGTGGTCGAGCCTATTGTTAGAGTAATTAAATATAAAACTACGCCTTCATCTAACAATCAAGCTTTTAGAACAATTAACAGTAATCTTACAAATTCTCACATGGCATCAAAGCTTGAGGTTCGAAGTTCAAATCTTTCTAGACCCATTTTTCCGGATTAAGCATAAAGATGAATGTTAGAGTAATTAAATATAAAATCACGCATTCATCTAATAGTTTAAACTTTTAGAGCAATTAACAATTACTCTATAATTCCTCACACCGAGCTTTCGACGATAGCCCTACAATTTCTCACATCGACCTTTCCCATCCTTATCAAGCTTCGTTTCTCACACTTATTGAGCTCGGTTTCTCGAGGCTGCGCAGTACATAAGTTGTGGCACTATTGCTTCGCCCAGTCAGCATCGCTCAAACCCGACATCGACATGAGCGTGTAAATCCGACTGATAGGAAGGTGGCCAAGTGGTGCAGCACATGTCGTGCCTGCAGGCTGCAGTAGCCCTTTAACCTCGTGGGGGGCGGACCCCGCGCCTACCGAGAAATTATCGTATTGAGGAAAAAAAAACCACGTGCATGTTTTCTTGCCACGTGGAATTAGGGTTTAGGAAAATGTCTTGGTAGAGTGGCGTACTGATTTCTTAGACCGTAAATATCTCCACGCCCACCGCCAGCTAATTAATTATGTCTTGAGAGTCCCTTTTCATTTCGTAAAGTAACTTTGATGCAAATGACATGTCATCATTATAAATGCACACAACATATATGTATAACGAGAATAAATTATTTTAATGATAAAAAGTCAAAAAGCTTTTGCTTCATACTTAGCATTCGGGTTCATATCTTTAAAAATTTTAAATTGATATCTTAAAATATATTTATTTTAAATTAATTATCATCTCATTAAAAATTCCAAGATTGATGCCTTCATAAGGCTTTAAGTATAGAGACCAATTTTCTAAATGTGTCAATATTCAAAGGCTTTTCTCTATCCAAATAAACTTATTAGATCCAATCATGTAGAAGCCGTTAGAATTCTATTCAAAATCTTATTATGAGTTCCCTCAGAAATGTTTTTATCCTTTATGGAAAAAATTAATTTTCGTCTCGTAAAAAGTTCTGAATCAATACCTAATGACACATTTTATCTCGAATTGGTTTCCGTCTCATAAAAAGCTCAAATCGGTACCCTTAAACTAAATCTACTCTCCTTAGTGCTTTGCTTGATATCCCGTTAAAATGTACATGTGTCGATATGTGCAAACAAGTGGCTGTACAATGGATTTGATATAGAGAATGACGCATTCATTATGGGAAAACCCACATGTTTTTAATGACTATAGGACGGATTCGACGCGTAGAATAAAACATCTAAGGTGGAAAATTCATGTGTGCCGCTAGGTACATATATTTATTTTAAATTAATTATTGTCTCATTAAAAATTCCAAGACTGATTCCTCCATAAGGCCTTAAGTATAGAGACAAATTCTCGGAATATGTCAATATTCAAAGGCTTTTCTCTATCCAAATAAGCTTATTAGATCCGGTCATGCAAAAGTTGTTAGAATCCCATTCAAAATCCTATTATGAATTCTCTCGGGAATGTTCTTATCCCTTATGAAAAAAATTAATTTTCATCCTGTAAAAAGTTATGAATCAATACCTCATGACACATTTTTTCTTGAATTGGTTTCCATCTCATAAAAGGCTCAAACTGGTACCCTTGAACCGAATCTACTCTCCTTAGTGCTCTGCTCGATGTCCCCCGTTAAAATGTACATGTGTCGACATGTGCAATAGGCGGCTGTACGATGGATTTGATATAGAGTATGACACATCCATTATGGGAAAACCCCACGCGTTTTGAATGACTATAGGACGGATTCGGTGCAGAGAATGAAACATCTAAGGTGGAAAATTCATGCGTGCCGCTAGGTACACATTTTAAGGAAATGTATATTTACATCAGAGGTGCCGATTTGAGATTTTTTATGAGATGAAAATTAATTCGAATTGAACGTGCCGTGGGGTGCTAATTTGGAATTTTTGTTTCTAAACTTCTGTCAAGGAATACCGATTTAAGACTTTTTTTGTTAATGATATTAATAATTAACTATTTTTCTATACAGCCACGCTCACAACTCAAGAATTGGAATGATGTCAATGATTAGGGCATGGAAGCATTTGGAAATGCACACACTCGAATGGGTAGTATAACAATGCACGTGGTTCAGATACCAGTGATATCGAGAACATGCGAGTAAGATCACTTGCAATAATTAAAACACATCTAACTTAATTATATCCATCTCTTGATCTCCATGCTTATGTAATCCAATGATAGAGACGACCAAACAAATAAATATAATATAATATAATATAATATAATATATTAACAGGATATTACTGTTTACTATAACTTGGATTTTGTTTATGATATTCTGTCTTGAAAAGGAAGAAAAAGATTAAAATAAATAATACGAAAGTAAAAAAGAAAGAAATTACAAGTGTAAGAATTGGATACGTTGCTTAGCTAGCAATACTATATCGTATACCACTTTTGTACTCTACTCAAAGGAGGAAGCTGTAAGAACTTGACAATTACGAATGGTTGGCATCTTCAATTGTTTGACGTATGAGGCTCAGCTAAACGAAACGTTTCTAGCTTTCGACACTCGTACTTCAAGATTAAAAAAAAAAGTGAAATTTTTGTATACGTTTATTTTATGAAAATTGAATGATTTGACAGTTATTTTCTTAAATATGAACAGTTATATCATTTACAGAAATTAATTAACGAAAAATATTATTGTCTTTCGAAAAAATGTTTAGATGTAAATATGTTTTTTCATCGACAAACTATTTCAAGTGATAAAAGTGATTATTTTTGGAAAAATATTTTTCGAATCATTCATTTTCACGAAATAAGTAGAGTCTTAATTTGTAGCTACATAATTGAATTACAAACAAGCAGTGACGAAGAAGTCCATATGAGGTATGTAAATTCCACATCATCGTACTAAAGGCGGTGTTAGGCTTCATTTTTTTCTTTTTTTTGCGGGAAGTGAATAATTTAGAAAATATGTTCGTAAAAGTGATGGTTTAATATAAGTCGATGGAAGATATTTTCATTGTCGACAACAATTTAATCTAAACTTTTGTTCATTCATTCCTGAAAGCGATTTAAACGATCATTTTTTTAAAATATTTTACAAATAAGTCATTTCCCACGAAACAAACAGAGCCTTAGTTAAACTCCATTTACCACACGACTCAATTCAAATTTACACATATCAACCATGTCGCAAATTACTTTTGCCGATGCCTATGTTATGTTTGTATAGGTAGCAGAGTTAGCAAATCCTTCCTTATTGGAGCTAACTGTCCTCATTCGCTGCGGTGATATTAATGTACCATTTTCAGGGATAAGTGTGAAAATAGCTAAGGCATTCATTATTTCCGCCATACTCGATGGGACTACGGTTCCAAGCTCATCAATCTTTGACTTCTATGGATCTTTTGTGAACCGGTAGCTTGCTTAAATCATATCGGGTACGAAACTTATACAGTAATTCTTCGAAAGGTTCGTTGCAGTTGTCATTAGGGATGGTAGAACCGAACTGAATTGGAAAACGATCTTGTCCGATCTAAATTTCATACATTTAAGTTTAGTTCGGGTTTCAGTTTGGGCAATGAAAAAATAACATCGTTTTATTTAGGTTTGAATAATTTCAGTTCCATTCTATTAAGTGAACCAAATCGAAAATCACCCATCTTATATGATCTATTTTCTTTTCTACTAAATCTCTATCTCATATTTCAAAAAAGAAAACCCAAAAACCGAACTGCATTCAAAGCTAATGCCCACTGTAACAGTTCAATTTGGCGTGGTTCGCATATTCTGAAAACCTAAACTAAACCGAATCGTTGATATTCCTAGCGTTCCCGACACCTTGCCCTTTCGCCCCTCCCTCCTCCCAAAAAAAAAAAAAGAAAAAATACAGCTGTTTGATGAGTTATCGCCACTGCTTCTTTTCTGTGATTTTGAGGGAGCAAGATCTCATTGATATGTGGGAGCTCTTAGATGCAAGAGATGGAGATGGATTTTTTTTTTTTTTTTTTTTTTTTTTTTTGGGAGGTGTAGATGGAATTGGGGTGATAGGTTTTGGCTTTAAAAAGAGGATGAGGCGATCGTGCATTGATTGGTGCATAAAAGGAGAGGGCAAGAACTGGCCCACCCCCCCCTCATCACCAAAAAGAAGCTTTTCCCCCGTGTGGGGGGTGGCCAGCTTGATGCAAACATACGGTACCGGTGGCCCAAACGGACCGCCACCGGCAGATGGCGAGTTTTTTTTTTTTTTTTTTTTTTTTTTTTTTTCCGTTTACGGGTCGGTATGAATGGATTAGGCGCATGATACGAGCTCATTCACGGCATCGGGAAACACGTGTGACGTCATGTTAGGCCATTATGGATTAGGAAAATTTGAGTTGCTTGAGTCTTGCTTGAGGATTTTTATCGAGCCTGTGATTTGCTTGTGAAAAATGGGCTTTCCTCCTTTTAAATGAAAATTTATGTGATAATTCTCGAGAAGTGTCATTGTTAAAAATATATGTAAGAAATAAAAAAAATATCTACAATAACTTTTTTTTGTACTTGTAATTTTTTAAATGTTGATGAAGAAGGCTCTTTTATTAGATGGAGTAAAAGAAAGAAAAAAAAAACATACATTTTTGTCATATGTTACTCGAATTTTTTCAAAAAATTATGAAAGTTCGTGTGCAAAAATTTGCTTTTCCTGAAATTCTCAAGCGTTTTGAATTTGAAATGAAAATTAACATGTGAAATTCTGATTAAACAATAAATAAAAGTCAATTCCGACATTCTTAAAATAAATTGGATTGCTTAGAAAATTGAGATAACACTCGAACTAAAAGTCCTAAAAAATTCTTTTTTTGGTCGGTCCTTAAAAAAGCTTCCTTTCAGAAAGTCAAATTACTGCAAAAAAAAAAAAAAAAAAAAAAAAACTTATGATTTGGGGATGGTTTGTGCCACCAGGAAACAAAAATATAAAACTAAGAAGAAGCTGCTCACGACAAAAAAAAAAAAAAAAAAAAAAAAAAGAAAAAGAAAATCTCAATGATGACGTGGCAGGCTGCCCGAGGAAATTCCGAGTTACCCGGAAAAAAGGAGCCTTTTCGATATCCGTGACGCGCTAAAAGCGGGGAGGTGAATGCACGCGACGCGATGATTCTTCCCACTCTTGCTGTAAAAGACCTGGAATTTTGGGGATTTGCAAAAAAGCATCAAAACCAAAATTTAACTTCTTTCCTCAGATTTTTCCATAATTACTTGAAGTATCCTCCGTTTTCAGATATTACTTAAATTGTATTTCTTGGGCCGGATGGATAAAAGTTTTTTGGTTAAAAATTACCTCGAAGAGTGATATTTGAAACTTCGTGATTCATAGAATTATCAGTATTTTAAAATTTTGTGATTGTATTATCGCACTTATTTAAGAGGAAATCTCTATAAATTGTATAAGTAAATAATATACTAGATTGATTTGGATGTCCAGAACTTGCTAAGTACTATTGATTTGAGTGAACCTCGTAAAAGTTTTCCTTGAGGTAATTAAATTGAGTAAATACAATAATCCATCTCATTTTAAAGAAATGAAGTTGAATCTTAATGAGAGAAGATTATAACTATCTATATGGAAAAAATGACAGATTTTCTTAGATAGTAATTCAGTGAAGTTGTCGTCAATTTATAAATATTGTTAATAATATTTCATAGCTATTGACTTATTAGCCTCGTTCGTAGTGAGAAATTTATCAATAATACAAATAATTTTATCACGTCAAGTTGTTGCGACTTTTTCAACTTATTCAGAATAAAAAGAGAAAAGATGCTCGCTACCGATAAAATTGAAATATTTAACATGAATCGGTACCAATGGTTGAGGCATTAGGGAATATGTAGTTCAAGAATCTAAGGTCACTTTTTCAAATTGCATCAATTGTGTGTAAAACATTAAATGTTTTGCGATGTTCTATAGGCTTTTGAAGAACCTAGCCTTTGCGCACAAAGACAGGTCTAATATCCCAAATTTTGCCTATACTCTTAGATTATAAAAAAACATGTCCTATTTGTAAGTAATACACGACATCATTTTTACGATATATATTTTTTTTTTTTTTTGCGATCATTTATTTTCTAGTGAAATAAATGAAATCTTCATTCAAAATTATTCATTTTTGGAAGCTGCAATTTTACATGATATGAGAATGGGATTATATAAAGAAGGTCAATACCACAAAAAAATCATAATCGATACACCCACGATAAATCTATCCCAAAACTAATTTTTGGGTAAAAAAAATAATCCAAATTTGTGCACTTATAATAAATTTACCATAAACTAATTTTTCTGGTTATCAAAAACCTTAAACCGATATATTTATGTGACATATTTACCCTTCATTAACTTTCATCATTGCTTTAGTTAAATGGCACATGGTAATAACTTAATTGATATGGCAAGTTTGAAAAATGAGTAAATTTATTATAGGTTTATAAGTTTGGGGTTTTGGACGATCAAAAATTAATTCATAATAAATTCGTATAGAAGCATCGGTTTGGGATTTTTAATGATTCATAAATTAGTTCGAGATACATTTATGATAAATGTATCAATGTGAAGTTTTTCATAATATTAAGCCCGAAAAAAACAAAAAAGATAAAAACTTTGTAAACTTCAATTACTCAACGGCACTCCCTCTCTCTCTCTCTCTCTCTCTCTCTAGGATCACGTCGTGTCCTAAAACGAGGAGAGAGAAAGAGGAGGGTCGTAATTGCCACGTGGACACACGCACCGATCCAATTGCAAGATCCATTTATTAATTAATCCACTCGATCCAACCATAATTTCCAATTCCTTTTCCCAATTTTCTTCCATTTTTTTAAATTTTATTTTTTTCCCAATTATTATTATTATTAATTTTTTCTTTCTCAGCTTCTTTGGGGGCATCTCCCTCCAGGTTCTCGTGTTGCAGAGGCAGGTCCTGGTCTCACCTTAGTGTTCTTCTTCTTTCCCTCTTCCTCTCTCTCTCTCTCTATCTCTTCTTCGTCTTCTCCATCTCAGTCCACTTCTCTCTCTTCTTTCTCTCTCCTCCCCACCCCGCCCCACCTGCTCGGAACCCTAATTCGCCCCTACCCACCTCCGGCATTTCCCCAATTCCTCAACTTTATCCCGCTCCGGAATTCCCCTCAAGAACCCGCGATTCCTCTCCGCGCGTTCTTGAATTTTTCCGGACGATCGGCCCTCGGTCTCGGCCCTCCTCCGCAATCGGCATTGCGCGTGTCCAGCTGGGTTCCTTCTGTCCCCGGCGTTCGGGGTTGGTTTCGATTGATCGCGCGGAGGGATTTTCTCGGGTTAGATCTGTATGGCGGTTGGTGGGTCGTGAAGGGAGGCGGGTTTTCGAGATTGGTGGCGCCGCCCGAGATCCGTCATGGTGGTGGGCTTTCCGTGACGTCGATCCGGGTCGGGAAGAAGGGCGGCCGGCGGAATCGAGAGCTTTGGATCCGATCGGCGGGGAAACAGCGCCACGTAGATGGCGCTGTTCAGACGGTTCTTCTACCGGAAGCCGCCGGATAGGCTTCTGGAGATCTCGGAGAGGGTCTACGGTACGTTTTCGAAGACACCCTTTTCCCGGCCCAATCCCAATCCCAATCCGTCCGTTTCTTTCGATTCTTGGAGCTGCCATGATTGACGTTTCCTCCTCGGATTAGGCGCGTCTTCTTGCTCAATTTGGGTCCTTTTTGGATGTGCATTTTTAAGAAATTGTGCTTTTGGGGGGGGGGGTGCAACTAGAATTCGTCGCATTGGGGTTTACGTGATCCTGGTTTCGTTTGCTCGTTCCGCTTCGTCGAAATTTTTTAGCTTGAGGTGTTTCTCGAGCTGGGTTTGTTTTAGTACAGTGATAATCTACCTGGTCAGCCAAAAGGTAGCTCTGAAGATCATGGGAAAGTGACGATTTTTTTCGATGGCGTGGCCATTTCCACTGTCAGCATGCTGCTTCGTGTTATATCCTATCCGCTAATTGGGTGTCTTTTTTTGATTATCCATTCATCCTTTGCTTACCCAAGCTAGTTGGCACTGTTCTTTTTGCTCTTGGTAGTTGGTATCACAAGAGGGGCGGTGCAATTCGCAGGGTGAAGTCCTTTCTTGATATTTCCGAGGTCGTATGCTAAATTTGATCGTCATACCTTTGCCGTTGTTTATATTGTTCGTTTTAAAAACTCTAAACACGTATGTGAGGGCATTTTGTTTTATTGGGAATGTTTGGATTGATCTTGTGTAATACTTCTCAAGTCAAACGTTGCAACCGGTTCTTCTTCAAGGAAGAGCTCTGTTTTTTATTTTTTTATTTTGATGTTTTGCATGTAAAATGCCACTACTCTTTGTTTATGGGAGAAGCTATATCCAGTGTTCTGAGATGGGCACCATCGAGCTGATTTATCCCTTTCTTGTTGTTACTTGGCTTTATTATTGTTCGATGTATCTGAACACAAAAATGTGGGTTAATCTTTTTCCTTTTTTTTTTTTTAATGTTGTTTTGCAGTTTTTGATTGTTGCTTCTCAACGGATGTCTTGGAAGAAGATGAGTACAAGGTCTACATGGGTGGCATTGTAGCACAGCTTCAGGATTACTTTCCTGATGCTTCTTTCATGGTCTTCAACTTTAGAGAAGGGGAGAAGCGGAGTCAAATCTCAGATTTCTTGTCTAATTATGACATGACAGTGATGGACTATCCTCGGCAGTACGAGGGTTGTCCCCTGCTGCCACTTGAAATGATACACCACTTCCTCAAATCAAGTGAAAGCTGGTTGTCATTGGAAGGGCAACAAAATGTGCTTTTGATGCACTGTGAAAGGGGAGGTTGGCCTGTGCTCGCGTTCATGCTTGCTGGTCTCCTTTTATACCGTAAACAGTATAATGGGGAGCAGAAGACTCTTGAAATGGTCTACAAGCAAGCTCCTAAGGAGCTTCTTCATCTTTTGTCTCCTTTAAATCCACAGCCTTCGCAGTTGAGATATCTGCAGTACATCTCCAGGAGAAACTTGGGTTCAGATTGGCCTCCTTCTGATACGCCTTTACTTTTGGATTGCCTAATTCTTAGACACCTTCCTCTTTTTGATGGAGGGAAAGGTTGTAGGCCAGTTGTTCGTCTGTATGGTCAGGACCCTTCAACACCAGCCAATAGAAGCTCTAAGCTTCTCTTTTCAAGTTCTGATATGAAAAAGCATGCCCGACTTTATTTACAGGTAATAGAAATAAATTGGAGAGCATATGAAAAAAAAAAGTAAAATTGCAAATGCAAAGCGCTTATATTTGTTCTTGCAGGCAGAAAGTGTGCTGGTCAAAATTGATATTCAATGCCGTGTCCAAGGTGACGTCGTTCTTGAGTGTATCCACCAGGACGAGGATCTAGTTCGAGAAGAGATGATGCTTAGAATTGTCTTTCACACAGCCTTTGTACGGTCAAATATATTGGTGCTGAATCGCGATGAAGTTGATGCTATGTGGGATGCCAAGGATCAGTTCCCGAAAGACTTTAAGGCGGAGGTAATTCCTTGTTTTTTGTCTAAGAATGTTTGGCTCATGGTGTTGCGGGAGTTGAGTGCATTTACTCATCTCTGTACCAGGTACTCTTTGTGGATGCTGATGCGGATGTCCCTAATCCCACCTCAGAAGATGGAAATGAGGCTGAAAGTGCTTCACCTGAGGAGTTCTTTGAGGTCGAAGAGATATTCAGTAATGCGGTAGAGGCACAAGAAGGGAAGGGGGAAAGCAATGTAAATACTTTGCGAGGCAAACCTGATGATGGTGATGTAAAAGAAGTAGGGAAGGAGGACGTGGATGCTCATTCATTTCAAGATTGTGCATCGGATGATGGAAACCTCAGAAATAATGTGAAGGCTCATTCCGGATATGATGCTGTAAAAGACATAGTCGTAGATGATGTGAAGTACAAGGATGATCAAGGTATGGATCCTGGTCTCCACATGGTGAAGGACATAGGCATAGATAATGGGAATATTAAGTTGGATTCCATGGCATTGGAAGATGAAGGACCAAGAAATATAGGTGGTTTGCATGGCAAAAATGAAGAGTTTGAAAATGGATTTGGGATAGAGGACCCCCCTACACGTAAGAAGGCAGAGTCCAGATCCTTACAGCAAAAGTCGACTGATGTGGGTACACAAAAGACTGAGAAGTCCATACCACCTACTTCAAAGAAGCTGCCGTCGAATCATGCTAAGACATCTTCAGATTCAATTGCTTCAAAACAGAAGATAAAACAGCAAGAATCCCAGGGCACTAATGGGAGACAAGCAAAGCCCAACACAATACCTAGGTGGATCCCTCCCAATAAAGGTTCTCATGCCAATTCAATGCATGTATCGTATCCACCTTCTAGATATAATAGTGCACCACCTGTTCTTGCAGTTTCTTCAAAAGAGTCTAGTACAGTTGCCAAAAAGTCTCATCTATCTCCAGCTGTCCCTGCGATAGAGACTCACAAATCTTCCCCTCCATGTACAGAACAATCAACACAAGAGGATTCTCCAGATACAACTCCACAGCCCAGCCCACAGGAAAAGGTGACTGCTCCACCTCCGCCACCTCCGCCTCCACCTCCTCCTCCTCCCCCTACACCACCTCCCCCGCCTCCTCCCCCCAACCACCTCCTCGTGATTTTCAAGCCAGTGACCATTCTCAGCCTTCTGGATCTCTTCCATCTGGCACTACACCGTCTATGCATCCTCCACCTCCACCTCCACCGCCACCTCCTCCCTTTTTCTCACCTAGGCGAAGTAGTGAAGTGCTGTTACCCCCTCCACTCCCCTGGACATCTGGGTCTTCTCTAATAAGCTCCAAAACATCAGCAAGTTCACCTCCTCCACCACCTCCTCCACCACCTTTTTCATCGGCAAAATCTACGGTAGCCACACAAGAAGTTGCCAGTTATGGTGTTACTTCCTTGTCTCCACCACCACCACCACCACCACCACCACCACCTCCGCATCCTATGCAGGTGACGCTTACACCTCCTCCTCCTCCTCCCCCTCCACCCCCACCACCCTCCACACGTGGTGCTCCTTTACTTTCTACTCCTGCAACACATATGCCCCCACCTCCACCTCCTCCACCGCCACCTCCGGCACGTGGAGCCCCACCCCCTCCGCCCCCTCTTCCATCACGTGGAGCTCCACCACCCCCTCCGCCCCCTCTTCCATCACGTGGAGCTCCACCACCCCCTCCGCCTCCCCCATCACGTGGAGCCCCACCTCCCCCTCCACCTCCTCCATCACGTGGAGCCCCACCTCCGGCTCCGCCTATGCCATCATATGGAGCCCCACCTCCGCCACCGCCTCCCCCTTCACGTGGAGCACCACCTCCTCCTCCACCACCTCCAGGAATTAGAAACCCACCTCCACCTCCCCCACCTTCTCGAGGTGCTCCACCGCCCCCTCCTCCACCACTGCGAGGAGCTCCACCACCACCTCCACCGCCTTTGGGCAGAGCACCACCACCTCCACCTCCACCACTTTCTGGTGGAGCTGTCCCTCCACCTCCTCCAATGCGCGGAGCCCCACTACCACCACCAGTTCCAGGAGCTCGTGCTCCAGGCCCTCCTGCTGCGCCAAGGCCTCCAGGTGGTGCACCCCCTCCACCTCCACCTTTTGGGGCAAAAAATGCTGCAACTGATGGAAGAAATTTGCCTGCTGGAAGAGGGCGTGGCCTACCACGCCCTCCTGGTGCAGCTGCCACAGCACCTCGCCGATCTTCTTTGAAGCCATTGCATTGGAGCAAAGTGACACGGGCACTCCAAGGAAGCTTATGGGATGAGCTGCAAAGATTCGGGGAATCTCAGATGTATGCATTGTTTCAATGATATTTTTGTGTTATATTTATCATGAGCAATATTTGTGCTCTCTACCTTCAAAGGACCAGGGACTCCGCTGTTAATAATGACTTGTTCATCTTTAATCCATAGCTTTTGCTTAATACAGGGTGTCCGAGTTTGATGTCTCAGAGCTGGAGAGCCTTTTTTCTACAGCTGTACCGAAACCGGCTGACTCAGGAGGTAAATCGGGAGGGCGGCGAAAATCGACGGGATCTAAAACTGACAAAGTCCACCTGGTAATTGGATACGTTTGTGCTAAACTACGTCGTGTGAGATATATTTCTTAGTTGCGAGAGGTGATTTGTCATTTTGCTGCAGTATTCTGACATTAACATGGGGTACCAATTCCCCACTGATATAGTTGATCATTTCAGGCTGTTGTTTTGATAATTTGTCACTAGAGTTTAATTATCAAGGTACGGTATAATTGTATATTATTCTTGACATGACTGGAAGAAATTAGCTTAGATTTTTGTACCGCGTTGGTATTGCAAAATCTATCTGAATTCAAGAGAAGGAGCATTCTTTCTCTAATTTCCTCGAGTTCCTTGCAAATGATGCTCAGAAAAGACCCTACAGTGATACTATTACAGCAGTGAACTACAGTCAGTAAGAGTTACATTTCCTTGGAAAAGGTTAAACATGACCCCTGGGGTTGTTAAAATTATGTAATTTCACAGTGGTCACAACTTCTCTATATCATTTAGCATGCAATGTTGTATGATGATAAATACTTGATGTCTGAACTGGTGGCCTGTCTGGTGGTCTTATGGCTTTCAACTTCAGTTATCTAGTAACATGACCAATGATAATGATATTCATGTTTGACTTGGTAGAACATTCTCATATGCTTTTTTATTTTCCTGATGGGAAAATGCTCAAAAGTTTGGATGGCAGGATGTATAATGGAACTTTTAGTTGGATATGCAATATTTACTGTGAATATACTCTATGTATGTGTCTTGCAAAATTAGCTTCGCTTTGGCTCTGTTTTGGTAATAATGCAATCTAGAAATGTTGTTTGAGAATTATTTAACAACAAATGAAATTGCATTTGTGTATGTTTGATTGTTTTCTTCATTTGCCTCATGACAATAGTGATAATAAGGTGTTTGATTGATGTTTCTGCTTTCTGTAATTATTATCTGAGATTCTTTTTCATCATGCTAGAATTTCACTTATGATT
Source organism: Eucalyptus cladocalyx (assembly GCA_017140615.1). NCBI lineage: Eukaryota > Viridiplantae > Streptophyta > Magnoliopsida > Myrtales > Myrtaceae > Eucalyptus > Eucalyptus cladocalyx. Next base: position 5,115,862 of record CM029517.1, on the reverse strand, counting down.
GACTTGCAGATCGACCTGAGAAGGGCAAATAATACAGAGATTATGCTAACAAAAGTTAAGATGCCCCTTCCTGACATGATGGTAAGCTAATTGGGGCAGAGAACATGTGCTTTTCATATTTTCTCTTCTTGTCTGTATGATGCATTCTAAGGCGAGTCTAGAGGTTGTTCAAGACTTTTCCCCCTATCTGTTGTCAAGCATCCTGTGAATTTGATGAGTCCCAGACTAAAATTGCCTAACGGTATGAATAATTTCTTTTTCCCTCAGGCTGCTGTGCTGGCAATGGATGAGTCAGTATTAGATGTTGATCAGGTGGAAAACCTCATAAAATTCTGCCCTACAAAAGAGGAGATGGAACTTCTGAAGGTGAGTTTTTAGCCTTTCCCTCAATTTCAGGACTGAAATGGGGGCATCTGAGAGAGTTCTATATGAAGATTGGTGCAATTTTTCCATCAACCTTTCTTCCTTTGGCTTCTCTAATTTTAATTACTCTTCTCCTTATGTTGCGCAGGGCTATACCGGTGATAAGGATAACCTTGGAAAGTGTGAACAGGTTGGAAATTCTCTTGATCACATCATTTTTTTTTTTTTGCTTTGTAGACAAATATGAGCTCTTTCTTTTTTTTTTACAATTTTATTGTTTTCTTGTCATTTATGAGATCTGTTCCTCCCCAACCCACCCAGGAAAAAAAAGAAATGGAGTGTCGTGAGGAAATATTATCTGGCTGGGTTGACCAAGCTATTTTGTGTATGCTAATTTTTCATGAGTTTTAGCTGCTTCTCTTTCTCTACATGTTCATCTTGTTTCAATGTCCTTTTTGCCTGGTTGTCTTTGCAGTATTTTTTGGAGCTAATGAAAGTGCCAAGGGTGGAGTCAAAATTACGAGTATTTTCTTTCAAAATACAGTTCAGCTCTCAGGTTTGGTGGTATCTGCATTTAGTAGCCAAGTTTTAGGGATTTATTTATTAATTTTAGTAGAATGCTTTTATGTAATCTATGTAATCCTATCTTCTAATTAGTGACATCTTCTGCAGATTTCCGAATTTAGAAAGAACCTAAACAATGTGAACTCTGCATGTGACGAGGTACGTAACTTACTACAAATTAATGGAGGTTTTATTTTTTTCTTGGTCTTGACTTGGGGTTCTTTTCTCTGTTGCATCAGGTCCGTAATTCCTTCAAACTGAAGGAGATTATGAAGAGAATTCTCTTCTTGGGGAACATGCTGAACCAAGGGACTGCAAGAGGTAAGAACCCTTTATTTGAGTCGAGCTCTTCATTGGTCTTCATTTGGTTGAGTTTTACTATGCACTACCTTTGTTCTATTTAAAATTCTTTTCGAAAGTCACAAAAATCTGAAGCAATTCCGTAGTTTCTGACATTCGTGACATACAAAAGTTAGTCTGACTGGTCGAGACATGAGGCCTTTTGCCCTCTAGTTACCACTACCAGTATGCGCTCAATTAAGACAGTTTTTGGAGAACGTAAGAGGTTCTAACATGTACATGTAGAATGGAAATTCACTATAACATGTGATAGCCCAAATAGATTGAGATTTTATTATTTATCATGCAATTTGTTCCAGAAGGATAGAGATGCATAATCAGTGATAAATTTCATCTGGTTCTGTCTATCTACTTTTCTTATTGGCATCTCACCAAAAGGATCCATATCTATTTTTGTTGTCTCCCTTTCTAATTAAAGCTATTAATATTTGGGCAAAACTTAGCCCTTTTCTTTGGGAATAGAGTGCACTTTTAGATTTTTAGTTAAATCCATTGTAGAGGAAGTATACAAGGATAAGTGGAGCCAAGCAAACACAAGGTCTGAGAGGGAAAATGAATAGACTACAGCTGGAAAGCAGTTAAAGAGCTTGTTGTTAATCATTCCTCCACTTTTGATTAGACTGGGTCTCACTCTCTAACCTTTCCCATCTCTTTCTAGCTATGTTTTCCAAATAACTCTGTCAGGGATAGCCTCCCAAAGCTTTCTGTTATTCTCAAAAGTTAAAGCTGAGTGCCTCCAAGACCAAAGATCCTCAGCGGCATTCAGCATAACTGTCCATGACTTGTAAAAGATGATGCTGGATGCAAAAGGATGATGCAAATTTAAAATTTACTTAAGGATGATAATCGAAGGTCATATATTTGCCACGCTGAGTGAATGCCTGTTTGATTCACATTTTTTAATGGGTGAACATGATGCATAACAGAAGATGATTACAATCTGACTGATGCATGTGTCTACTTAAACAGCTTGCACAAGTGCTGGACAATAGTCATATAAGTGGAAGTATAATGATGTTAGTCTGTGTTCTGTGCTTTATAATCTTCAGTCTCTTTGGATTTGTGCAACTTACTGCTTTATGCTTTCATGCCAAGCATGGGCGTCATCTCCACCAATACTAACTATAAATTGTTGAAATGCACAGGATCTGCAATCGGATTTAAGTTGGATAGTTTGTTAAAACTTACTGATACACGTGCTACTAATAACAAGATGACTCTCATGCATTTTCTCTGTAAGGTATGTTATTCTGGTGTGTTTTGCGAGCTTTTTCTTTTTTGATATTTTATTTGCTTTTGTTTCCTCTGATCTAGGGAAAAACTCAACATGGTGGTTTTTTAAGGGTTATTGGGTGATTGAATCTCTCCTTGAAAATGACGCACAAACCTATGAATAGTCATCATCCTACGATCTGCAGGTGTTCTTTGTAAATGTTAACATGGGGTAAATGGTGCTAACCTCTATCGTGTAGTTATCTTTAGGACCAAAGGCTTCTAACCTGTTGCTATTCAGTCTAAAAATTCCAGGTTAAAGTTTTGATGACCATTTACACAGATCTATGGTTGATTGTTTAGATTGGAAACATTAAGTTTTCACTGAGCTTTTATGCCATCTCTCCACAGTGGATGATAATGTGCATTTTATATGCTTAGCTTTAGTAAATTATCTTAAAAAAGCTCTCATCTTAAGTCTAGTACTCCCTTCAATAGGAAGGTGGAAATTGTGGTTCTCAATTAAAAGCTCTAATGCTCCCCCTCATGCACGAGCTTTTTTTGTCTGAAACTTGAAACACTGATAACTGATTGTTATTAGGTAGATATATGAGGTGGTTGAAGAGATTCGAACACATAATCTCTTGCTTTGACGTTTGTAAAAATTAATCTAAAAACTTCAACTCTTAGTTAAAGATGTGATTAACAAATTTAATGATCTAACAAATTAAAACAGAAGCTTCCACTTTTAATAGTCTAGTAGAAAGACAATGTTCCGTGATGTTGCTTGCTTTCATAAATGTAACCAGTATGCAATGTGCTCTAGCCGGGGGAGGGGGAGGAGCGGTGGTACCCCTGGAGTGGCTAATTGTGCAGTTGATCCTTCCCCTTTTAAAGATTTACTACTTTTTAGAATATCTGTCAGGTCTCTAAAGTACACGTGCACACCTGCATGGAAACACATGGAAAACACTTGAAATATGTACTAAATTAAGTATTGCCATAATTGTTGAGTACTAAGGTGAAATATTTTGAAATGAAATTGCTCCATGTTATGCATGATCAGTTCAGCATTGAATTATGGGGATTCACCATTGGTCAAATATGGTTCCACAGATGTGCTCAATTTGTCAGCCCATATTAAAATGCCTCAACTCGCTCAGCATAACTGTACAATTTGTCAGGGAACTCAGCATAGACTAAGCCAAATGAAATATCTTTTCCTTCGATAATATTCTGTACTTCTTTTTAGATCTCATTATTACAGGTCTTTGTAGAGTCCCTTTGGCTATTTTCATTATCTTGGGCCCCTTTGCTAGTTCATACATTCTAGATATATATATACACACACTTGCACAATAAATGCAGTAGACGTTAAAATGAAAAACGAATTTAGGTAGAAAGTATGGAGTGCATGCATCGGGTATTCAGCTATCTGCAAGTTGTGAGAAATTGTACCCTGGAGTTGTTCCAGATCATTTTTTCATAACATTGCCTCATGAATTATTAGTTTCTCCTGTTATGCATGTTAACTTGGCATAGTTATTAAAACTTTAAGCTTGTATCCAAAATTTGATATTGGTTTTCACGTGCCTCAGAAACTTGCTGACCGCTCGCCAGAACTTCTTGATTTTCATCAGGATCTTGTTAGCTTGGAAATTGCATCAAAGGTAGTATTAGTCTCCCTTTGTTATGAGTTGTATTGGTTTGGACACATGCCAAATTTGGTCTTCATTTGTTGCAGATACAACTGAAATCTTTAGCTGAAGAGATGCAAGCTATTATTAAAGGATTAGAGAAGGTAAAGCAGGAACTGGGTGCTTCTGAAAATGATGGCCCTGTCTCGGATATTTTTAGAAAGGTATCCTCCTTTCATGTAAACTATGATCAAGCACACTTTATTTACTAGTTACAATCTTTAGTAAAGATGCACTTCTTTCATCCTTCTTAGCAAAGAGGGGCACTTCTTTTTCCTTTCCTTTCTGTATGCATTAATTACTTCATCCTTAACATTTTTGTGTTAGCAGGAGCCTGTGTTAGTACTTATTCCTTTTTATTTCCATGTACTTTTGCTGCATAGTTTACATCAATGCCAGCGTGCTGTTGGTTTAATTTCCATTTTTGCTCATCTATTGTGCTTTAGTCTGTATATTTCTTCTAGATTTGTTAGTTTCTTAGGAATGGTTAACTTTTTTAGCTTGTAATGCCCACATTCTTCTAAACTTTTTCTTCTTTTAAGCTTTGTCTAGACCTTGAAAGAATTTATTGGTGTCGCTGAGGCAGAGGTCACATCATTGACGAATTTATACTCAGTTGTGGTAACGTGCTGGTTAATTTTAATTTATTGATTTATGAAACGATGGCTCTGATAATACATGGTCATGATATCCTTTACTAATTGGCAGGGAAGAAATGCAGATGCACTTGCATTGTACTTCAATGAAGATCCAGCTCGTTGCCCGTTTGAGCAAGGTAAGCTAGTTATGCAATTTCTTGTGCATTTATTAGTGCAAATTATATGTTATCTGGGCTAATTACATCCCAGGATGGTGCTTGACAAGTTGCCAGTTTGTCGTAGTGTCAGTATTTACTGGAAACTAGAGGTGTCAAAATGGATTGAAGCCTATTTGTTAACCCATATAAGATGAGTTGGGTCATATATGGGTTAGCTAAATTTTGCTAAATGGGTTGATATGGGTTTGAGTAATAAAGTCTAATGAAATGGGGGTTTTTAATGGGTCTAAAGCCCAACCCACCTGCAGTCCCCCTTCACTTGTCTTTAAGTTCAGGTTGGGGGTTTTCGGGTAGGGCAACTTATTTTCTAGTTTTATCTTCTACTTATGATCTTCTTCTTCTTCTTCTTCTTCTACTTCTTTTTTTTTTCTCTTTTCCAAAATTGAAAAATAGTAGTAAATATATTATCTTTCATGCTTTAGAAAATCGTGAAAATTAATATATGATTTTGACTTATTCATTTTAAGAGATTTTGGATACTTCATTGTGAAGCTCGAAAAATTTGCAAACATATTTGGAAATCTTTGAAAACTGCTAAATTTTTTTTCTTTCACACTAGATGCATAGCATAAAAGTTCTTGTTTTTAAATATCAATGTTTTAGTAATGTGGGTCGGGTTGGGTATTGGTTACTAAATTTGTATTGCACGTAATGGGTCAGAAAGGTTTAAATGGGTCAATTTGGGTTAAATCATTTTCGACCCGATCCATCAGTTTGACGGCCCTGCTCGGAACTCATTAGTGTCCACTGTTTTAGTTCCTTTGTGAAGGTCATGGTTCAGGCTGTCGACTGAATATTGTCGACGCAGTTTTTTGGTGGGGGAAGTTCATGAGGAGTTTTTATTGTTAAAGGCAATCAGCATTTGATTCTGATCTGTCATTGTTAAGATTGAAAATGACAAAGGCCTTGTTTATGTCAATAAACAGAATGTTGAAAATTCGTTTGATGATACTTCACTGTAAGATCATATAGTGGAACTTTGTTAAGAGTTGAGTAGGTTATGTGGAAGGGTTGAGGATTACTAGATTAATGACTGGTTTTCTTTAGGTGTCTGCATCAAGTGCTAGAAAATTTGCAGGAGGTAAGAAAGATTAAAGTTTAGAAGATCTCTATGAAGAATTATCTGGGCTTACTTGAAATTTTGTGAAATCTGTTGCTTTATCTAGTTTTTTTTTTTTTTTTTTTTTTGGTAGAAAGGGTAATTAATTTCTTGCTTTATCTAGTTGTAGTGTAGAGAAGTCTGAAAAGAAACATGCTGCTTGCCTACTCGATTTACCTAATGAATTTCTTGGCCATATTTATCCAATGTAGCTAGATATAATCCTATACTTTGTTCTTTTCCAATTACGGCATAGTTCTTATGGCTGAGGAAAATGGCTAATGAACAATGCCGCTTGGATAATAATATGCGTTTCTGCAAAATAACCAAGTTATCTTTAAAGCGTATCACTTCATTTATATTCGTATTGATTGTCAAGTAATCATGACTTTGGACTGATCCTAAATGGTTAGCAACACAAATAGGCCAGATACCCCTATAAAACAGTTCATTTTGACATCCAAGCTTTGCCCAAGGTGCATAAGTACCAATTTCACAGCTGACTATTGGGCATCACCTCTTTTATTGATCATCCAACCACAACAGCCACGATTGTCAATTGGATGGCCACTGCTGAGCTATTAAGTGGCAGCTGTTGCTTTCATTAGGCATTGGTTGGTGTAGTTGAGTCAGTTGACGGATCTGCAATCTCCAACGGTCCTTCGAAAAAATAACAATAACGAGAACCAAACTTCAGCACATGCTGCTTTCTGTTTTTCCAGATAAACAGTATTCACTGTAGAGCGGACCCTAGATAGGAAAATTTTGTTTAATGAAAAAGATCTCTTTTGCAAACGTTAGAGTTAGTGTTTTTGGCAAGAAACAAGAAAGTCTAACTAGTCTTTAGTCAGACATGACCAATTGGACTGCATAATTTTTTGTTGCAAGTTGATCTATAGTTGGTGTTTAAATTGAGCTGTTTTGAATTCTGCCAATTTGAGATATTTGCTGTAGTAGTTCAATTAACTCTGTTAAATTGCTACTTGACCAAACAGTTACAGCAACTCTGCTTAACTTTGTGAAAATGTTCCGGCGAGCACATGAAGAAAATTGTAAACAGGCTGAACTGGAGAAGAAAAAGGCTGAGAAGGAGGCCGAAATGGAAAAGGCAAAGGGAATTAGCCTTACAAAGAAGGGTGTAAATAGCTGATTGGTGACTGTTCCCATGTCTATACTGGAAATGGAGTTCCCTCTATGCAGCGGCCCTGATGACCGTTTGGCACTCAATTGCAATGACTGATGCTGCTCCTAATTGATTTGGAAGCAGATTGGTCTCGTGTTGGAGCGAATGATGAGTTCATTTGACCCTTGCCATCAAAGATGAGTTCCCGACAGGGTCAATCTCCTGTCAGATCAAGCGATGAGTTCCCTTGACACTTGCCAGGTCAAAGAACATCAAGACTTAGCTTTTACACGACTGACGTGATGCTGTTGAGTCAGACGAGCAAGTGCTGCTGTGTGAACTGGCAATTAGATATCTGATAAACAGCAATAAGCTTACATGAACATCAGAAGATTTTCAGATTGGCCAGGAGAGTCGTCCTCCTGTGAATTCGCGGCTTAGATGGTGGAAGTTTAGTCTTCTTGGGAACGAACACTGGAAGGATAAGTTGGAGCCAGTTCACTGTCGCAAAGGCCCAGTTTGGCTTCTGCTTTCGACATTGGCTGGGCCATTGGTTTTTTTTGGCACCAAGGTGGATGCCGGCAGGATGGTAGAGCGCGAAGTCTGTCTGTACCATGACACTGTACAAAGCTACTGACCTACTTGTATTAGGATACGATTCTTTCCTCGTGTAACATAGCTAGTCCAGCATCTTTTTTTCCCTTTCAGATTTGTTAGGACGGATCCCGTTGATTTTAGATGTATAGCTTTGCCAGGTTAAGTTAGAGAAAGTAGAAGGCGGGATTCCTTGTGTAATTGTGAGATAACAGGATAGGCTTATATCGGTTAGCAATTGCTTTTGTCTGTTACTCAATTCATTCTATCGCCATTAATGAAAATGAAAGGCTTACATTCTTTTTCATGGTTGGTGTATCTTGGATACCTTAAGACATGCATTATCTTATTATTCCAGTGTCTTTGATGCAGCAAGAGGGAAATATAAGAGCTGAACATTGTTCCCGGAATTTCGATATAATTTGTCTGTCTTCTTTTTTCGAACTGCATGTACCGGATGATAGCATACCCCAGTAGGTTTTGGGTAAGCATGTCAAACTGGGTTTGCTTTTCAACTTGTCGGATTTTCGAAGGAAAGCACGTGAAGAGAGTCCTTTCCGTTTCCCAATATGCTTTAGGAATTGAAAGTGAATGCTTCTTTTTGTACGGCTGTAAGATGAAGTATTGGTCTTTCGGTTGCTCCTCTGGCCTGTCCATGGTTCTGGCCGTCGTGGCACGATATGAATTAACGAGTCATGCTACGTATACTGCCAGTGGTGTAACAAAATCAGGATACCAAATGGTTTTTTTGTTCTTTTATTATGGTCAAAGGAACATTTCATTAATTTCCATAAAAATACTAGAGAGACACGATGCAGTCCAACTGCAATTGAAGACAAATTTTAGACCTGCTCATAACCTAACAAGCGCCAAATAACAATATGAATCATAGAACATGATTAGGGGTTATAACTCAAAAAAGCAGATTTGTGACTTCTTCAAATCAGAATCAGTGGCCAATAACTGAATTTGTCTTCAGCTATGAGCACATGTTGAGATTTCTATATATTACAATGGCTTTGCTTTTCAGCAGTCCACGCTTAGGTACGGTGTCGCCAACACCATCGTTGTTCAGAATTAAAAAGTTGAACAGGTACAGATATGATGTCTATGAGAGCAAAACTTTCATGAAACTACTTTGATCTCATTTGAAGGCTTTTACACTAATGAAACCAAAGCAAAGCTTCAAAATCATGCCGATAAAAAACCTGAAATTTAGACAAGATCGTGATAGAAACCTCCTCGAAACGAGAGAGAGAGAGGCTTTCAGATCTAGACAGATCGGGAGAGAAATGTTCCCGAAACCGGAGGTAAGCAAGAAAAAGAAGACAAAGAAACAAAACAATTAAAGAAAATGTATCATATAAAATCTGCAAGTGAGAATCTAAAACTATTGAGCTATAGTCAACACCCAAATAAAAATCTATCACATCATTTAACATTTATAAGCTAGTTTTAATATATATACCTAGCATCATCCTACTTGCTTTTCGTCAAACAATGTATCATTTCAGCCAAAAAAAAAAAAAAAAAAAAACAGCATATGCAGACTGAACCAAATTGTATGATTTCAACAACCAAAGAAGAAAATGGAACAAAATGATTTTGCTGTAGCTTCGTCGTACAGACAATCTACAGCAACAAATCCTCAAACTGATCAGATTATATTCCATTAACATGTACAGCATTTCTTGGTAAAGCTTTACAGAGAATAGTCAACGTACTTCCGATCTTGTCACGACTCTGCATTCAGAAGTGGGTCTGAATTCTTCAGGGAATTGTCATATGGTTCATCGGTGGCATCCCAAATTTGGATCTGGCAATAGAATTTGTCTTCGCAATTTATCAAGTCCTCGACCTGACAGCTTCTTAAGAATGTGCAGGTGACTACAGTGTCAAGAACAATGAGGACCGAATACAGATAAGCAATGTAGCATCCCTCCAGCAAAATTCCTAGGCTGAAGCTTCCCGACGCATGATACGGCGCTACGACCCGGTAACGAAACAATGCTTCCGTTGCAGCCAGGGCGAAGTTTCCGATCACTGCAAATGATAATGCAGTCGCTCTTCTTCCCTTCATCATCAAATATGCCTTTATGATGGTGAGACTGCCTCCGTGCTTCTCAGTCCCGGATAACACCAGTGCCAAGTTGCAGATTATGAAAGTGTTTGCGATGACCATGGAGTAAACGACGGCTGCTACCACCGATGACGAAAGAGAATGCTCCGTAGCAGACAGTTGAAATCCTTCCAGACAGTTGAAACCGAAGAACAGGAGGAAGAATGCGGTTGCGTTGGCGGAGAGAATGACCAAGAACCCACAGACATAGGTACGGAGGAGGGGCGTGTATGCTGACAAAATATCAGGAGGGAGTGAATAAGGAAGAGACGGGTCGGCTTTGACTTGGGCGAGGCGCCGAATCACCGATGATTTGGCGATGAGGAGGAAGGTGGTGGTGAGAGGGAGTGTGAAGATGGACGACGTGACTGTCTCTGAGAGCTTCAGGCCGAGAATGGTGAAGAATCCTGATGATGTTGGGAACCCAGCAGCTCTGAAGAGAGCTTGGAAGTGATTATGGATGAGTTGCGGAAGAAGAGGACTTGATGAGGAAGATGAAGGAAGGAAGAAGGCTTGTGAGACGAGGAATAAGGCTGAGAATGGCAATGCAAGAGATGCAGCAATTGTGGTGAAGTATTGGTAGTTTTGGAGGAATGTGTGGACTGATCTTCTCAGAATCTTGCCCGTTCCCTCCATGATCTGATCACTGAAATTCAAAAGAGCATCAGTGAAGATCAAGGGAGATGGGCATGAAATGGGTGGTGTTTCTTTTGAATCTCTCTCTCTCTCTCTGTGGGGGTTGATAAAGAGGGAGGGTAGGAGAGTTGGTGGTCTTAGGTTAATTATACGGGCAAAGGACTGAGTAATCCTAACTAACAACCACTGATGGAATTGGAGTTGTTTGAGCAATGTTTTTTAGAGCAGTTTTTGTGTGTATTGTATTCTAGGAGTCTTTAAGGTTCGTTCCTCGTGGGGTCTGAGCAATTTGTCTTAGCTGTCTGAAAATATTAAACAAAAAGGCATGAAATGAGCAGCTTTTTCATGGGGTTGATGGAAAGTCAGAAGAAAAACTAAGCCCCTCTTTAAAGGGGCTTGACTTTAATTACTTGCAGATAAGAGTGCTCAGCGTTGATTTTTGCTTCAGACACACTTCTAACTAACTGTCTCAAGGCCCCAGACAAGTTGAGCACCATTCATAGACAATTTTTAAGGAGAAGGAAAAGCACCTTTTCTTGTCCACCTCAAGTCCTCAAAACTTCAAACTGTAATTAAATAGGTCATCAGAGCTGGGCCATTATTAGTAGAGTTAGGGTAAAGAAAAGAAAAAGGAAAAGATAGCTTGCAAACTGTATATGATCATTGCAACCTGGTAGAAAACAAGAGTGCAATTAGCATGGAGCTATTTTTATATTAGTCACGGGTAGAATGGGAAATAGATCAAATCCACAATTTGAAAGTCCAGCATATTGTAGCATGATGAAAAGAACATAAAACTACTCGATCGTTTCATCCCCAAAAAGAGGACAAAACTGAATCGAGTGGTGGTGGTGATGATCAGTGCAGGAGGCTACATTTATGGTGCAACTGATGAGTAATTACTGATGGGGTATGACTTACAAGCAATGAGCATATCATTGAATCTTAGCTTTCAAGAACAAAGAAAAGAGAGAAGATGAAATAATTGCAACATGTGGGGTTCCCCGACTATCGGTCCTACAGTGCTTGCATGAGATTAAATAGTATCTATGCACTGATTGACTTGAACTTTATCCTTTCTCCTAAATTTGGGCTTTACATAGAAAAGAAATGAATATCACCCACAAAAGAAAATCATTGGTGGGGTTGACCAAGCATTGGGCATGGATGGAAGATTGCTGAAGTTGATGAAGTGTGATTTTCACTGCCTGCTTTCTTGAGCAACTTCAATTTCACCCAAAGAATAGATTATATCAGAAGGAATATAAAGATTGGACCTTCTCTTTAGTTCTGGGTGGGGCTATGAGTGAAGCGGGAAACTCACGCAAGTTTCTCAGGAACCCAGTCAACACATTTTGACCATGTAAAACTAGGAGGACTAGAGAGAGTTAATCGATCGAGGAGCCAAGAAAGCACGTGGGGATTAAATAAATTGCAGCAAAAGGAGCTACAGCCCTTGGTCAGGTATGTTCCCTATTTGGTTCATAAGAATTTAACATTTTCGAAGAGATCGATAATTACAAGAGATCATCAGATCGAGTTCCCGATTCCTCAAATTGGGCATCGAACTGATTGATCTTGAAATCCATTTGTAATCAAACTTGATCGGATTCCTAGCATTTTTTTTTGCTTTTTGGATGGGTGTTGGTAAAGTGATGTCCATAAATGATGACCCTAATAGAGCACGTCAACTAATCTGAAAGCCCGGTATTGATTGAGTTCAGATGAAGTGAAAAAGAAAACTAAATAAACAGGGACATATTAGAGGACAAGGTACGTCGATTACATGCATCAGGAATCTACCCAACCGACGTGTATATAAAATAAAGTATCGTATGATAAGAGAAAAGCCTTAATCACTCGGGTCGTTTGAGTGGACTATCAGCTAACTAATTGGAAGCTTTCAAAGATGATGGAATGCCCCTTTGACCTGGTAGGATTTGGTTGGAGCATGAGAACTTTCATTTGAGATTTATTTATCTTATTATATGGTGGTTTATTATATAAGTAACATATGGGGAAATGTATTTTATTTGCTTAGGTAACGGGTCAACAAGGGGATTTGTTGGGTATCCGTATAGAACCAAGAAATTACTCGAGGGAGAAATGATAATTAGATAGCCAAAACTAAGTCATGCATAAATAGCATAATTTTGTGCTCGCAGCATATGTTTGCTCGGCCTTCTTTTGGCTAGATTTCTCTAGAAATTATTGCTGATGCACTTTAATGGGCTATTGGATGGATGTTGATTGAGGGTAAATTTGGGTCTAGCATGTCGGTTTGAAATTTTTCATGAGATGAAAATTAATTTTAAGTTATGTATCATGGGATACCGATTTGAAATTCGTCACATGACAAAAATTAATTTGAGATAAATGCGTCATGACATATTAGTTCGAGATTCTTACTAGTATAAACCTTTAGGGATAATGATATGAATGGTCCTTAAAATTTGGTTTAATGTACAATGTGGTTCTTGAACTTTAGCATAATGTATAATATCATCACTAAATCTTTAATTTGCTCATTGTTGTCTATAGACTTTCAGTACATGTTCAATTTAGTTCTTGAATTGTATGTAAATGTTCAATATATTAATTCCATAAATTTAAGTTTAAGGGTAATATTAAACATTTTTATACAATTTAGGGACTAAATGTCTATCAAACCCAATCACGAGCAGCATAGTTGGCGTGCGTTCTCCCTTCCACCATAGAGGTCATTGGTTCGAGTCTTCTTGTTGCTAAAGTGTTCTAAGTGGGGGGATTCTAGGCTAGTCTTTCCCGAGGTATTGATGCTTGGTCCGAAGTGCAGGCCATGGGTTGCCGATTAGGGTAAGCAAAAGGCGGGCCTGGCGGATCCTCGGTTACCAAAAAGATAAAAAAAAAAGTCTATCAAAGTTCAAGAACCATATTAAACAAATTAAAAATTTATGAGCAATATTGCACATTGAGCTTATAGTTCAAGGAGCACACTTAACAAATTTAAAGTTCAGAGACCATATTGCTCACTGGATCAAAATTCAAAGACTATTTGTGTTGTTTACCTTAGTTGACACTCATGTGAGAGAGGAAGAAAGAAAGAAAATTATCTCTTAGGGTTGTCAACTTGTCATTAGCCGCAATGCATTGGGCCTTGGTTGGGCCTGGACTCAAAGAGCGAACCAACCCATCTGCGATCGGGCCACAATTACCAATCATCATCAAATTTCACAAAACCGTAAATGGGCCTAATTGTCCGAGCCCAAAACCATCGCCCCAAAACACGTTCTGACAGCCCGACCCGATTTTCAGGGGGCCCAGAAAGACGACCTGTCGTGCCGACAGCTGAAGCAATTCGAAGCAGACGAGATTACGGGCCCCACCGGTGCGTCAGACACAAGCCGGCCGCTTCCAGTTTTTTATTTTTATTTTTATTTTTATTTTTATTTTTATTTTTTCTGGTCAGAGCCACATCGATACGATGTAGACATAAAACCATTCATTTATCTCCGCCCGGAAAACCTTTGCCGGCGAACTTTTCCATGTTGTGTTTTATCCACTTTTGAAAATGAGTGGGCAATTCCGCCCTAGAAAGAGTGAAATCCCAATTTACAATTTCATCATTAATTTTTTTAATTTATTCAATATAATCCCTAAATTATGTGATTCATGAATTTTTAATTTGTTTAATATAACCAATGAATTTTTTATATATGTTCAATACAGCCTATAAGTTATATAAAAATGTTCAATGTGATTTGTGATCTTAAATAATTATAGAAGGATTACATTAAATAGTTTCATATAATTCATGGATTGAGAATATGTACTAAAATTTTACGGATTACATTATGCAAATTCAAAATTTAGATACAACATTGCACGTTAGGTAAAAAAATAATTAAAAATTTATAGATCAAATTATGGCAAAATTTTGACATTATTAATGTCAACCTCCTTTTTTTTTTTTTTTTTTTTTGGGGTCCCGGGCCACATCGATATGATGTTGACATAAAACCATTAATTGTATCCGCCCGGAAAAAAACCTTTCTTTTAAATACCTTCAATGCCGGATTCCTTCCTCCTTGTTCGCCACGCGACGTCGAAGTCAATCGACGCCGCCTCCCATCGTGATTCTCGACCGCCGGCGACCGCCGTCCGCTCCACCGTCCGCGGCGGAGGACCTCCGTGTCGCGGCGGGCCCGCGTCTCCGTTCCGGTGCATGCTTCTCGTCGTCCCCCCGGCCCCCCGTGTCAGTGGTCCGAGCGTGTCCGGAGCCGTCGTCGATGCATGGTTCCGTGTTTTCCTTCTCCTCCTCTCTATAAAGGTTCACCGTCGTGTCTAGTTCTCCCTGGTTTGCTGCGCTTGCTGGCTCTGCAAGTTCGCGATTCTCTTTTCCTACCGCCTCTGCGGACTTGCTGGAAGCTTCGGTATCGTTGTATGACCAGTCTTCTTCTTCTTCTTCTTTTCTTTTTTGGCTTTCCGAATTCTACTAGAAAGAGAAGGGGTTAGCGTGGGAAGTGAGAAATATCGGATACTGTTGACGTGAGAGTGCAAAGTTGCCTTCTTGCATGCGGCCTTGCACATATACATGTGCATGATACGTCAAAATCTCATTTTTGCACGTCGGCATGCGGTCGCGGTTCATGATGTGGTATTGATATGTCTTTCTTGCTTAACGGTTTGGGGTTTGGGGTTTGCAGTTTGTTTGTTTGTTCAGGTTGTAGGGTGATGATTCTTTTTTACCCTCCAAGATTACCATTTTTTTTTTCTTGTGTCGCTTGGGTAAGTGGTTGATGGGCGTCTCTGAGTTCTTTTATGGAGACCAATGAGCTTGAGAAATGGAGGGTTTGTTGCTTATTGTCTTCCGAAGAAAGAAGTTGGAATTTTGCTTAGTTAGTGATGCATGATCGCTTGTCAGCTTTAGAAACAGATGATGCCCAGATGTTGAAAGTGAGGTAGTCTAATCAATACCTTGCAAAATTGAGAATTTGCTGCTGCTTGCACGGGCACAGTCTATTCAAAATGGCTCGAGAAGTAGGTGGAAGAAGCAGCGGTTTATGTGTTAAGACATGTAGAGATTTATTTGGTGTGTTCTAATTGAAGAGTTGAAGATATAAGTGAAATGAACTGTGCTATTTGAATTGTCATACTGTTAGCTTCCTGTGGCTTCTTCCAACAGTGAACCAGGCAGGCTCTGTTGTTTGGTTGAATCGCTTGCGTCATATTTTCCATAAAGACATGAAATCTTTACTCTTAGAGAGCAACAGAATTCCATACTTCTTTATTGGTGGTGACTGGTGAATTCATATATTGAAATAAAGTATGCTGTTCTTTTTATTGCCTTTGTTCCATGTAGTTCTACTTGATTTATGTCGAGTTATTGGCTCAATGATATCTTGTGCTCAGTATATCTTCTGTTTGGTCATGATCTTTAGGCTAAGATGTTCTTGGATACGGTCACAAATTCAAATGATGGTCAAAGGCTTTCCTTTGAGTATTTTAGGGCAGATCTTCAATTATAGTTTGATTCACTGATGAATAATGAACTAGAAGGGTAATCTAAAGTAATGAAGTCTTTCTGTATCATTATAAGGTGATTATTCCAACTGTGCTTGGAAGAGTTTCAGTTTCACATCAGCTTTCATATTTTAAATACCAACTCCCTTGTTTTTGTGTATGCATGTCCTATTTCTTAGGTAGCACGCATAGTTGGCATGCCTTTTGAATACCGTTGCTCTCTTTGTACATGTATATGGAATTTTTACTCTGATACATCTCCTTTCCACTTTATTAAACAGGAAAATTTTCTGCATCCAAACTCCCTTTGGTTGAAGATTTGTTGATTGATCGTCAAATATGTCTGAATTACATGTAGGCATCCAGTCCTGCTGTACTTTTGATTGTCTAATTCTCTAGTTTATTGTTCACTTAGCCACACAAATGAAGCGGAAGAAGATGATCTAGCAACTGCTTAGTTAAAGCTGAATGATGCAATTTTATGTTGAGTATCTTGCCTTTTGGTTTAAGAAATATTATCAACTAAATTATGGTTTTACCAATATTTTCTATGAAGAATTATCTCTTTCTATCCCCACTTCTCAGGACAAGACAATGGAAGAAACCTCTCGGCGAACAAGGTCTAGTGAGGACCCATCCCTGAAGAATTATAGGCTAATAAGAAATATTGGCCACGGTGCATTTGGCAAAGTGAAAGTTGCAACGCATAGACTAACTGGTATCAAAGTGGCTATTAAGATTCTTAACCGTAAAAAAATGAGGGAAAAGTGCATGGAGGAGAAAGGTATGTTTCTATCGGCAGCCATGCTCTCTTCTTCACTTGTGGTGACGCTTAATTGTTTTTGAGGGTTGAAGTGAATACTAATGTAAAGGGATTTATTACAGTGAGTCGGGAGATTAAGATTGGCAAACTACTGAAGCATCCTCATATTATCAGGCTATATGAGACCATAGAGAGCATGACTAATGTGTATGTTGTCATAGAGTACGCAGAACGTGGGGAGTTGTTTGATTATATTGTCGAGAATAGAAGGATCAGAGAGGATGAAGCACGGAAATTTTTTCAGCAGGTAGCAATACCAGTCAGTTGCATCTATCTATGCATGCATCAGCCTTTCAATCTTTTTATATAGGAATGTGCTTTTGCCTCCCAATAAGTCGTTAATATATCTGTTCTGATCTTTCTGGAAACAGATCATTTCAGGTTTAGAGTACTGTCACAATTGTAGGGTGGTTCATCGAGACCTTAAGCCTGAGAATCTGTTGTTGGATTCTAATGGCAACGTGAAAATTGCTGATTTTGGTTTGAGTAATATTATGCGCGATGGCTGTCTTCTAAAAACAAGTTGTGGTAGTACAAATTATGCTGCTCCAGAGGTGCGTTCTAACCCTTCTGAGTGGATTCTGTTATCATTCCAAGGGTTTTAGCATGCCAAAAGGGCCACGTTTCAGCTGAACAGATTCTCATGTGCAGGTTCTTTCTGGTAAACTTTATGCAGGGCCAGAGGTTGACATCTGGAGTTGCGGGGTCGTCTTATATGTAGTTCTTTGTGGCACTCTGCCTTTTGATGATGAAAGCATACCTAACCTCTATAATAAAATAAAGGTATCGGTGATTATATTTTAATCCGCTCGTACACTGGGACTTTACGTATTTTAATTCGATTCCACATAAAGGGGATTGTTGTGGACTCATGTTCAGCAGGTTACGTAGTGCTTTAGTTCAATAAGTTGACATGATCTTTTACTGAAGTTTTCCCACACATGATATTTTAGCTGACAGCGATTCTTTCAGACTGGAGTTTATACTCTTCCAAGTCATTTAACAACTGGATCAAGGGATTTGATTGCGAGGATGATTGTTGTTGACCCTTTAAGGCGGCTGACCATTCCTGAAATTCGTCAACATCCTTGGTTCTTCGAAAATCTTCCTAATTATCTGGCTGCTGCTTTGCCAATTATTGAACATCAAACAGAGAAGGTATGTCTCAGTTGAATAGTGGCATTCCAAAGTGGTCTTTCCTCCATTTTGAATCTTTAACTTGGTTCACTTCCTATATTTCGGTGCAAAATATTGGAATGAAACAGTTGTACCTTGTTTTTGTGCTTGAAATTTATTGAAATGTTAAATCCCTGAGTTTTATAAGAAGTGTCCAATTGGTAATAAATTTTTTCTTGTCATGTCATTTATCAGATCCAAATAGTATATGCCTTGTAAGTCCCACTCATGGCAAGGTTGTTTGGTGGTAATTAGCCTCCCGAAAATTAATAGTTATATCATTTTCATCTGTATACTCTAGTCGTGCCCTTTGGGTCATTTCCCCAGAGGGTGTTTTCAAATATAATCTGAAACTTCAGCAAGCTTTATGTTTTTTCGAAGCTGAGATATGCAGATGAAAAACGAAAAGAGATCAGCGGGTCTGATAGATGATGCCCTAAAAATATCCCCTTTAGGAAACTTAGATGAATGATAATGGGTGTAAGGTAATGCGAGTAGGCTGTAGGAAACTTAGATGATTGATAATATGGATGTAAGGTAATGACGAGTAGTAGAAAAAGAATAATTGGATTGTATATAGTTTTCGTCTCCTACTGACAACAGAAGAAGCATGCTACTTTTCAATCTGCTTCCAGTAGGAGATGAGGCACCGGCCTGTTGTCAAAAGATAGCCAGATAAGAAAAATGAGTTAATTAGAGATGACTTGAGAGGAGCTGTCATGCTTGGCGTCTTGGACTCCTGCTTGTACCTTTGGGGTAATGGCCCTTCAAAATAGTTAGATATCCCTTTACCATATATGATCTATGTTAAAGTTATCACATATTGCTCATCTATGGGATTTCAATAGCCTTTAAATACAAGTAAATTTTCCTGCCTAATAGCTTAAACTTTTGATTGGACTTTTCTAACATCTCTCTCCATCTAATAGCCTAAGCTTTTGGATTGGACTTTCTAATAGTTCTTTTACAAAGACTTTTGAATTATGTGGCCAAAGCCTAGAGGATCTGGACTTCTACATAACTTAGTAAGAGGAAAGGAATGGGATGGGCAGAGGGCAGGGAGCAGAGATTGGGTGTTGAGGGAGAAAAGTACTCAGTTTTCTGGTTATCACCAAATGCTAGTAAATCTCATTGACAGATCATCAGTTTCAATTGATCTTCCAGTTGTAGTGTAATTGCAAATCTCAATAGTGATAGCCTCAATCACTGTCTCCAGATAGGCTTATAAATACGACAGTTTCAGACTTAAGTATAAAAAATTGCATTCAGAATGGATGGATGTTCCTGATCCAGTTCGTGGTTTGGTATTCCTGATCCCTTCTTCCATACTAATGCAGGTTGATGAAGAAATACTTGAGCGTACGGTTGCATTGGGATTTAACAGGGACCACTTGGTGCAGTCTCTTCAAAACGGGATACAAGATGATGTGCTCTCCCATCTGATCGAATTTTGGTCTCTGTTCATCAGATTCCCATAATAACTTTCTTCTTTGAATTATTTCAGGCTACAGTGTCATATTACTTGCTGCTGGACAACAATGTATCCGGTACTAGTGTTTACGGTGCAGAGCTTGATAATAATGCGGTTTGTATAGCATTTCCACCCCCCCCCAACTATGTGCATTTTATTGGTTTTGTTGTAAGTCACATGTCATGCATGCATCTGAAGAGCAATGGCTTTCACAGCTCTGAAGCCCTTCAGCATTGTTCTCCTGTTTCTTGATATGTTTTTGCTTTAAAAGAGGTATCTGTTATATCCCTCATAATTTCAGATTAATGGTTGCGAAAGTTTCTAAAGCCTCTTAATTTGTAAGGTAATAATCCTGACGGGTGGAAAAATGGTTAAGATACTAATAGATTGGCGCATTATTTCTGTCTAGGGGAAAACATGGGTTGAACCCTAACAGATGATTTAATAAGCATCTTGTTGAGCACAGAGCTTGCAACTCTTCCATTCTGTTTAAAGAATTAGATCACCATTTCTATGTAAACCAAATTCTTGACCACAATTTATCGGGTGATAGCAGGAACTTAGCTGATGATACGCATATAGCTTGTGTTACAAGTGCTTTAGGCATACTTAATGAGGAAATTTTAAGTTTCAAAGCACTGATTACATGCATTGCTAGAGAATTAAATATCTTGAAAACTGCAAGATTTTTCTCATTTGGCTACACAACAAGTACCTAAGGGAGCTCACCAACAAAATCTTTTTTAAATAGGTAAATTGTATAGGCATTGGGATCATGCACCAAGTCTTGAAAATGTTTCAGTTTGTTCAAGGATTATAAGTTCTAAAAATGAGTATAAGTTCCAGTCTATCAATTCTTGAAATAATTTATAATTATCCCAACGATGCGGGTTGGGTTTTCATCTGGAATTTTGTCTGCTATTTTCCAGGGACCTAGTTCATCTGCTGTTCCCAGTGGTGGGTTTTCAGTATCTGTTGACAAGCAGCTTATAGAACATCAGACTACTCAGTCACCAAGTGTGGGAAGATAGGGTCTCGGATTTTAGGTTTATATGATTGCCTTTTGTGAATTGTTGAACAGTATCTTTATTCTGCTAGTAAAACAATGTAGTGAGTTTGTTGTGATGTCTGACTTGTATGTGTACATTCTTGGTTCCTCCACATGTAATGCAAAAGCTAACGCAAGCAGCAACAAAGTTTCCAATTATCTAATGGATTAATATTCAATGAGAAATCTGATTATTTGCTAATGTGAAAATAGTTTGAGACCTTCATAGCATAAATCGAGCTGCTAAATCAAGAAACCTTTTGGATGTCTGAGCCTCAGCATGCTGTTTGCCTGGAATTTTGATTGATTATTTTGCAGTGTTTGCAATATATGCAAGATATGCCGTGAACGAGTGGCAACAAGCTCATTCTTTTTACTGAACCTCACCCTTTGAATTGCAACATTAAGTTTTATCTGATGAGAAGTAGAAGGAATTACTGGTCACAAGTTGTAGACCATCTTGATAATTCAGTTGCATACTAGTTGAACCCAGATAACCCCAGGCCTGCATTTAATTTTGCGTTTTACGGATATATATTAAACTAGCTAACTAGAGTTATCAGGTTGAAATTTGTGCAATGCAATGAGCAAGGTGTGATATCAACAGGGGAGCTCATATGCAATTAAGTTACAGGCTTTATACTCATAAAATAGATCCCATGATATCAACAGGAGTCTTTTCAACCTTGTGGTCGTTATATTTATGCAATTATTCCTCAGTCTAACCATGGTTATTGGTCTGATTTTCAGTTTGGACTGCAGCCTCATCATATTATGGTAGGAATTCTGAATGCACTATGTCAGCTAAATGTCTGCTGGAAAAAGATCAGACATTACAACGTCAAGTCCATGTGGTCTCACGGTGGTCAAGTTCAAGACCTTACTAAAAGTTGTCAGCATGATGGCCTCCGTTTAGGCAATGAACCTGCAACAATCCAGACCAATCAAGTGTCTCAGAACACTGTCAAGTTTGAATTGGAGGTACTTCAGCCCTCTCAATGGTTTCTTTATATCTTCTCCTTTTCCTTCCCAACTTTGCACATGGATTGCCGTTCTAAAGCCATCCTGGTATTGTCCAAAGTTTATGAAGTAGACTTTTGAATTGCAGTTATGTTTCTAAAAGTTCAAGATAGGGGATAATAATGTGGCATCATTTCTAGGCACACTTAACTCTTCCTCTAGCATTTGGATGGGCAGTTTTCTCTAAGCTCAAAATGTGAATCTAGGTCTTAAGTAGGAAGGAAAATCAGGATCTATAGAATTCAAATATAGGATCTCTGCTCCCATGGCTCATTAAATTCTGTGAGCGTGCCACCTTCTCATCTAAACATCTGCGGTTAGCAAATATGATTTTCAGTTGCAGTGGGCTGGATGTTGGTGTTGAGCATATGCAGTCATAGCTTATCTTAACTACAGATAATTCTGTTTAGGGGTATAAATCAAACGGGATTGAAGAGAATTACGTATGTCGTTCTTTATCTGCTATCATGCTTCTATCTTTGGACGATGAATTGGCTATCTGTGTTGACTCTGTTATCTGGTTGACATTAATATTTACTTGCTTGGTATCATGCAGCTGTATAAAACTTGTGAAGAGAATTACCTGCTGGACCTCCTGAGACTTACAGGTCTCCAAATACTTATCATTGATCTTTGTGCCAGTTTCTTGCTCGGCTGCAGTTATTCTAGAGTGGCAATAATTACTAGAAGAGAGGTAATCTGAACACTGTAAAACTATCAACCAGAACTCTTGCTATCAGCAATACATATTCTCCTTCTGATGATTGAGGATTCCATTGTGACTTTCCTTTCTAATTAATTGATCTGCTTGTTTCTGTTCTCTTTTTTTTTTTTCCCTATTGCGAAAGATTGATCAGCTTGTTGGGGAGGAAATTCTTATTGATAATTTAATTGATTGACAGAGAAAGGAATTTTGAGGAATTACACTTTCATTTTACATTTTCTGCTTTATCCCAATTGCTGTTAATAGCCCAAAACTGTTCTTTCATTGATGATTTCTTTTGCAACAGAATCTTGTCTACTCATGGTAAGAGAGTTGTGCCAGAAATCTAGAGATGTGCTGGCAATTGGTGAGTACCGAAAGGGAGACGGACCATGCCAAATTTTTATGATTCTTCCTTTTCTGCTAGTTTACCATATAAAATATTCCGATACTATGTCTACTGTAAGATGAACTTATTGCTGATGAAAGGGAGAACATTAGACATAAAATAATTGCTCTAGAACTATCCAAAAATTCCGACAAACAGAAAGAGGTTGAGCTTGCTCAAACGATCTTTGAAAAACAAATTCAGTCAGGACAAGGTCACGGAATCTTTAGCCCTTACTTAAGAATGAAGGATACACAACAGGGGCCATGGCTTTGATCATTAATCATTGAATCAGTGGTAAAAAGACGTTGAAGCAACGATCATAGAGAACATTATCTCCAAGTTTCTGGCTATTTACTCGAAGGAATACAGGGAAAATGAAGCACTATAGCATCTATGAATTCTAGAATCATGGAAAGGGAGGAGCGAGAATCAGATTACCAATAGAAAGTTTCTGAGCGGATCAAGTTCTCCATGGCAAAACGTACACTTAGAATGAACCTTAAAACTATTCAAAGCTGATTAGTAGAAGAAGCAGCATCTCTTGTATTCTGGGCTTCTCAGACTTGCAGTCCTTCTGGGGGATCACAACCAGAGGAGGCGGAGGCCTCTTCAAGCTGCAATGCTGACTCGAGGTTCCACAGAACATCACTCATTGCAGGCCTATCAACACCATATTCTGTGAGACTTTTCTCTGCAACTTCTGTGTACTTCTTAAGTGCTTGAGGGAAAATTTTTCCCGCGATGTGAGGATTGATTATTTTCTCAAGCATTCCCTTTCTGTGCCACTGCATTGCCCATGCAGCCAAGCTGACCTGCTCTCTTGTTAATGCAGGATTTATGGCTGGTCTTGCACATAGCAAAGCACTACTCCAAAAGAGCAGACATCATATTGTCAGAGAGTTGCTGTCGCCTAAAGTACTCGGGATCAAGGTAACCAAAACAACCCTTCACTGCTGTGCTCACATGGGTTTGATCCAAATTAGGTGCTGCTTTAGACAACCCGAAATCTGAAACTTTGGCTACAAAATTCTCGTCCATAAGAATATTTGTTGTCTTCACAACACGTTGTATGATGCCCTGGCCTGCCCCAATTCAGATCTCGAGCCTCTGTTTCCATGAAAGTGGGGGAAGGCTTGAACCATAAAGGTGGTTCTGGAGGGGTCCGTTTGCCATGTATTCATACACAAGAATCATTTCCAAGTTCTCGTCACAATATCCAATGAGTCAAATGAGGTGATGGTGCCAGACCCTGGGGGGCTTCTGTATCTCGGTTTGGAACTCGTTGATGCCTTGCTGTGATGAAGTGTTTCCACGCTTGATTGCAACTTTTTTTTTTCCATCTTCCAAAGCTCCCAGGTAGACTTTGCCAAACCCGCCGGCTTCAATGACTGCCTTCTCATCAAAATTTTGCATTGCTTCCTGTAATTCTTTGAAGGTGAATGACTGGCCAAAACCGGCACTTGGTAAAAAGCTTGGGAAACTGCTCTTGCTCTTGCTGGAGCTGAGGAAGCTTGATCTGTAGCTGGTTCTACTGGACAAGAGATGAGCCTTGCTATTATTGAGAGGGGAGAACCATGATGAGAAGCTCTTCCCATGATTCCAAGTTTGATGCTTCTTCAGAAGAAGAAAACTCTTGGCAAGCAAGAACATGGCTGTTATTCCAGTTGCAAGGGCAATGGCTGCGAAAATCTTCATCTTGTTTGTTTGAGGTCCTGGTCCCTTGGAGGAACCAGCTGCTAGATCACTGTCCAGGCTTCTGGCAGAGTCGCTTATCTTAAGAATTTCAATCCCATTGAAGATCGCATTTGGTGAGCTTGGGTCGACTGTTGCTGCTGGACCGAGTTGAATCATGATGGAGCCATTTCTTATTGCCGAGGCATCAAGCTCAAAGTCTTTGTAGTAAGGTATTGCTAGGCCTCCCGTGAGGGATGACAGGTCAAGACTGGATGCCCCATCAACCCATTGATGTACTCGTCAAAGCACAGTTGATTGAGGCTTTTGCTCACAATGTCTCAGAAATGCATCCTTATCATGTATGAGAAACTCGGATCAACGCTCATTTTCCATGTTGGATTGAAGTTCTGCTGATTTACCCTGGAATCTGCCATTTGGTCTGCTGTGGCATAGACATAGTATGGAGCAATATGTGCTGTGGCTCCTGGGTTTGGATACTTGATTACACCAAAAGGTACAGAGACATTTTGAGCTCCTTCTGTAAAAGTCATATATGCATTGTCTGGCTGCCATGTCCTGAATACTGTGTCGTTAGAAGGACTTACAGTAGGCCCTCCAACGTTCAGTCGGTATATTACTTCGTAATCGTAGGTAGTAAAACCGGTGAACTCATCGAGTGGAAGAACTGCAGCCGCAGTATCAGAAATAAGCGAGTCTGGTGCCGACACAAACTCAATGGCATTGACGAAGGAAAATGACTTTTCAGATGTAAATTTGAGGAGCACTGTATCTGATGAATTAACACTGATGAGGCACTCTTTGAACACCAATTTAGAATTATCCGTCGTGCTGAAGTCTTCTGACACGAACCGTTTCCTTAAGAGCACATTTCCAAAGCAATATGCGAAAATTTCCGTCACTCAATAGCCACAATTAACATCGAACAACTTTATAATTCACCTATAAAGTTGAAACTTTCTTGCCCTTTTCTTCTCATGGAGGCATTTAAATTGAGATAGAGAATACAGTAAGTTCAACATGTTAGGAACCCAAATATATGAAGAGATGGAAAAAAAGAGAAGAAAACAAGCGAGAATTTTTTATGCGGAAAATCCTTCCCAAAATCAGGAAAAGTGAAAAATCATGGTGCCACACTAGACAATTCTTCCACTATCAATATCAATGTTATAAGCTCTAGGGTTACAAGTTTTAGCACTACAATTATAAAAGGTATTGCCTTATATATAATAGGAGCTTAGAGTAGACAAAATTAATATGAAAATTACATGTATGTTAGCAGCAATAAAAGCCTTATTGTCTGCTTTAACATTATAGGATATGTGATTACTTAAAATAAATTGTTTCTGCGCTTGAATATTATTTTCCTCAAACTGACTCCACAACTCCATCAATCTCCTTTTTGGAGGCTGATCTTACAAAAAGAAAAAGAAAAAGAAGTAATAATCTTTGATAGTCTTTATCTTTGTAGCCCAAATTATCCTAGTGCGGTGGCCTCCTTCATCACTTACCATGGAGGCCAATTGAGCCAATGCACAGCCTCAGTTTCTTAGGGGTGACAAATTTTATTAACATATCTGTTGGATTTTTCTGCACCAAGAATCTTCTTTAATGACAAAGTTCTATCATCTATCAACTGACGAATTTGATGATATTTTAACTTAGCGTGTTTTGTCCTTGAATGAAACATTAGATTTTTTGCAAGATAAATAGCACTTTGGATGTCCCTGAAAATAACACTATTATCTTACTCCTTGTTTATCTTCTTCATAAAATTTTTCAATCAAATCATCTCCTTACCAGCTTCAGATATAACAACATACTCTGTATTAATGGATGAGCGAGACATGTTTGAAGTCTAAGTATCCAACTGATTGTAGTGTCACCTAAGGTAAAAGCATAACTCGGGGTGCTTTTCCTATTATCCAAGTCACCATCGAGATCTGCATCAATAAGCCTTGTAAAGTTACACTGTTTTTCATAAAACATAATGACATATTAAAATGCCTAAGTATCTTAATAACCACTTTACAGTTTTCCAAAACTTTATTCCTAGATTTGCCATATATTTGCTCACAACTCCCACTACATGAACTATATTTGGTCAAGTACATACCACAGTGTACATTAAATGACCAACAACTGATGCATAAGACATGAACTATATTTGCTCTTTATCTTTCTTTGGTGATTGTTTCTTTAAGAGCTTGAAGTGTATTCCTAAAGGAGCACTTCTAGGCTTTGCATTTTGAACTTCAAATCTGTTTAGCACATTTTCAATGTACTTTTCTTGAGATAATTTTAGAGTTCATCTCGATCCATCCCGTGTGATCATCTCAAGAATCTGATTTGCTGCACCTAAGTCATTCATCTCAAACCTTTTGGCAATTGCTGCTTTAGTACAATAATCTTCCTCATGCTAGATCCTACAATAAGCATATCATCCACATACAACAACAAAATAATACATCAATCATCAAATTCCTTGAAGTAACAATAGTGACCAATTTCACTTCTAGTGCACGTGTTACCACACACAAAGGTGTCAAATTTCTTATATTACTATTTAGGAGCCTGTTTCAAGCCAAACGGATTTTTCTTCAATTTGCAAATTTTTTTTGGTTGTATCATATAAATATCTTCCTCTAATTTACCATGGAGGAATGCAGTCTTAACATCTAACTGCTCCATATGTAAATTTTTAGCGGCAACAATACTTAATACTAATGTGATAATAGTCGATTTCACAATTGGAGAGAAAATCTCTGTATATCAATTCCTTTCTTTTGCCAAAACACTTTTACTAATAATCTTGCTTTGTACCTTTTGCCGCCACTAAGTTCTTCTTTGACTCGATACTCCCACTTGTTTTGCAATGCTTTCTTCCCATTTGGTAATTGAGTTAACACCCAAGTTCTATTTTTCTCGAGTGAATCCAACTCGTCCTGCATTGCTAGCTTCCACTTAACAAAATTTTCAACCTGCATTGCTTTAAAAAAATTTCTGGTTCACCAGCGTCAATCAAAAATAAATAATTCCATGACGCTTTGTATAAGTATATGTGTTCTATTAAATCTTCTTCAAGTGGGTTTGGGGGTATATAATTCTTGTTCTAATTTTCGATTAGAGTCGAAAGCAATAGTTTAAGGAATTCCAACCAGAACACTTTTAGAAACTTCCTCTAATTCAATCTATCTATTCTCCACCATTTGCTTCTTTGCACTAGATTCTCTTGCAAATTTGTTCGTATATAGTATGTTTTCATTAAATGTTATATCAACAGCTCTTATTATTTCCTATTTTGTTCATCTCAAAATCAATAACCAAAATAATCAAAACCATATGCAATGAAAATACATTTTTTAGCTTTTGCATCAAGCTTGTCTTTATTTTCAGAATCTATGTGGACATACGAAACACAATAAAAAAAACTTTCTGATGCCAGAGATTTACCTTCTTTCAACTCTATTATTCTTCCGGTAGCTTAAAATTAAGTGAAATTGAAGGTTCTCTATTAATTAGATATGTTGCAGTGTTAATTGCATCCGCCCTAAATGTCTTGGGTAATCCCTGTATAGAACCTCATACCTCTTGCATGCTCATTCAGACTTCTATTCATCCTTTTAGAAACTCCATTTTGCTTTGATCAGTTGAGAATAGTTATTGTCATTTCAATCCGTTGTTTGCACAAAATTGCTCGAACTCCTTGCTATCATACTCACTACCATTATTGGACCTTAAACATTTAATCTTCAGATTAGTTTCATTCTCCACTTCAGCTTTCCATCTCTTAAAAGCAACAAACATGTCATATTTATTTTTCAAAAAATAAACCCATATCTTTTTGGTGGAGTCGTCAATAAATGTGACATAATAGCTTGAGCCTCCAAGGGAATTCACAAGAGTTGGTCCCTGCACATTTGTATGCATCAACTCTAATTTTCATTTCTTTGGTTCTTTCCCAATCTTCGAAAAATTGACACGTTTCTACTTGCCCAGAACTAATATTCACATAGACCAATATCTATGGACTTCAAATTAGGTAATTTTCCCTTAGATGCTAATAACTTCATCCACTTTTTGCTCATTTGCCTAAGCTTGTGGTGCCATAATTTGCAATTAGCTTCAAACTCCGTAGCTATTGCGATTTCTCTATTGCTTTCAGTTGTGTAGAGTGTTCCTAACTATGTTCTCCGTGTTACAACTAAAGAACCTTTAACTATTTTCCAAAAGCCATCATAAAAAATAGTTTTGTATCCTGTGCTGTCTAATTGACTTATAGATTAGATTTCTCTTAAGTTCTGGATGCAACTTCCATTGATATTTGTTTGTAGATTTTATGTAAACATTACCCTTTCCTATAATATCCAAAGGTCCATTATCGATAAGACAAACCTTTCTAAATTTTTCAGCAATAAAATTGTGCATTAATTCTTTGCATGAAGTAGAGCGAAATGACACATCTAAATCAAGAATCTAATACTTAATTGAACCATCAATGCCCAAAATTAAAGCATCACTATCATTCGTCTCTTCAAGAGTTGCATTCACAGATTTTTCTTCCTCTTGATTTTAGTCTCGATATTGAAATTTATTCTTTGAGGCTCTACAATCTTGTTGTAGATGACCTTTCTTTTCGCAATTCCAACAAATTATTTCTCCACGAGGTCTTAATTTGCTTCTCCATCTGAATTTTGATCTACCGTAGTATTGGTTCCGCCTTTGTTGATTGCTTCCCTTTGCCTTCAATATTTAAGGTAGCACCTGAAAATTCACCCCATTCTCTTCTACGAATATCCTCACTAAGAATTAAATCTTGCATTGCTTGGAGCTTCAACTTTTTTATTTCCCCTAAACAAACTGCTCATTGTAGTCACAGTTGCACTCTAACTTTTAGGTAGCGAAGATAATCAAATCAAAACCTTTACCGCATGATCGAATTTAATATCCGCTAAACTCAATTGAGTCGTGATCACGTTGAATTTGTTGATGTGATTTGTCGCAAAAGCACCCTTTTCCATCTTCAGATTGAAAAGATGATCCATCAAATATACTTTGTTTGACGCAGAAGGCTTCTCGTACATGTTAGACAACGATGCCATCAAACCATCGTTGCGCCTCATTGGCAATGTTGAAAGCAATGTTCCATACTAATGTGAGACAAATCAAACCCAGAAACTCACTCTTCTTGTTTCATAGAATCTGGTTTCTCTCTAAACAGAGGTTGATGCAAGTTCTTCTGATACAACATATCCTTGATTTACATTTTTTAGAAACTAAAGTCCTTACCATCGAATCAATCGATCTTTACCTTCCCTTTGTCCATACACTTTCGAGACCGTTTGACACCCTATGCAACCCTTCCCAAGGCTGGTCCTTTCCACCTCATCCCTATAGGGCTCCTTGTTTCCTTTGCAGCCTCCTATGGCCACAAGCCACCTTCCAGCCTCAATGCTTGGCTCTCCATGTCTCTTGTCACCCTTGTGGATGCCTCTTGTTTTTAGGTCACGCGTCTCTCTCTATTGTGTATTTGTGTTCCATTTCTTGCTTTTCTTTCTTGTCATTTGATTGATATTTATTTTCCCTTGCAGATGGTACTATATTGGACATTTTCATATAGTTCAAGGACTGTATTAAACATATGCAAAAAGTTCAGGGATTACACTAAATAAATTAAAAGTTTAAGGACTATACTATATATTGGGTTAAATTTTAAAGACCACATTGAACAAATAAAAAATTTATAGACCAAATTGCACAATGAACTAAACTTCAAAGATTATTCATGTCAATTTTCCTTTTTTTTGTCCAATGTTGACATAATATTCATAGGCTGTATTAAGTATGTATCAAAAGTTTGGGGACAACATTGAATAAATTAAAAATTTATGTATTACATTACACATTGAGTTAAAATTTAAGGATCATATTGAATAAATAAAAAAATTTAGGGGCCAAATTGTGCAATAAACTAAACTTCGAAGGTTATTTATGGCAATTTTCCTTTTTTTGTCCATGGCCACATCAATACGATGTTGACATAAAACCATTCATTATGTCCGCCCGGAAAAAAAAAAAAAAAAAACCTTCTTTTAAATTCCTCCAATGGTCGACTCCCTCGTCCTCGTTCGTCACGCGTGTCGAAGTCAATCGACGCCGCCTTCCATCATCGGGATCCTCGACCGCCGCCCCGAGCCGCCGGCGACGGCCGCCCGCTCCACCGTCCGCGGCGGAGGCCCTCCGTGTCGCGGCGGGTCCGCGTCTCCGTTCCGGTGCGTGCTTCTCGTCGCTCCCCCGCCCCCCGTGTCAGTGTTCCGAGCGTGTCCGGAACCGTCGCCGATGCATGGTTCCGTGTTTTCCTTTTCCTCCTCTCTTTTCGAAGGTTCATCGTCGTCGTGTCTAGTTCTGCCTGGTTTGCTGCGCTTACTGGCTCTGCGGGTTGGCGATTCTCTTTTCCTACCGCGTCTGCGCACTTGCTGGAATCTTCGGTATCGTTATATGACCAGTCTTCTTCTTCTTTTCTATTTTTGCTTTCGGAGTTCTACTAGAAAGAGAAGGGGTTAGTGTGGGAAGTGAGAAATATCGGATACTGTTGACATGAGTATGCAAAGTTGTCTTCTTGCATGCGGCCTAGCATATATACATGTGCATGATACGTCAAAATTTCATTTTTGCACGTCGGCATGCGGTCGCGGTTCATGATGTGGTCTTAATATGTCTTTCTTGCTTAATGGTTTGGGGTTTGGGGTTTGCGGTTTGTTTGTTTGTTCAGGTTGTAGGGTAATGATTTTTCTCCCTAGATTGCCATTTCTTTTAATTCCCGTGTGGCTTGGGTAGGTGGTTGATGGGCGTCTCTGAATTCTTTTATGGAGACCAATAAGCTTGAGAAATGGAGGGTTTGTTGCTTATTGTCTTTCGAAGGAAGAAGTTGGAATCCTGCTTAGTTAGTGATACATAATCGCTTGTCTGCTTCAGAAACAGATGATGCCCAGATTTTAAAAGTGATGTAGTCTAATCAATACCTTGCAAAATCGAGAATTTGCTGCTGCTTGCACGGGCACAATCTATTCAAAATGGCTTGAGAAGTAGGTGGAAGAAGCAGCGGTTTATGTGTTAAGACATGTAGAGATTTATTTGGTGTGTACTACTTGAAGAGTTGAAGATATAAGTGAAATGAACTGTGCTATTTTAATTGTCATACTGTTAGCTTCCTTGTGGCTTCTTCCAACAGTGAGCCAGGCAGGCTATGTTGTTTGGTCGAATCGCTTGCGTCATATTTTCCATAAAGACATGAAATCTTTACTCTTAGAGAGCAACAGAATTCCATACTTCTTTATTGGTGGTGACTGGTGAATTCATATATTGAAATAAAGTATGCTGTTCTTTTTATTGCCTTTGTTCCATGTAGTTCTACTTGATTTATGTCGAGTTATTGGCTCAATGATATCTTGTGCTCAGTATATCTTCTGTTTGGTCATGATCTTTAGGCTAAGATGTTCTTGGATACGGTCACAAATTCAAATTATGGTCAAAGGCTTTCCTTTGAGTATTTCAGGGCAGATCTTCAATTATTCACTGATGAATAATGAACTAGAAGGGTAATCTAAAGTAATGAAGTCTTTCTGTATCATTATAAGGTGATTATTCCAACTGTGCTTGGAAGAGTTTCAGTTTCACATCAGCTTTCATTTTTTAAATACCAACTCCCTTGTTTTTGTGTATGCATGTCCTATTTCTTAGGTAGCATGCATAGTTGGCATGCCTTTTGAATACCGTTGCTCTCTTTGTACATGTATATGGAATTTTTACTCTGATACATCTCCTTTCCACTTTATTAAACAGGAAAAGTTTCTGCATCCAAACTCCCTTTGGTTGAAGATTTGTTGATTGATCGTCAAATATGTCTGAATTACATGTAGGTATCCATTCCTGTTGTACTTTTGATTGTCTAATTCTTTATTTTATTTTTCTCTTAGTCAAATAAATGAAGTGGAAGAAGATGATCTAGCAACTGCTTAGTTACAGCTGAATGATGCAATTTTGTGTTGAGTATTTTGTCTTTTGGTTTAAGAAATATAATTAACTAAATTATAGTTTTACCAATATTTTCTATAAAGAATTATCTCTTTCTTTCCCGACTTCTCAGGACAAGACAATGGAAGAACCCTCTCGGCGAACAAGGTCTAGTGAGGACCCATCCCTGAAGAATTATAGGCTAATAAGAAATATTGGCCACGGTGCATTTGGCAAAGTGAAAGTTGCAACGCATAGACTAACTGGTATCAAAGTGGCTATTAAGATTCTTAACCGTAAAAAAATGAGGGAAAAGTGCATGGAGGAGAAAGGTATGTTTTTAATGGCAGCCATGCTCTCTTCTTCACTTGTGGAGACGCTTAATTGTTTTTGAGGGTTGAAGTGATACTAATGTAAAGGGATTTATTACAGTGAGTCGGGAGATCAAGATTGGCAAACTACTGAAGCATCCGCATATTATCAGGCTATATGAGACCATAGAGAGCATGACTAATGTGTATGTTGTCATGGAGTACGCAGAACATGGGGACTTGTTTGATTATATTGTCCAGAATAGAAGGATCAGAGAGGATGAAGCACGGAAATTTTTTCAGCAGGTAGCAATACCAGTCAGTTGCATCTATCTATGCATGCATCAGCCTTTCTATCTTTTATATAGGAATGTGCTTTTGCCTCTCAATAAGTCGTTAATATATCTGTTGGGATCTTTCTGGAAACAGATCATTTCAGGCTTAGAGCACTGCCACAAATATAGGGTGGTTCATCGAGACCTTAAGCCTGAGAATCTGTTGTTGGATTCTAATGGCAATGTGAAAATTATTGATTTTGGCTTGAGTAATATTATGCACGATGGCTATTTTCTAAAAACAAGTTGTGGAAGTACAAATTATGCTGCCCCAGAGGTGCGTTCTAACCATTCTGAGTGGATTCTGTTATCATCCAAGGGTTTTAGCATGCTAAAAGGGCCACATTTCAGCTGAACGGATTCTCATGTGCAGGTTATTTCTGGTAAACTTTATGCAGGGCCAGAGGTTGACATCTGGAGTTGTGGTGTCGTCTTATATGTAGTTCTTTGTGGCGCTCTGCCTTTTGATGATGAAAGCATACCTAACCTCCATGATAAAATAAAGGTATCAGTGATTATATTTTAATCCGCTCATACACTGGGACTTCACGTATTTTAATTCGATTCCACTTAGAGGGGCTTCGTGTGGATTCATGTTCAGCAGGTTACGTAGTGCCTTATTTCAATAAGTTGACATGATCTTTTGCTGAAGTTATCACACTCATGATAATTTAGCTGACGGCGATTCTTTCAGAATGGAGTTTATACTCTTCCAAGTCATTTAACAACTGAAGCAAGGGATTTGATTGCAAGGATGATTGTTGTTGACCCTTTAAAGCGGATAATCATTCCTGAAATTCGTCAACATCCTTGGTTCTTGGAAAATCTTCCTAATTATCTGGCTGCTGCTTTGCCAAATATTAAACATCAAACGGAGAAGGTATGTCTCAGTTGAATGGTGGCATTCCAAAGTGGTCTTTCCTCCATTTTGAATCTTTAACTGGGTTCACATCCTATATTTCGGTGCAAAATATTGGGATGAAACAGTTGTACCTTGTTTTTGTGCTTGAAATTTATTGAAATGTTAAATCCTTGAGTATTATAAGAAGTGTCCAATTGGTAATTTTTTAATTTTTGTTTTTCTTGTCATGTCATTTATCAGATCCAAATAGTTTATACCTTGTAAGCCCACTCATGGCAAGGTTGTTTGGCAGTAATCAGCCTCCTGAAAATTAATATTTATACCACTTTCATCTGTATACTCTGGTTGCGCCTTTTGGGTCATTTCCCCAGAGGGTGTTTTCAAATATAATCTGAAACTTCAGCAAGCTTTATGTTTTTTCGAAGCTGAGATATGCAGATGAATAAACAACAGACATCAGCGGGTCTGATAGATGATGCCCTAAAAAATCCCTTTTAGGAAACTTAGATGAAAGATAATATGGGGGTAAGGTAGTGATGAGTAGTAGAAAAAGAATAATTGGATCGTATATAGTTTTTGTATCCTACTGACAACAGAAGAAGCATGCTCCTTTTCAATCTGCTTCTAGTAGGGGATGAGGCACCAGCCTGTAGTCAAAAGATAGCCAGATAAGAAAAATGAGTTCCTTGGAGATGACTAGAGAGGAGCTGTCATGCTTGGTGTCTCGGACTCCTGTATCTACTTTTGGGGTAATGGCCCTTCAAAATAGTTAGATATCCCTATACTGTATATGATCTATGTTAAAGTTATCACATATTTTGCTCATATAAGGGATTTCAATAGCCCTTAAAGACAAGTATATTTTCCCGCCTAATAGCTTAAACTTTTGATTGGACTTTTCTAACATCTCTCTTCATCTAATAGCTTAAGCTTTTGGATTGGACTTTGTAATTCTTTTATGAAAACTTTTGAAGTATGTGGCTAAAGCCTAAAGGATATGGACTTCTACATAACTTAGTAAGAGGAAAGGGGTGGGGTGGGGTGGGCAAAGGCCGGGGAGCGGAGGTTGGTTGTTGAGGAAAAAAGTACTCAGTTTTCTGGTTATTGCTAAATGCTAGTAAATCTTATTGACAGATCATCAATTTCAATTGATCTTCCAGTTGTAGTGTAATTGCAAATCTCAATAGTGATCGTCTCAATCATTGTCTCCAGAGAGGCTTATAAATATGACAAAATTCAGACTTAATTGCATTCAGAATGTATGGATGTTCCTGATCCAGTTCGTGGTTGGTACTGCTGATCCTTTCTTCCATAATAATGCAGGTTGATGAAGAAATACTTGAGCATATGGTTGCATTAGGATTTAACAGGGAACATTTGGTTCAGTCTCTTCAAAAAAGGATACATGATGATGTGCTCTCCCATCTGATCAAATTTTGGTCTCTGTTCGTCAGATTCCCATAATAACTTTCTTCTTTGAATTATTTCAGGCTACAGTGTCGTATTACTTGCTGTTAGACAACAATGTATCTGGTACTAGCATTTACAGGGCAGAGCTCAATAATAGTGCGGTTAGTATGGCATTTTCCCCCCAACTTCGTGCATTTTATTAGTTTAGTTGTACTTCACACGTCATACGTGCATTCGGAGAGCAATGGCTTTCACAGCTCTGAAGCTCTTCAGCTTTGTTCTCCTGTTTCTTGATATGTTTTTGCTTCACAAGAGGTATCTGGTGTATCTCTCATAATTTTAGATCAAAGGTAGCAGAAGTTCCTAAAGCCTCTTAATTTGTAAGGCAATAATCCTTATGGGCGGGAACATGGTTAAATTACAAATAGATTGGTGCATTATTTCTGTCTAGGGAAAAACATGGGTTGAACCCTAACAGATTATTTAATAAGCATCTTGTTGAGCACAGAGCTTGCAACTCTTCGATTCTGTTTAAAGAATTAGATCACCATTTCCATGTAAACCAAATTCTTGACCACACTTCATTGGGTGATAGCGGAACTTAGCAGATGATACACATATAGCTTGTGTTACAAGTGCTTTAAGCATACTTAATGAGGAAATCCTAAGTTTCAAAGCACTGATCACATGCATCGCTAGAGAATTAAATATCTTAAAAACTGCAAGATTTTTCTCATTTGGCTACACAAGTATCTAAGGGAGCTCGCCAACAAAATCTTTTTTTAGTTAGGTAAATTGTTTAGGCATTAGGATCTGGGATATATCGAGTCTTGAAAACATTTCAGTTTGTTCAAGGATTATAAGTTCTAAAAATGAGTATGCGTTTCAGTTTATCAAGTCTTGAAATAATTTATAATTATCCCAACGATGTGGGGTGGGTTTTCACCTTGAATTTTCTCTGCTATTTTCCAGGGACCTAGTTCATCTGCTGTTCCCAGTGGTGGGTTTTCAGTATCTGTTGCCAAGCAGCTTATAGAACATCAGACTACTCAGTCACCGAGTGTGGGAAGATGGGGTCTTGGATTTCAGGTTTATATGATTGCCTTGTGTGAATTGTTGAACTGTATATTTATTCTGCAAGTAAAACAATGTAGTGAACTTGTTGTGATGTCTGACTTGTATGTGTACTTTCTTGGTTCCTCCACATGTAATGCAAAAGCTAATGGAAGCAGCAACAAAATTTCCAATTATCTAATGGATACATATTTGATAAGAAATCTGATTATTCACTAATGTGAAAATAGTTTGAGACCCTCATAGCATAAATTGAGCTGCTAAATCATGAAATCTTTTGGATGTTTAAGCCTCAGCATGCTGTTTCTTGGAATGTCGCTTGATTATTTTGCAATGTTTGTGATATATGCAAGATATACCGTGAATGAGTGGCAACAGGCTCATTCTTTTTACTGAGCCTAACCCTTTGAATTGCAACATTAAGTTTTATCTGATGAGAAGTAGGGGTTACCGGTCACAAGCAATAATACAGTTGCATACAGAGCCCCATAGTTGAACCCAGATAACCCCAGGCTTCCGTTTAATTTTTTGTTTTACGGAAATATGTTAAACTAGCTAACTAGAATTATCGGTTTGAAATTTGTACAATGCAATGAGCAAGGTGTGATATCAACAGGAGAACTCATATGCAATTAAGTTACAGGCTTTATACTCACAAAATAGATCCTATGACATCTACAGCAGTCTTTTCAATTTTTGTGGTCATTATATTTATGCAATTATTTCTCAGTCTTAACCATGGTTATTGGTCTGATTTTTCAGTTTGGACTGCAGCCTCATCATATTATGGTAGAAGTTCTGAATGCACTATGTCAGCTAAATGTCTGCTGGAAAAAGATCGGACACTACAACATCAAGTGCATGTGGTCTCGAGGAGGTCAAGTTCAAGACCTTACTAAAAATTGTCAGCATAATGGCCTCCATTTAGGAAATGAACCTGCAACAATCCAGACAAATCAAGTGTCTCAGAACACTGTCAAGTTTGAACTGCAGGTACTTCAGCCCTCCCAATGGTTTCTCTATATCTTCTCCTTTCCCTTCCCAACTTTGCACATGGATTGCCATTCTAAAGCCATCATGATATTTTCCAAAGTTTATTAAGTAGACTTTTAAATTGCAGTTATATTTCTAAAGTTTAAGATAGGGGATAATAACATGGCGTCATATCTAGGCACACTTAACTCTTCCTCTTGCGTTTGGATGGGTAGCTTTCTCTAAGTTCAAAATGTGAATATAGTTCTTAAGTAGGAAGGAGAATTAGGGTCTATAGAATTCAAATATAGGATCTCTGCTCCCATAGCTCATTAAATTCTGTAAGCGTGCCACCTTCTCATCTAAACGTCTGTGGATAGCAAATATGATTTTCAGCTGCAGTGGGCTGGATGTGGTGTTGAGCATAATGCAGTCATAGCTTATCTTAACTACAGATAATTTTGTTTAGGGTATAAATCAAACAGGATTGAAGAGAATTACGTATGTTGTTCTTTATCCATGAACGTACTTCCATCTTTGGACAATGAATTGGCTATCTGTGTTGACTCTGTTATCTGGTTGACATTAATATTTCCTTGCTTGTTATCACGCAGCTGTATAAAACCTGTGAAGAGAATTATCTGCTGGACCTCCTGAGACTCACAGGTCCCCAAATACTCTTTTTTGATCTCTGTGCCAGTTTCCTTGCCCGACTGCCGTTATTCTAGAGTGGCAATAATTACTAGAACAGAGGTAATCTGAACAAACAGTACTCTTGCTAGCGGCAATACATCATTCTCCTTCTGATAATTGAGGACCCCATTGTGGCTTTCCTTCCTAATTAATTGATCTGCTCATTTCTGTTCTATTTTTTTTCCCTTTTGTGAAAGATTGATCAGCTTGTTGGGGAGGAAATTCACATTGATAATTTAATTGATTGACAGAGAAAGGAGTTATGAGGAATTATCAATTGAATTTTACATTTTCTGCTTTATCACAATTGCTGTTAATAGCCTAAAACTGTTTCTTCCGTTGATGATTTCTTTTGCAACAGAATCTTGTCTACTCATAATAACAGAGTTGCGCCAGAAATCTAGAGATGTGCTGACAATTGGAGAGTACCAAGCGGGAGACGGACCACGCCAAACTTTACGATTCTGCCTTTTCCGGCTTTTGTGTACCGTGTAAAATATTCTGATACTATGTCTATCGTAAGATGAACTTATTGCTGATGAAAGGGAGAACATTAGACATAAAGTAATTGCTTTAGAACTATCCAAAAATTCCGACAAACAGAAACAGGTCAAGCTTGCACAAACGATCTCTGAAAAACAAATCCAGTGAGGACAAGGTCACGGAATCTTTAGCCCTTCCTTAAGAATGAAGGATACATAACAGGTGCCATGGCTTGATCAGTAATCGTTGAATCAGTGGTAAAAAGACATTGAGGCAATGATCATAGGGAACATTATCTCCAAGTTTCTGGCTATTTACTGGAAGGAATACGGGGAGAATGAAGTACTATAGCATCTATGAATTTTAGAACCATGGAAAGTGAGGAGCGAGAATCAGATTACCAATAGAAAGTTTCTGAGTGGATCGAGTTCTCCATGGCAAAACATACAGATAGAATGAACCTTAAAACAATTCAAAGCTGATGAATAGAAGCAGCATCTCTCGTATTCTGGGCTTCTCAGACTTGCAATCCTCCCCCTGGGGGATCACGACCAGAGGAGGCGGAGGCCTCTTCAAGCTGCAATGCTGACTCGAGGTTCCACAAAACATCACTCATTGCAGGCCTATCAACACCATATTCTGCGAGACATTTCTCCGCAGCTTCTGCATACTTCTTAAGTGCTTGGGGGCATATTTTTCCTGCAATGTGAGGATCGATTATTTTCTCAAGCATCCCCTTTCTGTGCCACTGCATTGCCCACTCAGCCAAGCTGACCTGCTCTCTTGGTAATGCAGGATTTATGGCTGGTCTTGCACATAGCACCTCGAAAAGCACTACTCCAAAAGAGTAGACATCAGATTTGTCAGAGAGTTGCTGTCGCCTAAAGTACTCGGGATCAAGGTAACCAAAACTACCCTTCACAGCCGTACTCACATGGGTTTGATCCAAATTAGGTGCTGCTTTAGACAACCCGAAATCTGAAACTTTGGATACAAAATTCTCGTCCAGGAGAATATTTGTTGTCTTCACATCACGGTGTATGATGCCTTGGGCTGCACCAGTGTGGAGATAGTGCAAACCCCGGGCTGCACCAATGCAGATCTCGAGCCTCTGTTTCCATGAAAGTGGGGGAAGGCTTGAACCATAAAGGTGGTCCCGGAGGGGTCCGTTTGCCATGTATTCATACACAAGAATCATTTCCGAGTTCTCATCACAATATCCAATGAGTGAAACGAGGTGACGGTGCCGGACCCTGGAGAGCATCTGTATCTCGGTTTGGAACTCATTGATGCCTTGCTGTGATGAAGGGTTTCCACGCTTGATTGCAACCTTTTTTCCATCTTCCAAAGCTCCAAGGTAGACTTTGCCAAACCCACCGACTCCAATGACTGCCTTCTCATCAAAATTTTGCGTTGCTTCCTGTAATTCTTTGAAGGTGAATGTTCGGCCAAAGCCGGCACTTGCAAAAAAGCTCGAGAAACCGCTCTTGCTCTTGCTGGAGCTGAGGAAGCTTGATCTGTAGCTGGTTCTACTAGACAAGAGATGAGCCTTGCTATTATTGAGAGGGGAGAACCATGATGAGAAGCTCTTTCCATGTTTCCAAGTTTGAGGCTTCTTCTTCTTCTTCTTCTGAAGAAAACTCTTGGCAAACAAGAACATGGCTGTTATTCCAGTTGCAAGGGCAATGGCTGCAAAAATCTTCATCTTGTTTGTTCGAGGTCCTGGTCCCCAGGAGGAACCAGCTGCCAGATCACTGTCCAGGCTTTTGGCAGGGTTGCTTATCTTAAAGATTTCGATCCCATTAAGGATCGCATTTGGCGAGCTTGGGTCGACTGTTGCTGCTGGACCGAGTTGAATCATAATGGAGCCATTTCTTATTGCTGAGGCATCAAGCACGAAGTCTTTATAGTAAGGTATTGCTAGGCCTCCCGTGAGGGATGACAGGTCAAGACCGGATACACCCATCAAACCATTGATGTACACGTCAAAGTACAGTTGATTGAGGCTTTTGCTCACAATATCACAGAAATGCATCCTTATCATGTATGAGAAACTCGGATCAACACTCATCTTCCATGTTAGGTTGAAGTTCTGCTGATTTACCCCGGAATCTGCCATTTGGTCTGCTGTAGCATAGACATAGTATGGAGCAATATATGCTGTGGCTCCTGGGTTTGGATACTTGATTACGTCAAAAGGTACAGAGACATTTTGAGCTCCTTCTGCGAAAGTCATATATGCATTGTCTGGCTGCCATGTCCTAAATAGTGTGTCGTTAGAAGGACTTACAGTGGGCCCTCCAACGTTCAGCCGGTATGTTACTTCATAATCGTAGGTAGTTAAACCGGTGAACTCACCAAGTGGAAGAACTGCAGTCGCAGTATCAGAAATGAGCGAGTCTGGTGCCGACACAAACTCAATGGCATTGACGAAGGAAAATGACTTTTCAGATGAGAATTTGAGGAGCACTGTATCTGATGAATTAACACTGATGAGGTACTCTTTGAACACCAATTTAGAAATATCCGTCACGCTGAAGTCATGCAACAGAACTAGATCATTGGCTGTGACCGTGAAAACAGCGTTTACAAGGTTATAAGTTGGACAAGGAATCGGATGGAAGTAGAGACGGACCCAATGGAGGCCCGCATGAGAAACCTTGAACGTGTAAATGGCTTCATCGGGAAATACCCTCACAGTGTGGTACAATGGAAGCAAAGAAGCAGGATGGCTAGAAGAAGAGACGCTGCTGGATAGGGAATCTACCTGAGCTAGTACGTCTTGCTTGGTTCTCAAGAGAGGCGATGCATCACGTTCAGATAGGAAGATTCTCCCATCATCGAGCTTTGTCTGTTGAGGAGAACCGCAATCTATGAGATAGATGTCGGGAGGTATGTAAGGCCCAATTGGAGAAGCAGACGACGGAAAGTCGCTGCCTTGGGCGGAAACAAGAAACATGAACCGGAGCAGGCAGAGGAAGAAAAGGGTAGACATGGAAAGGGGAAGGAAATGCGGAGCCTTCATCTATGCTTTCTGCTCATTTGATGCAACACTGGTTGATGCTCACAGAACACAGCTGAAAGAAACCTGAAAGAAGGTGGTTTTGACTGTTTCTTCCAGACATGAGGATTGAGGAGGACAGAATTCATTCTTTGTAGGGGGGCTGCTGACTGGATCATGGTCATAGGATTGACTTTGTGAGGACAGAGAGTTTGTTCTGTTTTCGGGCTGTAGGATGGTTGAGGGCATGTAAGGACGTGCAGAGAAGTAATGTGGGCGACGTTTCTTTAGGGAGACAAGAAGTTGTGCATGGAGTGTCAAAAGAACTTCTAGGGACGGCTGGCTTTTTCTGGTCAGTCTTTAACTACCCACTGCCATTAGAGAGAGAATTGGCATTAGGAAAGTTTCTCTTTCGGTCAAGCTCTTACAAAAATATTGGCGTGGTTGATGATAAGATTCGAATAATAGTTCTTTGATTTTTAGATTACGCGTTTCTACGGATATAATTATTGAACAAAACAGGCGTGGAAGAAAGAAAGGAATTTCTGGACCTGAAGGCAAGTATTAAAAAAGGGATATATTCATTAAAAATCTTAAAACTTGTTACAAAAGTGCAATTGAGCCCTAAAACTTACAAAAAGTGCCATCAAGTACTAAATCTTGTTAAATTGGTTCAATCGAGTACTTTTGTTAACTTCGTTCAATTTGGCTAATGAAAAATGCTAACGTGGTTTTTTTCAAAAAAATTATCTCAGTCCTACTTAGTAACAAGATGACTAAATCATAAAATATAAGATTAAAATGATGTTGTTTTGGTTTAACTCCAATTTTTAATAATAATTTAAATTAGATTAATTTTATAAAAAAAAAAACCCTTGCCGCTGCAACCCCACCATTTGGGAAGCATCACTGAGTATGGGGGTGAGCTGGGGGGAGGGTTTGCTGGGGCCAACGACCCTTGTCGACAATGGGTGAGGGTGGCGACCCTCCCCCAACCCTTGTCTAGATTAGGTGAGGGCTGGGCCTCCCCTGACCTTGCCTAGGTCTGTGCTAGGGCCAATGACCCTTGCTTGATATAAGCAAGGGTTGGGGGAGTGCTACCACCCTCACTTGCCTTCGGCAAAGGTCCTCGGCTCTTGGTTGGGCCTCGACAACCCTTGTCAGCTCACCCCCACCTCCCTCTCGATGAGTGGGGTGACGATAGCAAGGGCTTGCAATTCTATCCGCCTAACTTTTTCCATTTTCTTTTTTTGGGATATTTTTACTAAAAATCTTAAAATTTATCACAAAAGTATAAGTAAGTCCTAAAACCTATAAAAAGTATAGTTAAGTTTTAAAATTTGTCAAATTGATTTAATCGAGTCATTCTGTTAACTCCGTCTAATTTGACGAATGAAAAATGCTGCGTGGCTTTTTTTAATATTATCTCACCCTTATGGGGCAATGAGGTAGCTAAATCATAAAATTTAAGACTAAAATGATGTTGTTTAGATTTAAATCCAAATTTTAATAATAATTTAAATTAAATTAACTCGAGAGAGAGAGAGAGAGAGAGAGAGAGAGAGAGAGAGAGAGAGAGAGAGAGAGAGAGAGAGAAGAAGTTAGGCGAGTATGGCTGCAAACCCTTCCTGTTGCAGCCCCACCATTGCTAGGGGGCCAATGAATGTGGTGATGAGCTGGTGGTGGGGGTTGCCAAGGGTCAGCAACCCCGCCAATAACAGGTGAGGGCTTGTTCCTCACCTAGAGCTGGAGGAGGGTGGCAATCCTCCCTCGACCCTTGTCTAGATCGGGTGAGGGTTGTGGCCCTCCCTCAACCCTTGCCCGATCGAGAGAAGTTAGGCGAGTATGGCTACAAACCCTTCCTGTTGCAGCCCCACCATTGCTAGGGGGCCAATGAATGTGGTGATGAGCTGGTGGTGGGGGTCGCCAAGGGTCAACAACCCCGCCAATAACAGGTGAGGGCCTGTTCCTCACCTAGAGCTGGAGGAGGG
Organism: Eucalyptus cladocalyx; assembly: GCA_017140615.1. Lineage (NCBI taxonomy): Eukaryota > Viridiplantae > Streptophyta > Magnoliopsida > Myrtales > Myrtaceae > Eucalyptus > Eucalyptus cladocalyx. Next base: position 5,072,307 of record CM029517.1, on the reverse strand, counting down.
TGGCAATCCTCCCTCGACCCTTGTCTAGATCGGGCGAGGGTCGTGGCCCTCCCTCAACCCTTGTCCGATCTTGGCGAAGGTTGCTAGCCCTTGGTCAAGCCTCGGTGATCCCCACCAACTCACCTCCACCCTCTCCTGGCGATGGTGACGTGGCAGCAAGGAGGGCTTGCTGCCCTACCTGCCTGTCTTTTCCCCATTTTCTATGAATACGTTTATTAAAAGTCCTAAAATTTTGTCACAAAAATGTAATTAAATTCTAAATTTTACAAAAAGTGCAATTAAGTCATAATTGTCAAATTGGTTCAATCAAATCATTATGTTAGCTTCATTTAATTTGGCTAATGAAAAATGCTAATGTGGTCTAGGTAGTGATAAGATGGCAAAATCATAAAATATAAGGCTAAAATGATTTTTTTTTTTTTTTTGGTAAGTGCTAAAATGATGTTTTGGTTTAAAACTATTTTTAATACTAATTTTTTTAAATAATTTTTTTAAAAGCTAAATTATTATAGTTTTTTTTTTTTTTTTTAAAGGGGGAGAAGTTAGGCAAGTAGAGTTGCAAGCCCTCATCGTCACTACCATGCCACCATCACTGGGAGGGGGTTAGGGATGAGCTAGTGACTCTTGCGGACAGTAGGTGAAGGCGTATTGGCCCTCGCCCAATTTGGACAAGGGAACTGGGCGAGGGCCAAAAGGCCCTCGCTTGCCATTAGTGAGGATCGATGGCCCTCGGCTCACCCCCCACACTCACTAGCCCCTCTCGGTAATGGCATGTTTGCAGTAGTAGGGCCTTGCAGCCCTACTTGCCTAACCTCTTTGTTTTTCTTTTAAAAAATAATTTAATTTAAATTATTATTAAAATTTGGATTTAAATCAAAACAATGTTGTTTTAGTCTTATATTTTATGATTTAGCCACCTCATCACCATGTAGGAGCAAGATAATAATAAATAAATAAAATCATATCAGTATTTTTTATTAGTCAAATTAGACGAAGTAAATGGAATGACTTGATTTAACAAATTAGACAACTTTTAGGACTTCATTGCATTTTTTGCAAGTTTTATGACTTAATTACACTTTTGTGACAAGTTTTAGGACTTTTAGTTAACATATCCTCTCTCTCTCTCTCTCTCTCTCTCTCTCTCTCTTTTCCCAATTAAGCTTATTTTTTAAAATTTAATTTAAATAAATTATCATTAAAAATCAGATTTAAACTAAAACGATGTTGTTTTAGTCTTATAATTCATGACTTAGCCACCTTATCACCATGTATGATTGAGATAATATTTAAAAAAACCACATTAGCATTTTCCGTTAACCAAATTAGATGAAATTAAAAGAAATACTCGATTGAGCCAATTTAATAAGTTTTAAGACTTGATTACATTTTTTGTAAATGTCCCCTTTCGGGCCTAATGGGCCACAGTCGACCCATCTTAGGATTGGGCCGAAATTAGGCAGACCAGGTCGATTTCGAGGCCCAATGGTAGAAGGAAGTCCATTTTCGGGCCCATGGGCCAATTCTAGGCCCAGCTTTAAGGCTTAATGTGCTTAAAATTTTGTTCGAACTAGGCCAGCTTTCCAGACAGAGGAACCGAATGCTTTGTCAAGTCCAATGGGCTTCTTATTTATCTTAGGCGACAAGTCGTGGGGCCTAAAAGAAAGCACCGTTACAAACGGGCCAGGCCCTCGCAGAGGCCCAAAATGTAGGCTTATCTTAAATGATCATTACTCTAATTAAAGCTCAACTATGTCCACTTCTTTTTAGGTATGAAATAAGCTAAAACAGAATACAAAAATTTAATGACGTCAACCTACATTTCTTATTTTATCACCTAATAAAATAAAAAGTGACTAATAAGTCAAGAAAAGAATTTAGTATCCCGGTGCTTATCAATCCTAATATTAGCAAGCCAATAAGTGGAGCAATTTTTTTTCCAAAAGTTATATCGCACTTTACATTCAAAGTGAGACTACCTAAAAGAATAAAAATAAAATGAGAACATAGCCTTCTTCTAATATCTTTAAGAAAGTTAATGTCCATTTGAGCTCTATGATCTAAACAGTGAGAACCAACACATTGACAGATTGCAATAACAATGACTGTCCAACATCAAAATCAGGTAACATGCTTCTATCTTTTTTTATCATTTTGGCAGGGAACATAGCAGCAATAAATACAACGTATGATGAACTAACTGCCAGCTCCAGAAAATCGATTTCAAGATCAGATTTTGAAGGTCAGAGGACCTGCAGGCCGCTGACTGTATTGCCTATGTATCGACAAGATTCACGTTCTTGCTCTATCAGCTATGTCGGACCAAAATTGTACTTTCACATATAGCCGTTACAGCATTCATTTTACAAGAAATCAATAGGGATCCACATATTTCGATTTGCGGATCAAAAAATAAATATACTCTTTGAAAAAGAAAAAAAAAATCTATTTGCGGAAACCTTGTGGGGGCACAAACCCCTGATTACTATTGGTATTACTGCATCCGGCAGCCCTGTTCTTCGGTTCTGAGATAGATCAACCCTCGGCTGATTCTCTGCAAAACCATTTCGAGGAGGGCAAAAGTTAATAATGACACGACCAAGAGAAACGAGAGTTCCCAAAATCATGCTATCTACACATCCAACACGACCAAATCGAATCACCGACCATCTCATAGCACTGTTCATGGCAATTACGTGATTGCCTAAGCAAAATAACACGACGAAATCACATGGCAGGCCAGAGAAACCGCACAACAAAATCATCACATGAGGCTGGCGTTCAAGCAATTCCAAGAACACTGTATCACTGTCCAGCAGGTTTAATACGGCGGAGGCCATCCACATCAAACACCACAAATGTTCAAAATCCTAAGGAAAAAAAACTATGCTCTTCGATTATAGATCGACCACGAGAGGGTGACATTCACAATAGGTCGACAGATAAAAGTAAAGATTCCTTCTCCCCGGGGAGTGGTATGCCTATGCACATTCAATGTCATCAAGTTTTCAGCAATTTAGCATCTGGATAGGCTTGATAACATAAAGAACACAAAAAGCCACATGCAATAAAAAAATATCAACACAGACATGATGGTGGTAACTTATTCTAGGACAAACAAACATGATCTTTAATCCTATTTCTCCAAGCTGAATACTGCCTCAGATGGTCTTATATTACTGCCAAATGCCAATGGCACCCACTCTCTAGCACAGAAGATTACAGAGCTAGTTTAAACTAAGAAAAATACAAATGAACTGGTGATATATTACACTTCAAAGGGGGAGGTTCCACTTAACGATATGATTAATTTACTAAACTAGCAAAAGTGCAAATGCAGACATTTCAATTGGATTTAACAATATGATTCATTCACTGTACAAGCAAAACATTGCACCAGATAATAAATACTAGGCAGATGTATCACTAAATACCAATGATAGATTAAATACCTCTCTAGTATCTTTTATTCGCAAGAGATCTAACTTTTCCTGGGGCCTCCGATTTGTTAGAGTAGCAAGCTGAACAAAAAAAGCTAGATTAGCTATATATAACGCAGGGGATTTGTTGTACTTCTCATTAATCTGATAAACAAAGGTACCCAGAAACTAAAGCGCTCAGGATCTTGGGGTGAGGGCATCATGCGCTCCAGGCTTAGTAGTTTTTCATACTTGGATCTATCTGCAAATAAAATCAAGTATCAGCAACATGAACAATCCCTGATGGATAAAAGCATCTTTAATTTCACTCAATGGAAAATCACAACTATGGAATAATTGTAAGAGCCCCACAATTTTAACCACCTTGCCATGTCTGTGCATTTGCTACATGTTAGAGGATGAGAAAACAACTGTAGTCACAATTATCGTGGCTCATATAGGCAAACTGAACCACATGTGACGAGAACTCAAGGACTGAGGTTTCGATGTTTTTGCTTAAGAGATCATATATTCCTATGTTGTATTGTATTTTGTATGATAAGTTTGATGTGACGATATCCAAATTATGGATATTGTCTTTTATGCTTCAGTATAAATGCTTGACCTTACATTATGAATTAATATGTTCCGAAACCGAACCAAAAAGATAACAATTGGTTAGGGTAAGGATCGAGGTTCTTCACTTACAACTTTAGTTTGGGTTAAAATATAGTCCAAAGTGAACCAAGAAATCCCCTACTTTCCACAAATACTTCATGAAATAATGCATGCATGTTTGTCAATGGGGACGGTAAGGCATTTGTACAATCAGTGGCAACTTTTCATCACTATGCGTAAGATATTTATAAACATGGAGGGGGTGCATGCACTCATGCTTGTTCTGGTTGGTATGGTAAACCCTGCTCCCAATCTTCATCATAAGGTAGAGAGGCTAGGTCTCTTGCAAGGCTCATTACCTTGACTTCACGGGTTCAGTTATCATCTCTAAAATATTTATGTGGCAAAGGAGTTGGTTTAACTTTCTTAGCTACAAACACTGCCCAAGGGATTTAGATAATAGTGCTTCTCCAAGCTGCTTCACTCAATATGAAACTATGTAAGGAGACGAAGTAAAAGATCCCAAAATGATATGAGACAGAGAAAGCTAAAAGTAGTCCTGAGATTTTTCAATCCAACACTCAGATGTAATAGCAGCATTTGCTGTTAGCAACGTCACAGAAGCAACAATAAGTGGAGCTGCAAAGGCCATTCTCATGACATATCACCTTGTCGTGCTGCTTGTTTGGCTCTGGTCAACCAGGACAAAGCATCTTCAGCTACATTAGTGGTCAATTCTAGTAACTGCAAAGCCACAAAGGTTATCTTGTTAGCACTGTAGCAGAGCCAAAGATTGCAGCAAATAAACTAAAAGCATTGTTCTTATTGTTGCCATTTCTGCAAAATATGCATTCTATGTCTGAAATTCATCACTCTAGAGATGAGTCCAACAAAGAATCTTTCAGCCATAAAGAACCCCCGCAAAAGGGAAATTATTATTTCCATAAAATTTGGGGATAAGTGCATTGAAAGTCCTAAAACTTGTAGAGGAAGTGCAATCAAGTCCTAAAACTTATTAAATTGATAAAATCAAATCTATCTATTTACTTTTTTTTGTTTTTTGGTAGGAATAAGTAATCTATCTATTAACTTCGTCTATTATGGCTAGCAAAAAATGTTGACATGACTTTCTTTATTACTTGCTCAAGACATGTGGTGCAATGTGGCACTCACAGAGAGCCTACCATCATAAAATCTAGAAAACTTGCAATGAAAAAGGAAAAGAAGGATAAAAATAACTAAAAAAGGATAAAAGTCAAAAAAGGAACCATTGTTGACCATATGTGAAGCAATGCACGAAACCCCCCATGTCATCGTTCAACAGTGAACTCTAGCACAGAAAGGCGCCTTTTTTTTTTTCCTTCTTTCCCCTTGGAGGACGACATGTCAGTTCAATGGCTACAAGCAGAAACAATTCCCCCAAGGGTAGCAGTAACAATCCAAGTTAATTTTTTCTTTCAGATTAATCCTCCTTTTCTCCCAAGCGAACCCAGTGAAGGATGCCAATTAATTCATTCATCTGAAACATAGAACTTGGTAGGCTTTGAATGTGGGCATTTTTTAAATCGTATTCTTGTGGTGCAATGATTCCTCATGAAAACTATTTTCATTTCCGCTCTAAACTTATTAAAATCATGATGCAAACAGCCTTTTGCAGCAAACTGAATGAATAGTGTAGGTTTATTTTCAGCATCATGCCAAAACAGAAGAAGCAAATCAGGATGCTTGACATGGAGCAGTCTCAAGGAAATAAATAGAAGAAAAAAGAGGAGCCTCTATGTTAAGTCAATTACAGCCCACAAAATTTTCTTGAACATCTGATGCTGCATGTATGGCTGCAACCTCATTTCATCGTTCAAAAAGAAAATCAAGAAGAATTAGTTGCATCACATGGTGGTGGCGCCACCATTGTCACGACCACCCGACATGGGGAGGGCCAGCAAGCCCTTGCCAGTTGCCGGCCGTCACTGGTTCTGTCTCTTTCATATTATTTTACATTTCAGAATTTTCTACTTTCAATCACACTTAATTTTTTTTTTTTTTTTTTGGTCAGAACTCACACTTAATTGATGTAGGGAAAAAATTAAGATTTGGCAGAAAACGATGTCATTTTGGGTATTGATTCACACTCGAATTAACGTCAACAAACATGTAGGGGAGTGAATGATAGAAGAGGCCACATCAGTTTTTTCATTAGACAGATCAGACAGAGTTAAGAGATGAACTTCATTGCACCAATTTTACCAATTAAAACTTGATTCCACTATCTAAGAATTTTATAACTTAATTGGACCATCATGACAAGTTTTAGAACTTTAGGTGCATCTATTGCTAAAATTTATTATACTAGACAGAATTCACTGCCCCGGCTAATACCAGAACTCATCCAGAAAAGGACTTAGCTTTAGGAAATCTATAAACAAAAGTATGAAGTGGCTTTTAAACAATACAGGTTTCATGCAACTGAAAGTACAACAATAGTTCTAACACCTTTCTATGAAGATAATGACTGGCAAACTATATTAGTGGTTGTCCAATGATATTACATATTACATTCCAAATTGATGAATTTTCCCAATCCAAAAATTTCATTTTGCTACTAAAACCAAAGAATTTTTAAGGTCTTGCCAATCTGAAGCACCTTGTCCAAATTATCACCAGTTATAACTTCAGGAACTTCCTAAAGAGTTAGATGGAAGATGTTCAACAATTGATGCCACCAAAGAGGCATCATCTATTAGAATTTCACATAACTCCTATAGGATCGGCAAATGAGCAAGGAGAACTGCAGGAATCTAGACTGGATACCTATTGTAAAGACAAACTTACATCGACTCCTTCTCTGCTCCCTTGTGGAGGATGCACATCTTGTACCCATTCAACTTCCGCAACACGATATCTACATTTATTATCAAAGAGGAAAGTATCTTAATGGATCATCCACCAGATTAAAATTTATTCACAAGACCACATTTCCAGAAAACTCACTCACCCATCCTGATCCCAGGATCGTATTATACGAAATCTGCGCCTGCCCTCTACCTGCACAATTGTCTTAACACTTAAGATCAAATCAGATAGCAATAAAAGTTATCATAGTATTTTTCATCAAATGGGCACCGACCCATGATGAGTTATGCTGAGCCGTTGGTCTAATGGAGCCAAGACAGCTCAGAGATGATACTTATTTTTCACACCTTCTCATTTTGTATAGAAATCGGTTAACATCTTCACAGTATTAACTTGCTCCCCAGCAAGCCCCATATTTCTCTTTCTCCATCTCACATTTTGAGTTTACAAAAGAAACAAAGGATCAATTTGCAAAGGTGTTTAAAAAAAGTTCGGTGATGGAACCATGAATAGACATGTATATCAACACAGACTTCTCAAAAAAAGACTTTCTGAAGTAATTGTCTCAAATTAACCGTCAGTCTCATCTTTAAAATTTGTAGCACAGAAAGGTGACATAAAATACTCCAATGACCTACATCAACCATCAACCTTTTGAGCATTTCACTCAGTTTCATCATTAAAACTCAGCATGGATCCAATAAAGTACGTCACTGAAGTAATGCACAATTTTTCACCTCTATAAAGAAACGCCCATCTGGAAGTGGCTCACACCTACATAGAATGAAGAATAGAAATATAAAGACTGCAACAAGAGATGACAACCTGAAGTGAAGCTTCAATCTTGAAGACGAGATGTAGCCAGTGAAGTATTTCGTTAAAACAAACTAAAAAAGCTTCAGAAATTGAGAGAAGAACAATTTAAAATGATAAATATGTTAAAAAACTAACTCAGTAATTTCCACTTCACAAGCAAGATCAGCAATAGATCCGGTACTGGAATCAATTGCAACCTACATTATGGAACAATAATTAATTTCCCAATTAATCAGATGGACTAGTCAGATACAACCAACATAAGTTATGGAAAATACCATTCCCATCCGATGGTTCCCTTCCATTATCCTCCTCACCTATTAAAAAACAGTAGAGAAAAACATTGTCTACTTAAATTTGCAGATATTATAAAGCTAATATCTCCAAGAATAAGTTGTATAGAAAGTAACAGGTCAGGTCACCACATAGGCTAGAGAAATACTAGACAGCACCAAAGTCATGTCCAGATTAGAAATCTATGACTTGAGTTTTATTCTGCTTTAATTGCATGTGAATTTATTGCTGCATTTTCATCATGCTTTACAAAAATGCAAGAACTCTTAAGACAGAAAGCAATCCTCCCAGAAGCTGGTTTTTGTGCTGTGGATTCTCTCTCCAACCTGTAGGTAGGATTTTGAACCGTGCAAAGAAGCTCCCAGACTGTAGAGAGGTAAGTCACAAATTACAGGCAATGCCCACCAGACATCTCAACTCAACTGGTCAACGATATACACATGGGCCTTTGCAAGGCAGATGATTAAAAGTCAAGTTAAGATGAGCAGAGGCAACTGCTTGCCGGAGCTTCTCCATTATAGCAACAACAGTATGACATATAAAACTAGGTCGGATGAGCTCACTTAACAATAATGTGATGCTTGTCCTCATTAATGTTAGGCAGTCTAAGTTCCAAAGGGGTTCTCTCTTACTACTAACTTAGGTCAGTCCTTGCAAATCTCATGCACCACAAGCTCAAGCTATTTGACGCAAAAAATCATATCGTTCTTTTCAATGTGAATTTTGACATCCCTTCACCACTTTATAATGACACATGCTACCATTGTTCTCGTAGAATCATCCTACTTATACTAAAGCTTCATTTTGTACATTACATTGAATGGGCCAGAAATAAAACATCCATTTGATTGGCTAAGCACTGTTCACTATAACTAACTTACCATGAGCCTGTATCGGGGCTCAAAAATGTGCAGATGATACTTCTGGCAAGGGATAACCACATCCATCACAAAAAGGGGCACCAAATCAACTCCTAAATATGTAAGACTTTCACGCTCTGCCTTCCTTTCGGCATATTCCTCTGGAAAGTTCTTTTGAATAATGTTGTTAAGCGTCACACTGATAAAAAGAAAATGCACATTTAGAGTCAAATTATAAATTAATTCATGAACACTTTTCCTCATAAACATGAAACCAAGGGAAGTAGAAACTATGGAAGACAGCTCCTATGGTATTTCATGTGCCAAAAGAAAAAATTGGCAAGGTAGCTCACCTGACAGCAGATGTTCTAGGACTCATAAATAAAACTGTCCGGCACAATGGACATTTGTTACCTAGCCATTGAAAAGTAAGACTTAAAAAGGCTAAAAATTTACACATGAAAGATATGTAGTATAAACCATCAGTGAGAGTACAGGAAAAATGATGTATCACGCACCACGATCCATAGATTGAAACAAGCATGAACGACAAAAAGAATGACCACATGGTGTTGTGATTGGCTCATATAGTAGTTTCAAGCATAGCGTGCAATCAAAGTCATCCGTACGCTCAGGTCTTCCATGGCCTCGCCTCTCCACTAGTCCAGTCAAATTTCTCTCCAAATATTGGAGAATAGCTCGAAGAGGATTGCTGCAAAATAAACAGAACTCGATAGTAACAATCATGTGCTTCCAAGAACCAATGTGGGTGAGTAGCAAATTATCATGTTACCTAAAAGGATCCACCTGAAGACCAGATATTACTATGTCCCTAGCCATTTCATACTTCTCCAACTGCCAACAAATGAAACATTTAGTGTCAGCACCACGAAAATCAGACTTCAGAGTCCTCATGTAAATTTACCAAAGACAAGCCAAGGGCCAGCATCTTGTCAGCACTATGTAATTTCACAACTTAGTCAGGTCAGTCAACTCCACTTACATGTACAGCACATGGACTACCCCTCCAAACAATTGGTCTATCAAGTGGATATACCAGAAAGCACACCTAACTAATAATGGAAAGCAGATGACAGTTAACTGTTGTCCAAATGGCAATTCTTGTCACTATTTTTTTTTTTTTTTTTAATGGATTACCAAAATTAAGGACACAATTATACCAAGCCTCAAGAAGCAAGGGATTTTAGTTGAATTCCTACATGCAGGTAGACATGCACTTATGTGCTTACTGGAAGAGTTTTACCCACACATAAGGGGTACCAACCAAAAATTCCTGAGTTAAGCAAAAGTGAGTCATACAGTAGCTCATATTTGACCTTTTCAATCACCACAAGAAAGCATAAACTCATCTTTTTGTTTTATTCCAACCCTACATATATCAATTGTCTATTCCCCATTCTGTGAGATCTCAACCGAGAAAATGAGAGCCACAGATAAAAGAACTTCCATCTAGGGCTGACAAAACAAAAAAAATTTGAGTCTCAGTTGCAGACTAGTCTAAGCTCTATGATTGTTCTTTAGTTAGTCTTACTCTTCCAGCAAGCCCCATATTTCTCCTTTCTTTCTCCATCTCACTTTCTTTTACAAAAGAAACAACTGATCAATTTTAAAAGGTTTTTCAGTGTTGAGACCATGCAGTTGTACTACAGAACCCTGTGTACTCCACATAGAAGTTGACACCACTACCGACTGACTAAAGGTTTAGAGTATTAAAGAAAGGCAGGGTTTAATGATAAAATTATCCAAAATATCTTACGTTTGTCACGAATGTACATACATTCATAAATATAGATATGAATTCATAAGCTAAATCAAGAAGGAAGGATGAACATGTCTCGTGCAAGTTCTTGTCAAAGCGTATTCTAACCAAGTAATACACAAAATCATAACAAGAATAAAGAACGCCTCCAAAATGCATCTCAAAATAAATAATGCATGCGCATAAGCAACATAAAATCTATGCGTCATCCCAAAGATAATGAAAATAGGGGATAAATCCATCCCTCGGCTGCTTTAAAACTGAGGGAAAGGGACAGTGTTACCAGTAAAAGAGTTTTGGCCTTCAAAGTATATGGTCTGACTGAAGTACTTTGAAGACTCAGTAGCTTCTCCGCATCCTTTAAAGCAAGCTGAACCAATAACAGAGAGTACTGGCTTAGAACTCTACAACAATCCTATTGTTAAGAAAGAAACAAGAGGGCAGGATATACTTCTGCATGTATTGTAGGATCCAGGCCATTCAATGCACTATGTTCAGAGTCTGACGGATTTCTGAGTTTTAAGAATTGGCTTATCCTGAGTACAAAGAAACCCTTTTTAGATTCACAAATTTGAAAAGTTGTCAAAAGTCATCAATAAATTAGAATAAAAAAAGCCATGAGAATAAATATAAGACATTGAGCAACCATGTTCGAGAAGTAACCTACCAAAACAAATAGAAACTACAGAAAAAGGTAGGATAAATAACCTTATATAAGCAGCACATCGGTTCCCAAGAATGACAGGATCATTGGGCTTGATATTGTTTGCCCTTGAGTAGTAATTGATCGACTGCCGAAGAGATGGAAAAAATTAGTTGGTGAAAATAAAGAAAAGGACAGAAACTGCACACCATAACGATCTGTGGCATCAAGCAGCCTAATTTTTCAGTGCAATCTGAATACAGGATCAAATCAATGTTTTAAGGGGTATAGCCAATTAGATTCAGGTACTCTGGCTGAAAATATAATTAGATTAGGAACCATCGGAAACATCATTTCAGCTGCTACCTCCCAAAACCAGTCCGATAAAGATCCAGCTTATATTCTCAATTTGAGTTATGAGAAAGAAGCAGGAACATAATATTTAATATCATTACCAACCAATATAGTCCAGAAGGCATATAGCGAAGCAGTGTATTATAGTCAAGGCTCAGGTGAAGACAGTTTTTTTTTTTTTTTTTGGATGCAAACAATGTCAAAAAAGCCTTTAACATCATGCACTCCAACTGAAACAAACAAGAAATATTGTACGGAGCAATGCAAACCTCACGTCAAAAAGTGCATTACAATCCAAGCCGAGAAAAGATTATGATTGACGTGCAACGAGGGATGTATTTGTCCTTGGAAGAAACTAGCAATAATGAGGTTATCCTAGATAACTAAGACAACCTACTTGGATATGAATTGCTAAGATCAGTTAGCAATTATCGGGATAATTTTATACACCGTATAGTCTGCACAATCTAATAATAACTTGAGTTTCACATGAAAATATAAGACTCTAAAACAGATACCTATCAAACCCAAGCACTGCTGTTACCAGGAGGGAATATGCAAAACAAAGACAGAAACAAAGAAGCAGGCAAGCAACTATCGCACCTTTTCAAATGATTCAAGACGATTCTGTTGAAATGCTTGGTTTCCATTTTGCACAAGATCAAAGACATGACTAAAACTGTCCAAGGGCAGCGACCCTTCACCCTCATTCGCCTGCAAATCTAATTAAAATAAACTTCTTCGTAGATTGAAACAAAATTCAAATGCTCGGTGCCATATACTTAGGAATGCCAACAAATGAAAGGTAAATTATCCTTCTGCGACGGTTGATAAGACCGAGGAAATGAGGACTGCTTCAGCGACCAAAATGATATTTTGCAATGCAGGTTTCACCGAAGAACTAAAGAAGAGACAATTGTCATATATTTTATCAAGTCCTTCTTTCCCACTATTTTACACACCAACTAAGCCAGCTATAGTCCTGAAAGCCAGTGCAATATTGATAGACATTTGTCATTAGGATAAATCGGTCAGCTTAGTGTTCCTCTTCAAATGGAGTACCAACAACTCAAGTTGACGTGTAGCAAATGAAGGAAAAAGAACACCTTAGTCTCAGTTTCATCTCGTCGTGCTTCCTTGAAATCCTCAACACCCAGGAAATGATAAAGATATATAACAAAAACAGAAGAACAAAGCAAGAAAAACCAACCGATTCTCTTGTCTTTTGACTGCAATATTGTCCGACACCAAACACATAACTGAATACAAACAAAAAGAGCCAAGTTTGGAAATGATGAAGAGAAAAAACCTTTTATTTTCTACCAAAAAAAAAAGAGTGGAAGAAAGATCAGCTTGTTCTTTGTCAAGTGCACGAGGGTCTCAGAGAGAGACTTCTTGTTTTCTCAGATCAACGAGAGTTCAAAAGTAGAGGAATTCCCAATTTTCAAATTCTCTGTAGCTGTTTCTCCATCGAATCTTTAAAGCAAACAAAATGCAGGAAGTCTTCAAAAATGGAGCATTCTAGACATGCAACAACACCAAATTGTCTCTCCTCTTCCTGCATTTCCACGGCAATCTAACAAAAAAGGAACGGAATGGGCACCAGCCCTTTACATCTCCAGAGAGAAAAAAAAACAAGGAAAACTCGCGACCGAACTCCGAGTCACATCACACCTACGCACCATCTTTCGCTCCAAAGGGATTCGCAAAACAGACTAGGAATAGCGTTCGATCACTTCTTGAAAAAAAAAAAAAAAAAAAAAAAAAAACCAAGAAGAACAGATCAATTCTGACTCGACCGAAAACGAACATCAAATTCCTCGTCGCCCAAAGCCCACATTCTCCCCCGCAAACCAAACCAGCTTTCAAGAAAAGGGAGGGACGAAAGAAAGCAAGCGACACGAACATACCCAGATGTAGTCTTCGACGTCTTCGACCCCTTCGAGACCCGAGAACCCAGAAGACGATTCCTCGCCCGACATTCGAAACGACCCGCTTCCTCCTCCTTCCCAACACCAACCCCAAAGGGAGAGAAAATTCGCTCGGACCCAAGAATCGTCGGCTCCCCCCGGGGCTCGATAACACGCCGAAGCGAGGGAGGGCGAGCGCCTTATCTTGAAGCGGGAGGAAAATAAATGCGGGCAACAGCGGCGTCACTGGCGGATCGTCGTGTTCGCTCGCGGGTCCTTCATGCGTTCGCGGACCAGTATCGGATACGTGTTTCGCTGGACGTCGCTCAAAAAAAAAAAAAAAGAACAACACAAAACTCAATACCCAATATGCACACGCTTCCGCTCGTTAATATTCCACCACCATCCCCTCTCTCTCTCTCTCTCTCTCTCTCTCTAACTTTTCATTTTAATCCATGTAAAAGCAGGAGGGGGGTGGGGTTTGGTGGGGACTCTGACAAGGGAAGAGAGGAAAGAGAGGCTGCGTGGCCTCTTCACTTCGGATGGCGGAGGAAATCTTGTAGAAGCTTTTTTGGCGGTTTGCGCAGAGATTTTGCTGTGCTTTCTCCCCCTGCTTTGCAGTGGATTTTCTCTGGTGGGGTTGGGTGAAATGTATACGGACATGTCATTATGGCAGCTCCTCTGATACGAAAAGTTGAAGGGGGGGCCCCACCTTTTTCTTTCTCATCTCTGTTTTTCCCTTCAATTTGTTTGTTTATCTATTTATTTATTGGTATGTTTTGGTGTGATTTTTGGGATGTGACTATGCCGCACGTGCAGGCTTGTCTTAGAGTTTTAGGTCAAACCCAAACGCTAACATTGATTTGATTCAAATGTTTTTTTTATCTATGGTATGTTTTGATTTGATCTAGTTGATGATCTTTTTTTCCCTTCACAGTTGTCCGGGTAAATAGATAATGTCGCTCATCAATTTGAGTATCGCTGTAGGATCCTATTTGAATTTCACTTAATGCGTTGATTTATTTGATGCAAACAAAATTAGCATGGCAAGTTAAATAAAGCTGCTCCCAAAATATAGATAATTTGTATTTGTTAAACCCTTCTAGAAAACTACCTATCAAGCACCGTATAAAAGAACCCATGATTAAACGATTCGAGCACTTATGAATTTCTCGAATAATTAGGGAAAGCAAATTGAGATCATAGTAGTCAATATTCCCCCTGACACATTGATTTCCTCATTACCAAAACGAATTTTAAATGAATAAGATCATTGCATATTCACCATTGAGTAATCCTCCTCACTTTAATGTCTTTGTATTTTAATGGGTAAGTTAAAGATTTTACAGCTATCGTGATGATTTTTTTTCTCCATCTCAACCGCCACCTCCATAAAAGAGAGATATCACGAAGACAACCCATCTTCTGGATGCGTCAATCAAACCTTTTTCCTCGCCAGCACATTTTTTATTTTTGAAAAAGCTGAGAAATACAATAACTCTACCCCTAATTTTTGGGGGCAATTTGATGCTAAATTTGGACATGCAAATCCAATTACATTTGTTCAGCCATTAAATAAAAAGCTGAGGCAGTAGCTTGGGGGGGATTATGAGATGGAGTGTGGGAAGTGAAACAACATTTGGCCGTCCCCGGAAGTTTGTATGGTCAAAGAACGGCAAGCCGTTGAGGCCGAGAGTTGGCACTCACCTCCCTACAAACACCAAGGGACAAAAACTGCCCCTGTCAATTGCCCTATTTCCTATGCTTTCGCCATTATTATTATTATCATTATTACGATGAACTTAAAATGAAGAATGAGAACAATGTGACCAAAACCAAGTCAACCTTTCAAGCCCGCCAAGTGAAGAAGGGGGCAAAAAGAGAGAAAAAGTCAACCATTGGGCAATTCCGAGTTCACAATCATAAAATGTGCCAATCCATGGAACGTTTTTCATCAAGATCTCATGCATATATCCAAATTCGCTCAATGAATGTGCGTTTGGTAACGTTTTTGTTCAAAAATTGTTACAGGAAACAGAAATAGAAAAAACTATTTATGTTATGGGAGAATAATTTTTGAACAAAAAAACGCATTTGGTAATTTCACAAAATTTATGTTCCGAAATAGAAAAATAGTAGAAATATGTTTGGTAAACTTGTATAATTTTTTAATTTTTTAATTTTATTTTTATTTTTCCTTTTTTATTTTTTCTTCCTTTTGGCCGATCACGGCCATGGTCAAGGTCGGCAACTGGCCAAAGAAAAAAGAAGAAGAAGAAGAAGAAATAGGAAAGAGAAAAATTGTTTATTGGAAGTGTTTTTGGGAACAAGAAACAAGTTTTTTCTATCTCTTGTTTTTGTTTCAAATATGTTCCCAGAAACAATTTTTGTTCCCAAGAACAAAAACAGTGTAAACTAATGTGTTTATTCTTTTTTTGTTCCCCGGAACAAAAGAATAGAAATTTTATTTCGGGGAACAAAAAAAGAACACAAACAAACAGGCCCTAAGAAGTTAAAGGCATACTTTCTAGGCACGAATTAGAGTTGGCGAGAACTCATGTAAAAGATCCCGACACATGATAAGGGCATGTCAAAATGGACGTTCCGTTGGATTTCTCGATGGTACAGTCCAGAATAGAGCATTTCATATGATGTAAACTTTCAACTATCTTTTAAACCAATAGGGTTACAAAGGAAGAGATAATGCAAAATCAATCATCAACCCCAATTTTTCCCTAAAGCCCATCACCGGGGTCCTAAAGCCGAGCTTAGCGGCGAGGCGGATCGATAGTCACCGCAGCGATGCTCGTGGGCCCCGCGATAGAAGGCATATAGGGTGCCAATTGTAGGAAGAAGCAGCGTGTGTCCAGCAAGAGGTACACGTTCATTGGGTGGCATCCACTGCCTGACACTAATCTTTTTCCATCATCAAAAGTTTGACCACAGCTGGAAAAGTCAACCATCATAATTTTTTTTTTCCAAAATATAAAAATAAGGGAGTGTTCCATTGCAATTTTCCATGGCGTCGTCATCTGCCATTTGGACAACCTACATGGCATGATCTCATCAGGTCCTCGCCCAATCCGAGAGAACCACGCAGCTCTCGTGCCCTTCTCTTGTCGGTTTATATGCACGATGACAAGGGGAACGAGCTAAATTGACTGGACTTCACTAGGAAAAAAAGAGGGAGTTAGTAAATAATTTTTTACAAAAAAAAAAAAGGGTATATGGGTTGGGGCGAAGAGATTGGTGTTTTGAGGGGTTTACCTTGTTGCGTTGACTTTTAATAACTTAATAGAAATTTATTTGACCGGGAGGTGTATCTGGCTTTGGGAGAAGTGGTGAAGACTATTCCATCGATTGATGCCCCAGTAGCTATATGACAAAAGAAAATGGACAACCTGAAGATTATTCTTTGCCAAACTAAAGTGAGCGATTAATCAAATTATATCCAAAAACCACCCATCTTGATGGAATCAGGATCGGCACGAGCTTTATTTGCCCAATCATGTTGTTGGTAATCAGAAGAAGACGACTCTGGCCTTTCTAAGAGTAAATTCCTGTGTTACTTAACCCACATACATTGAAAGGAGGCTGAAGTCCCTTAACTAGGGACATATGGGAAATTTAGTAAGTTTGATTTTTGGATGTCATCCATAGCTTAAATCTTTACTTAAAAGGATAATGATATAAATGATCTTTGAATTTTGGCCTAATGTGCAACATGATCTTTGAACTTTTAATTTGTTCGATGTGATCTCTAAACTTTAGTCTGATATGCAATATTGTCCTTAATCTTTTAATTATTCAATATGATCATTAAACTTTGGTAACTGTTCAAACTATCCTCGAATTATATAAAAATATCCAATGTTCTTTTTTATTTAATTTAAGTTAAAGGACGATATTAAATATTTTTATATAATTCAAAGACTAATTTGAACATGTACCAAAAGTTTAAGGATTAAATTAAACAAATTAAAAATTTGGAAACAATATTGCACATTGGGTCAAGGGTGAAAAATCATTTATATCATTTTTCCTATTTTAAATTGCGATTGAGGACGTTGGAACAGCTAAACTTTTGGATTGACCTTAATTAATGGCCTTTTGCTAATGGCCCTCCTATTTCCATTATTAACGGCATTGGCCACAAGCATATAACAATGTAAGGTCAAAATTGCCGAAAAGAGAATCTCCTCAATTCAAGTAAAAAAATTCAACACAAAAATAAAATTCAAGTAAATTTGCTCAGGAAATAAATAAATAAATTAGAAGAGATATAGCCACCGCATAATTTGGGTTTTAACCCACATCGTGTGGCCTTTTCGAATCCTCTGCGACACAAAACTTCATTTGATTTTTGTCTGTCCCTTTGTCCTAGAGTTCAGAACCAAATGGAGCTTGTTGGAAGTACGCTTTTGAATACGGCTAATTAATTCCTCGTATACGGAATTTAAAAAAAAAAAACTTTGTTGACTAAATTTATTTACAAAGGATTTCCAATTTTCGATGCACTAATTTTCTCTTGATAGGATTTACCCTTTCATTATGTTCGAAAATTGCTCAAGAACACTTGTCAACGAAAATGTCAACAATGTTCGGCTTTGCTCGGGAGTTTGCCTGTTTTAATATTTGAAACTTTGAGCTTTTTTCTTTTCTAAGATTGCATTTCACTGGGTAAATTACTATATTTCCCTCCAAGGAAGGTTTATATAATCGAAACTCAAAAATGTCTTGAACATCTTGGTTATTTTTAGAAATGATAGGATGGAATAGGAGCGGAGAAATTGACATCATGTCTTGCCATGCCATATGAAACACGTTAACCATGAGCAATGCTTTTACTTGAAAAAGAATGAGACAATAGTATAAATGATCCATGAACTTTAGTCCAATGTATAATATGATCCTTAAATCTTTAATTTAATCAATGTAATCCATGAACTATTGGTAAATATTAAATGTAATCTTTAAATTATATGAAAATATTCAAAAGTTCGGGATGGCATTTATATCATTTTCCCAAAAAGAGTCATAAGTAATCCATTTACTTAATTATCGGAACTATAATCTACTAATCTCCATCATCGGCCATAAGATTTAAAACCCTTGAATAGAATCTGTCCTTTGTGTGCCGAACGCTCGAGCCAAGCATGCACTAAGACAGTCGCAAAAGGAATCTCAGAAGAGATTGCGAGACCGTCTCATGCGTGTCTTTACTCTTTCATCCACACATGAAGGAATTTATGCTAACGTTCTTCTTTGGGGATTTAGGGTTTCACGATGTCGATGGAAAGTCAACGCAAAAGGGTTGACTTGGCTCCATGTTAGAATGAGGAGACACTGGCCAAATGGGAATTTGATGGGGGGATTGGAGTCCGGTCGTGGAGGTTTATCTCCATGGACTTTGTGTGGAAGAGACGGCATTGGATGGAAAATACACATTGTCGTTTCGATGTCGGAAGTGGCCGTTTGCGCTCTGTCCCGTTTGGTGTCCACGGTTCGTGAAACGATTATGTAGATTAAGAAAATGGGAGACAACAGACTCTTGTAATAACCTAAGTAAAACCAACACCGACATGCAACACGAACGACATGCTGACATGTCATTTCGCAAAAAGTACAGAATTTCGACACATTAAGACACGTATATTGAATGTGTAGTTTTATACATACATTATTTCAATCAAATTAGCTTGTTTGAATTTCACAAATAAATGAATAATAAAATAAGAGCTTAGAATGAATTTATACTAAAAATTGTGAGTCACAGGAAGTGAAAATCAGAAGAGAAGAAAAAACTAGGTTTTCTCTTTTCCCCATTTATTATTTTATTATTTTTATTTTATACTTATTTACATTTTGACTTATTATTTGTTGAATTTTTTTTAAAATTGATCTCGTGCGTGTCGGAATCACATATTAGAATCTTGGAATAGTGTGCTAGAGCTTGTTAAGAGAGTTATCGTGTGTCGAATTTTCCAACGCTTGTTGACGTGTGTTGGAGCGTGTCGGACACGACACAAAAACTCTTGGAAAGTGTTAGTACTTCTTAAGTAAGAACTGTAAAATATTCTTCTCATAAACAAGTAATCAATTAAGAACAAACGGATCCATATATGATTGTAAAACACCGATCATTAAATACAGCGGAATTAAAGCGTACATGTTTGAGCCATTGCTTCACTTGCAGAAAAAAATAGATCACTTTGATAATTAGGGATCTATCGGAATACCAGATCTTCCTCTCTATGACATATTTCGATATAGCAGCTTTCAATGGGATTCAAGCAACTGATATGTATAACTTACCATTTTATAGGCTAGAGAGGGGACCTAGCAAACCTTAATAGCGTGTCAACTGGGCCCTTCCCATTACGGGCCTCCAAACACACAATTGCACTTTGCTTTCAACTTTCAGCTAGGCCGTTAACAATAGATGCCAATACCCAATTCAATCAGATCACTTTAGGGTTCAACAAATATTAGAATATCCATTAACCCGATTATTTAAAATAGAAAATTAATTAATTAATGTAAACCCATATTATAGGAAATTTCCAACATTCTCCCACTTGGGCTACATTAATTAACTTATTGTATTTTGAAAAGGATTTTATATTTGAAAAAGACACTATCGGGTTAATAACTGAAATTTTGTTTTATGTGGCCACAACTTTTTAAAAAATAATATTCCAATAATGGTATCTCAATATCAATCCAATCCTATATAACCTCAATATAGGACTATGGAGATCAATGTGTTAAGAAAATAGCACAACACAAGACCTTCCATAATCACATATAATAAGTATTATATTTTCATGGATCATGGGCCTAGTAGTATAGTAAGAAATAGTGCCGACATGTGATCAAGATGTACACTATTTCTTATCAGTCCTCAATGCAATTTCTCAATGACATGAAACTGCATTAACGCAATTTCTAAACAACATGAAATTGCCTCAGTGCGATTTCTAAATAACATGAAATTGCACAATTATGTCACAATCCAACATAAGATCTCATAATTAGTGACATCCAGTCATCTTTAAACTAAAATTTTTTTGAAGATACTGTTTTAGACTTCCATTTCTCAGTCAACAAGAGAAAAAATAACAATAGAGTCAATAACAGCAATCATGAAAATAAATGCTTTAATAGACATCATAAAAGTATTATCAGTCTGCATATAACTATAATATCCAGAAATACAAACTATATATCTCCCACTAACAAAAGAAATCAAAAGATTCTAAAATACCCATATTCTTTACATGTTTTTTAAACAAAATGGGTCGTAAGCGTTTTGTTAGAGGATCGACCAACTTGGACTCAATTATGATATTTTCAATTACAATGTTTCCATTTTTGACCAAATCCTTAACAGTATAATATTTGATCCAATTAACATTTCAACCGTGGCATTGTTGTTATTTATAGCAAAAATAATTGTTTGTCACACATAATGCAATAAGATCAATTATGGGCAATAAGCATTTTAACAAAAATAATTAGTACATTATAAACTCCCATTTTGGCAGAGTGTATAATGCAACATTATTTTTCACAGCATGAAGTTTATAAAGCAACAATAAGGAGAATTACATATAATTGTCAATGATCCATCCCCTTTGGGTAGACAAATCATTTAAATTATACACCTCCATGATATCAATATATAGAGATGATAAAGGAGAATTACATATAATCTTCAAGTATCAATCCCCTTTGAACACCGAAAAAAGAAACAATCTTTGCCATGGGAGATGGAGCGCAAGAAACTTTCTTTATTGCAATCGAAAGATGCTAAAACATATATATAACAATGCTCATGCAACGATTTACAATGAACATCAACCAATTGCAAGTAATTTGAAAATTCTAGAACTTTTCATGTATAACCCTTAGAATTTCAAATTTAAAATTCTCTCTCAATTCTCAACAAAATTATACAAATTATACATGGTTGGAAAGATCTCGATATGTAGAACAAAAGCCCTATGATTTCAGATCAATCAAGCAAAAAATCCACACGAAAGATAATGCCCATATTTGGCTCAAAGAGAAAATTTTCAAATTTGTCCATAAAAAGATAAAATTTGGGTTCTACAATTATATATGATAAGCTCTAATACCACATGTAAAATATTCTTCTCATAAACAAGTAATCAATTAAGAACAAACGGATCCATATATGATTGTAAAACATCGATCAATAAAGCGTACTTGTTTGAGCCATTGCTTCACTTGCAGAAAAAATAGATCACTTTGATAATCAAGGATCTATCGGAATACCAGATCTTCCTCTCTATGACCTATTTCGATATAGCAGCTTTCAATGGGATTCAAGTAACTGATAGGTATAACCTACCCTTTTATAGGCTAGAGAGGGATCTAAGAAACCCTAATCAATAGCGTGTCAATGGGCCCTTCCCATTACGGGCTTGATCAAACACAATTGCCTACACTTTGCTGCTCAACTAGGCCCGTTAACAATAGATGCCAATACCCAATTCAATCAGATCACTTTAGAGTTCAACAAATATTGAAATATCCATTAATCCGATTATTTAAAATAAAAAAATC
Source organism: Eucalyptus cladocalyx (assembly GCA_017140615.1). Lineage (NCBI taxonomy): Eukaryota > Viridiplantae > Streptophyta > Magnoliopsida > Myrtales > Myrtaceae > Eucalyptus > Eucalyptus cladocalyx. The sequence continues at coordinate 5,050,171 of CM029517.1, read as the reverse complement.
AATTAATTAATGTAAGCCCATATTATAGGAAATTTCCAACAATAACTTCAATGAGGCCTAAAAGAATCTGTGCCAAACACAATCCCATCTCTTCCGTTTGTTATAACGATAACAAGCATGATAATGATGAATGGATTAACATCACCATGATGTTTTGACAAGAGGTTATAAGTTTGAAGCCTAAACTGAGCTCATGATGTCGAGACCTCCATGAAGCCCGAAGGTCTTATTCAAATAGCGGTCATCTCATCAAGATGGAAGCTGTTACTAAGACAAAAATCGTCATAAACTCATGGAATTTAGTGATGATGCTTGAAGGATTGCAAAAGCTAAGAACCCCCTTTTCATCCAAGAAAATTTCTAAAAATATCTTAAACATATTGTATAGATGCTAGTTCAGTTTTACACCTTTCAATTTAGTAGATAATTTTCCAAGTTAGTTCTTGGTTGAAAATCACTAATATGGACGCTAGTTATCTTACATGACATGGCTAGTATTAATGATGATAATTATCGTAGTTTTTTTAAATTATAATTATTTATGTATATTATTTTACTTTGTTTTTTCATTGTGGTCGGTGAGGGCCTAGATGAGACAAGTGAGCCCTTGCCAGGCCACATGGATGTCGCAACTCTCGCTAGCGACAATGAATAAATTAAAATAATATAAAATAATCCGAAATTTTTTAAAAAGTTGAGAAAATTGTCCATACTAACTACATCCATGTCATATATATGGTAGGTTTGATAATGATTCTGCTTTGGGGAACAATTTTTTATTAGAAATTGTTTTTTCGATTCTGTTTTTCGGGAATAATTTCTAAGTAAAAGAATGCGCTTGATAACTTCCCAAAATTTATATTCCTGGGGTAGAAATATGTTTGATAGGATTCTTCGATTTTTTTTAATTTTTTATATTTCCTATATTTTTTCTTTTCTCTCTTTGGCTGGTTGCTAGCCACCGTCGTGGCTTGCGATTTGCTGGCGAGGTCTAGCGAGCTCGCCGGAGGCCAACCTTGCCACATTGAGCCTTCACCTTGCACCGCCTGGGCGAGGCCGAGGCTCGCCGTAGCTCGGCATCTCCGGGGGTTGGCGACGCTCTAGCGAGATTGCCGGCCCTCATTTGGCCAGTCGTCGGCACTGGCCATGGCCAAAAGGAAGAAGAAGAAGAAAAGAGAAGAAGAGATGAGAGAAAAAAATAGATTATGAAAATTGTTCCTAGGAACAAAAATTTTGCCAAACAAGTTTCTATTCTTTTTTCGTTCCTCGGAACCAAAGAACATAGTAATTATTCTAAAGAACAAAAGTAACTTTTACCAAACAGGACCATAACAACCGACATCCACATTAGCAATTTCCAGCTAGAAGGAATATATTGGCAAATTGTTAAAATATTTAAAACTAAATTGGTTTGGATTACAGTCATAACCTAAGTAGTATCGACATGCGACACGACACATCATTTCTCAAAACTAGAGAATTCCGATATGTTGAGACACGTTATATATTAAATGAATATTTTTATTTTTACAATGAATTTACACTAATAATATTAATAAATCTATTTATAGAAATTTGAAAGACATATTCAAAATTAATGTGTACCCATATTTGGGAACATGTTTATAACTTTAACAAAAATTATCGATGAAACTAATGATTAACAAAAGATTAGAATCAACTTATTTATATAAATCTATGATATTCTATAATGATCAAACTTTATCATTATTTAACATTCAATTTTTATTTTTCAAAACCACTTTTTAGCCAATTTATTTATTTTTCTGACAATAATAGCTCAGTCACCCAAAAATTATTTCCCCCCTCGTTTTTCCCCCAAACCCTCATCCCTAAAAAATTATTCCCCCTCCTCCCCCCCCGTTTCTCTCTCCCCTACCCCACCCCAACCTCCCTTCATTTTCTTTCCCTTGTTTCTCCCCCCCCATCACCTATCATTTCCCTCATTTCTCTTTGCCCCCACCCCACACCACCCTTACCCCCGAGGCCCCCGCCTCTATGCCCTCGATTTTTTCCCTCATTTCTTTTCCCCCATTAGCTGTCGTTTCCTTACTCAAAAATTAAAGTCATCCCCCACCCCTCCCTCTCTTATTGCTAAAACCCACTCTCTCTCAATCGCCTCATTGCAATCACTCACTGCCTCACCTATGACCCTTCATCCTTTGCAGTCGCAACCTCGTTGTTGGCCCTCCATCACAGCATTGTAGTCACAGCCCTCTGGATTGCCTCGGTCTCTACTCTTCCTTTGACCCTCCCTTACCATCGCAGCCTTGCCATCACTTGTGGCCTCACCTCTGCTCCCTCGTCCTTACCTCCACCCTCTATCGTCTTCTTCAACAATTCTCTTTCATGGACACACATGTCAGAACGTGTCAAGAAAAGTTGATCACGTCTCAGAAAATCCAACACATGTTGACCCCCTGTCCGAGAGTGTCTGGGCATGTCCAAGCGTGTTGGACACAACATGAAACCTCCGGCAAAGTATCCATGCTTCATAGTTCATTTTTTTAGCTTTTCGTACAAGTGGTATCCTATCCCCCTCTTATAATTTAAGAACAAATTAATAATTATAATTTGTCCAAGTCATAAAAGTTTTAATGAATTTATATAGTGATAAGAAAATGATAGATTCAAGTGATTATACTAGGGGCCATTCTAGGCTTTTCTTTGACTTATTTGATGATGTGGATTAGATTGGGATTGATGTGTTTACTCCAAAATATTACCCTGTTGAAAAATAAGATTCACGTATTGGAAGAAAAAATAATATTCACATATTGAAAGTAAAAAAATACGTAACTCTGTTTGTTGGAACAAAAAAAATAAATATGAGAAAATGATAACAATAATACATTAATGATCAAGCCAATATTTATATAATATTTATAAATAAAGATACTGAATCACAACCCAAATATAAAACTCTTTGATTGTAATAAAATTTAGGATTAATACCCTGAAAAACCCCAAACCGATACACATGTGACAAGTTTACCCAAAACTATTTTTTTGACCACTAAAAACCCAAAACTAGTATACCTTTAACAAATTTACCCCAAATTGGTACATTTGTGACAAATTTACCCTCTATTAATTTTTGTTAAATTTTATTATTAGATTATTAAGTAAAATAACACGTGACAGTTTACTGGCATACCAATTTAGGATTTTACACTCCGTTTGTCACATTTCACAATTTTTGTGATTTTTTTGTGGTATTAATCCAATTTAGGGGAGGGTATATTTGTCACAAATTTATCAATTTGGAATTTTTTGCAGTCGAATAAATTAATTTGGGGTAAATTTGTTATAAATGTGCCAGTTTATGGTTTTTTTTTTTAATTATCAATCGGGGTAAATTTGTCACAGATATACCATTTTCAGATTTTTCATGATAAAAAAAAATAGTTTAGAGTAAATTTGTCACATGTGTACCAGTTTAGGGTTTTTTAGGGTATTAACCCTAAAATTTATAGGAAATTAAATAGGAGATGAGGTGTGGCTAACCGAATTTTCTATAGGCGATTAGTTCCTCCAATATTATTAAGTAGCTTTACAAACCATGCCTCCCAAGATACAACACCTCGAAATCGTTTGTATTAACACTATACAAACAGGACTTTGTCGAACACTTCTAGAAACTAACACACTTGGAAGAGTATTTTTCCAAAGAGGAATTCTGATTTTTGAATGACTCTATCAGCTACAAATTAAAAAAGACTCAGAAGATAATTATTTTTGTAAACTGAAGATTATCTGAGAATTGTTGCGGAGAGACTCTGGAAGATTCGTCATTAACACATCCCTTAATGCGAGTAAAATCTACTACACAAAGATTAGAATTCATCCCTTAACGTGTCCATTAGTTAATTCATCCATAAATGCGTCATAAAACTACTGCAAAAATGGGGGCCAATGAAATGCATCCATTAACGCATCAATTAATTCGTCCATAAAACTGTTCTAAGATTGATGCACGAGAGCAGAAAGAATGCATCTATTAATGGTGCATTTGGTTCAACATTCCCAATGAGCTTTCAATCTCCAAAGTCCCTTTGGGAAATGCTGGACCGTTTAGCACCTATTTTGAAGGAGTTTTCACTTCAAAGTAAGCATTGGAAATGCCGAAAACTCAATGCTAGTAGGGACTAGCTTTGGGTTTTCAGCATTTAGTTAAATGTTGAAACTCATTTTTTTCTTCCAAAACTACCCTCATCAATTTTTTAAAATTCCAATTTTGTCATTCATTAATTTTTTTTTTAATTAAAAAAGGACCAAACCCTTCATTGGATCGGCGAAGGGCTACGGCCGCCGGCAAGCCAGATTTGGCCTTGGTAGTTGTCGGGCGACCTCTGGCAAGGGTCACGCAACCCATTTGAGGGTCGACGGAGGTTGCACAACCTCGGGGAGGGTTGCACGACCCAGGTGGCATGCGCCCTAGGCGACCGTCGCCTGGGTCTCGCAGCCTTAGGTGGCCCTCGCTTGGGTGTTGCAAGAGTTGCGTGACGGCTGCCGTCAATTGAGCAACCTTCGGCTACAACCCTCATCGGAGGTCACCTAACATTGGACAATCTTGACCAACGGCCACCAACGCTAGATCTGGCTTGCCAACGGCTGTAGCCATTCCCCGGTCCAGCGAAGGGTTTGGTCATTTTTCAAATAAGATATCCAAAACTCATTGCAAAAGTTTTTTTTGCCGAATACACATTTAACTCAAAGCCCATTTGCAAAGAGGTTTTAACAAAACACAATTTACATTTCCCCAAATAACTTTGACTTTGAGCATTTGCTTTACACTCAAAGCCCATTTGTAAAACTGAACCAAAAGCATCATAAATTGTCAATTAACGCTGAAGGTTGAAGAAGAAGCGTGAACTTATATTGAGCCATCAATATCATTAATTTCAACAATCCTCCACATTAATGGCTCAACAAACATTTTTTTTTTACTTGAAGAATTCCAAGTGTGCCCATGGAGATAAATTGCATCAAGATAAGTAGCTTTCACTTTGAATCTTCCTTAGTGAAAGCCTATCGGACTTACTTAACTAGTTGATGGACTAAGTCTTGAATCACCAGTTTGATGTAAGCCTAGACAAGACTTCACACATTATATTGCTGAATCAAAATTGATTCTTGTTTGTGTTCATTCTTTTAGCCTTGAACCTCTTGGGATTCATGTATGCTTTAGAAAATCTAGCCTTTAAAGACTTTTATAGAGTTGGCTAGCTCAACACATATAGGTACATTCCTATCAAAAGTATCATACCTTATCTTACTAGGATTTTGAAATCCAAGTTATAAGAATCATTAAATGCATAGCCCTTAAAACACTATAGGAATCATTGTTGCATCATAGGAGTGGGGGACAGTGTTCACACTAGAATATCCAAAATTTGCGTTGTCCTATTGAACCTAATCCATGGGATCTCCAATCGCTAGGCTAGGTTTCCACCTTGGAATCTCTTTATTTAATTAAGGCTTTTGACCCCATTCCCCTCGATATGCAATTTACTTGCTCTCTTGATAAATATTTTGTTAGCGGATTTGCAATATTTTCTTTTGACTTTACAAAGTCTAAAGAATTTATTTCATTTGAGAGCAACTGTCTTACGGTATTATGTCAACGACAAATATGTCAAGACTTATCATTATATATTACATTATGTGTCCTTGCAATCGCTGCTTGATTATCATAGTAAATGCATACCGCAAGCATAAGTTTTGGCCACGATGGAACGTCCTCAAAAAACTGTCAAAGCCACTCTACTTCTTCAGTAGCTTTATCTAAAGCAACAAACTTCGATTCCATCATGAAGCGTGCTATTAGAGTTTGTTTTGAAAATTTCCAAGATATCATGGCACCTCCTAGCTTGAACACATAATCGCTAGCTGATTTCGATTAATAAGGATTCGAAATCTAGTTAGCATCATAATAACTTTCCAAAACAGCAAAGTATTTGCCATATTGCAGAACATGGTCTTTGGTTCTTTTCAGATAACCTAACATTTTCAATAGAACATTCCAATGCTCGTGACCAAGATTACCAGTATATCTATTTAGTTCTCCTACTGAGTATGCAATATCTTGTTTAATGCAATTCATGATGTACATGATACTACCAATTACTTGAGAGCACTCCGGTTGTCTAATATTATCTCCAGCATTCTTTCGTAAAGTTAGGTGTAGAAGGTAGGGATTATTTGCATCTTTAATGCTAAATCTTTTAAAGCTCTCAATTACCTTTTCAATATAATCATATTGTGTTAAATCTAGACCATCAAGATTTCATATAATTGTGATGCCAAGTATAACATCCACAATACCTAAGTCTTTCATCTCAAAGTTCTTCTAAAGAACATTTTTGCTGTTTTTGATAACCTCAATGTTATTTTAAAGAATTAGCAAATTACCAACATATAGACAAATGAGTGCACAACCAATTGACATGGATTTAGTGTACACACATTTGTCACACTCATTGATTTTATAACCATGTTGGATCATCGTATGGTCAAACTTCTCATGCCATTGTTTGAGAGCTTGTTTAAGTCTATATAATGATTTAACAAGTTTGTATACTTTGTGTTCTTATCCTTTGACTTTGAATCCTTCAAGTTGTTCCATATAAATCTCATTGTTGATATCACCATTCAAGAATGCATTTTTCACATCCAATATGATGTATTTGCAAATTGTATAGCGAAGTTATAACAATCAACATCCTAACTAATGTTATGTTTGTTACTAGTGAATAAGTATCAAAGTAGTCTAAAACCTCTCTTTGTCTAAATCTTTTGGCAACAGTTGTGTTTTATACTTATTTATGAAACCATAAGCTTCACACTTCTTTTTGAATAATTTACATCCAATTGGTTTGTTTCCTGATAGAAGATCAACCAATTCACAAAACTAGTTATATAGAATAGAATGAATTTCATTGTCAACAACTTCTTTCCAGTAAGGAGCATTTGCAGTTGACATTACCTCTCGAAAAGTTTAAGATTTATTTTTTAACATGCATGTCAGATAGTCATGTTCAAAAGATTTTTCAATCGGTGATCTCTTCCTCTTACGAAGTTCGGCTTCTTTGTCCTCAATTTCATCATTTTTCAAATTCTGATTTTCTAATCTCTTCTTAGATGGTTCACCCTAATTTATTGTCAGATGATATATATCCTCAAAGAATTCAGCATCCATTGATTCTAGGATGGTATTGACACAGATTTCTGCATTATCAAATTTGTGAACTCAAAATATGTATGCGCTACCATTTTGAGCATAACCGATAAATATGCAATCCATCGTTTTAAATCCTAACCAAGTTTGTTTAAGAGGAGGAATTGCTACTTTGGCTAGGCATCCTCACATTTTCAAAAAAATGTAGGATGACAACCTTCAATTCCATAAATTATATGAGTTTTACCTGTTCTTTAATGGGGTATTTAATTAAGAATATATTTCATAATTAGAACTACATCCCCCCGCAGGTTTTGAGATAAACTCGAACTTAAGAACATGACATTAGCCATTTCCTTTAAAGTTCTCTTTTTCCGTTTAGCAATTCCATTTTGCTGTAGAGTATAAAGTGCAGTTGTTTGAATAATTATCCCCAGACTAGCATATAACTCATTTAAATTAGTAAAAATGTATTTCTCTCCTCTGTCAAATCTAAACACTTTAATTTATTTATCAAGTTGATTCTCGACCTCATTTTTATATTTGATAAACATGCTCATAGCTTCATATTTACTATTTTAATAGATAAACATAGCAAAATCAAGTACAATCATCCATAAAGGTAATGAAGTATTTCTTGCATCCTTTACTTTCTATAAACTTTAAATCACATAAATAATAAGTACTGGATATCTAGAGTGCCAAAATTTGGCACGGAGGGACACTTAAATGTCAAAAGTTAGAAAAGTGACACTTAAATGCCAAATTTGGAGCAAAATGGATCACTTAAATGCCAACAGCGAGAAAATCCGACCAAAATACTGACGTGGCGATTTTTCGACAAGATAAGTGTAAAATGACGTCGTTTTGTTGCTGACGTGGTAAATAATTAATATAAAAATTAATCAAATTAAATTTAAAATTGAATTTTTTAAAACATTTATTTTTTATTTTTAAAAAAAGAAGAAGGAGAAAGCACGTGGCTAAGAGTTGAGCCCTTGCCACCATCACCTCTTTGCTATCGCCGGGAAGGGTCGACGATGATGGGGGAGGGTCAGTTGGGGTCGCTGGCTCCTGGCTAAGGGGTCGGCAACCTTGGCCAACCAACATCGAGGGCCCATGAGCCCTCGCCTAGATCTAGGGTGAGGGTTACAGCCTAGGTTGCATCGACATGCGACACGGACACACAACACGACACGACACGTCATTTCTCAAAAATAGAAAATTCCGACACGCTCGGACACGTTATATATTAAATAAATATTTTTTTTAATTAATTTGATTCAAATTTATAAATAAATCAATAAAATGCTAACTTTAACAAAAATTATTGATGAAACTAATAATTAACAAGAGATTAGAATGAACTTATTTAAATAAATTTATGATATTCTATAATAATTAAAATTTATTATTATTATTTAACATTAAATATTTTTATTTTTTGAAATCACTTTTTAATCTCATTTATTTATTTTTGACCAACCCCTATCCTCCAAAAAAAAAAAAAATTATTTCAATGCTTTTATTTTTTGACCCAAAAAAAGTCCCCCCACGCATTTTATTTCACCCTCCTGTTCCGCATTCCTTTCCCCTCACAATTTGTCAGCTCCTTCATTGAAAATTGAAACCACACTCCACCCACCCCCTTTACGCCAAGTCCCATCAAAACCCCTACTTTTAATTTATTTTTTATACTTTTCTTGTTAAAAGCCTAAAACTAAAATAGAAGCAAACTTGAAAAACTAAGCAGCTAATGCCTCCCCCTCCTCCTCCTCCCACGACCTTTCTTCGTGATCTTTGCTCTCTCTTAGAATCGCTCGCCGCTGGCCCTCCCTCCTTCGCAATTGCAGCCATAGCCGCAACCTCTAGCGCTCCATGGCGGCATTGTAGTCATAGCTCTTTGGGTCTTTCTTCCTTTGGCCCTCCCTTCCAGTCGCAGCCTTGCCGTTGCTCGCGGCCCTCGCCTCCACTCCATCGCCTTCTTCAATGACCTTCGCACTTGCAAACTTGCCTTGGAAACCGACACCTCTCGCAATTCCAGACACGTGTGTCTGAACATGTTCAAAAGAGTTGACCATTTGTCGAAAAATCCGACACACGTTGACTGTGTGCTGAAGCATGTTGGACACATGTCGAGGTGCCTAACACAACACGGAAACTTCTAGAACGTGTTGGTGCAACCTAGGTCACAACTTGCCCCCAAATCCGACGAGAGTTAGGGGCCCTCGCCCAATTGGGACAAGGGTTGCCACCCGCTGGGGGGTCGACCCTCCCCTAGATTCGGCGAGGGTTGGCAGCCCTCGCTTGGTCGGGACAAGGGCTACTGCCCACTAGAGGGTTGCCCCAACAAGCGATGGCCCTTGGTTGGGTGAGGGCCGTCGACCCTCGCTAGATTGGGGGAGGGCCGCAACTCTCGCGCAACGCTTGCCCCAAATTTGGGCGAGGGCTTGCGGGCCCTTGTCATCGGTCAGTTGAGGTCGCTAGCCCCTAGCTAGGGCTCGGCGGCCAAGCCTGACCCTCCCTCAAGCATTGTCGGCCCTTCCCGGCGACAATGGGGAGGTGGCGGCGATGAGGGCTCAGCCCTCAACTATGTGCTTTCTCCCTCCCCCCCCTTTTAAGATATATATGAAATTAATTTTTTTATAATTTAATTTAATTTTATATTAAAATTCAAATCCGTGTCAAAATGACATCGTTTTTGCATTTCTTTGCTTTGAGTCGCTTTCCGACAAGTCACGTAGATGAATAAAAATAATAAAAATTGCCACGTAGGATTTCCAACGGAATTTGTTGAAGGTGATACTTAAGTATTCCACTTTTTAAAAAAATGGCATTTTTCTAACTTTTGGCACCTAAGGGCGTGAATGATAACCATTTTGGTCATAAATTGATTTATGGAAGAGAAATAGATTTTTCTATTTTTATTTCTAAATGAGTTTCTAAGCAAAAATAACCATTTGATAACAATACAAAACTTCTTCCTTTTGGATAGTGGCAGACCGGCGGACGGCGGTGGATCGATGACTGGCGGTCGGCAACTGCACGATCGGCGACCGGGGTGTAAATGGGTGGCGCGGCACCGACAAATGGTGGTCGGCGGCGACGAATGAAGGACACGATAAGAAGAATTTTTATTTCTCATTTCTGTTCTAGAAATAAAAAAAGTAGAAAATTTTTACTTTTGATTTCTATTCCAAACTTCTTTTTAGAACAATAATCTATTTTAGAAATAGAAAAATGAAATAATTTTACCAAACAGATTTCTATTCCCGAAACAAGTTTAGAATAGAAAAATTGTTTCTAGAACAGAAATAAGAGGTTGTCATACATCCCCTAAGTGTTCATTCGTGCCAAGTTTTGGCACTTGAGCTGTACTTCTTCCAATAAATAACTATGAATTAGTTGTAGAGGTTCATTAATTTGAAAGCTTTCTTAGCAAACTTAGCCTTAACACAAGTCTCACACTTGTAATAGATTCCAAGTCAAACCTTGGAATTAGCCCTAAGTTTGCTATCATTTTCATTGTACCGTAGTTTATGTGTCCTAATCTATCATACCATAGAAAATGAGACACAATGGTATAAACTAAACACTTCTTTTTATTAATAGTCTTCAGGTACAAGAATTTTGAGTTTAGCCATATTGGCTTTGAACAGATCATTATACAAACACAATTTCCCCACATACATTCCCATTTAGAAAATGCAAACTTGTCAAATTCAAAAATAATTTTAAGACCCTTCTTGACAAGGATTGGGTTAGAAATGAGATTCTTCCGGATTTCCAGTACATGCAACACATTTAGCATAGTAATTTATTTGCTAGAGGTGAACTTCAAAATCACTTTTCCTTTCCCAGTAATCTTTGCTGAGGTAGAGTTAGCCATTTAGAGTTTTTTTCTTCTTCAACCTTTTCATAAAAAGAGAACATGTGTTTATTCACACAAATGTGATTTATGGCACCTGTGTTCAACCACCAATCGGTATTGTTCAACACTAATAATACCTCAAACACCACCACATTAGTTAATTTCTCATTATCTTCATGCTCTGTTAGATTCAATTGCTTGGTTGCATCATAACCCTTACCTTTGCTTGGGCACTTCTTGCTAATGGCTAAATTTATTGCAAATAAAACACATCATTTGGAATTTTGTGGATTGTTCCTTTTGCTTGTCTTTTCCTTGAAATGATTTCTTCCTCTTCATATTTTTCTTAGAATTTGAGGACTCCACAATGTTGGCCTTTGGTTCAATAGAATGGTTTACATTCCTTCTATTGTCTTCTTCAATTTTGAGATGTAGAATGAGATCTTCAAGGCTCTTTTATTTCTGTTTGTGCTTCAAATAGTTTTGGAAATTTGACCAACCGGAGGCAACTTCTCAATAATAGTTGCCAGTTGAAATGACTCACTAAGGCGCGCATGGTAAAATTTCTGAAACAGAAATTGATTTCGGCCGTAAATCAATTTCTCAATTTCTATTTCCCGGACAAGTTTCTGAGCAAAGAAACCCGTTTGATAACGACTCAAAATTTCTATTTCTCAAAACAAAATCCGTTTGATAACAGAATAAAATTTTAATTTCTAGGAATAGAAATTGATTAGATGACAACATAGGAAATCCTCAAATACAAAATAATAGTCAAAATAATATTAAAACAACATAGGAAATCCTCAAATACAAAATAATAGTCGAAATAATACTAATACATTACAAAAGTTGAAAATACAATTTCATGGAATTTCCTATTACATGTGTTTACGTTTCGTATTACGTAATATTTTCTTTCGAAAAATAAATGATGTGGCAAAAAAAAAAAATCAATTGAAATTCAATTGTAGTGAATATGTCGTTATGTTTTTGCCGAAATTGATTTCACATTAATCAAATAAGTCTAATGATAGCCATGATTATAATAGTCTAATCTCCTAAAAAAGTCCTAACTTCAAGTCTAATTCCAATTTCTTTCCAAATTTTGTTAAAAAAATCCTCACCATGTTCAAAAATCGTCACCAATTTTTTTCAAAATTATCAACACTAGGATTATTTAAAAATTTATTATCAAAATCTGTATTTTCATCAACACTCTTACAAGAACAACAGATTCCTTATTAGATTTCTTTTCCTTATAAAAGAAAAATCGGATGAAACCCTAATGATTTGACCCCTTTTTATCGTCTTAATATGAAGTTTATGAATAAAAAAATAGTTAACTAGATAGAGCCGTTGTCGGCGTACTACGGAAGAGTAGGTGAAGAAAGACTCGTTAGATATGAATGTGGCAAGTTGACTATTACCATGCGTGAAATCTCTTGCGTGCAACAAATGAAGCCTTGTCCATTCAATTCCCACCATTTGGCCCAATGGTTAAGATTTTCAATCAATATTGATTGAAATGATTATATTAACAAATTATTAAAATATTTTGGACTAAATTAACTATTTCTATTTCTATTTCTATTTCAATATTAGTGATCTAAAATATTTTGGACTAAATTGAAAAGTTAAGAAAAAAAAATTTCTATTTATGTTTCAAACCGAGAAGCTAAAATTTTTAGCTTCGATTTCTCACCCAAAACAATTTCTGAAACAGATTTCTATTCCGGGAACAGAGAAATCAATTTGTGTTACCAAACGGATTTCTGTTCCAAACCTGTTCCCGGGAACAGAGAAATAGAGAAATTGAGAAACAGAAATTTTACCATACGCAGCCTAAGTAACATTCCCTTAGCAAAGATGTCATATAAAATTATTTGGAATTCTTGAATTTGATTCATAACAGGTTTAGAATCAACCATTTTGAAATCCAAGAATTTGGCAACCATGAATTTCTTAGTGCCTGCGTCCTCAGTTTTATATTTCTTTTCTAAGGACTCCCATAATTGTTTAGTAGTTCCAATGTTACAATAAACATTATAAAGGAAATTTACCAAACAATTAAGGATATAATTTCGGCATAAAAAATCCTCATGCTTCCAAGCCTCCATGCCCCAAGGATAATGACCTCTTGCTCATTTGGACTAATTACCGAACATACCTCTAATAAGTACTTGACTAGATTTAGCATGGTCAAATGGAAGAACATCTTTTGCTACCACTGCTTAAAGCCCACATTGGTGAATTTTTCCAGTTTCTCATTCAATATTATTGGATGTGGTAACATCAAACTAGGCAAAGCTCATTGAACCGTCTCTCTAGAAATTGGACCATAAGCCATTTGGTCTATACTATTTTGAAAAATAGTCCCTGGAATGTCAGTCAAGTGACTTGTATCCGCACCACCATAGATGATCTCAAGCCGAAGGCCTACAGCATGATGCCACAACACTAGGCTCGGAGGTGTTCTAGACATCATGTGGTACTTGATTGTTATTAACCATCTCAATTTTCTAAAAATATAACAAATAGTAAGAAAATATGTGACTAATTGCCTTAAGATTCTTGGAAAATAATTTTCACGTATCGGAAGAAAAAATAATATTCATGTATTGAAAAATAAAATAAAATATGTAGCTCTATTTGTTGAAACCAGAAAAATAAATTTGAGAAAATGATAACAATAATATAATGATGATCAAGCCAAAGTTTGTATAATCTTTACATGTAAAGATGTTGAATCACAACCCAAATACATAACTGTTTGATTGTAATAAAATTTATAGGAAATTAAACAGGAGGTGAGATACGACTAACTGAATCTCCTTAAGGTGATTAGTTTCTGCCAACGGTGTTAACTAGTTTTACGAACTATACCTCTCAAGATACAACACCTTGGACCCGCTTGTATTAACACTATACAAATAGGACTCTGTTGAACACTTATAGAAATCGACATACTAGGAGGAGTGTTTTTCTAAAGAGGAATTTTGATTTCTTAATGACTTTATCTACCATGAATTAAAGAAGACTTAGAAGATAATCATTTTTGTAAGTTAAAGATTATCTAAGAATTGCTGCATAGAGACTTTGGAAGATCCTCATTAACACGTCCTTTAATGCGAGTAAGATGAAGGAATTCGTTCCTTAACACGTCCATCCACTAATTCGTCCATAAATGTGTCACATAATTGCTGCAAAACTACTGGATCAGGGCTGAATTAACGCATCAATTGATTCATCCATAAAACTATTCCAAGACTAATGCACTAGGGTTGAAAGAATGCATCCCTTAAATCATCCATTAATGTCGAAGGTTGAAGAAAAAATGTGTGAACTTATGTTGAGCCATAAATACAATTAATTTCAACAAATCCAACTCTTTATATATTATTTTTTGAACAAACAACTCTTTATCATTTTGGTTGAATTTAGAGGTGAGTGATTGATATGATTATTGACAAGTGATTTGACAATTGCCAATAGTTATTTAATGCAATTATTGACAATGGTAGAATTCATCGACGGCTATGAGGTGGGTGATTGACATGATTATTGACAAGTGATTTGACAATTGCCAATAGTTATGTAATGCAGTTATTGACAATGGTAGAATTCATCGACAACTATGAGCAAAGATATCGATGATTGTAAACTACATTTATTGACACATGCTGGTGAATGGTCGACATCCATATCGATTGGATGGTGAAACCAATATATGGTCGATGTTAAAATGAATTTGGCCAAGTATTGGATGCAGGGAAATGAAGATAGGAGATGAAGTGAGAATGCTCATTGAAGACAGTGATATTGATTGACAATTGATCTCAATGGCACTTATGGGGTTGTAACCGTATGCAGATAAGGACGATGTGTGACCAAGGGTCTAAAGTTATGGGCATGAGGTTGTAACTGTCATTAGAATATTAACTAATTATGAGCGATTATGTTTTGTAATTTATAAAAGGCGATGTGTTACTGTTGTAAAAGGATCCCTAATCATCAACACAAAATCCTTATTTATTTGCAATTTATCAATAGATTCCACACATCTTTTCTTTAGATTTATCCTTCTCCATCCTTATACAAATTTGATTCCAATCTAATTGCCACCAAATTTAACAAAAAGCCAAATATCAACCTTTGATGAAAGGAATTTTACTAGTTAGGACAAATCCCGATTTCTAGGAAATATCCTTTTGGTGCGCCTAATAGGATCATTGTAATTCGATTTGAGGAAAGACAATGGTAAGGACTAGGAATCAACCGGTGCTTGACAATGCCGCTGGCAACAATCAGCTGCAGTAACATGACAACGATAGGTGTGTGCCTTCCGAAGCTACTCAAGCAGTGGCAAAGCAAAAACAAGGAGAGGAATGTCACTATTCGACAGCAACTCACCGACCAGCAGAGAAGAGAAATGGAGCCCAATGCAGTTATGGTAACCACCATGAAGAGATTGCTGGAGTAACAACAAAATGACATGGCCAACGATATGCACGTTTCTGATGTGATTAGGCCTGTGGTTGTCAATGCCATTTATGAGACATTACTAGGTTGGTATCGTCCAACCGACCATTTTCAATGCAAGCAAATATGGCGGGTCTGGAGTATATTCCGTCAACTTCCGCTCAATTTCATAATGCTGCTAATTTAGGCCAAGTAGTTCAACCGCTGACCATAATTTTACAAAAGGCCCGAAACTTCTGGCCAAGTCAATACGATACAAATGCAGTCCGACCCGTAAATGGACATAACTAAGTTAATCCCACTTGCGCCGACTACGACGAGATTCTTTTTTTTTTTTCCTAGAACAATTGCCGAATAGAGAATCTACTCAAAACTGGTAAGAAGAAAAAAAAAAGCCGCCGCACGATTTGGGTTTTGACCAATTTCGTGTTGGCCTTTTCGAATCCTCTGCAACCCAAGACTCCGGTCGATTGTACTGTCCCTTCGTCCTAGGGTTCAGATGCATGCAAATGGAGCTTTGTCGTAATACCCTTTTGAATACGGCTAATTCCTCATAGATAAAATTAATTTTTCTAAATAATAATAAATTGTTAACTATAATATGGAGAGGGGTCGACTCGGTTTCAATTTTTTAGTATCCAAATTCCAAACTGTCTACTAATTAAGAACCATTAGTTAGAATCAGTCCTGTTCAGCATTTGCAGTCCATGAAACAACAGAACCTCCATGCAATTAAGGGTGAAAAACACAGCAAAACTCTTGTAATAAACTCCTTAAGGCGAGACGGATCCGTGCAAACACAGGCCCATCTCACGCATTTCTTATAACAATGACAACCACGACAATGATGAATCGAATGTTCGGATGTTGGACATTAAGTTATGAATTCGAAGCCTAGATCGAGCTCGAATATGAATGTCGAAACCTCCACGATGTCTTATTCAAATGGCATCTTGGCAGCACTACAGTCGATGAGCCGGCCATCCAAAGCCACACTCCTCGAGACGGTAAATATCGCCCGAGACGCTGCTTTTCTTGTAGAATTTGTGAAATTCTCGTGATATTACATACCCCATTTTAGTGCGGAGAATTTCACGCTGCCGTCATTAAAGTGCAGGTTCATTTGGAACATAGCTCATAAAATCCTCCAAGCACGCCATCTTTTCTTGTTCATTGGTGCTAATTCGTCTCGTGAACAAGAAGCTTTTCGTTAATTTTGTAAGGGAGAAGGAAAATGACAGAGACCGGAGATTATACTCTAAGATGTAATTGGGGGGGCCATCCTTAGCCTTTTCAAACTTATATGACGAGCTTGCCGGATGCAACGAGATTCCTTTGAGCGTTCGATCGACCCTCCTCCAGACCACCAATCAAGATCATATTCCTAAACTACTACCACCGCCCAAAGAAGCTGTATTAACCAGGCAAAGATGCACAATTCAACTGATCATATAGTCTTCTAGTCACAAACCACAAAGCTAGATCGATCCAAAATCTACCAATACCATCATCGGCATACCGCGGTGAA
Source organism: Eucalyptus cladocalyx (assembly GCA_017140615.1). Classification (NCBI taxonomy): domain Eukaryota; kingdom Viridiplantae; phylum Streptophyta; class Magnoliopsida; order Myrtales; family Myrtaceae; genus Eucalyptus; species Eucalyptus cladocalyx. Next base: position 5,033,089 of record CM029517.1, on the reverse strand, counting down.
CCCATCACGTGACGGATTCTTATCAAGTAGTGAACACAGCCTGCTCGCCTAATTAGCGAGCTTACATACTGCTCTCAATTGGCACAGGACGGGACAACACAGGTGTGTAGGGATCACGTTCTTGTCCCGTCCCCAGGAGATTGAACCTTCTGCCCCTACAGCAATTTTGCCTTCGAGGGGCAACAGGGGCCAGCGGGGCACAGCCATAAGAAAGAATGGACTCCTGTGTTAGATTTTATATGAATGACCTCGTAAGTTGATTTTTACGAAAACCAAACCAGCTCCGACCGATGTAGGACAATGTGAAGATGAAATGCATGGAAAACAATCGTCCCTCGTTGATTACCTAAAGGACTTTCCAACCTAGCATATTCTATAAAAGCAACGCGTTTTCAGTGAAGAGATTGTTCTTAGGATAAATATTATAACATATTTTCCTAACAAATACATAAATCAATAATATATATTTTTCTTAAAGGTGCAGATGGGTGGATTCACAGGGTGGGGCGGGGTGGCTAGGCATTTTTGCAGGAAAAATTTACCCAATCCAGGGAGGCATCCCGTGGGGTACACAATTCGCACATCCCATGCCCATCAGTCTCACTGTACCTAGCACCACTCAAGCAATATAAACCTGCCATTACCAATCTTGTAGACATCCATATATACCCAGGGAAGAAATCAATAAATAGAGCTGCAAGGGTACTCTCCCAAACACCGTTTGCATTGCAAAGACAGGACATCTCTAGCCCTCATGTGCAGTTTCTCGTTACTATCACATTATGTCTTTCACTACAGATATATCTCCTGCCAGAGTGGGTTTCTACCATTCTCTCAATAACAAGGGCCACTGCTACACAAGCCATAGGTCAGCATTTAGGAGCATGCTTGTAAGTTGGGCAGGAACAACTCTTGAACTTGAGACTAATACCCCAACCCCACTAACGATTTTCACAAAGAGTAACAAAAAAAAGGTGTGGTGAAGTTGCTCAAAGATGCACACTTCTAAACTAATTCACGTTAAGATAGAGGATTCCCTGTGAGTCTAAAGTCATTTACTGCGTATCATGGTGGATTGCATATGGTGGTGGTTGACATGGACAAGTTCATTGATCAGATAAGGGCATGACCAGATAACTACAATCAAATCACTCAATTGACAGTATGCTTACAAGAACTGATTGAGATAAATTGTCAATACCCATTAAGCATTTTTTAATGACACACGGCTCATTTTACAAAGAAAAATGTTGAGCAGAATACCAAGAGAAGAAATTGATTTTTGTGTCATCATCATCTGGCTGCATATAGAGAGCCAAATGCACAAAGACATTATGTTGTCAACTTCGTTTGAATAAAGCACATTGGAAAACAAAAAAAATCACGACTCTCATGGGATGACAAGTACAAAGCAAACCAATGGTTACAAGATATCTACATTGAAAATCTGATATAAAACCTCAAGGAACAAAATAGCCAGTAACATCGATACCAATAATGACCACAGCTCACATTTCAGTGCACGGAGGCTTAATCAACAATCTACTTCGTGGATTGAAGGCAAAGTCAGGAGGTTCGAGTTAAAAAAAAAAAAAAACACTAGACCATATGACTGTAATTAGTAATGGATCCTTAATCACCTGGACTGGACAAATGGACAAATGGACAAATTTGATGTCTTTGAAAGAACATATAAAATTAACAGGAAATTATATGGTATAATCACTATTCTTCAGAGATGCCCAAACAAGTTCAACAGAAGAGTTACTCTTTTAATGAAAAAATGTCTACCCTTGCAATGTCGGTAACATTACTGAAACAACAGAACAAATCAAGTGAACTTCACAGATGATTTGCATTACTCTGCATAACTAAACACATTCAAACCTTTTCTCACTGGCTTCTATGATCTGCTATTTCCATGTACTGGTCGGCGAATATCAAACTGGTCTACAAACTCCAAAGGAGTGACAGTTTCATTTCGTATTCTCCTGATCTTGGGACTCAACAGGCCCCGATGTCTGAACCCATACAGTTTGAGCACTTGATTGTCTGCAAAATTGAATGCCCTCTCCATGCTTCCTAGGCACTTCTCAACTGGGTAATCCCCATAACTCCCACAAGGCTTACAACCCACGAAATGAGTCACAAATGGCCACCTCTCGTCTCCCAAACCAGGATGATACTTTTCAATCATCTCTTCATACCGTTCCACCAATCCCAACCAATAACCGTGCAAATAATAAGAATTCTCAACGAACACCTTATCCATCCACTTATCCTTCTGAGAAATCAGCAAGTATATCAAAGCAGACTGATCATCCGCCTCGAAAGCCGGCCTTCCTTTCAGATTAGCAGTCAAAATCTTCCCAGCCTCGTCACGGATTGGCCCCTTCGGGCCCATCGGTGCCCAAGCATCAAGCAAATCCAATGACCACTGGCAATTCCTAAACAGAAAGCTTCCGGTGTTCAAAGCAATCCACGACTTCTGATCGAACAACAGATCAGGGTACCCGTGAATAACCAAATTGTGCTTATCATACTTCGAAAGCGGGATCTCAAACACCATATCAGTGAACAAAGCATCACTGTCCATCCACCAAATCCACTCCACCTCAGGGTGTGACAACATCAACCTCCTAATCATGGGCAATTTGGCCCAATACCCAGCAAGCTCCTTATCCAAATGAGCCATATTATACACAATCTCAATCCCATGAATCCTACAATAGTCAATCTTGTTCTTAACAGCCTTCAACAAATAGTGGTCCCCAATCGCGTTATCGCAAGGGTTCGGCTGCGACCCAGTTAGGAGCAAGATCCTAGGCTTACCATTGACGTGGCTGGGGAACTCGGGATTGCTCTCGAGCCAATTCTTGCGGTCGCTGTCCCAAGTCGAGATCTTGGGGCCCAGCGCGTAGGTGACGTTGAGATTGACCTCGGCCTCGGGCGGGTCGTCCGGGTCGATGGGGTCGGAGTCGGACCGGATCTCGGCTAGGATCCGGTTGGTCTCCTCGATCAGGTTCTGGTTGACGGCGTCGGCGTCGGAGCTCCCGAGGTTGCCCACGCCGATCGTGCCGCGGAGGACGAGGATCGTGACGAAGCCGCAGAGGAGCGTGATCTTGATGTTGTTGAACGTCTTCTGGATCTGCCGCCCCCGGGGGATGATGCGGGACGGGTGCCGGCCGTTGGCGGCGGTGGTCGGCAGGGAGGAGGAGGTGCGCTTCTGGGGGTTGAACCCGTCCTGACCCATTTCTTGATTTGGCAAGAATTTCAAAGAATCCGGCGGGCCAAGGTCATGGAAGCGCTCGCCGGCCGGGCATTTGGAGGATTCCGGGGAGATCTCGACCTGCCCTGATCGAAAGTCGACGTTTTGGGAGGGAAGGTGGGTGTATAAACCCTAGACGTGGGGAGGAGTAGTGGAGCTCACGTAGACCGAAGGAAGAAGAAGAAGAAGAAGAAGAAGCACCATGTGAGAGAGAGAGAAAGGCAGGTGAGTGGAAGCTGGACAGCAACATGGGTCCGACACCGACCGTCTTAAATTTTCTTTTCATTTTCTTGACATTCCAATTTTTTAATACAAAGCACGATTCTCTTTGTCCCGTCTCGGATCTCCCCCTTGATATTATTTGATTTTTCAAATAATCTTGGATGTATAGTATCAAGAAAATGATCTGATGCGTAAGCTTCGATTCCACGGAGAACCATGTTAACAAATTGTCAAATTTATGAGATTCGTGAACGAACTTTCCCCCGGCGAAATGTGTGATCCATCGATTTAGGATTTTGGGTTTTAGAGTGATCTGCAAAATATGGAAAGAGTCGGTCGTTTTCAAGAATCTCACATCATTCAAGAAACAAACTGATCGGGGAAATCCATGGAATGGCCGGTTTGCCAACTCTAAATGGGGCCCCTTGAGTCTCTTGACAGTGAGCGCAAGGCTGTCTTGTGTAGTATTTTTAAACCTTAATCAAACCGAATAATCAAATGAATAAAAAGGCTGATTTGACCCTCCTACTCGTTTTCCCTGCCGGTGGAAGAAAACACAATTCATCCCCGGTCAAATGGAAACGCATCTCGTTCTTGAATTTCTTTGAAAGTTCTCATTTTTCCATTTTTCAATTCGCCGCTACATGAGGGGAAAATGCCAGGTGCCGCTCCAAAACGCTGTTCATGGGACAGAAAATGATAGATAAATGGCAAGTGGGACTTGTTGACATGTGCACTGCTGGTGCACTTGCCTCATTTCATGGGCCCTTCCGGCCCTTCAGATCTTATCTGAGCTGAGCCACCATTTTTTTGTCCTTGGACAACGGTGTTTTGCGGGCCTGCAGTAGAGAATAGTCATAGCATCTGCAATCAAGGGCTGAACCGAGCAATGAAAAAGGCCCCAGCTGTATGTTTGCTTGCTTCGTCCAAAAGGGGCAGCACATGCAAGGGTGATCCTACAGTTCAGGCGGGACATGATCAATTAGGCACATTAGCATATACTCCTATTCCGAAAACTCAACTCTTTCTTGATGAGATCATCAGGTGAATCTGACTCGAGTCGAGAGTTTATTTGGGGTTTCCAGGGGAAACCTGAAAATCGAATCTCGCTCGATTGTCATTCATGAGGATCAGGAATATTTGCTGTTCCCACAAGTGCTTTGCAAATCAATTCAGCAAGGCCCAGAGACCTGCAAATGGATGTTCAAACATCAGATGAACTCATGTGAGAAAAAAAAAATGAAAAAGTCAGCCATACAATGAAGTGAAAGTCTGGCTATGGAGTTCAAGCACAAAGGGTGCGTTTGGTTGGATTTTTGGGAAAAGCCATTGAGAAAATGCAAATGACTTTGAGTTAAAGAGTTTTTTCAAAATGTAAATTGTGTTTGGTAAAATGTAGTTTGAAAGTCCATCATAAAATAAATTTGTGTAAAATAGTGTTTGGAGAGATAAATTTATAAATGACTTTGGTGATTAATTAAAAAAGAAAAAAACATGAGGCACGGTGGGCACCAGATCGAGCTCCTTCTTTCACCTCCTCGAAGGGCTGGAACACGACGCCGATGAGCGGCGGGCTGTTCAACTCCTTGCTCACGCCGACCACCGGGGAGCCTTCATGCCTACCGCTCGAGAACCGAAGCGCCGCTGGATTCGCCCCCACGGGGGAAGACGACAACGGCGAGGAGAGGCTGTCGCCGGCGGGGCCGAGGAGTGAAAAAGCAGGGGCGACGCGGAGGAGGATGGTCGGAGAATCGGAATGGGCCGAGAATCAGTGGCGAAGCTTTGAGGGGAGAGAAATGGAGAAGCGGAGGAGGAGCTTCGACTGGAGGTCGCGCGACCAGATCTGGGTCCGCCGGAGGTCGCGCGACCTCGCGGCGACCAGACCTGGGTCGCGCGACCTCCGGCAGACCCAAGTCTGGTCGCCGCGAGGTCGCACGACCTCCGGCGACCCAGATTTGGGTCACGCCTGGGGCCACCGTGAGGTCGCGCCTGGGTTCTTCGCGAGGTTACGTGACTGGATCGCGCGGCCTAAATACCCGCCGGAGGTCGCGTGACCTACCGGCGACGGTTGCCGTGACCGTCACCGGCCTCTCGCTGGTTCCTTGTCCGCCCTTAGCAGCCTTGCCGAATGCTTGAACGAAGAAGATGAGCTACGAAGAAGATGAACAGTAGAAGGGGGAAACAAAATGCAAAGCCAAAGCTGAAAGCCCAAGGCACCCCAAGGGCTGCCTTGGGCTTTCAGCCTTCAGAAGGCTGGCTTTGGCTCAATGAGGTTTCTAAAATTTTTGCCAAACACCTAATACTTGGCCAAAAGGCCTTTAGGTATCTAAAGATACTTGGGAAAGCTGTTCCCAAACGCAGCCAAAATCAACATTCATAAACTGGAATCGCACCTCAATACTCTGTAGGACTAAAGCGAACATTTTTCCATTGGTCTATGCAAGCTACATTACTGAGAGACGATGAACTGACACTGTGCTGAACTAGCTCTATTTCATGCCTTTCTTGTAGCCTTTCTTCTTCTGCTTCTTCTTCCTTTTCTTTCCTCTGACCCTACTATTTTGCAATGGGGGCTCTTCAATCATGCATACCAAAGGCTCAACATCCTCCAACTTCCTCACTGGTTTAAAAACTTCAGTGATCTGAGAGTTCAACACGTCCCCGGAGCAGCTTAAATTGACGTCCTTGCTTGCCGCTTCATCCCAAAGCTCTCTGGCCTTACAAAAATCGCCTCCTCGACAAAGCTTTGGTATGAGAACATCATATACCGGCCCATATCCGCCCAATGAACTGCTTTTCATCCGCTCGAACAATTCGAGAGCATGATTCACTCTCTCAACCCCGCAAAGAATGCCAATGAGATCATAATAAAACTTATGCTCTGGCACCAACCCCTGCTCAATCATTTCATCCACTATCTTGTTGCCCTTGCCGAATCTTCCGCTCAGATATAGTACTCTTGCAACAAGATAATAACTCACCCAATCTGGAGAACACCCTGACTTCTTCATTTGGTCAAGAATTTGGCATGATTCCTTGACTCTCCTAGCCCTACCCAAACATGAAAGCACAATATTGTAACTAATTGAATTAGGAGCGATCATAAAGGTTCTCATTTCCATCATCACATTCAAAGATTCTGGAACGAGACCTGAAGGATTACGCTTAAGGTTTCGCTCACACAAGCATCTGAGAAAGGTGTTAAAGCAAAACAAATCCAGCATAAACCCGGCAGATTTCATCTCCTTGATAATTCTCCTCGCTTGCTTCACATCCTCCTTCTCAGACCACCCGTATAGAAGACACCTGTAGATACATGGCTCGATGCCTTCTAAATTACCCTTGTGATGCTGAACTACCCCCTCGGCCATCTTGGCATGTCCTTTGGAACAGAGCGCATTCACAACAGCCATCACTGTTGCACTGTCCTGGGGACATTTGAATTTCTCCAAGTTCTTGAAGAGACCCAATGCCTCACCTTCTCTCCCCAAACTGACCAATTTCTCCGCTACTACACTATAAGTCTGTTTATCCATCACCCGGCCTTCTTTCCCGAGATCCGAGATCAGTATCTCCATTGCCGTGTGATCCTTCTTCTCCGCAAACACCTCAATTGCATAGTTAAAATCCTTATCCTCAATACCGGAGCCCAAATTCTTCCTAGCCCAAGAGAAGAATCTCAGCAACCTCCTGGTGGGCGCTCCGTCCTTGCAACGGTCGATCACCTGGGTAACGAGGGACGACGTCAAACGGCCTCCGAACCGATCAAGACTCGATTCCAGGTCATCCAAGCTACCGACCGGGGTCGAAACTGCGTCGCAGAGATCCCGCAGCTCGGGCAGCGCCTGCGGGGCCGACCGCGTGGAGCATAAGCGTCCGTGGCGCGGTTCGCAATGTCGGGCAACGCGGCATTGGCCGAGAAAGCCTTTACATCTCGACGCGGTTCCTCTGGAGAATATCATCGAACAGGTGGTGTGCGTTCAGCAGGTGCTAAAATTTCACCCACGAACGGTCCAATCTTCAATAATTATCTCCATTGCGAGTTCAAACGTACCCGGACAGAGCCTCCCTCCTACTGACAACACAATCTGAACACCTTTTCCTCGAACAGACGCGAGCGTTGTGGATTAAAAGAGCTAGATGCTGAAAAAGGTAGAGAGAGAGAGAGAGAGAGAGAGAGAGAGACTGTAGAGTAGGGATGTTCTTGGGCTCCCTCCACGTTTGTTGTTTTGCTGAAAGACCTAATTGCCATTTCTTTTAATTGTGGGTGGGTAGATTTGGAATTAGAGTTGAAAAATATAATTTAGAATAAAATCGAGGCTAAACTTAAAATTTGAGACTTTGTTTTGTGTAATTAAGGCTCAAAACTTAAGAACCGACTTTGACCGATTTGGTTTCCGAGTAAAAATGGTTTTGTACAAATTTTAAAATCGATTTTTAGGTAGAACCGATTTTGAATGGGTTCATAACTAAATCCTCATACTTCTTTGGAAAATAATGAGATTGAGTATTCTACAAAACACGTGCCAATTATGGTATTTGAGAACTTTTTTGCAAAAATAATGTATCACGAGAGAGCAATTAAATTCAAAAAAATTGAAATGGAAAAAGTAAGTTAGTCGTTTCTCTAGTCGACCTTCGATTGTTGGCCCATTTGAAAGTTGATCGGTTCCAAAAATCAGGAATCAACTTTTCCAAATTTATAATTTGATGGTTTTTCACTTCAAAATTGATCACCTCTTCTATATCTATCAATATAATGATACAATATTAGAAAATTTTCAAATAAGAACATGAAGTGTCATTATTTTTTTTTCAAATAAATGCAAAATATGAATATTGTTTCAAAAAAAAAAAAAACAAGCGAGAGGATGTGGCTACTACCCCATCACGGGTGGGGTGATGGGGAGGGCTAATGGGATCGTTAAGGCTAAGGGGAGGGTTGGCAACTTGGCCAATTGACCCTTACCAGAGTGGAGAGAGGGTGATGACCCTCACTCGATGCTGACGAGGGTGACCTCTGTCGAGCATTGATAACCATGTCCAAGGAAGAAAAGAGAAAAAAAAAAAAAAAATGATGAAAAAAATCAAAATATTATAAAAACATATTTGCAATTTTTTTACCAGAATACCCTTTCTCCAATTGCCGAAAGAGTCACCGTAAGCTAAAAGCCCTTATTTGAGACGATTTAACCACTTTAGATTTTTATTTAAAAAAATTTAATTAATTTATCTTTTTACTTAAAATAACATTCATTTCAAGTCTTTATTTGATAAAAGTAGGACACGTCATGCCAAAATCGAAACTTCCCCTACATTATTTTTTACCAAAATTTTTAGATAAAGAAGAAAAAGAAAAACCGAAACCATTTATTTATGGAGAACGACATTCCGGGGCCCAGCTAAGGACGGTTCCGGACTTTCCCAGTCGCGGTGGCACCAACCGTAAATAAAGTTCCCATTTTCCGCTCCCTGAAAAAACTCCCCTCCTCCTTCTCCTCCTCCCCCTCTCCGATCGGCTCTCCCGTCGAAATTCTCCGGCGTCCTTCCGGCGACCCTCCGATTCACCCGACGGTGCGTTCCGATCTCCTCTCCCGACTTTTGAATTCGATCATCTGGTCCGGATATCGGGTGCTCGAATTCTGCTTTTTTTTTTTTGAAATTTCGATTCTTGCGGATCGGGGTGGGTGATCTGACCGGTTGGTGATTCCTCATCCAGGCCGTGTTTGATCGGAGATTTTAAGAGGGTTGAGCATTTGGTCGTCGTTGCGCTGATTATTGGGGTCGGTTTGGTTTCGTCTGTTGTGGTGAAGGTCGGATTTTTTAGGGCGCGATGAGCCAGGTGTTCGAGGGGTACGAGCGCCAGTACTGCGAGGTGTCCGCGAATCTGTCGCGGAAATGCACGGCGGCCGCCGCCCTCAACGGAGGTAATGTGTGATTTGATGTTCGAAATGTCTTCTCTTTTTTCTTTTTTGTTGTTGCCAATGCTGTTGGGGGAGGTGTTCTTGATTCGATAGATTGGTGATTGTATTTGATGGGATGTTTAGAATCTCGGGTGCCCTTTATGGGTTTCTAATGATTCCGAGGAACGCATTGTAAGAAAGTCTTGGTTTTTAGTTCGTAGGTAGGGCATATGGAAATGCATTGGGGAAGGTTTTCTTGACTCGATAGATTGGTGAATGTATTTGATGGAATGTTTAGAATCTCTGGTGCCCTTTATGGGTTTCTAATGATTCTGAGGAATGCATTGTAAGAAAGTCTTGGTTTTGGTTTGTGGGTTGGGCAGATGGAAATGCAAGTGTAAAAACATTGGGAGGAAGATTGTCTTTTTACCATTTCGTTATGGTTAATGCTGAACTCCAGATCATGGTTATTCCTCATGTTATCTGTTGATTTATGCTCTGCGATCGGCATTTAAAAGCTTGACAAGATTAAAGAATTTCTTTGATGGTTGAGGAAGTTGATTATGTAGAGGCGTCTGGAGATGTAACTAGGAATTGGGTGATATACTATGAAATTAACTTCTTTTTGTTTGTTACCTGATTGTGGTGAGCTGTTTGTTCCTCATAAATATGCAGAGCAGAAGAAGCAGAAGCTTTCTGAAATTAAAGCTGGCTTGGATGATGCCGAAGCCCTGGTACACGAGGATAACACTATCAATTAGTATATTCCTTTCTTTTTCCCATGAATTGTTACCTATGTTGAGCTTTTATGATTCTTGTAGATTCGGAAAATGGACCTTGAGGCACGCAGTCTGCAGCCAAGTGTCAAAGCAACGCTTCTTGCCAAGTTAAGGGAATATAAAACTGATCTGAACAATTTGAAGACCGAAGTAAAACGACTTACATCTCCAAATGCTAATCTGGCTGCCAGAGACGATTTGCTGGAGTCGGGCATGGCAGATGCAATGATGGTCTCTCTCTCTCTCTCTCTCTCTCTCTCTCTGTGACATATTTCTTTGTGTTCACTGCTTACCTTGTTTGGTTTGCTGTGGATGATTTATTGATATTGCTAGGTTTCTGCTGATCAAAGGGGGAGACTGTTGATGTCAACAGAAAGATTAAATCATTCAACTGACAGAATTAAAGAAAGTAGAAGGACAATGCTTGAAACAGAGGAACTTGGCGTCTCAATTCTTCAAGATCTACATCAACAACGCCAATCCCTTCTGCATGCTCATAACAATGTACGTCCTTCTCCATGATCGCATTCCTTATTTGGCTCAATCCAGTTTTCCAGCTTTGTCTCGATCTAAGGATTTTGAGATAGAAAGTAATTACTCTCTTTTCCCACGTAAATTCCAGTATTACTTGTGAAAGTTTGGTTCTCCCCTACTGGTAGTATCCTAGCATGGTCTGATCAGAGCCTCACTCCATATTGTCTGTCCCAATTTGCTCAGTTCATTTATCATCCTTTTTTATCCCAAGTAATATTGATGTGGACTTTTGGGATTGTTGCTGCATGAACCCTTTGTGTACTTTGTGCGGACCAATAGTTTCTGTTCAGGGCGTGTGTCAGTTTGTTAAAATTCGTTGTAGGAGGACATTTATTGATGTTAGTTCTTTGGTTTACAGCTTCATGGGGTGGATGAAAATATCGGCAAGAGTAAAAAGATTTTGACTGCCATGTCAAGAAGGATGAGTAGGAACAAGTGGATCATTGGCTCCATCATTGCGGCCCTCGTCGCTGCCATTATTCTGATCCTTTATTTTAAGCTGCGTTGATGTCATCGCGTGGTGGAGACACGTCCCTATCTGCTCAATTGTTGATGGCTTTTCCATGGTGTGAATGTTGCATTACTTCTTGCAAATTTTTTGTCTTCTTAGAGCATGATGGTGCATGTTTTTGCTGATCTGAGCTTTATTTGTGTAATCATCACCATTTTGCCGACCTTTTCCTTACTTAAAAGTGCAAATAGTCACAAGCTTGTCAGTTTATGCACACTGCAGACTCCACTTATCCTGGCCTAAGGTCTTTTCTCATTATCTATAGCACTCTACTTTAGCATGTCTTTTGTGCCGTACCCTACTTTTGAATCTGTGGATCCACACTGTATAGCATAAGAATTGCAGCTCGAGTTCATGATGTTTAGTGGTGTCGAACAAGGAAAATTCACTCCCCTGATAACACGGAAAATCCAATGTTAATTCAATTTGATAGATCAAGTTAAAAACACCACCGAAATCATGTCAATTTGCAGCAAATTACAAATCCCACAGGAAACAACCGGCTGGACTTGGTTCCCAAATCGGCACAACTGATAGGAGTTTCTTTTCATCTGAAAAATATTTGCTTCCAGCTTCCGAATTGTGCAAGCAGGAAACCAAACTTTAACTTATCTGTTCCAACAAACTACGAAAAGATCAAATGGGGAACCGGTATCACGTGGCATCATTTTGTTTGATGAATAATTAGGCCAAGGACGAAGCTCCCACGGTGCACGGTTCAGGCCTGGATTGGAAGAGGAACACAGCGGTGAGCTGCTTTCGTGCAATCTGCATCACCTTTCCCGTGCCAAAATCTGATATTGGCATCCAAAATCAGAGCTGATGCTGCATATGATCTTTGCCAAATTGAGATGCAAGCAACTCAGCTTTCGTATCCTCATGGGTTCAGCAGATAAAAATGACCTTCATGTTCCAGAAATTTCAGCATCGGGAATGGAACCCCTCGAAGCCAGATCCTCATCCTCATCCTCTGCTTCATCCTCGTCATAATCAGCAGACTCAGGTTGGCCATTTAAATCCACATTTACACCATTTACTTTCCTCACAAATTGGCCGCGCACTCGGGGCCTCCTTTCGGCAAGTCGTTTCCTGTTAACATACCTAATCTTCTTGTCAAAGCACCGCTCTTTCCTTTTCTGCCTAAACTTGAGTAGGGCTGCCTCTCGCCTATCTACTTTATTCGTTTTTGCTTCAGATATAGATGAACCTCCAAAGGATTGCCATGAATGAGGTGAAGACATGCGACCTTGTTGTAAGCATAAGCCAACTGGGTAATAGGGAAATGACGCCATCCCATTTACATGGGTGGGAAAGTGAGGAAGATGACTGTACTGGGTTAACATGGCTGAAGTAGGATGGTTTTGCAAGTCATGCAGATTATTCTGGTACACTTGTGCTGATGAATGCACCATAACTGGATTAACAACTCCGGGCACATAGTATGGATATGTGCTTTGTGCAGGCAATCCAGGGAGGTCAACGTGAGGCTCATTTGTTGCATGTATAATCTGAGGTGCCTGTTCTTCCATGAAGTTCCTTTGTTGAGGAAAGTCAGCTGACCCTGGCGGCGTACAGGACCGTTCCAAAGACAGAGAATCTGGAACACTACTCCCACTTGGAAATTCATCTCCTAGGGAAGATTTCTCCCAGGCCTCTCCATTTTCATGTGCTTGATCATAAACTGCCTGCTCATCCTCTGCGTGATTCTTCTCTTCCATCCGATAATTTACAGAAGCACAACCATCAACTTGTCCAGCTGTTGAAGGAGTATTCTTGACAATTGTCGATTTGACGTATGTAAAGAAGGCTGATGACTCTCCAACTTTTAGTTCACTCTTCTTAGGACCAGAGGAACATGGTCCTGCACAACAAATTTCAGGATTACGGACATAGTAATAGTGATAGAAATAGTAATGAACAAAGAGAGAATTGATTCTTCATTCTACTGATGAGGATATATCATCAGGAAAGCATAAAAAATGCTGCAAAAGATGTGATGCACATGACAGCACTCAGGCTGACTCTATGTATGCTACAAGAGACAATATAATACAAATTAAAGCATGCTCACCAGTTCGACGATCACTGATTCCTGGCACATCAGGGCGACAATTTACTGCACCTTTAAGTGGGGGCTCAGCAACAGCAGCAGACTGACAAGATGAAATCAGAAGTATCATAATTCTGAACTAGTACATCACAAGTTTTGGGATATGAGTAGTGAATTTATGAGTTTACCATAATTTGGCAGAATGAAAAGAGAAATCAATTTCTTCATAGATTTTGCCATCCCAACAATCTCATCAAGATTAACCAAATTTTAGAGGATAGAATAGATCCTTCATAGATCGATTTCTTCATTAGTTTTTCCCTGGGAGCAACCTTATTCCAGTCCATGTATGTACTAACAGTTTCTTCATTTCAGCTAGCTGTCGTACCACTTAGCTAGCTGCCTCTATGAATTAATTAGATGAAACAATCTTATTTCAAATTTCTCACGACCTGATATTATCAGGAACACAGAATGCCCACAGCTCCACAGAAAAGAGTAGCAGAAAATTTCACCACAATTATGATCTATTCCAGTAAGTGGAACAATGAACCTCAACACTCTATGTAATACTCACCTCGTCTTCATGAGTTGCAGACAGCCCAATCTCAGGATTGGCATTCTTCCGGGACTTATCATCAGTATCATCAGAAAGCAGAGTAGTACTATTCGTATTATTATCACTAGGGTCGGAACCAATCAGATCAAAGTCATAGCTCAAAATGTTCTTCTCCACCAGTCCAAGCTGCCAAAAAAAAAAAAAAAAACAGAGAGTGAAGTAAAACATTAAAAACTGCTGCTTTGCAGATTCCCAAGCTCAAGACTATTGTAATTGGAACATTCCAATACAAATGCACTCATTAATTTAGCAAAAGACTAGGTCGTTGGATAGACATGAAAAAGTGTCCTGAAGGATCAGGGGCACACTACCATTTAAATATGTAAAGACCATGTAAAGTGTAATATGTCACTCAAATTATCAGGTCCTGAAGCAAGAAAACTTCATTCAAAAAGCAGTCTCCAGCAGCTTAGATCATGGTCTAAACTAGCTCATACAAACTTCAAACTCATATCTGAACACTGTAGTTGGTTTGATTAATTCACTATGGCACTTCCACTCAACAAATATCAAATAATTCTTCGTCGTAAGTATGGAAAGGAAAATAGCATGCTCACACAAAACTGACCATGCGTCGCCTTCTCCACATGTGAGTCCACAAGTTCAACAACTCATTGGTGCGCAATGGCTTCACAAGATAGTCCGCTGCTCCCAATCTCAAGCATTTGACAACAATTGAGACCTCATCCTGTGCTGACATCACTTATTAAAGCCAAAAAGAAAGAATAGAATAATTAGTATTGATAGTATTGGATCTACATCTATAATAAGTTTGGAAGCAACTAACGCATATATTTTGTCCAGGACTCTTCCTCAAAAAACCCTAATCCCCTCTAAAGAAAACTCATAACATCATCCAGGACTGACAGTCAAGAGTATTAGCCATGTCTGTTTATTCAGAAAGAAACTACATATTGATAGCATTGAATGAATGAAAAACCATCCACCAGTGCTGGTGGAGGCAACTAGTTTCCAAATGATTCCAATATTAAAATGCATTTAATGAAGGTTAACTAAAACTAGATGTCTCTATTTGCTTAAACTTAGAAAGATGAGGAGGTAAGTGTTGCAACCAGGTAACGTTGGCAGCTAACGGGCGATGATGAACTTACTGATGATGGGAATCCGCCTCAATTCTTTATCTCTTGTAATATATTTTAACATCTTCATGCCTTTGTTCATGGGCATGTCAACTTCAGCTAGAATAATGTCTATATCAGGCCCTTCAGCATTTAAAGCATCAATGACCTGTCTAGCAGATCTTACAGCAGTCACTGCAAAACAAATGCGAACAAAAATGGGCCTCAATTTGAAATAAAGGATCTGCCAAAAGCCTAGTTTAGCACATATTTAGAGACTCACTTACTTTAACAATGGAAATACTAGTATGCTACTAAAACACAGAGAGAGAGAGAGAGAGAGAGGAGGGAGGGAGGGAGGGAGGAAGGGAAGGAGAGGTGACAATTATCTCTTCCCCTTCAAAAGTAAAATCAGCACCCCATCCCAAGTCCAACGGAGTGGAAATGAGAAGGAGTTTAATCAAAGAAGAAATCAGTCGAAGTTAAGCAATACAGTATTAAACAGAAGATCAATTCCTATTAATGTTCTCTAGCTTTATCAGTTGGACAACAGTCAAGCTAATTAAACAGTTACCAAGCATTTGTCCATCAAATAGTGGAGAAAAATACTCTTGTTATTTCAAAGACCATATGCTATTGCTTTTCATTCTCTCACAAATCAATTTTATGACATGGCACTTGTAGATTCTCAAGTTGGAAGATCCTCTCATATCCCCTGACAACAAGAATGGACATCGGTAACATTTCATTCTCCATAAGCAGCACACTCCAAATTTAAGCTTTCTGAGAGGTCTCTATCTTTGTTCATCCAGACTTGGCAAATTTGGTACACTTAATGCTTTACTCTATGCTTCCCAGCACAATTTAGACATATCTGACAACTATTCTCCTCAAATTAGCTCACACCTGAGCAGTACATAATATGGAGGATGAACAAGCTCTGAATTTCCAACATACTTTGTTACCACAGCCTCTCAAACCACTTCTCCATGAAGAAATAGAAAACTTCAACAGACAGCAAGCAATTGCAAATGTCAAGCATTTCAAATCAACCAAGTGACCGACAATTATGGCCCTAAAAAGAGCACCACAGCTAATGCAAAAGAAAAAGAAAAAGTGCTGTTAAAAATGATAAATAACAAAATAACAGTTATACCCTGGTAAGAGCATTTCAAAAGAAGCGTAAGGACCTCTTCCGAGCTCTTCGTGTCGTTATCACACAACAAGATCCTCACTTTGCTCCTATCAATGAATCCTTCCCCACCACCACTCTTATTAGCATTCTTCCCAACACTTCCCCCAACGCCACTGCCGCCACCGCTGCCGCTGCCGGAGGTGCCATCGCCAATCTCTTTGTTCAGATTCAGTTCCAAACAATCCATAGCTCCAGCTAAGAGGCTCTCTTGCTCGCTAACCCGAAAAACGCTTCCTCGTTTCACTCAGGGGGTACAACAGAGGACAAGGCCGAAAAAACCTCGGGCGATGCTAAAGGACTTCCATGGAAACTCTCCTCCGCACAGCCCCGACCGAAACTAAACTTAGGGTTACAGTCCTCGACACTCTCGTTCGCACAACATCATCGACGAATCTACTCATGGAAAATCCCTCATCGAACATGCCGAAATCCAACACCTACTGTCAGTTCATACACACATCAGTAACCAAAAGTAGCGACAAAAAGCAAAATCCATGGCAACGCCGAAAAGCAGCTAAGCTCCGACCAGCTCGACGGCGGTTCGGGAGCGCGGCGTCGCCGGAAACGAGCTCGAATTTACAGAGAGAGGAAAAACTCCGAAGCGGAACTCTGACGGCGGCTGCGGCTCAATCCCGGAGCCGCCCGGAGATCGGAGATCGGAGGCGGATCGACGATCGCCGGAGGGGCCGCGGCGCAAGTTAGCGCAGCCGGGAGAGAGAGACTTTTGGGTCTTTTCGCAGAGGAGGAGGCAGGCGACGAACAGACGAGAGAGAGAGAGAAAACTATCTGCGCTGATATCTTTTTCTCTCTCTCTGAAAAAGCGTGCATTTCTTGAATTAACCGAAAAAAAAAACAAAAACAGGCTGGTGACGGAGGCTAACGTGCGCCGACATCGGGAGGCGACGAGGGCCGTCGGATCGCGGAGACCGGCGGGGATCGAGCTGGGGTGCGCAGTGCGCACGGGGGAGCAGGATAGGAGGGCGGGTGACGTGGAGGGTGGGGAGGGGAAAGGGAGGAAAAAGCGAGGCCAGCAAAAGCGAAGGTTGGATAGTTCGGTAGCGATGAGGAAGCCGCCACGTCACCCACTGCTGAGATCTTTTTTATTGATTGAGGAAGCCTATTGCCACCTTCCCTTTTTTTCCCACTTTTAAATTAAAAAATAATTAAATTTAAAAAAGTGCAGAGAGAAAGAGGGGAGATATTATTAGATTGGAACATGACAAAGACGGTTTCTCCGGGGGGGATATAGTGTTAACCTGCGGCTTTGAGCAGTGTCGTAAAATATGTTAATTCTATAATAGACCTTTCATTCACCTTCACTAACTCAAGCGAAAAAAGTTACTATACTTGCATAATCGATGATAGTTAGAGCATGCTCTAACATGGTGTCTATTTTCAACACCGTGAAATCCCTAAATTCTCTATATATTTTTGTCCATCTTCAATACGAGAGTAATATTACGGAGTCTTCTACCTTAGGATGAATCTTCCGTTTGTTTCTTCCTCTCGAGTCTTTTAAAGATATGTTTAGGTCCAAGAAAGAAGATACTATTAGATTGGAACATGACACGGACGATTTCTACCCTAGACTCGATAGGCAATGTATTTTTGAACTTTTAATTTGCTAAATATAGTCCATCCAATATGTAATGTCGTCGTTGAACTTTTAGATTGTTCAATATGATTTTTAGAATTTTGATACATTTTTCATTTAGTTATTGAACTACATGAGAATGTTAGATGTTGTACGTAAGCTTAAATTAATGAATAGACCATATTAAATATCTTCATATAATTTAGGGGTTAAATTAATTAGTTTATGGATCATATTAAATAAATTAAAAATTTAGAAAACGTGTTATACGTTAACTCGAACTTCAAGGACTATTATATCATTATCTCTATTGGGTTTGGGTCTTTGTCAATATGATTTTTTTTTTTTAAATAGCTCAAAAATGGGCCAATTGGAGATAGACATTGAAATGGGGAAAGCGAATAGTGAGTCGCTATCGAAATATGGAAAGTTCGAGAGAAGATATTTATTGACGGAGAAACTAATTCAAATTGTTTATGAACTTTGGCACAATATATAATGCGATACCTCAAGTTTTTTATTTATTTGATACGATATCTGAACTTTTAAATTATTTACTATGATAGCTAGACTTTTGGTACATATCTAATTTAATCCATATATTATATGTGAACATTCAATATTGTTCCCAAATTTGAATTAATTGAATGGCAATATTACATACTTTCATATAGTTCAAAGACAAAACTGAACACATAATAAAAATTCAGGGATCACGTTAAATAAATTAAAAATTTAGAGACCATAATAAATAAAATAAAAACTTACAAACCGCGTTACATAACCGTGTCATTATCGTTATTGGTTTGGGTCCTTGTCAATATAAATTAAAGAAAGAAGAAAGGAAAGAAATGGCCACACGATTTCTCGGAAAAAGGGCCAATTGGAGATAGATATATAAATAAAAATGGGGGAGAGCGAACGAGGAGTCGCTGTCGGAACCTGGAAAGTTCGGGAGGCGACGAATCGCGTGATCCCACGTGGCGCGTCCTGGGGAATTAGGCAAGCCACTCTCCTCTCTCCTCTTCGATAACATGCAAGTAGCAAAGACAGCTGCGTGTGGTGAAATGGTGGATTAGGCATGCGCCGTTGTCGTTGCATCGAAATCGCGACGCTTCGGCCCGAAATCAGATGGCGCTTACGTGCATCTGCTTGCACGAGAGATCATGTGATCTGGTGCATCATCGTCCTCTGGGAAAATGATCTTTCGAAAGATGCGAAAACCCGGGTTTGAGAAGTGCGGAGTTCGGCAGGTATCGACTGTTCGTTCTCTGCGTGGTACCGAACTGAACCTGATCGAGCTGATGATCGTTTGGAACGACTTCAGACACAGAGAGAAAGAGAGAGAGCACTGACCATGGGAAAGAGCGGGTTTTGAAAATTACGCAGTAAGTTGTGACGGAACATGGAAGGAACCGGGTTGCGTCGGGGCTTAGGTCGACAAAATTCGAAACAAGTTGAGAAGCCGAGTCGAGATCATGCGTGCGCTCTTGCATCTGTCCGTGCCCAATAGGCAAAATCTGGAAAACTAGTGTGATCTTTTGAGGGAAGATGTCTCTAATGTCCGGTTAGAGAACTATGCAAGCATTTCATTTGAGCTCGTTCGGGTATTTCGACATCATCCTACCATCTTGACATTCAGCAAAGGATTAGTCTGACAGACAGAAGGTATGATTAATCTGATCTGTACAATTTGGGAAGCAGGCAAGCCCCTGCTCATAAGTTAAAGCATTTGTCTATCGGTATAGATCAGTTCGAATTGAAGAAAAATCAATACATAAGGGAGTAGTCGAAGCTGAATGAGAAGAGAGCTTGCCGAAGAGCTCATCTTCTTCTTTCTTTCATAGTTCGTTCATTTGAGAGCTCAATCTTTTTTTTTAACCGTTCTGTTTTTACAAGCTTTTATATAACAACAGAGAAAGAAACTTCTAGATCTAAACCAACCACTCCTTGAATGACAGCTCAGCACACACACATAACAGAAAATGGAGCTTATGCAAGTGTGTACAAGAAACAACTCCGCTGAAGCAAACGACGTAGTTTACACCCTTCTAATTCGACTAAGTGCTTCTTCTTCATGCTAATCCTCTGTTTCCTCTATTCCAGTTGACTTTAGTTGCTGAGTTTCTTACTGCTGATTTCCTCTAAGCATTTGCAGCGTTTCATTCTCAACATCCCCCCGCAAACTGGGTGTGGGTTTGAACCCTAGACCTAGTTTGGTGCGTAAGATGCAATGGTCCCATCTGAATAGTGTTTTTGTACAAATATTAGCAAGTTGGTAGTTGTTCGGAACATAGCGTACACTCAAAGAACCAAGAGATACTTTCTCACAAACAAAATGGAAATCAATTTTGATATGTTTTGTCTTGGCAAGTAGTACATGATTAGTCATATAAGAGATTGCTGATTGGTTATCACAAAAGATTACCGTTGGTGAAGATAATGAGATACCAATGTCTCGAATGACAAAACTTATCCATGTGAGCTCAGCAGTAGTAGAAGCCAATGCTCTATACTTTGCTTCGGTGGACAATCGAGATACTGTAGTTTGTTTCTTTGCTGACCAGGAGAGTATGTTGGACCTGAGATAAGTACATAATCCAGTTGTAGAACGTCTTGTTTCAACACAACTAGCCCAATTAGCATTCGAAAACCCATAAAGCTTCAAGGAACTTTTTTTTTTTTGGTCGTAAAAGGAATTGTTGGAGTGAAGGAAAAGTTCTAGGTTTACAGTTCTTTTAACATAGCGAAGAACTCGTTTTAATTTGTTAAAGTCACAAATTGTAGGGTTCTACATTTTCTTGACAAAGCATATTGGTAGCATACGCAATATCTAGTCTTGTTATTGTCAAATATTGGAGACCCCCAACTAAGTTGTGGTACTCAAGTGGTCGATCAAGGTAGACTTCATCATCATAAGAATATGATAGTTTCATAGGCAATGGTGTTGATATTGGTTTACATTCCTTCATGTTCGCTCTCTCGAGAAGATCAACAGCATACTTCGTCTGACAAAGAAAGAGTTCTTCGGGTGTGTGTTTTGCCTTAGTACCCAAGAAGTAATGAATACATCCTAAGTTCTTCATGTGAAACGTTGAACTTAGAGATGTAATTAGTTGTGTAAGTAAAAGATTAGAATTACCTGTCAACAGGATATCATCTATGTAGAGTAGGAGTAAAATTGTGTCTTAAACACAAAGAGTGATGGATTTGTAGTGTTACAAAAGAAACTTGATTCAAGTAGGAAATTACTAAACTTCTTAAACCATGTGTGCGGTGCTTGTTGTAGACCGTAAAGAGACTTTCAGAGTAGGTAGACATGATCAGTAAGTGTAGGATGGGCAAACCCAGGGGGTTGCTCCATATAGACAGTCTCTTTCAATGTGCCGTGCAAGAAGGCATTTTTGACGTCGAGTTGATGTATCAACCACCTCTTTACCATTGCAACTGAGAGAACGATCCAAATTGTTGCTTGTTTGATGACTAGGACTAAACGTCTCAAGGAAATCAATTCATTCCTCTTGGTGGAATCCCTTTGCTACCAATCTTTCTTTCAACTTGTTAAGACTTCCATCCGGTGCCAATTTAGTTTTAAAAACTAGGGGTGAGCGGTTCCAGGTTCCGGTTCGGTTTCGTCTGGAACCTAGAACCTACCCGTGGGAACCGAGAACCTGGAACCTACCCTGTCACAGGTTCCAGGGTCGGTTCCAGGTTCCAACATGTTCCTTTTTTTTTTTTTTTTTTGTTATTTTCAGATTTGAACTATAACATATGCGCACGTTACCCAAAAAACTATAACGTATGCGCACGTTACCCAAAAAACTATAACATCCACGCACGTTATCACAAAAAAAAAAAATATAACATATGCGCACGTTACCAAAAAAAATATAACGTACGCGCACGTTACCAAAAAAAAACTATAATGTACGTGTATACTACACGGTAACTTCCCATTGACATGTTATCTTGATACATTAACTTCGCACTGCACAACAATAATAAAATATAATTAGAAATTTCAAAACAAATAGCAAACTAGAAAGTAGAAATAAAACACCACTAGAACAAGAATGTCTAGAGGTACAAGTTTTGAAAACAATTTCGATTAAACCCTTAAATGAACTCAGAAAATTCTGAAATTTGGACACGTTATATTTAAGACCTAGAGGTACAATTTTCATGAAGAAATAGTAGTCCAATTCGTTTTGGATTAAAAGATAAAATCGATTTACTTTTCCTATTCTCTACTTGCACAATTTTTGAAATTTTTTTGGTTAAATAGGCAAATGAACTACAAAAATTACTAAATTTAAATATGTTGTAGGGAAGACATGAAGAGAAATATCTCATTCAGAAAAAATTTCCAAAAGAACCTCATACAAAATGATATAGTCCACGCGTTGCAACTTACAAGATCCGAACACATCAAATTGCACAGTTTTAGAAACATTTCCGATTAAATACCCAAATGACCTTAAAAAATTATGAAATTTGACTATGTGATAGCCAAGACCATAAGGTAGATAATTCATGAAAAAATCAAAGTCAAATTCGTCCTAGATAATTAAATATGGACGGTTAAAATCCCTGTTCGTAGTACCGTAATTCCAGATCTAACCATCTCCAAAGGACCACGATTTCACCTACCTATTATTGTTTTTATTCTCTAAATTTTTTATATGTGGTACCTCAGGATGTTCTTTACAACTTTTGTTAAGAAACCGAAGTGAAATTTCGACAAAAAGGTTGCCTTACAGTCCATGCATTCATCAAGGGTCGGTCCCAAAATCTCCAGATCCAGTCTTTCCAAAGAATAACGATTTCACCCACTTATACTTGTTTTTTTTGTCCCAAATTTGTGTATGTTATACTCCAAGAAGTCCTTTACAACTTTCATTTAGAGGCCGAAGCCGAAATTCAACTAGAACATCACATACAAGTCACTAGAACATCCAAGGTCAAGCTTTTTCTGCCCTAAGTAACCGGTTCCGGTTCCGGTTCCGAAACAGGTTCCGGTTCCGGTTCCGGTTCTCAGAAAAAAGGAACCGGAACCGGAACCGGTCCCCCTTGGAACTGGGAACCCAACCGGACCCTCCTCCGGTTCGGTTCCGGTTCCCGGGTAACCCGGGAACCGCGCTCAGCCCTATTAAAAACCCACTTGCACCCTATCACATGCATATGATTAGTTCTTGGAATCAACGTCCAAGTTTGGTTTTCATGAAGTGCATTCATCTCTTTGATCATTGCTTTATGCCACCCCTCATGAGCTAATGCAGATTTGATTATCTTGGGTTCCGCAGATACATGATATTTAGCCAGATAAGCACACTTAGGATTCGATTTCACAATACTTGACTTGGACCGGGTTTGCATGGAGTGTGTTGATGTTCCAGTTAATATCGTGGGGCTGTAAAGCTTGTCTCTCTTGATTTTGGTAGCTGTTAATTGGAATTGCAGTTGGTTGACTAGGTGCACCATCTCCACTTATCTCTAAGACAGATGATGAATCTATTATAGTTGGTGAATGTGGATCTGATGGTGTTTGTGACTTCTCAGTGGTGGTGTTTGGGGGATGCATCTGTTTGTTTTCAAGCAACTCATGTTCTTGTAAGAATCCTGCATTAGTCTGTGAAATCTTCCTCACTCGTTCTTCTTTGGTTGAATCTTGAAATTCAACCTCTTCAACCAATTTCTTGTACAAAGCAATATAATGTGGAAACGCCTCATTTAGCTTCTTAGCAAAATGGAAGAAACTCTCATCGAATGTGACATTTCAGCTAATATAAACTTTGCCATCCGAAGGTACAAGACACTTATACCCTTTATGTTTATCACTATAGCCGAGAAACACACAAGTGAGTGAGTGATGATCAAATTTGTGTTTTGTATATGATCTAAGACAAGGATAGCAAACACTTCCGAAGACACGTAAATGTTCATAACTTGGTTTATGCTTGAAGAGCTTACTGTATGGGGACTCCATCTGTATATTTTGAGCAGGAAGCATATTTATAATATAAGTTGCAGTCAAGAAGGCATCCACCCAGTAAATCAATGGGACTCTTGCATGAAAAAACATTGATAATCCAAGTTCCACCACATGCCTATGCTTCCATTTTGAAATCCCATTTTGTTCTGGAGTATATGGATATGACATGTAGTTTTTGATTCCATAGGCTTTTCAATGATTCTAAAACTTATTGCTTGAAAATTCGCCCCCACCATCACATTGAAACACTTTAATTTTTCGATCAAACTGATTTTCCACATACTTTTAAAACAAGATGAAGATATTATAGAAATCTGACTTCAACCTCATTGGATAAACCCAACTATAATGAGAAAAGTTATCTATAAAGATAACATAGTATCTTAAACCCTTGAATTGAACTCACTGGAGATGGTCCCCAAACATCACAATGTATCATTTCCTAAGAAAAGTTTATTTTAGATTTAGATAATGGAAAAGCTAGCTTAGTACTTTTTTACTATTTGACAACTCCTACACACAGCTTATTGCAATGGATCAGCTTCTAATTTTGAAGAAACTTTAAGGTATGAAAATTAGTGTGAGCTAGCTGCTGGTGCCACACTTCTTCTACAACTGCCTTATGTCTTTGAGTGAAAAGGACCTTGGTGGTTTGTTGGTCCACATTGTAGAGACCCCCAACTTTCCTTCCAAGCGGCATCGTTGTGTTGGTTTGATGGTCCTTAACATAAACACCATATTTGTCAAAAACAAAGGAGCAAGGATAGTCATTGGTTAGCTTAGAAACCGAAAGCAAATTTTTCTTTATTTCTTGAACCACTAACACATCATTAAGGGGTAACACATCACATTCAGTGTGTAAAAATGCATTTACAGTGAAGGTAATAGGAAGACATGACCCATCTCCTATCGTTATTATATCCAAGCCAATATACTTTGATGAGTAGTGAACAATACCCGGATTAGCAGTTATATGAGCTGAAGCACTCGTATCTGGATACCATGCACTCCCTTTCGGATCTTCGAGATATATTGCTGCAAGTGCTATTGGAATGTCTTGATCTTGGAAGGAATTATCAAAGCGATACCAACACTGAAGTGCATCGTGTCCAGGTCGTTTGCAAATTTGACATATCACTCTTGCACCTCCTGTTGCATTCTCCTCTTGACTATTTTTAAGTGAGGAGTTCAAGGGAGGATATGACTTAACTTCCTGATATCTTTGTGGAGCATGTGCATAAGGCCGAAATCCTTGGCCAGAATTACTTAGCTATGGTTTATAAACCTAAACCTCTTGTTCGTGGTTCGAATCACATGCTCTATAACTTTGATTTCTTCCATAGCCACAACCTCGAATACTATAACTTCGACCACCCCTGCCATAACTAAATCCACCTCTATTTCCATAAAACCTGTTGTTTCCTCTCTATCCTACTAAGGCAAGACTTGATTGAACTGTCTCACTTTCCACATTCCAATTCCCTTCAACATTCATTTGCCAATAATAGGTGAAGTTTGGATTATATTGGTTTGAGGAGTAATTTGCAACATTGTTTCAAATCTCTCCAGTTGGGAAATAACTTCATCATAATTCAATTGAGGTTTCAAACAATACATTGTTGTTCGAAAATTCTCATACTCCGATCCTAACCCTTCCAAGACTTTGAACACCTTTGTTATCTCATCCAAAGGCTTACTTATTACGTTCAACTGGTCGCAAATCAGTTTATACTCTCTAAAGTATTCAAATAATGGCCTACTTCGTTTTTGACATGCTTGGAGTTTCCCTCTTAGCTCAAATTCTCTAGCTACAGACTTATGTGTAAATCGGTTTAATAGAGTTTCCTATACCTTATAAGATGTTTCCAATCCAATAATCAGCCCCAGGATATTCTCGAATACTGCTCCACTGATCCATGAGGAAATTAGCTGATCGGTTCTGATCCAATCTGCATAATCAGGGTTTGATTCTTCAACCGCCTTACCGTCGACATCTACTCGTATCTTCTGTGGTGGTGGAGAAATCTCACCATTCTCACCATTGACAAACCCAAACAACTCCTGACTTCAAAGAAATCTGTGAAACTGAGCTTGCCAGAGAAGAAAATTATCTTCAGTGAGCTTAATCGTGACAAAATTGCTCGAGTTTACGTAAATAGGAAAAGGAAATTTGGGAGCTCTTGCATCCATGAATCAGTGTGTATCTCGAGCACTTAGAGATACACGGCCGGCGGAACTCATTAGGCAGATACATGACTGAGATTAGAGACCCCGGATGAAGAAGCTCATGCGGCTCGGTACTTTCGGCTTGCCGGAGGAAGCGGCGCGTGCTTTCGGCGCAAAGGCTGTGGTGTTCCCCTTCGAGTTTCCCTCTGGCCGCTTGTCACGATCAACGAGCTCTTAGAGAATGGCTTTGATACCATGAAGACAAATCAATACAAAAGGGAGTAGTCGAAGCTGAATGAGAAGAGAGCTTGCTGAAGAGTTCATCTTCTTCTTTCTTTCATAGTTTGTTCATCTGAGAGCTCAATCTTTTTTTTTAACCTTTATGTTTTTACAAACTTTAATATAACAACAGAGAAAGAAACTTCTAGATCTAAACCAACCACTCCTTGAATGACAGCTTAGCACACACACATAACAGAAAATAGAGCTTATGCAAGTGTGTACAAGAAACAACTCTGCTGAAGCAAGCGATGTAATTTACACCCTTCTAATTCGACCGAGTACTTCTTCTTCACACCAATCCTCTGTTTCCTCTATTCCAGTTGACTTTAGTTGCTGAGTTTCTTCCTGCTGCTTTATTCTAAGCATTTGCAGCGCTTCATTCTCAACACGAATAAACGAACTACTTTGCCACTAGCCGGGTGCCGGCACTCCGTTAATAGTGGTTAGGGATCCAAAGAGAAGCAAAGCATCCACACAAGTTATAGGATTGAACAAGGGCTCGATCTCAGCAGCATCACACTGAGTAAAAACAAGTTTTTCCTGGCTTTTATCATGAGTGACCAAAACGACTAGCTCAAATTCTACATGAACCCTTCCATGATGAAGTACGGCATTTAAACATTCAGCATAATATCTTTTTTCATGATTTGTGGGTTGTTTTATTTTTATAATTTTTTTTTCAGTTCCGTGAGTGATCACGAGCAAGCATTTGATTGCGTTCCTGGTGTGTCTGGGATTGCCAAATGGTGCTTTTAGTACGAACAAGTCAATGTAGTATTGTGATGTTTATGGTTGGTTACCATGCCGAGCTACGGGCCATTTTCATTGGTTGACCTTTCTTGCAATCGACAATCAAAACTGCCATTTAAAACCTTCATCTTCTTCTGGTGCTGTATCAGAGCAGCAGGTGTAGCAGATGAATTACTCGAGTTCATAACACTAAGTGCAGGCATATCGAATTAAATTCAGAAGATTGGTTTCTTAGAAATATACAAGGCTTGCGTTTGTCATTTTCATTGCTGGTAGACAGCCTTGCTAAAACAGCGAGGACAAAACTAAGACGGATAGCCATGGACATCTGGGTGATTAGGATAGCCTCTCTCTCTCTCTCTCTCTCTCTCTCTCTCTCTCTCTATTCCTGGTAATAATACATCACAAGTTCAGTCCACGATCGATGGATAATCGTTTCTCCACACGAGCAGCACTGTCAATGTTAAGAAAAAAGTTCGTAAATGGCAGACCTTATAATAAACTATTGCACAATGCTCTGAAAGTTGTTTGTTGCTAAGATTTTCTGAATGAAATTCCAATCTGTAAATGGCTTTTGTAGTGAAGAGTAGCTCACTGGTTGTCAAAATTGAATTTGCATGTATCAGCTCAAGCAAGCTATATATCCATGAGTCAGTGCTCTCCCCATTAATTAATACCATTTTCGGCCTACTCTCTCCCCTCAGCAGACAGGATTAAACCAATTTCTATGAATTATGATCTGAAGATAAATTATGAGTACTAGTGCAGGAACTTGATCGAGTCCTGTGGCAACAATGTTTCATCGGACTTACAAAAATAAGACACTCTCTTTTGAAGCCTACAGACGCATCTAGCGCAATATAGTCTTCAGGGTGCAAATTCTTTTGTGAACTTGAATCAGATAACAGAAGAAGAAATAAGGCCGCTTCATCTTGGCAGGTATGTTGCTCGCTCTCGAAGAAGAATCAGATTCGTATTGGCCAAAGTCAGTCGATGGGACGATCTGGCTCTAGAAAATCAGCTACTTCAATGGTACCCGGGTGTCACTTTGCAATGTGTCATTGAAGTTGGGAGAAAAAATGTCGTAACACATTGTAAAATTGTTCTATGGTGATTAGTTGTAACCAAGTGTAAAGAGTCCTTGGAAATATTCAAGGAAAATCAGAGAAGCACTTGCCAATCTATGATAACAAGTCACAACCATGGTTGTTGTATCTGTGACCACTGGGATCTATCCAAATTTATAGGAAAATACATAAAATATCACGATCTAACAGTTCAACATGCATAGCAGAGACTCGAGATGTTTGAATGCTTACAAGCACCGTGTGCTATGGACACAATGGGATGTCCTTGCAAACAAAACCAAACGCTAAGTTGAGATAGTAGGAGTTTAAGTAGAGAAAAACTATGACCCCAACAAATGCCACCACATATGATCCTGCAAAACTCCACAGGAAGGCATCTTTCCAGGACTCATCATCCCTGCCTTTGCTTGCAGTTTACCTTTGTAAATTGCTTCATCGACAGTCGAATCAATTCTTTGTGTTAGATGTCTTGCTTGACAAGTTGTTGTGAGCAAAGCTAAAGAGTGGAAGTGTATAGCTCTATTGGTTGCAAAGGAATCGGACCGGTTAACTCGTTGTAAGAAAGGTCCAACCTTTATATTCCTTAAATTGTAAAGTATTTTTGGAATTGGTCTCGTCAGATGGTTATGGGATAGATTTAAAACATATATATCATTCAAATAACCGAAGATAGAGCCCATCAAATTATAGTGGGAGAGATCCTTTCCAGACATATTCTAGAAAGTTTCCCTTATAAGATTCTAATCTACTCAATGACATGAAGGTCCATTCTTCTAGTTCATCCAAAAAAAACACTTGTAAAGTGCGAGAGATCCCTTATATATCATCATGGAGAGATGATAAGTTGAGCTAAGCCTTGGTATGGACAAGAAATTATCGTTTATAAGCTCTCTAATATGCCAGTTGATATATCCCCCACTAAATTGATGTCGTCCAGATACAAATATTTCAACCTTGTCAAGTTAGTAGTTCTTGGTAGCATTCGACCACGCAAGTAGTTGCTTGACAGTTTCGATACGGATTGTGAGACACGACTTGTGGCCAGTGACTCTGGCATCTCCCCCGTGAATCCGCTATTCAATGAGTCTAAGGTCACCAACAATTTCATATCACTATTGACAGAGGGATCTTACCTCATATCTAGTTCTTTGACAGGTTCAAGTACTGCACATTTGGAAGTATGGAATCGATATGAGATGGAGGCGGTCCTTCAATCATATCAGCAAATGCATCGAACCAGAACAGATAGATAAGATTCAACTGGGAGGGCAAATCAAAAGCATCTGACAAGTTGTCGCTAGTGAGTTTTGACTCGACAAGATTCACATCGTTCTACAATCGCCAATATCAACACCGTTGAACTCCACATGCAAACCACTGGCAAAGAAACTTCATGTTTTCATGTTGAACTCTTGCATTGTGCCATTGCCTGCTTCAGTACTCGTGACATGTGTAGCTCAACATTATGTGCTCTGTTTCTTCGAAATGGCTTGGTCTACCTTGACAAATGTAAATATGGTATGGGAGTACTATTTTGGTATTTTTTATGAAACAAAAATTAGTTTTGGGCACATGTGACACGAGAATATCAATTTGGAGTTTTTGGCGGTATCCTTCCTAATTATTATTTTCTAGAATAAGTACATGTTGAATATCTTTTACGTGATTAACATTGTACCTCTGAGGCAATGGTTCCTGGCAAACAAAAGAAGTTGTCTCTCATGTCATACCATCGATTTTTTTTGGAGTTCCACCATCTAGCATCTCTCAGCCAATGTCAAATAAATTTTGTTCTATGGAGTTCCATCAATATAAGATATTTATATGCCTCTGTATATATTGAGGAATTTGATTTTGCATGATATTGTATTGGTATACCATGTCTTACATATCCTCATTAAACATGACATAGGAGTAACATTTTATTAGATAGGTTGAAATTTCAATGTACTCCTTTTGGTTAGTTATCACCGGAAATTATTGACAGGGCGATCCACATAGGACATCATTTCATCATTTCAACTAAAGTTATCTATATCGGTATATTATGTAAGATGGCCAGTAATGACTGAATGCCACGCAAGCAATTTTGATGGCAATTGAATGGAATGATTACATTGAAATTTTGTGTAAATATTTAGTATTATATAGGAAAAATTGAAAAATTTATGATTTGATTATTATATGTACAATAGGTTTAAAAACAATTTGATAATTATCCCGACCGAGTTAATTCTTTATCAAACAGTGAGCACAAAAGTGGAGCTCAAGCCTCAAATGGTATAACAGTGGTCCTGTGATCCATGCCTTTTTCATTCAATTGCAGCAATTCCCAGCATCTAATGTTTTATGTTATTAGGATTTTTGAGACGCTATAACCCAATTAATTTGACATTGTTAGTTGCAACCATAAGATAATTCACTATATTGTGTAACATTTACAAAAAAGTTGTAAATGTAGGATTCATTTTTGGTCATGAATAAACTATTTTCTCTCAATTCTCAACCAAATCAAATCTCTTGATATTCAAATTAACAAAACAATGGATACAATACTAACACTCTAGAAATCGAGCGTTCAAAATGCATAATCAAGATTCAAATGCTTACAATCCTAATAAACCAAGGTTCTCCACTATTTCATCATATTTTTTCATCACAAAATACTTGAAAGGAAAATCTCTACTGGGGAAATGATGGGATAAACTTACGAACAAGGTTGAACAACATGTACTGATAGTACAAGTTTAGGTAAAGAAACAAAACCACCCCAAGGAATGCCACCATGTATGATCCCGCAAAACTCCACAAAAAGGCTTCCCTCCAGGAGTCGTCCTCCCTCGTATAATTAAAAGATGGTGGTGTCCCTGGTCTCTGATTTGAGCTATCACAGCTTGTTAACGGTGGTCCACAAAGAAGAGGGTTACCTCTATAACTTGCTTCCTTAAAAGTTCCAAATTGATTTTTTCGATCTGGTGTCTTGCCCGACAAGTTGTTGTGAGCCACACTAAAACTCGATAGGGCATAGAGATTGGTTAGTTGTGGAGGGATGGGACCAGTTAAGTTGTTATAAGACAGGTCCAAACTCTCTACATTTTGTAAATTGGAAAATGTTCCCGGGACCAATCCCATCAAATGATTGTGTGACAGGTTCAATGCTCGAAGTTTCCTCAAGTAGCCCAACTCTGGAGGAATAAAGCCCGTCAAATTGTTCTGCGAGAGATCCATTCCTGACATGAGGTTTAGGACATTGCCCTTATAAGATTCCAACCTACTCTTTGTGATGAAGTTTACTTCTTCTAGTCCCTTATAAGTACCCAATACCATTTCTATATACCAGTACCGATACACCAATTTGAATATGACCCTATTGTCGCCTGGTTCCCAATACTCTATCCAAAGCATATCACTTGAGGATGGAGATAACTTAAAGTATCCAAATGGCAAACCGTTCAAACAAGAAAGAGCTTTCCCAGAAAGATTATTATTGGAGAGATCCAATATGCTCATATTTTTCAATAGGCACATACTTAGAGGAATTGAACCTTCAAAATTATTTCCTTGCAGTAGAAGAACCCTCAAGTTTAGAAGTGAACCAATCCACCTGGGGATCTCACTTGACAATGCATTGTATCTAAGATCCAATGTGACAAT
Source organism: Eucalyptus cladocalyx (assembly GCA_017140615.1). Taxonomy (NCBI): domain Eukaryota; kingdom Viridiplantae; phylum Streptophyta; class Magnoliopsida; order Myrtales; family Myrtaceae; genus Eucalyptus; species Eucalyptus cladocalyx. The sequence goes on along the minus strand of CM029517.1, from coordinate 5,001,403 downwards.
TGATGAAGCTCTAGAAAGAAATTTAGGAAAATGCCCAGCAAGTGTGTAATTTGATAAATGCAAGAACCTCATAAATGTAAAGTTGGCACAAGGAATAATATTTGACCCAAGGTTGTTACTTGAAAGGTCTAGAAGCTCAAGATATTTCAAGTTGCAGAAGCTATACGGTAAAGGACCTCCCAATAAGTTACTCGCCAACATAAGCCCTTGCAAGTATTGAATATCTCCAATCCAATTAGGAAGTGTTCCAGATAGGAAATTATGACTTACATCCATAACCATCAAGATGGGGCTATTTAAGATACCAGGCGATATGTCTCCTCTAAAACAATTGTTATCTAGATACAAAGATCTCAAGTTTCTCAAGTTAGAATACCTCGGTAGCATTTGGCCTTGCAAATTATTGTGTGACAATTTCAAAGTATTAAGTGACGTACAATCTTTAGCCAATGTCTCTGGTATCTCCCCAGTGAAGCCATTATTTGACAAGTCCAATGATCCTAGAAGTTGCATATTGCCCATTGAGGGAGGGATTCCACCTCTTAGTAAGTTGTTTGAAAAATTCAAATATTGCAAATTCGGGAGGATAAAACCAATTGAAGATGGAAGCTCTCCTTCAATATTATTAGCAGACACATCAAAGAACCACATGTTGGCAAGACTCAAATTAGAAGGCAAATGCAAAGCACCTGACAATTCATTGCCTATGAGTTCCAACCGTTCCAGATTTACATTGTTGTCTAGTAGCCACTTCGGGAAATTTCCTGTCATTCCATTGTGGTTGAGTTGAACACCTCTCAAGTCATACTGTCCCTTTAGAAAGCTGGGAATTATGCCATTTGCGTCTTTGTTGAGCACACAGTCCGATAAACAAAATACCTTCAGTTGAAATGAAGGAAACCAAGTGGGGTATTCTGTATTTACTTCCAGATGATAACGGTTGTCAAGGAGGTGGAATACCTCAAGGTTAGAATTATTAGCTAGGGAAGCAAGTGAAAGTGAGCCTTCAAAAGCATTTCCAAATAAGACAATATATTCAAGTGACTTGAGATTATTGAGGAGACAGGATGGAATGGCCCCGCTAAGATTGTTATATTGAACATCAAGTGCACGAAGTGAGGTCATATTGCATGAGCACGAAGGAAGAGGACCCCAAACCCCATTACCAATAATGTGCAACTCCTCAAGGTTCCTTAGTTCGCACAAGCCTGTTGAAGTGGACACTAGTATCATGTTATATAAATCTTTAATTATCCTCTATTATACACATTTATGAAATCTGCATGCACTATCATGCTAAATAGAGCGATTTTAAATCATTTTTTTCTTCTTCAATACACTGTTTGTATTGATAAATAGTTTATTATTACTTAATTCAACTTAGTTTGTTCTTATCCACTTGAAGTGATAGGAATGATATCAAATATAAGAGTATCTTTTTTTCAAATGTAATGATGAATGTTCTAACTATCAGACTCATCGTAATTATGCACTTATAATTACTAATTTATGATATATTTAAAGATTTTTCTTTTGTTCTATAGACTTTTGAAATAAGTGCATTGGAAGTCTTAAAATATGTCGTGAATATGCAATTGAGTCATAAAACTTTTAAAAAGTGCAATTAAATCTTAAATCTTGTTACAAAAGTGCAATCAAGTCTTAAAACTTTCAAAAAGTATAATTAAGTCTGGAAACTTATCAAATTGGTCCAATTAAATTCTTCCATTGATTGTACTATTTGAAAGTTTTATGATTTGATTGCATTTTCATAATAAGTGAATTTTTAAAAATTCCAGGAGTCAATTGTACTTTTGTGATAAGTTTTAAGAGTTAATTTCACTTTTTGAAAGTTTTATAACTCAATGGTACTTTCATGACAAATTTTAAAACTTATAGTGCACCTATCCCTAGACTTTTTATAATAATAGATTATGTTTTCTATTAATATGGTAATAGTTGATTTTCTATTTTTCTGATATTCATTTACTTGTAAACCGTGGCATTAGTTACCAATAGTGAGAAATGAATGCATTTTCATGGGAGTACCTTCCAATAACTTTGAAGCACTCAATCCACTAAATCCGATGTCTAAGGCCTTGAGAGATGTTATCCTTGCAATGTCCGGGAGGGCATCATTGGCCAAATTGTTACCCAAAAGATCCAACACCTCCAAATTTGGACCTGTGATTGACAACTAAAAGGTTCTCAAAATTGAAGGTTACATATCAACAAGGCATAGTCTTCTATTTTACATATACCTTCAAGCTGATTGGAAGATAAATTTTGGGCCTCCATTGAAGTTTGCTTGTACAGTGTGGGGATTTGTTGTAGATAATTGTTAGATAGATATAGCCTCTTCAATTTCTTCAGGTGCAGCGTTCCATTTAAATCTGATTATGGAAAGATCCATAACTCCATTTCAGTTAACTAATTATCTACAAATATTCATATGTCTAACAAGTATTGAGAATAACCATATGCTTGTTATGAGGAGAATTGTTTTATAAGCAGAAACCACTCGGTCCAACATTTCCAAGCATAAAAAATAAAAATAAAAAGTCTTGTGTTACATGACTTTGTAAACCAATTTCATAAACAAGTAACTTATACCTCTAACAATATCTATTAGACATTATCTAGCAAAGGTGAGAGAATATTCTCTCATGTGCTCCCACGTAAGAGTTGACTTTACCTCGATAATTACCACGTGACACGATACATGACATAATTTTGTCATGTGACCCACGTTCCACCAACAAGCATTTGTTTATTAATTTTTCATTTCTAAACTTCTATCTTCCGTTGAGCTTAAATTTCATAACATGAATAAGAAGAAAATAATCTTCATATATTTTTGAAGATATAGTTTATTTTGCCTAGAGAATGTTCCGTTACGTGCTTGCCATGTGACTTTTGACTTCACTCACATTCGACCAATAAACATTAGTTTAATGATTTATCGTCTCCAAACTTCTATCTTTTTTACTTTAAATTTTAAAAGATAAATAAAGAGAAAAAATTTCACCTGTATTCTTGAAGATATAGTTAAGTTTGCCAATCCCAAACTTCAAAATCTTATTACTTTTAGTTTCTAATGATACATAAAGAGGAATTATCATGTTCCTCAAATATGGGAGTATTCTTCCAACAAAGAAATTGTCTACATTTAGAACTCAGCAAGATGTAAGAAACTAGTGATATGTTTCATACGTAACGATTATTGTTAATTTGAAGGATTAATACCACGAAAACTCCAGTACACTTATGATAAATTTATCCCAAGCTAATTTTTTATCATAAAAAATCCCCAAATTGGTACATTTGTGATAAATTTACTCCAAACTAATTTTTTTTTATCACTAAAAATTCTAACTTGTACATATGTGATAAATTTACCCTCTGTTAGTTTCCGTTAAATTTTACCATTAAATTATTAAATTTGATAACACGTAACAATTAACCAGTGTATTACTTTATCCCATGTCACAGGTATATCAATTTTGTGGTTTTTCATGATATTAATTTAATTTGACGGATAATATATTTGTCATAAATATATCGGTTTGGAGTTTTTGATGGTCAAAAATTAATTTTAGATAAATTTATCACATACATACTAGTTTAAGATTTTTAACGGTGAAAAAATTAGTTTGGGGCAAAATTTATTGTAGGTGTACCAATTTAAAGCTTTTTGTGATTAAAAAAAAAAAGTCCAGGGTAAATTTGTTATCTGTGTACCAATTTTGGATTTTTCAAAATATTAACCTCATTTAAGTATTGCAATTTAGTTAATCAATTTCTTATTTTTCAGTCATAAGGAAATTAAGCAGAATATAAAATCCTTTTACTTCAATATTACAATAAAACTTCTGAACTTGCATTATGTTGTTAAAATTGTAAATAGTTAAAAATCGCGACTTCATTTAAAACTTAACATACTTACATTTTATTTAGAATTTGTAATGATAGTTTGAATGATTTAACCTATATATTTACTTAGCTTGACTCCAAAATTTTTGCAAAGACATTAATTAGAATAAATTTCATAAATTCTAATTTGTTCTGCCTAGCTTTTTCCTCCAATTTCACAATTCAGGTAGATTTCAAATAGTTGAGTGATGAAGAGAGAATACTGTGATTTGACTTAATTTCTAAATAAACAAAATGGAACATACTTTTGCACATTTGTTTACTAAAACCAGTGCGAATTATTTTATTCAAGTAGTTCAGTTTATTGAATCAAAAAAGCAAACAAAATTCTAGTAAATTATAAATTATTTTAAATACAGTGTTTCCTATTGACTATGAGGACATTAAACAAAATACAGTAATCCTGTCACTTCAAAGTTACAAGACAATTAATAGTTGTAGTGTGTGTGTCTATATATATATAAAATAATATGTGCTAAAGTTTAAAACTTAAAGACAAAGATCATGAGCATTAGTTGTTATGCTACATCTTCGTTTCTTTTCTTTTTTCTCATTTTATCTCTCAATTCAAGTAAAATTTTAAATAATTGATAATGAGTTATGGTATTTAGCTCATACATTAATTTAACTAACAAACATAAAGGCCACGATGGGAGCTTTTATTACAAGCTTTGAGCCCCATTACTTTGATACAATTTTCGAGAAAATTACAAACAAAAAAAGAGAGTCTTAAATCTATTACAATTATGCATACTTAGTCTTAATTTTTTTTTATCAATTGATTCATAAACCTTTTGTATCCGTACCTATTTTGGCTGAAAATCACTATCATGGACACTGACTGCCCTATGTGGCGTAGTTAATGCGACCGATGACATGACAGAAATTTATAATTTTTTAAATATTTTTTGTAAATTTTTGTCTTTTTCTTTTCCTTTTTTTTTTTTTTTTGCCTTTTCCTTCCTCAGTGGCCAGTGAGGGTCTTCGAAGCTTGCTAATCACTGGGTGAGGGCCTCAAAGCCCTCACCTCAGTCGTGGCTGTGAAGCCCTCATCCACATTTGCACGAATAATGAATAATTTGGAAAATATTTTTCGAAAAATAATTGTTTGTATATTAAGAAATGAATAAACAAAGACATAAATTGTCACCGATAATGAAAACATTATTCATAGGATAATTATTTAAGAGAATATAAGCGATTATTTTTAGTAAAAATATTTTCTACGTCATTCATTTTATGTGAGACAAATGTAACCTAAGAATTGCGTCATTTGTGCAATCATATTATGTCATTAATTCACTTGACCCACTTTATAGTCTATAACATTCTAGCACGACATCTCCTATTATTCAAAAACGGTAAATAAACTAGTACTTGGAAATATATTTGAAAAAAAAAAAACAGAGAGAGAGAGAGAGAGAGAGAGATTCACCTGAGAGATAATTTTCACTTAAATCCAACACTTGAAGTTCCGCCAGAGGAAGGAATAAAGAGGCGTTAATAACCCAAGCTCCCAGGTCGGGATCCCGTGTATTATTCAGATATAGCCAAGCCACTCGCGAAGTGGTGTTGTCAAACACCACGCCTTCCCAGCCAAAACAGTTGCTGCCGTTGCCGTCATGCCATGATGAAAGAGAAGACCCGTTCGGGCTGTTGAAGGCGGCCTTGATGCCGAGCAGCGCATTCCTCTCTTCTTCCAGGCACCCCATGCCTCCACTCCCCATCACCACCAGCAACGCCCATGTCCACCACATACACCCTATAAGACACTTCATGTTTGTATATCCTATGGTGTGTTTTGTGCCACCTGCATCTGCTTCTTCTGCTTCACCATATACTTGATTTATATACGCAGAGTCTTCCCATTTTGAGCGATTAACACGGCCGGACTATTGGCAAAGTGAAGTCTGCTGGGGCCAATCCCCCCTAACCTGGGATGGACGTTGTTGACTTGACCCAGAACTTCTAGAGAAGAGAAAGATGAAGACTATAAAATGAGTTGCATAAAATGATAAAAGAACGATTTTGAGCAATTCAGCAGAAAATGTTACATGATTTCACCCCAAGTTATGAAAGAAAAATCTCCCTTCACAAAAGAAAAAAAAATAATATTAATAGATGAGATAAATTACCAAGATTTGATGCTACTAATTTTTAGGACATGGGTTGTTCTATCAAGAAATGTCGAATAAATGAGTAATTGTTTGGGTTTGTTGAAGGACGAATATGACAATTTCAATCGATTTGATGGAGCAATTGAGACAATATCAATATTATAATTAATTTGAAGTATCAATGAATGAAAAATCAATTAACTCTCGGTATTTAAAATGATATAAAAAATATAATTTTAAGCTCGTGCAAAGCAGATGTCTTACTAGTGTTAAAATCTTTTTAAGCAAACTTATTCGAGTTGTTTAAGGCGGACTTGATATTGAACAGGGCATTCTTCTCTAGTCTATCCTTCTAACAACCTTATCGGCTAATAAATGAACTTATAGTCTTCCGTGGGTCATAAGAATATACACGCTAAATTGAATCCGGACCATTAAAAATAATGGACCCCATGGATCTGAAGGTTCAAATTCGATTTAGTATATATATATTAAGTTCATGAAATATTTGCTCATGGCCACTATTAAATAAACTTACGGTCTTACGTGGATCATGAGAAATTATGATGTGAGCATATACACACACCCACACAATAAATTGAATTTGGATCATTAAAGATAAGGGACACCATGGATTTGAAGGAGACTCGATTTAGCATATATATTAAGTTCATGAAATATTTACTCATGGCCTGGGGTTTATATGGTTTTTTGGCTAGAAAAGATTTGAACATTTGGTATGGGTATTTCTCTGGATTCAACTAGTGTTATCTCTTTGGCTTAAGGAGATAGACAAATGGCAAAGCCCGCAAAACACAATTGCATTCTCTCCTTATTTTTTACCTCCCTTTCACAGTGATTCATCGGCAAAAACTAACCTTCCCAATGATTTAGCGAACTTGATAGGTGGATGATGGTGCTCAATAATGCTACACTTCGGAAAACTAAACACCAATTAGTGGTCTCCTTTAAGGGTTTGGGGGCAGAGATCAAAAAAAAGAAAAAGCAAGAAAAGAAGAGAGAGTTGTGCGAAAGAAAAGGGGAGAGCCAGGGGACAAAAAAGAAAAGGAGGATGCGGTTGAAAAATGAAGAGAAAAAAACTAAAGGAAACGAAAACGAAGAGAGAATCCAAAGTAGTTGAGAGTCAAAAAAAAAAATTAAGAAAAATTACTGTGGACACCTAATTACTCCATCATCTTAATATATATATATATATATAAATGTTCAGTTTTCTTATGTATAGTTATTCTCTTTTTTGCTTCTAGAAATGAATTGTAAGGAAAACCTCTCCGAAGTAATGCTCCTTATTTTCTTTGCATAAATCTATGACTCAATTTTATTATTTTACCTACACTAATTAATTCATGAGACCAATTTCATATGCAGTCTGCATCATTAGACTGAAAAGAAAGAAATTCAACAAACAGACGATTTAAAGAGAAATAATAACTTACCAACTTTTAAGGGAAATTACCGTTGACACCTAAATCTTTACCCAAAAATCGTATCTGCATTTTCATGAAATCCAGCTATCATATTCAGAGATAATTTGACCCCTAATAAAAGTACATTTGTAATCCTCCATTTTCAATCTCTATGGTACTCTTTCGCATTTAAAATTGCAGACCCTGCAAATTCTTGTGAACCGTCCAGTTACATGACCCGACCCGACTCTGAATTTTCCGCGGCAAATTTAAACGGGAATTCTAAGTCCTTACGAGTTACCGCTCCCTCCGGGGGATCGCAATGGTCGACTTAAGGCCACTTTCCACACAGCATTCCTACGCGTGAATGAAGGAAATTAGCAGTGCGAAAACGCAGAGGAACCGAAGGGAAAAGCCGGAAATCGGGGAATTCTGGGTAAAAAAGGAGGTCAAAAGTGGACACGGCGGAGAAAATCCAGCACCCGCTCATAATGACCATATCATGAGCAAAGATTTAGGGTAAAAAGTAATAAGATCATAAAAAGCAGGAAAATCCGGGCCGAAGGGAGGAGGCTTTAGTCAAGCATTCACACGGTCACATCCCGGTCGTCACGTATAGAGCTAGTGGCCTATTGGGTCAGAAAAGAAAACAAATTAGGTAACTTTTAAGCAAAGATTTAGCGCTATGTCTATATAGAGCTAGTGATCGGTCTAAGATGTTTCTCCGACTTTGCAAAATTTCATGGAGTTTCTTTCTCAGTTGCACTTTATATCATTCATATCTTAAATTTTCAGCATGCATAAGACAAAAAGGAATCACTTTATTCATAAAAAAATAAAAAATGAAAAGAAAGCATGTTTATTCTACATTTCATGTAGAAATTGCTAATGGCTACATTGTGACTTTTGCATTCTAGACTATTAGATAGTATGACAGTCTAACACATGTTCTTAAGGCAATGAGAGCGCACGCCATCATATAGTATATGTGTTCTTAGGGCAGCAGAGCATTACTTCCAAGCAAATAATAACATTCACACCTATTAAACCAGTTCAGCGATGAAAAAGTCAACCTAAAGATTGAAGTTTGATACTCAAGAACCCACGAAGTTAGTGAAATGATATGGAGAGTTTGATGTTTTTGGAGACAAGAGAAATCCAATCTAACTCAAAGATGGCTTGGAAATTGCGAAGTACTTTCTTGAGAAAATAATTAATTCTAGAGAATGACACCTTGCTCTATAAGGGCTTCTTTTCTCCTAGGAGGATCTATTCCTTTTTATTTATCACCCGAGTATGTGTAATATATGCATGAACAAATGGTATCTAAAAAAATAATTTAAATCATTTTGTTACAAAATATTTGAATTATTAATTATGAAAATAAATTATTGATAAAAATAAACAATAAGAGCTCTATCTATAAATATTTATGAAAAGAGAAAGGAAAACAAAGCTTAATTAATGTTAATAGTTAACCAGATAGATTTAATCCCATTATTCCACTTGGAACAAAAGCACAAGTAGAGAGATACACTAGATCTAGATAGAGGAAATTAAATTATACTATCGAAAAAAAAAAAGAAAAAGAAATGATCTGTTATCTAAGTAGGAGAACAAGCCTTGGAAGCAGAATTTCAAGTAGTCCTCACACGTTAAGCGTAGATTCAGAGTTGCATCAAGAGTATACGTTAATTGTTACTCACGAAGAGGCATTCACCTTTGAGCCAATTACAATTTCTGCCCTCGAGATGATACTAATTATATCGACATTTTGTGTGCCGGATAACGTGAAAATGTCAAATCCGGTTCACTTATTAAAGCCGATTGGAGTCTCTTGCATCATTTAATATATCAATATATCCATGCAATAACCTCGCACACACGAAAGACTCCGACTTAATCAAACAAATAAGAGAAGGGAAATTATATAAATATAAGTCCCGTTGAAATATTGTAAAATGAACAACATGAGATTTTATTTTATTTTATTCCTTTTGTTTGAACGATGAGATATTTTCTAGAGGATTCATCAACTATTTGCATTTCATAGACACAAAATGCAAAATTATTTCAGGCAAAGACAGAACCATCAAGGGAAAGATTGTTCCTCCTACCCCAATGAGCATAATCGCAACAATCAACGTCAATTCTTCTCTCGAAAGTCACAACTCTTGGATAATCATAATTTACATTTGCAGATCACGATTATTTTTCTTGATTTACAAGAAGTTGGTGATATGGACCCGAGCAGGTCCTTAAGAGGCTCAAGGAGGAAACGGGTGGGAGATTCATCTAGGGGTGAGAGATCCCGCGCTGTCTTCCATATGTCCTTTCTGTCGGAAAGACAAAGATAGATAGGGAATTAGAGGGCTTCACAGCAAGGAAGGTAGACTCCACGTCAAAGAAAGTTTGTTTGCACTGGCTACCACCGGATAGGCTGGTATAGTAGCCACCCACGCCTAAGATAAATGAAGGTGAGTGAAAGACCCACTGCAAAACTAGCATGCCTTGTGGCACTGTTCTCAACCATAGGCTTGGTCTGTACAATGCCATTATTTTTCTTGATTCACAAGAAGTTGGTGATAGTGATGAGGCCCAATCCTGGAGCAACGGCATATTAGATAGGTATCGTCGCATGCCTTTACTCTTTTTTTAGTTATTTATATTTTTTTCGTTTTCATTCCACACTATAGCCTATTACTAGAATAGATAAAAATGATTTTTTTTTCTCTCTTTAATGATTTAATTGCTTTTACTCGACCCTCGCATGACTTTGACTTTTTAATCTATTTTTCCTCCCTAGATACTATGAAATAATATTTTTTCAATGTTTTATTAAATAGTTGGCAATCCCAATTAACCCCCATAGGTGAAAATTAGGAACATCCGAATATATTATCTACTCGGTCTTACTATTTCAACATATTAAACTAAATATAGAAAAAGCATTAGCCAAATAACCTAGTAATTTTATGGATTATTATTAGATATATAGTCGATGTTAAAACCTCAATGCACATTTACCGTCAATGAGTGGCGTATATATTTAGAGTGATTTTTTGTAAGTGAATTCTTCCATTTGTTAACTCTTAATCATGAATGTGCAAACTATTTTCTATTTTGAAAATAGATATAATAAAATTTTTATTTAATATAATGATGAGGATTTTTTTTTTTTTTTAATGATGGGGAGTTGACAGGTGGCCTATATATTGCTGCCTCATGTTTTCAATATGTATATCTTTTTTCTTTTTCATTTATAAACAATAATCTATTACCAAAATAAAGAACAATTTGTCCATTTATATGGATGTCCCTCCACCTCGTATAACTTTCACTTTTTTCTTTTAAGATATTTTTTTGATCAGATTTTTTTTTTCTTTTTTTTGAGATTTCAAGTGGCCTGTTTTGGAAGCCACGATTAGACCCCTTTCCTCTCTCTTTATTGTTTTTTCAGGTAATTGTCTCCAAAGTCGTTGTCATCAAAAGGAGCAGACGTGTTACTCAAGAAAACGCGTTCACCTTTGAGCAAATTTTGGCTTCAACATCGAGGAAACTTATACAAATGTGCACCCAACAAACTTTTGAGCCCACTTATCTTTCTCTGTCCTACCTAAAATAGTACTAAGTATATAAATCTTTTAAAAATCAGTGCACCAAATGAGGTGAAAATTTATTATGGAACCTTAAACTATGTTCATTTAATTACCAAATTCTCTAGACTTCCGAGGAAGATGAAAAATTAAAAACAAAATTTATCTAAGAAGGCTACCACACTATTTTCCTTGTCACACTCCATCCGTCTTAATATACATAAATGTCCAGTTCTCTTATGTATAGCATTGCTCTTTTTTGCCTCTAGAAATGAGTTGCATCTGTTAATTAGGAAAATCTTGGTGAGTATTGCATTTTATTTACTTTGCATAAATCTTGACTCAGATTTAGAATTTCACCTATACTAATTAATTCACGAGACCAATTTCGTATGCAATTTGGATCTTTAGACCAAAAAGAAAAAGAAATTCGACCAAGGGATGATTTAAAGCAAAACATTTACTTAATAATATGTAAGATTAATTACCGTCGACACATAAATTTTCATCCAAATATCTCATTCGCATTTTCATGAAATTTAACAATTAGATTCACCGATAATTTGATCACTAACAAAAATACATTCATAATCCCACATTCTCTATCTGTATTGCATTCTTTCACATCTAAAATTGCGGACCTGATTGAGAATTTTTGTGAACCACTCGTTACACGACTCGATCCTAAATTTTTTGTGGTGAATTTAAACGGGAATTCTTATGAAGGTCCTTTTCGCTCCACCTTCTGGCTGACCGAAATGGTCGACCTGGGGCCACTTTCCACACGGCATTCCTGCGTGTGTGAATGAAGGAAATCAGCAGCGTGAAAACACACAAAGGAACAAAAAAGTAAGGAGCAGGAAAGAACCCGGCTGAAGGGAAGCTTTAGTCAAGCATTCATAAAGTCACGGCTCGATCATTACGTATAGAGCTAGTGGATGAGAAAAGAAAACCGAACGAGATACTAGCCAGAAACACATTACATGTTTTAGTTAGCAGTTAAAAATTATTAAAATTTCTGTTTTCTGCAATGTCGAGTAAGACTCTAATATGATTATTCTATATTCTAATGAGCATTTCAATTTAGTTTGATTTTATTCATTCTATTTAGTTATATTATATTTTGATTTTTATATGGATGATATAACAATAAGTTAAATTATGTAATTAAATATTAGTGATGATATAAAAAGTAATCTAAATGAATTAGTAAAAGAAATGAGAGAAAAAGTCTTATTTGATGAATTTAAAAACGAAATGGAGAATTGTATTGTTGAATTTATATTAAGATATCTATTATCTAATATAAATTCATATAAGAGCAGTGCGAAAAAGAAAACATGAACAGAAACCAATAGAAAACAAAAATCGAATAAGGGATAGGCCTCGTACATGCATTGTTACTACCGAAGTCATCCCCGGTATTATGGTCGCACTGCTGCCCATTTGTAGTGAACACATCTAAATCAAATTCCTCTACTACATCGAAACATCTCATTATGTCGTTCAAAGTTGTTGCGTTGCTATCGTGATTGCCTTAGAGGATAACTACTAAATTAACATAATTAAGATGATTCCATCGTGTTACTAAATTCGATCACTTGGGTTTCCTTGTTAAGAGTGCTTCCATTCTTAGAGCAGCGGTATTGAAGTTTTCTTTTTTAGCAATATTTACTTATCACCAAGTCCTAGAAAATCAATGAGTTCTTGCATGAGTTTTTCTATTTCATTTTCCTGCCACGTTGGTGCAGCCCCTGTTCAAACGAGAACGGTCAGTCTATTGATGACTGAGTTTAGTGAACTTGATAGGTCGATGATGGTGCTCAATAATGCTACACTTTGGAAAACTAAACACCAATTAGTAGTCCCCATTAAGGGTTTGGGCAGAGGAAAAAAAAAAGGCAAGAAAAGAAGAGAGAGTTGTGCGAAAGAAAAGGGGACAGCTAGGGGACAAAGGAGAAAAGGTGCATTATGGTAAGGATGTGGTCGGAAAAATGAGGAGAAAAAAACGTAAATGAAGAGAGAATCCAAAACAACCCAAAGACAAAAAAAAGAAATTCAGAAAAATTACTGTTTAAACCTAAATTACTCCATCATCTTAATATATACAAATGTCCAGTTTTCTTATATATAGTATTGCTCTTTTTTTGCTTCTAGAAATGAGTTGCATTGTGTTAATTAGGAAACCCTCTCCAAGTACTGCCGCTTATTACTTTGCATAAATTGTGACTCAAATTTAGAATTTTACCTACACTAATTAATTCATGAGACCAATTTCATATGCAGCATGCATCATTAGACCAAAAAGAAAAAATTTCACCCAAGGGATGATTTAAAGAAAAAAAGAAACTTATCAACTTTTAAGGAAAACTACTGTTAACACCTAAATTTTCGTCCAAAGTCGTATTAGCATTTTAATGAAATTCAGCTATCAAATTCACCGATAATTTGACCTCATTCTCTCACATTTAAAAATTGCGGACCCTGCGAATTCTCGTGAACCAACCAGTTGCACAACCCCACTCTGAAATTTCGGCAACAAATTTAAACGGGAACTCTTAAATCTTTAGGGCGTGTTTGGTAACGCTTTTGTTCACAGAACAATTTCGATAAATTTATTCTTTTTATTTTGTTCCCGGGAACAATTTTTAAGCATTTTAAATTGTTTGGCAACTATCCAAAATTTCAATTCCCATAATAGAATTGCTTTTGGTACCGTGTTCAAAATTTATACTGTAAATTATTTTCTTTTAATTTTTAAATAATTTTATTACTTTCTTATTCTTCTTTTTTTTCTTCCTTTCTTTCTCCTATTCTTCTTCTTCAAGTTGCCGATTGCCAGCCTTGGGATGACCTACGACCCGATCGGACAAGGGCCGGCGAGCTCACCAAAGCGTCATCGGCCCTTGGCGAGGTTGGCCCTCGTTGACCAAGCCTTGCCCGGTAGTTGGGTGAGGCTCGGCGAGGCCGAGCCTGGCGATGACCCGGGCAAGCTCGGCCTCGCCGAGATCTAGGCGAGGCGCTTGCCCAACCATGGCTCGGGCGAGCCTCGCCGATGGCTGGGGTTGCCTCCGACGAGCTTGCGGATCGGTTGTTGGCAACCAGCGGCGGTGGGCGGCGAAGGGTGGATGGCGGCGGACGGCAACCGTAGCGGTGGCAGTAGATGAAGAAAAAGAAAAGGGAAGAAGAACAAGAAAATAAAAAATAAAAAAAATAAAAAGAGAAAATATGGGCTTCATTCTAGAATTGTTCCCGGTAACAAGAATCAATTTTTTTTTTTTTATTCTTGATTTTGTTCCAAATCTAATTCCGAGAACAAAAAAATAGAAATTTGTTCTCGGGAACAAAAATTTTACCAAACACATTTATGTTCCAAATATACTCCCATAAACAAAATAATAGAAATTAGCACTATTTGGCTAGTTACCAAACAGGCCCTAGGCCTACCTAATATTTTCTCACTTCATACAATCTCGTGATGTTTAGAGAGAGAGTAACAGAGACACCGAGGAGAGAGGAGAGGCAAGAGGACTTTGCCTCTCTTGACAAGTGGGCCCGCGTAGAATATGTGGCGATCAGCAAGTGGCTGGGGCATTTGTTAACTTGGAGTGCTAAGCCTACCCAATAATTTCTCGCTTCATACAGCCTTGTGATGTTTAGAGAGAGAGAGAGAGAGAGACTCTGAGGAGAGAGGAGAGGCAAGAGGACTTTGCCTCTCCTGACAAGTGGGCTTGTGCAAAACATGTGGCAATCAGCAAGTGGCTAGTGAGTTTGTTGACTTGGAGCGCTAAGCCTACCCAAAATTTTCTTGCTTCATACAACCTCGTGATGTTTAGGATATGTTTGGTTCGGCATTTTAAAAGCCCATTAGGAAAATGCAAGACAGTTTAGTCTAAAAAACTTTGGATACATGCAAAGACCGTTTGGTAAATTATGTTTTAAGAAATAACCTTGAGAGAAATGCTAGTTGATAGAAAATACATTTGAAAAGCCCTTTAGGTGAGTAATATTAAATTTTTAATTTTTATTTGTTTAGAACTGAAAAAAATATATGTGCAACTTTTTAAATATAAATTTTGATAAAAAATGCTAAAAAAAATCAAATATATATATGCTAAAAATTCAAATATATATAATTTTTAAAAAGACCAAGGCGGCGGGTGTTCAATATGAAAAAAATAATTAAGCTCCATGATTTTTTCGTACACAAGCGTTGGGTGCTCTTGGCTTATGAGTACATGATGGAAGGGGGAGTGCAATTTTTGTTTTGAGAATTGATGCCACTAGGGTCACTATTTGAGATGCGGCCCACTTTACACGTCGTCTAATTGGAATTATAAGAATCTTTCTCTTTATAAGTTGAAGGCTTGTCATTTCCAAGAGAAAAAGCTAAAGGCTTGTTAGTCAAAAGAAGAAAAGACTTAAAATTGGTCCATGACCTTTCCCTTACAATGAGTAAGAAATTTTTAGAGCCAAACATCACCAAATAAAGGTGTCATAAAGATCATGACTTCCAATGAACCATTGATCATGTACTGATCCAAAAGTCAACACACATGAAACCCCAAACAATCTTGACCTCTTGATCGATGTGTGCAAGATCCATCCTTACATGGTTTAAATCCTTTTCTTTTGGCTGGCGTGCTTATTTAAATTCTAATAAAATTGCGAAATTAAGAGATTAGCACGTTTGCTCCAAAATTGGTGGCATAACTTCTAAAAAACAAATTCCTAAAATTACATCGATGATATTCCTTACTCAAAAATCCATTGTGGCATTAATTTAATATTAAATCACCAATGTGATTTGCTAGGAATCAATGTCACATAGGAATTCTCGGTAAAAAAAAATTATGTAACTTAAGTGATTTAATTTTAAAAAAATATGATATTTAAATGTTTGCTTTAAAAGTTTTAACATTATTTGTGTCCTTATAATGTCCAATTTTATTAAGCAAGTGATGGTGACCAATGGCTGCCATTGCGCAACCCTCGCGGGAACCAAGCGAGGGCCGCTTGAGCTATGAGACCCAAGCGACAGTCGCTCGGGTCACACACTACCTGGGTTCAACACACGAGGGCCGCGAAGGTGGCATGATGTCGGGCGACTCAACCAACGGCCGCTGGTGCCAAATTTGGCTTATTGACAACCGTAGCCCTTCACTAAACCGTGCGAAAGGTTGGTCCTTTTTTTTATAAAAAAAAAAAAATTACATATATTTGATTATTTGGAATATATATGCTTTTTTAGCCTTTTTTTAGCATTTGAAAATGGGTGAGGATAGTTTTGAGAAAAAAATTGAGTTTCAGTATTTGGTCAAATACGAAAGCTTAACTAATATTAGGCTTTCAATCTTTTCAATACTAATTTTCACTTAAAACCTATTTCAAAATGATTGTCAAACAGTTCAACTTTTTTCGAAAGAGTTTTAGAGACTGAAAGCTCATTAGAATGCTGAACCAAATGCACCTGAAGGGGGCGGTGATTAGGAGGTGGAGCAAGATGGAAGGAGGGGGTGACGTGGAGGACGGGGATGGACAGCGAGAGAAGGAAAAAGCGAGTAGAGATGAGGAAGCGGCCACGTCACCCGCTGCTGAGATCGCTCATTGAGGGGACCAATTACCACCACCCCTTATGATTCTCTTCCTCTTTTTTCCCCTTTTCTTTTATTATTAAATGAACTAATTATAATAAAAAGGGAAACGTTATTGGTTTGGATCATTGTCAATCATAAAGAAATTAGCAACATAACGTGGTGAATAGGCAAATGGGAAACGATATAATGAGAAGTTGAACAAATGAGTAGCGTTGGAAAATAGGAAGTTTGAGAATTCTATCATTACATATAAATATTACGACATGATAGATATAGATGTATCTATGGAGCACTACTAGCTCAACGTACCTAGTCAAGCACCAAAATAGAAGTATTCACTAAACTAGTGATTGCACATTTTATTAATCAAGAATCATCGGTTTACCGATGCGTCAGTTTGGATAGTTTTAAAAATTTGAATTTGGGAACAAATCTATTTTTGTTGAGTAAAAAATCAAAATCTAATATTAAAAAGCATAAAAAAAAAAAAAAAAAAAAGCTCCACAAAAGCATATACTGGTCGAGTGATTATATTATTGTTTTGTTTTTTTTTTTTTTTTAAATCTAAAACAAGCTTCAAAACTGATTCAATTAAGGAATTCTTCTCTTAGAATTGGGAACTGAACTACTACAAAGCTAATTAGAGTTCACCGTACTGGCAAGTGAACCGTTTCTCTCCAAAACCGGACTTCAACCATGCTCGGTGCTCAACCCCTCCTATTAATTCATTAGAAGTACAACACTTTGGCTCAAAATTGGATGTACTCTAATGTGTCCAGAATCAAGTGAGCTGCTGGTACAACCTGGAAAATGCTCTTGAAAATGCAAACCGGATTGAAAAGTGCAAGTTCCGAGTGTATCATATTCATATATGCACATGACCGGCGACAAATTCGGAGGCATATTGCACTTTGATCCCCCGTCGATCTTTGCGCAGTACCAAATTAATCAACCCAATAAGTGGATGATGATTTCGAACTTTTAACCGCTCTT
Source organism: Eucalyptus cladocalyx (assembly GCA_017140615.1). Classification (NCBI taxonomy): domain Eukaryota; kingdom Viridiplantae; phylum Streptophyta; class Magnoliopsida; order Myrtales; family Myrtaceae; genus Eucalyptus; species Eucalyptus cladocalyx. Next base: position 4,983,743 of record CM029517.1, on the reverse strand, counting down.
GCGTGAAGCTGGACCATGTCGGAGAGCTGAAAAGAAAGGAAATAGAAATATGCTAAGCGCATCTACATTCTACACCAAGATGCTGCCTCTAATGTCGATCCAGTGATCTTAGGGTAAAATATGTCCCTAATGTCCAGTCAAAGAAATATACAAACATTTCATTTGAATTCAATCGGATGTTGCAACATTGTCCTAAAATTTGACAATCATTAAAGAATTAGTCAAACGACAGAAATAGATTCAGTGGTTAGTCTGATCTGTACAATATGTGAAGCAGACAAACCTCTCCTTATCAATAAAACATTCATCTATCGGTGTAGATCAGTTCGAGTAAATGAACAACTTCATTGCCACTAGCCGAATTCTAGCATTCTGTTGATAGTCAAACTGATCTAAAGAGAAGCACGCATCCACAAAGGTTCCAATACTGAGCAATGGCTCGATCTCAACATCCTGCTGGCCCTCACCTCTGGTTGGTGAAGGTTGCCGGCGCTCACTTAGACGTTGGCAATCTCGTTGGCCATCGCCACTGCTCGCTGGCAATGGGGCGGCGGCCACTAGCCTCTATTTTTGCTTCTTTTTTTTTTAAATCTAAATTTGCAAACTAATTTAATCTAAATTTAAACTGTACTTGGGCAAAAATATCCCTAATTGATGGAATTTTTTGCTGGCCAACGAGCCGACAAGGTTAAGCCTTTGTTTGAAATAGCTATAACTACTCAGGCCCTTCTTTGAGATTATGGTCACTTCAAACCCTTCTATGAAACAATGTCCATTTTAAGTCATTCTTTGAGAAAATAATGGCACTTTAGACCCTCATTTGAAATTTTCTCATATATATATAGAGAGAGACTAAAAGAGGAGGGAAATGGAAAGAGAGAAAAAAGGAAATAAAGAAAAGCAAAAAGAAAAAGAAAATGGGTAATCAATCTAGACCATGCACTGGTCCATGTGCCAAGATATTAAACTTTTAAGAGGTGACTTTACAATACCCACTACATATGGAGGATCTTAATCCGTTAAAAAATGTTAAGTTGTACTTGAGTATGAATTTGTAATCTCTAATATATCGTTTGATTCATAATGGAATCTACCGTTGCTCTTCTCATGGATATATAGGTTATTTGAACTAAATCACATAAATTTGATCCATTTGCATATATTTTCTTCTTCTATAACTGTTTCTTTGTATTCGATCACCTTTTTTGCACAGCACTAAATGTGAATTTTCCTGTCTAGTGTGCTATGTTGACCTTGCAATCAGTAAGGGGTATTCTGGTTCTCTTGCATGTCTGGATGCATAATGGGTGGACTGGCATTTTGGATTCATTTGTTTTCTCCTATTGGCCATGAGTCCATGTGTCTAAATACATAAAGATGTTTGGTAGAGGTAAATTGAAAACCAACGTAAGAAATTCAAATAATTATAGGAGAAGAAAAAAAGAAAACAGAGAAAATGATGATAATGAGAGAATCGATATGGAAAATTAAATATAATCTTTTGATAAAATGTGATGTTCTTTTCTCTCTCTCTTTTTTTGATAGATATATGGGCTGAATCTGAAAATTATATCGTTACCCTCCTAATTCCTTTTCATGGTGCAATTTAATCACTAAGGCAATAAATCCAGGATGCAAACCTACCCCCCAAGGGGGTTTTAATACGGGTAAGCTTATCAGGTTACCCTCCGTTAACCCAAGAGGGACCTGATTGAGCGGGGAGCCTTTTAAGGACCTGCTCAGGTCCTACTTTTTTACATGTAGAACCCCACGCGAGGCCGAATCACGGGTCGTTTTGTATCCGACCAACGATAGATTTTTTCACGAGGGGGATCTTCCTCGGGGGTTTCACCCCAGGGGCTTCGATTCCCTTGGGTTTGCTTCCCCTCACGGCCCTTAGGCGGCACCGTGAAGGAGCAGTTTAAGGTCCTGCTCAGGACCAAAAGAAGCAAACCTATCGTGGCCTATTTAATACATAATTATCACTCACATTGTTGAGTTGGATAATTCAATTTGCTAGCCTAAAATTATGCAGTTCTTTTTTTATTTTCTAATTTTGAGATAGGGTACAAAAAATAAAAGAAATAAAGACATTTCGGTCCACTTTCAAACGGGTGCCCCTCAAGTCAACTTTGCCGAGCTACAAATTGCAAACGCACTAATGCTATCATACGTCATTGTTTACTAAGTTAATTCCATTTTTCTTCTAATTCATCGAAAAAAGACCACGATAGTCGCTACCGCCGCCGCTACGAAGACCTACTCAGGTAGTTGACCACAGCCTTAACGTCAAGCAGTGCACTCCCCTCTTCTTCCAAGAACCCCATGCTTCTCCTCCCCATCAACGGAAAATTGTCCAAAAAATCCTAAACCTATTGCACTTTTACCAATTCAATCCTAAACCTTTTAATTTTGCCAATTGAGTCCTAAACATTTTCACTTCTTGCCAATTCAGTCGATCCGGCCAATTTTGGTCGGAAAATGCTGACGTGGACGCCAGCGGTGCCATGTAGGACTCAGGAGCTAATGTGGACAATTTTTAATACTTTTTAAATAATTTTTTGATTTTTTTGATTTTGTTTCTGTTTTTTCTCTTTTTTTTTTTGGCTTTCTTGGCTTTTTCTAGTGGCCGGCCACCAGCCATAGGCAACGGCCGGCCACCAGCCACAACCGGCTAGCCGGCCTCCCCCCCCCCCCCCACGTACAAGACTCGGCCGAGCGAGGAGCCCCGGCGAGGGGAGCCTCGCCCGGGCCAGGTGGTCTCGCTGGGTGTCGGCCGGGCGAGGCCGCCCTAGCCTGGGCGAGAGCCGGCCTAATAGATCTGTGAGGGGAGCCCTCACCGGGCTCGCCCTCACCCTTGGTCGAGCGACGGCAACGATTTTGCATTAAGCAGACAACGACATGGGGCTGGAGATTGAGAAGTTACTGACGAGGAGGGCAACGACGCCAATCATGAACAACAAGGAGAAGAAGAAGACGGCGGGAAAAAGGAGACCCAAGAACAATCGAAGCAGTATGGACAGATTCCCGCTCTCACTCATCACTCGGCATCGCCGTCGCCCGACTAGGGGCAAGGGCCGGCCTCGCCAGATCTGGTCTGGGCAAGGCCGACACTCGCTTGGGCAAGGGCGAGCCCCGGCAAGGGCTCCCCTCGCCAAATCTAGCAAGGCCGGCCCTCGCCCGACCGGGCCTTGCCTGTGGTGGGCGAGGCCAGCCAGCTGGCTATGGCCAGTGGCCGGCCATCGCCTGTGACCGGTGGCCGGTGGTCGGCCACTGGAAAAGGCCAAGAAAGCCAATATATATATATTAAAAAATTATTAAAAATTATTCACATCATCCCTCCGGCGATCTACGTGACACCACCAAAGATCCACATCAAGATTTTCCAGCCAAAATTGGCCGGATGGACTAAATCGACAAGAAGTGAAAATGTTTATGACTAATTAAGAAAGTTAAAAGGTTTAAGACTAAATTGGCAAAAGTGCAATAGGTTTAGGACTTTTTAGACAATTTTTCCCCCATCAACACCAGCAATTCGCCGTCGACCTAACTCAGAATTTCTTGAGAAGAAAAAGATGAAGATTATAAAATGAGTATTATAAAATGATAAAATAATGATTACTAGCAAATCAGCAAGAAAATAAGTTACGGTAGTTTCACCCAAGTTATGAATAAAAATATAGGCCAATTCAGTCATTATGAAATAAAACTAAACAAGTCCTTCATGGAAATTCAATATTTGACAATGACCACGAGGGTGTGAACTTAATTGGAAATCTATTTAGCTTATTGTGTGGTCGTGGGATCACCTACGACTTAAATGGATGTGATCCGTTACATTGAACTACACTATATGAGGACTTTCTATCTAAAGATATGAATATTTTGTATTGGCATTTTTTTCTAGATGTTTAAATTCAAACTCAACTAATGTCGCATCTTTGCCTCGAGGAGAGAAAATTGAAAACACAATTATATTCTCTCTAGTGATTTCCCTCCCTTTTCATAAGTGATTTTATTAGCAGAAATCAACCTTTCAAATAATCATAATTTTATATAGTACCTTCAAGAATTTATCAACATCATATAAGTCATGTCATTATGATGTAATTCGTCATTCGTTGATGTGATTCCTGTACTTATTTAAAATTATCGCCAAAAGGTAGTCCTATAATTTTAATTATCTTTCTCGACCAAATCTAACGACATAGAATGGACAAATTGATAACTGCAAATATATCCAAATGATACATGATTGAGAGGGGAGACGAAGCGGAGTGGGGCGGTGATTCCATCGAGGGTTTGGGGAAATTTTGGGGGTGCGCAGTGCGCACGGCGGAGCAAGATAGAAGGAGGGGATGACGTGGAGGGCGCGGGTTGGACAGGGAGCAAAGGTGGGATTGGATGGCTCGGTAGAGATGAGGAAGAACGAAAACCGGGGCCCACTTCTCTGACGCTCTCTCTCCTCTTTCTCTCTTTTGTCCCCTCCCCTCATATGGGCCACGTCACCCACTGCTGAGATCTCTCGTTGAGAAACCAATTGCCAGTTGCCACCACCCCTTTTGATTTTCTTGATTTTCTTTCTCTTTTTTTTTTCCCCTTTTCTTTTATTATTAAATGAATTAATTATATTAAAAAGAGAAATATTATTGGTTTGGGTCGTTGTCGATCATAAATTTTAGAAAAAGAAATTAGCAACACGACGTGGCGAATGGGGCAGTGGGAGATGATATGATGGAGAGTTGAACAAATGAGTCGACCTTGGAAAATAGAAAGTTAGAGAGTCCTTTCATTAAATATATATATAAGGGCACTGTTAGCTCAATCAACGAACATAATCAAGCCTCAAGACAGATGCATTGGCTCAATTAGTGATTGCACGTTCTATTAGTAGGAATCATTAGTTTTTTGATGCGTGGATTTGGATGATTTCAAAATATTGAATTCAGAAACTGACCTATTTTTATTGAGTAAAAATCAAAATCTAATAATGAAAAGCAAAAACAGCACCATTTCAATACAAAAGCATTACTGGTCAATTGGTTATGTTATTATTATTATTATTATTATTATTATTATTATTATTATTATTTCTAAAACAAGCTTTAAAACTTATTCGATCTGGGAATTCAACCGTTGGAACCGAAAACTGAATTGGCACTAAGTTAAATATAGGCTCACAGTATCAGGAACTAAATCATTTCTCCCCAAAACCAGACTTCAATCGCGCCCAATGCTCAACCCCACCTATTAATACATTAGAAGTACAAAACTTTGGCTCAAAATTGGATGTATTCTCATGTGTCTAAAATCAAGTGAGCTGCTGGTACAACCTGCAAAATGCTCTTGAAAATGCAAACCGGTTTGAAAAGTGCGAGTTCCTTGTATATCATATTCATATAATGCACATGACAGGCGACAAAGTTGGTAGTGTATTACCGCCTGTCAAAGTTGGTAGTGTATTACCCTTTGATCCCCATTCAATCTCTGCGTATAACCAAACTAATCAACCCGGCAAAGTGGACGATAGTGTCGAACTTTAACCACTTTTGCGTGAAGCTGTACGATGTCGAGAGCTTAAAAAGAAGGAAATAGAAAGATGTTAAAGCGCAATCAAGATGCTGTCCGAGACACTGCCAACAAATGTCTACATTGTTGACTAAATTGCTGTTTTAGTATTATATGAGGGAGTGGTCTACAAAGCCTTGTGTCTCTGCGTAGAGATCATATACACCACCTACATATCTTAAGAAGGAAACAAGACAACCCAAAGACAGAATTTGGGTTGTGTTGTTTACCTGACCAAACGAGGAACTACAGAAGTAGATGATGACGGCATGAGAAGTTCCTATTTAAAGCCATTTTTAACACCGGCAAAACAGAAAGGAGATAAGGTTTTGGAAATTACAAAATAACTTGCAAGGGAACACGAAAGGCGCTGAGTAGCATTAAGGCTAGATCGAGAAACTTCAAACAAAGTCAAAGGGCGAGTCGAGATCATGCACTCTCGCATCTGCTCATGCCCAATAGACAAAAAATGACAAAGCAGTGATCTTAAGGGAAAATGTCTATCTTATGTCCAGTCAAAGAACTATACAAACATTTCATTTGAATTCAATTGAATATTGCAACATTGTCCTAATATCTGATAATCAGAAAAGAATTAGTCAGATGACAGAAACAAATTCAGCAGTTAGTCTGATCTCTATGATATTTGAAGCAGACAGACCCCTGCTTATAAGTTGAATGTATCAGAGTAGATCAGTTCGAGTAAATGAACAACTTCTTTGCCACTAGCCGGATGCCAGCATTCTGTTGAAAGTCATAGTGATCCAAAGAGAAGCAAGCATCCACAAAGGTTCCAGTACTGAGAAAGGGCTCCATCTCCTCCACAGTACACTGACTAAAGACAAGTTTTTCTGAACTGCCGGAAGATTCTTTTCGGTATATCTCCGTCTCGTATCTTGGGACATCTGCATTAACAGTTGGAATGCTGTGGGCAGAGAGAGGAAATTAACTTAGTCCTCAATAAACAATTAACCGCCTTACTCATATTGCAGATGCATATGTTTCATATGTTTCCAATAAATTAACAAATCTACAAGGGCAAAGGGCTTCCTACAGGTTTTGAAAGTGTATTTCTAGGAAGAGGTGGATCAATTCCAACTGAAAACTTGGAATCTACACAGTCCAGGCTGGTTCCAAGTATTTGGAACCAGGACTCTTGATACGTCAGCTTCCTATGGAAAAATGGTTGAAGTAATTTAAGGCTTTTTGAGCCACCCAGGTTCAAATCTCTTTTGTTGCAACTTCTATTTACTTTTTTGATAATAAGATTAATACTGTTTAAAAGTCAGTCTTGTGCTGGAACAAGTCTCGGCTTGGGTAGACTGGTTCCTAGGCAAAACTGGCAGTTCAAAGAGTTAGCCCAGGGACTGAACTGCCCTTAGCCAGTTCTCAAGGTTTTTACTCATGAACCTACCCCATTCACCTAAAAGACCGGCTGGTTCACGGGTTGAATTGGCACTAGTGCTCATCCCTGTTTCCAGGTATACTCACACCTATGTGAATATATGAAAGACGAGAAAGATATCAAAAACCCCCCTCTTCTCATCAACCCCCAATAAGGAGAAAGAGATTGAAAACCCCTTTTCTCATCGACTCCCCATCCCCAAAAAAAAAACCCAAAGCTCTCAGAAAAAGATCCGACAAACCAAAAACAACCAAATAAACTTGCATGGGTTTTGCTCTTTCATCCAGTACTATGTTCTCAGCACTAACAAAGAATTTGACAGTTACTGAAGCTTGCCATGATCCAAGGAAAGAATAGCAAAGCAGAAAACTTACTGAAGTCTTATAGTTGGAGAATTGGCAAAGCCATCTTTCCTAATCACGACAGACTTCCACTCAGAGCTGCTACCAGAGTCGACAGATAATTTCTGTGCAATTCCATCACATGCATCAAGCACCTGACATAAGGTTGGAGATATATCCACCACAAAACTAAATTTTGGCCGACCAGCATTATTACGAAACCTGTTATTAACTCCAAACCGCACCCTCAACTGATTGCAGCAAAGCTGCAAAATTGCACCTTTGTGCGAAAGCTGTATTCTTTGACTACCCCTATAGAAAGGGACGAGGGATGCACGAATAGAAGGGATGGATATTTCTTCAGGCTCTAAGAACCCAGCATAGCCACTGCAACCCTCAGATGCAGCTGCTGGAGAGGAAACGGACATGTCAGAATCCCGGTTATCAGGTTGTTCTTCCATAGCAACATCTGATAGAAGGGGCTCTGCTCTTAGATCAACACTGAGGGAATCCATGCTAAAAGCATCTGGCCGATCTGTATCAGATTCAACCACCTCATTGGCATTGGGAGTCACTAGAGAAAATATTGGATGGGCCTCTCCCTCTCCTTGACTTGCAAGAGAGAGTATCCGATCACTTTCGATCTTTTGACCAGACGTAGAGGAACTTACTGAGCTCCCTCCATTTGAAAATTTTCCATTACTACGGCTTCTTGTGGTAGCATTAGGGGAAATCCAACTGTTTGCTGTGAATATGTCTGGGAGACTTGATTCCTACAGATATTGAGATTTCAATCAGTGAGATTTCAATCAGTGCCTCAACATATGTACACAAAATTTTTGAATAAATACGCTTATCACTCATGCCAATCGCAAGATCAAAGACAATGCTATATCTTTCAGGAGGGAGGAAAGCAATTAAGCCCTGACTGTTTAAGAGAATGACAAGTCTAGAGGGCAGGTGCCTGTGCATTGACAGAGGCGACAATGATTAAATAATATGTGCAGAAACAACGGATTACAAATCAAATCAAAACCCCAAATCAGTCAACCAAGTTCTTGTCAATTTTACCTGTTTTTACATCAATTTAACCACACCAAAAAGATCAATAATAAATAGCATGGCATCATGATTTCTTTAACCTAGACTGCAGAGAAATCCTGGGAAGGACGATCCATTAACTCGTGCTCTCATAAAACAAGTCAAGTCAATCATTCAAGAGGAGCAACATAGGATGCAAATTATGAATCAAGCAAATCGGAAAACAAATTTTCCGCAAACGAAGATTACAATCTACATTTTCATTTTGACTCTTTTTTTCAGCGCACCAAAAGATATTAAATAACCATGCAGGACTCCAGAAAACCAATAGTTTGCTTCATATGAATAGAGCCCCATGTAAATGCACTCAACAAAAGTCGCAAAAATCTTGACTGCTATGAATGCACTAATGTCACATCGCGATATTGGCATGGAAAGATAGAATCACCAAAAGCTGATATTGACAGCAGGCAAATAGATGATTGTACATTTAAGTTTAATAACTCAAGAAGTTATCATCAGCGGAGATTGTAAATCAACAGATTAAGGCCTTACCAAGAACAGAACTGTTGCACAATACTTAACAACTTCCAGATTCATCCTCACATCATCCAAACTCCTGAGAAAATGTAGCCAGAAAGGTAAGCATTGCATTGAAGATATAAAACTGCAAGGGGAAATTCCTTGAAGAGAAGCAGTATTACCTATGAGTTTGCTGTCCAAGTCCAAAGTATGATGCCAAGGTGGCCATCTGCAGCAAAATAATAGCCATTAAGAAATAAAAAGGAAGTTATAACAAGGATACCTTATGCAACTTCCATGCCATCTCAAGGTTTTACCAGGGACAATCTATGTGTATATTGGAAGAACAGAAAGAAAAAACTGCCAACATTCTACATATTCATCGTGTGATTGAACTAGAAGCAATGTATTCAGCATAAGACATTTTGTCAACAAGAGAAACTGTGCCTCCGTCGTCAATTATTTATAGGAATAGCTACCGCGCAGATTATAAACCAGCTACCCCCATGAAATTCTTTCCACATTTGGATAATTGAAGTATCTGATGAAAGATGGGTCTTTGCTCATACCATTTCGACCAAAACACATCCATAAAGAATGATCAGAAACGCAAACAAACACGCAAAAACACGAGCATAAGAACAACCAAATTCGTCTTTAAAAAATTACCTTCATATCGCCAGCTCTTCTTCCAAACTTCTGAGTCAACAATGCCAGCGAATCGATCGTTCCCTTCGGCTCCGGCGCCGGCCTGCCGATCTCGGCGAAGGCCTCCCTAAGCCGAGCACAATCGAACCTCAATATGTTGTGCCCCGCCCATATCCTCCCTATCAACACGAAACACACCCCCACGCCAGCACAACGTTAGAATCCTCCATAACACGACAACCTCCAAACCCCTACCTCTTCCACATTTCCATCATCACGCACAAAAGCGAGAACGAAAACCAAAAACGAGAGCTCGGCGCTCACCGTGGAGGATGTCGTGGACCTTGTCGGCGATGTCGGCGAAGGAGGGGGCGGAGACGACGGCGTCGTGGGTGATGCCGTTGCAGCGGACGGAGAGCGACGAGATGAGGGAGAGGTCGGAGGGGCGGACGAGGGTGGAGTAGCTCTCCAGCTCCACCAGCTTCCGCGGGCACACCAGGATGGCCCCGAACTCGAGGATCGCGAACCCCTGCCCCGTGCGCGTCGGCACCGTCGTCTCCAAGTCGAAGAACGCGATCTCCGATCGGTCGCCGTCGGCGGCGGCGGCGGCGGCGGCGGTTGCGGTTGCGGTTGCGGCGGCCGGACTCATCGATTCCGAAAGATTCCGAACTGAATTTGTAGAGAGAGAAAAAAGAGAAAGAAATGCAGGGGGGTTTTAGAGATTTTGGGTTTATGAAGAAAGGATAAAAGCGCGAATTCGCGGGTATTTATTGAGGAAGGGGGCGGGGATCGCGTGCGGGTGGGGTGCACGGGGGGTTGCTTCGGGGATTGGGCAGCGGGGATGTGGCGTGGCGTGGCGTTTTACCGGTGGGATAAGCCTCCACGTGGAGGTTATCCCTTCCCGGCGTCCGGCCGATGCCTTGTGCTGACCGGCCCGGGTCCGTTTCGACGGTTACTCGATGGAGCTGGGTCTGATCGGACGGACGAGATCGCATCGGATTCCGGTTTGACCGGAGGGAGGGAGTTTTGACCGAGGTGTGATTTTCCTTTTTTTTTTCCGACACGGTAAAGGAGGTTACTTATGTCGCACATTTTCTTTGTCTCCTCCCCTTCCGGGGAACAGTGCAGAAACGTGACGAAATGTTGTAGGAACACTGGAGGAACATTGTAGGGATATGCCCGATCGAGGGAGGAGTTCATCGTCATCGTTTTTTCCATTTGACGTACGTGATGATCACGGTCTGACCCGTTTAAAGCGCCGCAATTCAGAGGTAGGCGAGATAACCAACCGGGAATGGTACGGACGGACATTGGATAAGAAAACTTTGTTTGATACCATCGAAATATCCAAACTTATAGTGACGTGAACAGATTTCTGTTTACCAAAACCACATCGTGATATCACAGAAAAAGCATGGGGAATTAATGTCGTGGCGGACATAATTTATAATTGAAAAAATAACACAAATAATTCTTAAATATTGATTTAATGTGTAATATTATTTTGTTCAATATGATCTATAATTTGTTTTCAACTATATATTGAACATTCATATAACCCCTTTTTTCCAACTTACAAATATTTTCATAAGGATTTATATTGAACATTCAGCAATAGTTCAGTTAATCAAATTTAAAGACGACATTGTACATTGGCTAAATTCAGGAATCACGTTACACAAGTTAAAAGTTTAGAAATCAAATCGCACATTAAATCAAAATCCGAGGACCATTTATGCCGATTATCTCCGTATATTCTTGGCAAGGCAACAAAAGATCCGGATTATCGATGTCATTCGCGGCATTAACTCAAATCCAAAACGAAATGTCAACTAGCACACCAGCAGAGCTAGGGACAGAGTGTGAACGCGTGTCGCGATGAGCTTCGAAACATGAGTCAATTATCGGATCGCGAACGAACCGAGCAGAGCGAGCTACGGATCTAAGCGTTTGCAAGGAAAAGCAATAATAAAAATAGAGGGCGGACCTTGCTTGTCGTGCGGACAGAGGGGAGCTACGGGGGTGAGGGAGAATCGGAGAGAATCATTCCATTCCTTACCTCCTGGACGAACCGGTTGAAGAAGACAGAAGAATTCTCAGACGCAAGAGATGACCTGCGCTGGGGGGTTTTCCGAGCGACCGTGCTGCTTTGACGATTCCTCTCGTGGTGATATTATATACTACTTTCCCGTTGCGCGGAGAGAGAGAGAGAGAGAGGCGCTTTTGGCTTGACTTCCTCTGCAAGTTTCTGACTTTAATGGAGAGAGAGAGAGAGCTGTTTTCCATGTATTGAAATTCTGCTCCCCACCGTCTTTTCTCGAATCCAAGGCTCCTCCCGCTTTCCCACCGCGCGTTGGGCCGTTCCGTGAGGCCCACGATTGTGCCGAAACAAACGGGCCTTTAGGCCCATGATGCGCCTTTTGGCCCACCATAAGACAAGAAATGTGGAGTAGTTTAGGGCGCGCATGACGACAACCATTCCCTGAAATAGTTTTTTAACATAAATAGATTTTTCTATTTCTATTTCTAAACGAGCTTTTAAAAAAAATCCGTTTGATAACGATACAAAATTTCGCTTTAAAAATAGAAATTGTTTAATAAAATATAAAATTTCTATTTCTTAAAACAAAATTTTCTTTTTTAGAGCAAATGAGATATCTATTCTTACAAATTTCATATGCTTATGAACCTATTGACCCAAATACAAAGTAAGAGTTTTTTTTTTTAGTAAAGTCTCCCTTTTTAAAAAAAAAAATACGAAGTATGAGTTGTTATAACAAATTTTCTAAATTTTCACACAAAATTCTTTAGTATCCACCTAGATAGGCAATTACGGTCAAACAATATACTTATCAATAGTCTCCATATAATAGAAAAAAGAAATCAAAGTATGCATTACTTTTGAGCATGATAGAAGGTTCCCAAAACTCTAATAGAATGAAGGTGGGCAACCAAATTCTAATCCCCTTCATGCTAGTATGTCATGTCGATCACCACCACCACGGTTTATGATATCGAGCAAATCGTTTTAGAAAGAAACACAAAATAGTGTATTGGGCAATTTGTGGCAAATTTTACAAAATCAGCGAATTTTACGAAATGTAATAGAACTTGTCATAAAAAACCATTACAAATAAGGGAAATCCTCAAGTAGAATATCACGTTACAAGAATTGAGATAGGAATCATTAAATACAAGATCACATTACAAAAGCAAAGATTGGGAATCCCCAAATACAAAATAATAGAAATACATTACAAAAGTTGAAAACACGATCTCATGGAATCTCCGGCATATTATGATCTCTTGCCATCTTATTGGCAATACTTTTTCTAAGCATATTCATTTTAGTAAAAAATTTCATGAAGAAATTATTTCGATTTCTATTTGAAAGAGAAGTAGAAAATTTCTATTTCGATTTCTGATCAAAATCTATTTCTAATGTAAATCTATTCCGGTAAATAAAAAAACGGAATAGGTTTATCAAACGGATTTCTATTCCGTAAAATAGGTGGAATAGAAAAATTGTTTTTGGAACAGAAATTTGGTTTGTCATGCACGCCCTTACTTCCTTTATTTGTTTTTGGCATTTTGTTGTGAATTGCCCTCCTACGGGGGTCATCTCGCCCCCGCCGAGTACAATGCATGCTCCGGTGGCATAGCCCTTACGAGCATTTACCATGTGCTAGAACCAGTCTTCTCTCTCTCATTTCTTTTCCATTTTTTCATATAATAGATATTATAAAATTGTTTCTTCTATTATAAAATATTGCGTTGTAAATATATAGTTAACAAAATAGAGAGATTAAGTAGAAAAAGAAGGAGTAACTTATTCCCTTTATTCGTTTTCGGCATTTCGCTGTGAATTGCCCTCCTGCGGGGGTCATCTCGCCTGCCGCCTAGTACAATGCATGTTCCTGTGGCATGGCCTTTACGAGCATTTACCATGTGCTAGACCAGTCCTCTGTCTCTCTCTCTCATTTCTTTTCCATTTTTCCATATAATAGAAATAATAAAATTCTTTCTTCTTAATTATAAATATTTATTCGCATGGTAACCCTTGGAAGCAAAGCATATATAATCATTTGGCATTTTGATGATTAAAGCTGCGGAGTCACCGTGTTGTGTCAACATTTGATACTTGTATTTTGGAATTCTTATGAATTGATGTTAGCATTAAATTACCATATTTTTTTCGTACAACGAGTGAAACAATTTTTATTTGGTTAAAAGTAAATATTTCATTCATATCTCGAGATCTTAAGATAATACATAAGAGGTTCAAAACAAAGCAATTCCCAAACGTAAAGTAGAACAATAAAGTATAAACTACGTGGCGATAAGCATACTTTTGTTGCACAATAACAAATCTATCTCAACATCAAAGTTGAACGAATAACAATCGATTACTAAATTTCGCCTTATCATAATTGTTGAGTACATATTATAATCTCTTTCTCCAATAGTTACGATTTGCCTAGTAGGTGGTGCACGCTTAAGTTTAGTATTTTAACACTATCACTGTACAGAGACACCAAAGACAAGTTGAACAAGCTCCCAAATCTAAGTCTAGATTGGAAGAGATTAAACGAACATAGAAACATCTCCAAAGAACTCCTAGATCTAAATCAAGATTGGAAGAGAAAAACTTTCGAATTTAGATTGGGAGACAAAGCTTCAAGAATCCGAAGAAATCATATAATCGCTTCTAGTGTAATATGAACTCACTATATATCTTCATGTCAGACTTCTTGATTTGAAGGATCTGAAGCATCAGACTGAATCTTAATGATGGAAGTGAAAGATATGCCCAAGAGTTATTTGTGAGTCAAGAGAACTTGGAGTGGACGAGAGAAAATGAGCCAGAGATAGAGGTAGGTGAGAAGGAAAAAAAAAACATAGTTCAAGCAACACAAATGACTCACAAACAAAAACATTGAGATTTGTGCTAATAAATGAATTGTGCATATCATATTTTGTCTTCTAATATAACATGTCTCACCCTATATTACAAGTTTTAAGATGCCAGTTTTTGAAAATGATATATCTAAATTGATCAATTGAATGACACTTTCGAAAGTTTGGACCAAGTTTGGAGCCCTTATTTTAAAGTTTGGTTATTGGACCGATTATTTTCAAACGGCTAGAATCGAAAATTGAGTAAAGACAAGATTGTTAAGCTTTGAATTGATTATGTGAGAGAGAGAGAGAGAGAGAGAGAGAGAGCGGCCTCCGCAGCAAGATTGGACTTTTCTTCAATAAGGTTGAGAAATGATTTGTATATTGGTATTCAACTCCCTCCATTTGAATCTCGCACGCTCCTTCCACCACGTATTGGGCCCTTAGTGAGGCCCAAAAATGGGCCTTTAGGCCCAAGAGATGCCTAACGACCCAAAAAAAAAAGGAAGGAAAAACAAAGGTCGTTACACTTCGCGGAAATTCAGGTACTTGTCCCTCTCCTACTTTTTCTCTCTTCTCCTCCCATGGAGATCATCTCCACGAAAGCCAGGCCGAGCTGTCGTCTCGATTCCATTTTTTTAAATGTTCGTTGAACCACCGCTTCCCGCCTACCCCAGAACCTCCAGAGCGCGGCAGCAGCACCTCTTCTCCCTCCTCCGGAGCCGCCCCGCCGCCGCCGCCGCCGCCCCGAGGAGCCTCGCCCAGATCCACGCCCAGCTCGTCGTCAACGGCTACGCCGCCACCAACTCCCTCCTCGCCCAGCTCCTCGCCGGCTACGTCGGCGCCGGCCTCCTCGCCGACGCCGCCAGGGCCTTCGCCGGCGCCCCGGACCCGCGGAGCACCTCCGTATGGAACCAGATGATCCGGGGCCACGGGCGGGGCCCGGCGCCGAGAGGGTCGGTGGAGTGCTTTGCTCGGATGGTGGCGCGCGGGGACGCCGTGCCCGATGGGTACACGTATTCCCATCTCCTGACCGCGTGCGTGCGGTCGGGCTTGTTCGGCGAAGGGCTGCAGGTGCACGGGCGGGTTGTGAGGGATGGGTATGCTGCCAATCCGTTCGTGAGGGCGAATTTGGTGAATTTGTACGCCATGGGTGGAGGAGAGCGCGGGATGGAGGATGCGCGCAGGGTGTTCGACGATATGGGCGAGAGTAATCTCGTGTGTTGGAATTCGTTGCTTGCTGGGTACGTTAGGCGTGGAGACATGGGCGGTGCGCGGAGGATGTTTGATGAGATGCGGGAGACGAATGTCGTGTCTTGGACGATAATGGTTGCTGGGTATGCTCGGAACGGAATGTGTAGACAAGCGCTGAGCGTGTTTAATGAGATGCGGAGACTTCAGGTGGAGTTGGACCAGGTGGCTCTGGTTGCTGCGCTGTCGGCTTGTTCGGAATTGGGAAATTTGAAACTTGGCCGGTGGATCCATTCGTATGTCATAGAGAAAATATGTGCAAGAAATCAGCAATTGTCGGTCACTCTGAACAATGCCATTATCCACATGTATGCTAGCTGCGGTTCAATTGATGAAGCCTACGAGGTGTTCAGGAATATGCCGTGGAGAAGCACAGCTTCTTGGACGACCATAATCATCGGATTTGCCAAGCAGGGGCTTGCGGATGAAGCTCTTGCGACATTCCATATGATGCTTAGCATTGGAGAGCCCGAAGCACAACCCGACGAGCTAACTTATATTGGGGTTCTTAGTGCGTGCAGCCATGCTGGGTATGTTGACGAGGGCCGCCATGTTTTTAAAAGCATCAGTGCAAGTCAAAGAATTATACCAAGAATCGAGCATTATGGCTGTATGGTTGACCTCTGAGTCGTGCTGGATATTTGGAGGAAGCGTGTCGGCTCATAGAAAGCATGCCCATGGAACCGAATGAAGCTGTGTGGGGTGCCCTGCTTGGTGGTTGTAGGATTCATAAAAATCCTGAGATCGCTTCTCTTGTGGCGCAGAGACTAGCAGTTAAGCTTGACCCTGACCATGCTGCAGGCTATTTTTTGCTTTTGTTGGAAACATATAGGACATCCAACAGATGGACAGATGTGAACGATATTAGGCAGAAAATGATTGACATAGGCGCGAAAGAAGCCAGCACCTGGCCGAAGTTGGGTTGAGGTCAATGGAGCCATTCATGATTTCGTGGCCGGTGATAGGAGCCACAAACGCACGTTTTTTATACATGAGATGCTTAGAAAGGTGAAAGTTCAAGCTGAGTTGGGAGGATACCAGCCGGATGCATTGGATGAGGAATTGTGTGCTGCAGCCTAGATAAAGAGGGGAGTTTATGCATCAATACTTCCTGTACATATGCTACGGCCTGCAATGTTGTCACTTGTTTGGACTAAAAAAGTTCTTGGCAAATCCTGCATCCAGCGAGAAGTTTTGATCACCATTTGATTGCATTTCAAAAACTTTAACGTCAATTGTCATCCGAGAAGAATACTTGCTCAAGGAGGACTATAGTAGCTTCCATTAATTTGTATCATATGTTCTGGTGGAGTTTAGTGACTTGTACAGATAGTTCAGAAGCGTTCTGATTCTGGATTCTTCAGAATCGGCATGATATGATGATGTTTGGTCTATGGAATCTTTGCTACAGGCGAAACATAAAATTTTCCTCATGGTCTCTCTCTCTATGGTGATATTTGTGCATGGCGGAACATTCTCTCTCTCTCTCTCTCTCTCTCTCTCTCTCTCTGGCGATATTTGTGCACGGCGAAACATAAAATTTTCCTCATGATCTCTCTCTCACTGTCTCTCTTTCTTTCTATGGTTATATTTGCGCATGCACGCAGATACTTGACCTCTAAAGAACCCTGGGGCCAAGTTTTTGTTTCATGCTTCTTTTGGTGCAAGTTAAGTTGAATCTGTTGGCTGAGAAAGGATTATTTTGACAGTACAAGCATAATGACAGAGTCTTGAGATAAAATGGGGAATGCAAATCTTGCATATTCGCACCCAGAGGAGCCTGCAAACAGAAGTAGCAGCATTCATATGTTAAAACCAAGACTTACTGCCTTACATGAGGTTTTCCAGAGGCCACCATGGATCGGTTGAAATGGGGGCCAAAAAAGGAAATTGCTTAGATGAGTTTTACTTTGAATGACGATCTTTATTATTCAACACGTAGCATATTGTACACTCCCTGTCATAATGCTATTTTTCGGGTGGATGATCTGCGAGTCTTATAAGATTAACTGCACCCAATAGAATTGACCAGAATGCAGCAGCATCTTCAACGACACGAGTTTGCAACATCCAACAACATGAGCTTGTGATAATCTGCTGCCTTGGCAATTTTTCTGGGGATGAAAAGGAGAAATGAACAAGTTAGAAAGAGAGCTTATTCAAAAACTTAGAGAACCAATCCTGAGCACAGACAAGAAATAAACAATGAATTACCTTTACTGGCCATATTAGCACTGAGTTAAGATATCACGTCGGTGATTCTCACTAATAATAATTTATTATGTCTTTTACAAAAAATCGTAGACTCCAGACCAACTAAACTAGTTAAATACCGAAAGAAATTCCGATGGAGTGAAAAGCCGACGTACATGATGTGAAGAATTCAGTATGAAAATTAAACTGAAAGACTGAGAGCTTAGACAGCAACTGGTTGAGGCCTCTTGCTGGTTTTGATTCCTCTGATAGCTGTAAAACATTCAAAACATACCCAAGGCGCGGGTCAAACCAAATTATAGCAAATGGATTTTTCCTTCTTGAGCCTAGAAGGTTTTATGTGGCCCTACCTTCTGCATAATCTTTAGCACCGAAGACTGCAGAACCAGCAACCAAAGCATTTGCACCAGCTTCAATGACCTGCATGCATAGAAACAGCTTAAATAAAAATCATGCATGTCGTATGACCGTCAGCTTAGCATGTATGTGTTAACAGAAATGATGTTCTGGTTCACTTTAGCTACAGAAATATTTGCAGTCGTGTTTAATACTAGGGTGCCAGCATCCTTCCCTTCATAGACCAGAATGAATAAAATCCTTCTATTTCGGGTGAAGCATTCGAACATTGTGTTTGGCAACTACTGGTAGGTTCAAGCATCAATAGGCATGCCATCACTTTTTTCCCCCTTCCATCATTTTAAATGCTCTAGAGTACCCAAGGATAATATACATGTTGGGGAATCCGAAAAGGAAAATGAATGGACTTGGAGCATCCAGTATTTCAACAGCTGGAACACTTAGTTTGGTTCTTCTGGGATGTCTTTATGTCTTAATAAAAATTGCATACTTCCAAAATTTAATGTCTCGTGATTTGCAGAAGTTAGCACTGGATAATACACTCAAAAGATCTGAAAACAATCTAAGATGTCCCTTTGTGTCAGCTGGCAACTATTTGCTAAAATTCAATCCAAATCCTTCCCCATGATTATAGAATCATCAAGTAGTCAGTCAGATAGATCAAAACACTAGTTGGCTCATAACAATTACATAAAAGCACCTTATATGCATTGGCTGGGCCAACTCCACCATCTACTTCGATCCATGGGTTGACTCCCTGCCACAATGGAGAAGACAAAAAAAGTTCCATAATAATTTTTTTTTTTACTTTCGAGAGAAAAGTTCACCAACCAAACAGAAAAGCCAAGTAAAGAAGAATGACATAGGACCATGTCCTAAGAATTTACCTTCTCCACACACATCCTTCTCAAGTCTGATATTTTCTTCACTTGGCTCTCAATAAAGCTTTGCCCACCAAAGCCAGGGTTCACCGACATGATCAACACCAGATCAACCACTATTTGCATAAAGAAAGCTAGTGTCATATTTTCTCTTTCATCAGATAAATTTGCCACCTCTTGGACAAAAAAATCCTTAGGTAAAATGTTGAGAAAGTTCAAGAGAAAAATGAAAAAATTGTGATTGAAGTGAACCGACAGTATACTCACCATCAAGAACATATTCTATAGCAGTTAGTGGGGTAGCAGGGTTCAGGACAACTCCAGCTTTAGCTCCCAGACTTTTGATCTAGATCATCATTAACCAAAATTCAGTAAAAGATGTATAACTGGTAGTAAAATACAAGTCAGGCAATGGACAGAAAATTGGGGGCAGTTATAATACCCATCCAATATTAGGAGTCTTAGGTACGAATAGATTCATCACTATATCAGATAAAGAAGCAAAAATATTTGGATTATGAATGATCAACCTCTACCCCAATTATTATAATAATCGATTTAGCTTTCCAGAAGACCAGTGCATTGCATCAGCATTGCAGAGGTTGTATTACTGGATTTTAATCAGATGGCAGTGTGCCTCTGAAGTAAATGTTTAAGATGATGAAAGGGCAGCGTGCTGCATACCATTCCAATAGCATTGTCAATGGCAAAAGCCAGAGGGAACATGTGCAACAGAAGCATGTCATTATTCTAAGTCCTACAAAGGGACAATTCATCCTCCAGTAAGGTCAAAAACTGGGTTTCCAGTACAAGACATGGCATGCACTGTCAAAGTACCAAGGATCTACATGGTTGAAGTGGTTTATGCTACTAAAAATATAATCATTAGCTGCTGCAGTTATTCTTGTAAATTATTCAACAAGCTGAAATCTTTCTTCATTTCATGAGGCATAATCACCAAGAACAACTGCTTCATGTAAGAGACCCACTAAAGAACGTGCATAATCACCAAGAACAACACGTTCTGCATCTATAGAATAGAAAAAGGTTCATACTTGGTTAACTGTGCGATGCAAGTGGATGGTAGAAGTTTGTTCACAATGCACACTGACTATGTCAGCTCCAGCCTTGATGAAATCCGGTACTCGCTGTTCAGGTTCCACAATCATCTGCACATACGATTTCTAGGTTATTAAGGATTCAGTAGACGACCTTCTCTTATTGCAGAAAATCCACCAAATGAAAAGGTTACCAGATGAACATCCAGAGGAAGATCTGTTACAGGGCGCAGGGCACCAACCACAAGGGGACCGATTGTAATATTGGGAACAAAACGGCCATCCATTACATCGACATGGATCCAGTCACATCCTGCCAACTCCACAGCTTTCACCTGGATTACTATATAAGAGTCAAATACCAAAACAATTTATACATGACAATCCTCAGCAGAAACAATCCGAGGAAAAAGCCAAGCTCGTGACTTGGACTATTGTTGAAGCAGACAAGCTATAACCATGCTAAAGATCCGAGTAATGGGGTAGAGACAAATCAGACATTTCGTGGCTTTTTGAAAAAACAAGTGATCGAATGGAACCTGATCTCCCAGCTTCGAAAAATTAGCAGATAGAATTGATGGAGATACAATGATATCACTTTTGGAGAATTTGTCAACTCGTGAAGATGCCTTCACCACCGTCTGGATCTTCCTATATAGACCCATACAAAGGGATGTAATCATATCAGAAATGGGAGATAAAGGGCTGTAGAAGAGCTTAAGAGCAATTTCTGTAAAAGCAGTCTTGGAAGTGAAGTCCCAACAATCTTAAAAGTAATATTTAACAGCAACACGTTAACTTCACCTTCAGACGACAAGTGAGAACTAAACAAGGCTAGTAAGATCTATCAGACAAAGCAAGAAAATACATGCAATAGGCAACTTATAAAGACAACTTTTTTCCCAATTACTCTTGAAGTGCGATCTGTCCATTAACCGATGGGAAGTGAAACTCGCAGAAAATTTCAACCGTGATATACCAGCCAAATTAACAAACGGACCATTCAGTACTACAATTCAGCTCTGCATATTCACAAACACTTAGCGGCCGAACTTCAATCCGACCCATCGACACAAAATCCAAGCCTAAAATCCTCAAGCTAGGTACCGCAAAACATGTCTTCGCGCGGCAAACCACATCACACGCTCACCACACAGCCTCGGCAAAAAAACAAAAAAAGGAAAGCCGACCGATTCTCTGTTTCCCGGACCATGCTCGGCCGAACCGCCGCAAACCGTTCGTTACTCCCTCGGTTCCGACCGGAAACGCCTAACCGAATCCGGCCGAAACAACCTTCCTCCGAAGATCGTGCTCTTCCTCCGCACGGGTTCAAACAACTAGACAACCTCGAATCCCAAACCAAGAACGCCTCCGCCAAAACTCTCAGCTCCGCAGACAAAAAACCAGCGATGACTTCAGTGCCGAGACGAAGTAGCAGTACCTGGTGAAAGCGACGTTGCTCGGCCGGCGAAGGGAGGATCGCCGGAGCTCGAGGCCGCCGCCGAGGCCGCCGATCTGCGACTGGAGCGTCGAGGAGCAAAGCGAGGCGGACGACATCTCTCTCTCTCTCTCTCTATCGGACGCGAGCTTTCTCTCTCTTCTTTCTCGCTCTGAATTGTGTCCTTACTGGAGTCTTAACGGTTAGGTAGAGAGAGAAAGTTGGGTGCGGAGGGACGATTAAGGGCCTGCTCCTCCGCGGATATTCCACCAATCGTTCCAAAGAGGAAGAGAGACCGGTGAAGCAGGAGGGGTGACAGCAGCCTGATCCGAGCGGAGGGAGGCAGTTCCGGGGCGACACGTGGCGGCGGGCGTGTGGTGGGCGAGGGGGTCTTTTGCTTATCGGTAATGGTTGGCGCGCCGGATTGCTGACCTGGAAATTGTTTCATTGGCTATTTTTACGGACCGTGGACCGAAATTAATTAGGAGGGAAACTGGGGATTGACTCGTTGCGGGAAAATTTGTCCAAAAACAATCATAAATTTATTATTATACGGCAACCAATTTAATCAAATACTTTTTAATTGTGTAAATATAATTTTAAACCTAGTGATAATTTTAGTTACAAATTTTTTAAATTTTTTTCAGTTTAATCATAAATATTTTAACAAATTATCAATGTAGTAATTTATCTAATTTTAATTGGAAATTACCGATGTGATGATCTAATTAACACCATTTGCTCTATGTGTGACCACGTCAAAATTAATGTGGATAATTTTATAATTTTTTTTTTTCTTTTTTTCTTCAATGTGTCGACAAGGGTCATAAGCCCTCACTGATCAAGGGCAAGGGCTCATGAGCCTTCTCTGTGGCTGGTGAGGTGTTGCTAGGCCTTGCTAGATTCGGACCTCACCCATGATTTGTGGGGGCTTCGCAACCTCACCCACCCTCGCCAGCCTCGCCAACATAGTCTAAAAAGAGGAAAATGAGAAAAATAAAAATAAAAAAATTGATAGTTTTTTTTAAAATTAAGTAATTGTTTACGTTGGTGCTAGTCGTAACATGTAAGATGTAAAATAGCTAGTGATAATTGAATTACCATATTAGTGAATTCTTGTCAAAATGAGCCAAAAGAACTACATTGGTAATTTGTTTAAAAATTTAGAATTAGATTGACAAAACCTTAGAATGTTTAGGACTAAATTAGCACAATTGAAATATTTAAAACTTAATTAGTAAATTGTTGAAATGCCTAAGACTAAATTAACAAATTTTCAAAATGTTTAATACTGAATTGACATAATTAAAAAGTTTATGAATGGGACCTATTAGATAATTTTATGGATTCTTTGTAATTGCATTTTGTAGAAAGGATTGTCGTCTTATCATTCAATGTTATCTAACGAGGTACTTTTGCAATTTAGATGGTTATGCTTTCGCAATAAAAATGTGTTCTCGGGTGATGTGGGCAACAAGATGGTCTGATTGTTACACAAGGTGTTTCCTTATTATCATCAAAGATTTGAAACTTATGCGGAATAAAATGCTTATGCTCAATATAATCTTTCAAAATTACTACCAACCATTTAGACTTGGGAATTTGTACTACAAAAACATTCGTAATGTGGCAGTGCATGTACAAACTTTATAGGATAACTTCAATTAGCGATTGGATCCCGAGGTTTTATAAGTCGGCGACATCTTACTTGTTCAGACATCAAACCACAAGATTTGTTCATATTCGAAATTTTTACTTGGATTTTCTTCCGAGGCTCAACTCGAGACATATTCTCGACACATTTAGCTTTATGGTATTGTAGATGGGGTTGTTAGGGAAAAAGGTCTAACTTGGCTTAACCCGTAACATTTTAGCGGGCTCATTGCCAGCTTGTTTTTATGATGTGCGGTTCCAATTGGTGGCTGTGTTCAAGAGGTTTCAAGGAGTCGGAACGTGAGAAGAAGAAGGAACATGATCCTAACTAAATCATTAAATTGTACAAATTCATTGACTTATAACCCAAACCGAAAACATGATCCTAACTAAATCATTAAATTGTACAAATTCATTGACTTATTACCCAAACCGAAAACATACGAGATCTTGGGTTCGGTTCGATTCGATTAGGATATAATCGACACTGCTAGGGCTAGCAATAAGGAAAAGTTCGCTAGGATTCCTATCTATTGAGTGCCGAACGGATCAAATCCCAACTCTTTCGACTTTCTTAATCAATCTTTAATTCTTTTGCAAATGGATAATGTCTAAAATTCTTTAAGTAACATCCTTAATTTTCCACTGTAATGTTTATGACTTATTGCATTTTTCAATGAAGATTTAGAATTTAATTGAACCAATGGAAGGGTTTAGGACTCGAATGCAATTTTTTATAAAAGTTTAAGATTTGATTGAATTAATAAAAAATCTTAAAACTCAATTGCATTTAATACATAAAATTTAGGACTTATGAACTCGGATTTCGCTCATCATTTCACTAGCTCAAATGATGGTTTGATCTTCTGCTAATAAATTGCAAGCACAGATAGTCATCTGATATGTATAAATGAAATGATTCGAATGCATACTTAGATATTAGAGATTAATCGAGCTGAAAAAGTTTGGATCTCTATCTTTATAAAAAAGAATTACAACCAAACTAAGACGTCAAAAAAAAAAATTCCAATAATTATTTTATTTGATATGAGGATGATAAGGACATTAGAACATTTATTGCACCGAAAAGTCTTCTTTTCCTTCTCCATTTTTTTCAACTCTTCCAAGAAAGTCCCCTTCTTCATCTTCTTCCTCCAAGCTCCTCCGCACCTGCAACTTCCGCCGCCGCCGCAGCACCGCCCGACGATGAACCCGACATGCAACTTCTTCTCCGCTTCCAGAGCCGCTTAGGGAGTAAAGGGTTGCCCCCCTTTCTCGCCCGGAGCCAAATGAGGAGGCCCGGCAGAACAGCCGGCGACGCCGACGAGCCGTCGAAGCCGTCCGACCCGGATGCGCCGATCATGCCGCGAGATCCGGACAGGAAACCCCGGTGGCTCGGCCCAATACGGGTCATGGGGGTGTTCGTCGCTTGCTTGATGACCATGTCGGTCTTGTTCTCCGTGGCGGTGGTGCTCAGGGACCCGCCCACGAACGCGGTTCCTGTGGAAGGCGGAGTTCGCGAAGTTGCGGCATCTAAAGGTACGGACTTGGTGGTCGTTTTGCTGAGCATTGGATCTGGGTTTTGCGTGTCGCTAGGCATGAGCATCTGGGTTTCGCTCACTCATCGCTGCTGTTGCTTGTGGAGATGGGTTTGGCTTGAGCCTCCCTGTGGCTGATGAAATCTTGTCGAATGATTTCCAAGAAGCGCCATTTTTTGCTGCAGTAATTGCATTTTGTTGTTCTTATGTTGTTTCTCCAGCATCCGTCATTTAGTACCTCAACTGTGCGGCGTTTAGAGATTCACTGTCGTGTAGTTGCTTGAAATTTCTAGTGGGACTCTGGCATCTGATGTAGTGTAGTCAGACAATCATAGTTGTGTCATGTCCATGTTGACTAGCTTTTTTTACCAGCAATAAAACTCCACACTATATTTGACATAGTTTGGATTTGAGTGAGCACTCTGCTTGGTAAAATTCGGTGCTTGCAGATAGCTCATGTGGACTTTACTTCCAAGTGCTTCCCTCTACTTCTCTGATCATGTTATCTTATGTCACTGAGCATGTCAGATTAGTGTTTGCATAATGTTCGTGACCCATCTGGATTTTATGGATGGAAATGATCGATTAAATAAATTGGTACGTCCATAATGAGTTTTTAGCAGCCTTTCCTTTTCAACAATCTGCACTGCAATTCATAGTTGGAGATGATCGAGTTGCCCTTCTCTGTTGTCTAACCAAACTCACAGCTTTTCTCTTTCTTCCTAGAAGCCACTAGTTCCAATGAAGCTGCCTCTCAGACTGTGGAGGAGCAAAAGAATGAGTTTCTCGGTGGCTTGCTTGCTGCTGGGTTTGATGAAGGATCGTGCCTCAGTCGATCCCAATCAGTTTTATTCCGCAAGGAGTCAAAGCACAGACCTTCTTCTTATCTTATCTCTAGATTACGAGGCTATGAAGCTCTCCATAAGCGATGTGGACCTCATTCCAAGTCCTACAAGAGAACCTTGGAAATGCTCAAATCTGGCCATTCATTGGGAACTTCAGACTGTAACTATGTTGTTTGGATTTCCTTTAGTGGATTGGGGAATAGGATATTGACTCTAGCTTCAGCATTTCTCTATGCCCTTCTCACAAACCGTGTTCTTCTCGTCGACCCTGGAGTTGATATGACTGATCTCTTCTGTGAGCCGTTTCCAGAGGTTTCATGGTTTCTTCCTTCGGATTTTCCTCTTAAAGAGCAATTCAATGGCCTCAACCAAAACTCTCCACACTGTTACGGAAAGATGTTAACAGATAACTCCTTAAGTAAGTTGGAGACACCCTCTTTCACGTATCTCCATCTTGTCCACGATTACAATGATCATGATAAGCTTTTCTTCTGCGATGAAGACCAGTCTTTTCTTCAGAGCATACCCTGGTTGATCATGAGGACAGACAATTACTTTGTTCCATCTCTCTTCTTGATCCCTTCGTTTGAGCAAGAATTGGACAACCTCTTCCCAGAAAGGGAAAACGTTTTCCATTTCTTGGGGCAATATCTTTTCCACCCTACAAATTCTGTATGGGGACTCATAAGAAGATATTATCAAGCTTATTTAGCTAAAGCAGATGAAAGGATTGGGATCCAGATCCGAGTCTTTGATACTGGAGTTGGTCCATTTCAGCATGTTCTGGACCAGATCCTAGCTTGTACTGTGAGGGAAAATCTGCTACCAAGGACAATCAAGGAAGGATCTCCAGAGGTTTCATCCTTGAATCGGAAATCAAAAGCCGTGCTGGTGACATCTTTATCGCCTGGTTATTTTGAGAGGATAAGAGATATATACTGGCATTACCCGACAACCACTGGAGAGGCAGTTAGTATTGTGCAGCCGAGTCATGAGGAATATCAACAAACCGAGAAGGAAATGCACAATAGGAAGGCATGGGCAGAGATGTACTTGTTGAGTTTGACCGATGTGTTGATCACGAGCTCTTGGTCAACTTTTGGTTACGTGGCTCAAGGTCTTGGAGGTTTAAAGCCATGGATCCTCTACAAGCCTGAGAATCGAACAGCTCCTGACCCACCTTGCCGCAGAGCAATGTCAATGGAGCCTTGTTTTCACGCGCCTCCATTTTATGACTGCAAAGCTAGGCGAGGGGTCGACACCGGTGACTTGGTACCCCATGTGAGGCATTGTGAGGACATGAGCTGGGGCCTTAAGCTCGTCAATCCTCATGATAATTGATAGATGCATTTTTGTTTTAAGTGGATTCATTGCAGTAGTACTCTGCTTTTATAATTGCAGAGGTTCCTGGGAAGCGACAAAACTTTCATGTGGTACTAGTCCTTCGAAAAGGCAGTGACCGTATCTGGGTGAACATTCTGGGCAAGAGAGTTTTATGAGTTTGGTAAATGAGTCTGGAACATGATCCGCAGCTGGAAGTCTTATCAAGTGCTCCAATCGCGGAAAAGTTGATCTCTGGAAGACCTCTGTTTGCTAGCAAAGCAGTTCGTTAACGACTCTTGCCGAATATCCCATGAATACATGCTGCTCCGGTCGAGAAAGTGGCGACTGCTGCTAAAAGAGAGGGTTTTTACGAGGAAAAGAGATAGTTCAAATACATTTTTTCGAGCAGTGTAATTTTGTACGCTTATTATCCTTCTTTTATCAAGATTCTAGCGAATTTGATTGCTCTTACAGAGCAGTTGTTTGCGAGAATAATAAATGTCGATTGTCCCATGTCTGAATTTTGTGTAGTTTTGTCATCTCAAATCTCTTGTTCTCTTGTAAACTACGCATATGAATAATAAATTTTCATGGGATTGGCAGTTTTGCAAATGAAACTCGTTAGCAACTCTTCTGTCGAAGACGCAATTTTTTCGCTGGATGCACGTAAATAGGCTATAACCTGTAAGTTGTCCTGGATTTTCATTGGCTTCCTGCATACTATATTGTAATGCTGATAGCAACCCATCAAGCAAGGGAAACTTTCTGTCTTATGGATACAACACGGTTGCAATGATCATCTTTGTTCGTGTGTTATGAATTTCATTCTACTTGACATAACTTATGTGACTTTTAATCGGTCGGTGGCATCACCTGTCACTATCTCATGATCTCCAATCACAAAAAATACCGTCTCCTCAAACACCTGCACTAGCAATCACTCCATAGCAAGTCAACTGATTGGGGGTTAAAGCAAATATTCAAGCACTTTTTTGAAAAAAAATTCAGGATCACTTTTCACATGAGAGTGCACTTAAATGAAAGCAACTATGTCTTAAGTTTTTAACACTTCAACAGAATTCATCCAGACTGAAGCGAATTAAAAATGGCAACTTCTGCAATAATTCCATTATTCGAGTGCACTAATATTAGACCAATAGCTTAGGGCAATTAACAAATTCGTGCCAACAAAGGGCAATGATTTAGCATCTATGTCTCTGCAAAAAAAAGTTGTGGAGCAAAGGATGTACTTTCCTTCATAAGATAAGGTCGTTTTGAACCTCAAAAGTGAAGCTAAGACCAACAATGATCATCGCTTTGCCTCCCCAGGTATGCTTGTCTCGTGTGGTGAACAAGTTAAACTTTCTTGTATGTTCAAATCTGACCACTCCCATTGCTGAGATTAAGCATCTTGACTAATCAGAATCAGGATCCGAAAGTGGCATTTGGTAAGCATCTTTAGGTTCCACATCAGTAATTGAAGAAGGGGCATCTTTTTTTGAAGTCGTTCTCTGTCGTGCTCTGCGTCTAGTTCTAGCTTCCTTCTGCGGAGATATTGTATAAGCATGTGTAAAATGAGAATTGAGAATTTATATCTTATATCACCCACCATGGCTGCATCCAATTATATAGCTGACTTGATGACCAAGTTCGTCTTCCAAGATAATGAATATATGGTGACCATAATAGTTCACCATAACATCTCCAAACAGAATAGAATAATACAATTCAAGATGATGGGTTGGCTTTTTTGATTGCTGAAAGAATAAATCGATTTCAGGAGCTTACCTTCGTGCTTGGCTGTTCCGATTGATCTGGTTGACTTGGCTGACTCGGCTGTTCTGATTGACCTGGTTGACTTGGCCGACTTGGTTGACTTCTACGCAACCATATGGCACCAAAGGACAGCAATGCTCCTAAAAGCAAGTACGGACCAATCCTAGGATCTCCCAGGCGATCATAAAATCCTCTCACAAATCCATGGATCTTCTGCTTCATTCCTGTACCCTTGGATAAGATGTTCTGAGCACCTTTTAAAAACATGGGTTCTTCGTCCTCAGGAACAAGCTCAGGAGTCTTTGTTCTCTGAAGATGCATTGAGAACATTGAAAAGGTGTACATACATTGAGCCAAGGATATTCATTAGAACTTCTGATGAAATTAAATTTGGTCAGATGAGGTGGGCAATTTGCAATGTTTGCACCCCATAATCGACATGTAAATACATGGGTCTCATGCATGGTAATGAAGGAGCCTGACAAATATCATGGCAGCAGAAAAAATGAAAAAGTTGATCCTGAAACCAGATGTCATGCATTAGTGTTTTTTGGTTAACAGATACAATTCCAAATGACTAAATTCTATTAGTTTCTCAGACAAAATTAAGTTATTAAACTCTCACGATAGCAAATTTGAAGGGCATGATTGTCTGGCTTTTCAAAATCAACTATTAAAGAGACTTCTTTAAAAATGAAAAATACTCAATGAGGCCAAGTAGAAGTAGATCTATATTGCGTGTTCTAAAGTGAAGTTGCAGGAGCTATGAGATGTACCTATTGTCAATTAGATAAAGGAGAATAATTAAAAGGTGCCTTAATGACATGATAGGACGCTAAAACAGAAAGAGATAAAAAATGGTATAATTAGGCATCAAATCCCAAATCTCCAATCAACTACATCATTATAATAATGCCTATGTGTAAGAGAAGGTTGCTTACATAGAATGGGAGATCTCTGGAGTCACCATCCTTTACTATATTGGCAATCCATTTAATAATCTGCACAGGCACAGACAACATTGAATTAAGCGAAAAGAAATGTAGCTCACCAAGTGACAATATGACGGACAATCCCACACAACATAAAGATATTTGTACCTCGGGAATTTCGTTGGAGCCATTGTACCTTGCAACAAGCTGTGCTGCAGGATCCACATCCTCATTTAGCATTGCATCCCACATATTTCTGGGGTTTTTCTTAACCGCAGTGTTTTCCACTGTTGAGTTTCTCTTGTAACGTACAATGAACAGCCTAGGCACATCAGCAACATCTCGTCTAGGTCCACATGTATCATAGCTGGTTTCTGATTGAAGATAAAATAAGCAATATTTCTGGGAAGAAAAAATAGGCAATATTAGTGGTTGACCCATCAACAATTATCACAGCTGCTGTCCACCAAGTTGTGGCAAGTGGGAATAGCATAATTTACAATCAAACAGATTCTGCCTACGTCTACATACTATCCGTAATGTTACATGTTGAGAAACATCCCCAACAAATGGGTGGTGACATGGATGCTTTCAAAGTATTCATTTTTGCTAAAGTTATGAGACCAGCTTTCAAAGTATTCATGCCATAAGATGTAAGGTATTCAGTATAACAACTCTATAGACTGCAGTATACTTCTGCTTATGGTTGTTCCTACATACCAGGAGCCATTTCCAACAAATTTGACCTGCCTAAATGAGTGCATCATATACGAATCCTCTAAGAACCATCCAAATTTTCCGTGGCATTATGTGGATAAAAAATTGAAACTCCGTTCTGCACAAATAACTATGAGTGCCAACAACTCCGTTAGGCACATCCATTAGCTAGGTGACCATTTAGAGATAAGGACAACCAAAATCTTTTGTATTCAAAATTTAAGGAATTCTGAGATGGGCATAATACATGCATCAAACATGTCAATCGTAAGTTGACCATACTCTAAACGAGAAAACATAAAAACAAAATAACAAAATGACTGCAAACAAATAAAGACAAACTCACTTGCTGGGATTCCCCATTAAGCCATGTAAAAGTGAGCCGCTTTTCTTTCAATGCAACAGCTGCATGTATCGGGGATTCCTCATTGTCAGTTGAACTTAACTCACCATCACTAGATAACGTTTCTTGGATCCTGCACATAGTCTGTCAAGGTGTGAAATATTGCAATCGCCAAATTGAAAAGATGATCAGGGAAGGAACTGCCACAGATAAAATCTTATTTAATAATTCCAGATAAACTATTAAAAATTAAGATTTAAGCTTTTTTGCTAGAAAACAATATCAAAAGGTTGTGAAACTTTATGTGTACATGAAATTGTTTTTGGAAAATTCATTTCAGGCCTTTCAGAGACAATTAACACATTGGCTGAGATAAACTATTCTAGAATATTTAATGCCACATCACAAAATGCATGGCACCACAAAACCAGCAGCTCATCTCCTCTTCCTGCCAATGTAAGCACACTAAAATCTTGACATGTCCACTCAAAGAGACAAAGGTTTCTCAACCAACTACATTAGTTAACCATTTCCTTTGCCTTGCCTTGGCCCTCAATATTCAGGCACTTGCCAACCATTCAGAACATGATTTACTGGTGAGGACATTGAAGCTTTATCTTTCAAGAGTTCTTTCATTTAACATGTTATGAAAATGTGAGACAGAATCATCTCAATCAGATCTTTGTCTCATAAGAACTTTGCTGCAAATGAGTAGAGCAGTACTTTGTTTAAGCCTTAGTTTTGGCCAGCAGTAGCGTCAAAGGAGAAAATATTGACCTCACTTGCTGAGCAGGGATGGCATCTGGTTTTACCTTTTTGAAGATCAAAATTTGCCATTTGGTCTCTGGAAGCTATGTACAAATAGCTTCTCTGAGAAAAAAAGGACAATAAAAGCAGGTTCAAGTAGTGGCTGTTTTAGGACAACAAAAGGGTGACAGCCATGCAAAAAGTCAAGAGAGATTAAAGTGAACACTACTTATTTAAAGAAAACATGAATTCTTGCCACGTCTGCTGAGAAATATTCATTTTAACAGATTCAAATGAAAGCATCTGACAAATAGACAAAACAAATCATGGCAGAGGAATGATTGACTTAGAACTTGAGAAAGCTAAACTTTTTCAGGAAACTAGCTCCAACTTCGAAATGGAAAAAGTACTGGGGTTCTTTGAAAATTATCACAATTGGATTAAGGAGAAGGGATGGACCCCACTGCTTCCCCATCTATCCATGTCTTCCACAAGAACAAGAAGGTGTCAACTCTGGTCCCTGCTGGAGGGTTATATCCACAAGGGATCTCAGAAGCACAGCTGTGTAGTCTTGCATCAATTAAAAAAGGGTCTACAACACAGAACCTACAAGCCATTCCTAGAAGCAAGCATATAGATATTTGATGAAGAAAATATGAATGGATGAAAATGAAAGGTAAGCAGAATGTGAAACTATTTAGATCCTATCCAATCTGTGTATTTGCATCAAAACCTTATACTTAAATCACATATGTTGATGTTGTAATTAAAGCTTAGAAGCAAAATATAAAGTATACTTAATTCATCTGAGAAACAAGGGATGCTTACTCGGCGCATTTCATTTAGCTCCCGACTGAGCCTCCCCGCAAGTATCACACAGTACCATGATTCCACATTAACTCCAGCTCGGGAATAACCTCTGGCGTCGCAACCCAGTTCATGCGATGTTACAGTCCTCAGTTGAGGAAGTTCTGCAAATATGGAATTACACGTTTTAAAGAGGACTTCCCCATTTTTCAAAAACAAAAAATAATTTTGTGCTCTTTTGACTCATTCTAATCCCAACAATTCAAATTAAATGCCTTCATGTCCTTAGTTTCATCATGACAAGATAGCCCATCAGCCAAATAAAAGTATACCATCAATGATCAATCTGCCCCATGCAAGTTGCAACTACCTCCGAAGATGCCCAGAGTACAAGAGGTCATTATTAAAGAATTTTGAACAACTGCTACATAAATTCTTTTATGAACATCCTGTCAAGGTAATGAGTCTTTACATTAGAAATGGGGTTGGCAGGAAGGGCTACTTCAACATGATACCAGTTCACATAGTCAACCATTAACAGTTCCTGTTTGCAGCTTAATTGATTAATTATACCCTTGAAAATTAATTTCCAAGTAAAAAAAGACAAACTACAGAATAAAACTAATTACACTGCATAACTATTCCTGTGCAACCAGATTGTATTTTAGAAAAACCAAACCAGAATAGATGCACAAAATTACCAAAATTGCAAGGGATAACCATGTCCAACTTATTGTACTCGAAATTCTAGGAACTCGAAAACATTAACCTTCATTAATCCAGCTGACAAAATATTCTATTTTGCAAAAGTGGATGCAAGAAATCACAGAAAAAAAGGAGGGAAAGTTCCTAAACAAAGGAAAAATTTCTCGAACTTTTTGGTACCATTAAATAGGGTACCCAATTTACTATCTCGTTTTAGCTCCAAGAGTTTCCACCCTCATGCCATACCATACCATTCAATTAACAATCACGCAAGTCAATGTCAAATACTCCTTCAGACTATACAAAGTCCAATCATATAGTACAGCAGGGAGGCAGCAACTTTCATCAGACATAATGAGAAAACCAATAACCATAGAACCCTTGCATCACCTTGATGTTTGTTCTGTTCTATCATATTGGAAAACCAAGAGTTGTTGACTGGTCCTGCAAGTTCCCATGGTGTTAAATGTCAAACAAATTCTTTTGTCTGTAATAGAAACAGATTAAAAAAAGAAAAGACAACCCTGTTTCATAGAAAGGGTGTAAACTTTTCTAGATGAAAAATGCAAGCCTAACTTTGCTGTGGAATATATATGAATGGAAAAATCTGTCTATTTGGGCAATCATTGCAACATGTAGAAAATTAGCAAAATCCTTGGGCATACATCTGTTCTTAGAAAGTAGCAGGAGATTAATTTTTTTTGCCACTCAAAAGCAACATGCAGCACTTGGTTTCAGAACAAAAAGCAACATGCAACGCTTGGTTTCAGACAGCCTTCAGAAAATTCGTGATTTGGCATACAGAGGACATCTTTACAATGTGACGATAAAATCATCAACCATTTTCATTGGCATTCAAAGTGGAAAATGCAAGCGCAATTCTTTTCGTTCTCGATGTAAAAGTTAGCTCCTCTTTAGGGGCACCAAGGTCATTGTGATTATCTCATCTGAGAACCGCCATTATAATTTAGTGTTGTATGTGTCGGGGACTACTCAAGCTCTGACAGGAAGAAAAGTGTCAAAAGACTACACTTGCACAATCTTTTTTTGTCTATAATGAAATAGAGAGCAGGGATCCCATCAGATTGGATGGGCAAGCATCTCCCACCCTAAAGAAAATGGAAAAAATTGCCATCTAATCAACCTAATCTATATTCAGCAAAATAAGGAATACCATGGTGTACAACAGGCTTGAAGCCAGGATCTTTCAAAATTACGATAGCAGGTGCAGATTCCACCTCAAACCTAGCATCAAAATTAGAAAAGCAAAAATTATATCAGCAACTTATGCTACTGATGGAAGCAAACTAAAGCAAAAAATTAAGGTACATCATCTAAGGGAAAACCAATCCTTTTCAACTTACGTATTCCACCAAAAGGAAGATTCCTCTTCTGTCCACAGTATAAAAGCAAACGATGCATAAGCCCAATAATTCTTAGCAGCAACTCGCACAAACGGAGTGGCACGTTCCCCCGTTTTTGAGAAGAAAATAACCTTTACCTACAAGGAAGTGTGCAACGTTTAAATGTACAAATGTAAGTTACATAAATTAAGTTATATGAACAATTGATTTCCTTTTGTAGGTAATACAGGGAGGGGTAATGCAGGAATCTCAATCTTTGCAAGAGTACCATCAATAGGCCAATCACTTTTCATGATTGATAAAGGTTCATATGTGCCAAATAATATAGTTCTCTCTTTTTTTTTTTGGCTTTCTCAAGGGATCGAGCCTTTAATCTTAAGCTACAAGTCCTGACCGCCACCCATAAATGACCACAAGGTCAACGCATGATATAGACATCTGGCCAAATGTTACATCATGGCTGAACTCGTTATGCAACTGCATGAAATAGCTGACCCCCAAAGTCAAAACAAAAAACAGTGTTTAGCTGTGTAAGAAATTTCACAGCAGATAGAATCAGGGATATTGGAGCTTTAAAAGTTGGGAGACAACGTTTATTGCAGCCATTAAAATTCAGGTTGATTGCTGCTTGGATAAATTTATCTTAACAAAAGAAAAATAAGCATTCTTTCTTGATTGATAGAGGGTCTGCATTTTCTCCATTATAATGAGAAAACGAATGTACCACCAATGGAAGAGAGAAGCATGAAGACTGTATTTGCCAAAAGTGCACACCTAATTATGCATAAAGAACAAATTAATAGGCTTGCATGACAAGCTGTCATGCTTTTTCTTTTTCGGACAGAAAAGCTGGCTGATTTTAAGGTACATGAACCACTTTCTCCAATCACTTCAAGCTTCACCAACAAAGGTACAGTTGATCAGTTATACTAAATGGCTGCTCAAGATCACTAACTCGGTGTAAAATCAGGTGAAAAAATTAATACACATTCCCAACAAGTAGGATCAACCAAGTACCTTATGAGGGCTGGTCTTTGCGATAAAAGCTTGTCCCTGCAAGTATATTTCCCACCATTAAGTGAAGGAAGCAAGAAACAATCACAACAAGCAACTAGGTGAATGAGTGAAACACTTTAATCTTAGTTGTTAATTAAAAAGAAGAAGAAGAATAAAAAGAAGTGAATGAGAAAAGCAGAGAGATATCTGGTATCTGATGTGACATATCTTATTAAAACATACATGGAGACTGATAAAAAAATGTTGAATCTGAACACTAGAATATTAACCTGTGGAGATGTGGAATGATCATACATACTCCTAGTTATGAAGAATTTAAAGAGAGTTAAGGATTTTTTATGACATAAGTTGCATAATAATTTTCTCCTCCGATGAGAGTAGTAATATGAAAAACTTAGGACTGTAAAAGGTCCTAACGTTCTCTCTCTTTTGCAGGAGTAGTTTATCACAAGGGTAACATACTATGTTAAAAAGCATAACTTCAACATTTAGCACAAGTACAAGATCTGCAAGAACCCAAAGAAAAGAATAAAGCACAACATGATAGTTAAGACTACCATTTCAACGAAGGCTTATACTGCCTGAAAACATGCCCATTGGCCATACTGTATCAACATTCCATCTCAAGTATAAGCCAGAACTTACACATGAAATTTAGGACATAGATGTACCACATCAAACAACAAAGCAAGGAGTAACAACCAGAATCAAAACAACAGGGAGTGACCCAAAGCTTAGAGACCATATCAAATAACCATTGTCCCCAAAAGTATAGAACTGTTGGAAGAGAGGCCCAGGCCCACCATATATATCTCGCATATTTTTAACCCCAAGAAGTGCACCTAGGATATTTTTTAACAAGAACTTTAGTGTCAAACCATCTACCTGTATCTATACCCCAACTCAACCCATCAAACCCCTCCCCCCCCCACCAAAAAAAAAAAAGATAACAATAATACGTAACCGATTAAATGAAATTTCTAAAAACAGAATTAAAGAAGGAAGACAAAGGAAGAGGTCAGCATGTGATCTTTTGCCTCTGCACTATTCCAACAAAAAGATTACTTCAGATAGATAAAAAATCAAGGGCCTCTAACCTGCAGTTTCCATTAGGGTAAGCACAAGAGCCTTAAATACTTAAACGGAGGGAGCAGTTAGGGGCCTGATTGATTCAACTCGAA
Source organism: Eucalyptus cladocalyx (assembly GCA_017140615.1). Taxonomy (NCBI): domain Eukaryota; kingdom Viridiplantae; phylum Streptophyta; class Magnoliopsida; order Myrtales; family Myrtaceae; genus Eucalyptus; species Eucalyptus cladocalyx. The sequence continues at coordinate 4,947,172 of CM029517.1, read as the reverse complement.
CATACATGAAACAAAGAAGCTAGGATGACTAGAGATGGACCTTCTTTCCTTAGCTACACGGATGAATGGGACTATTAAAGCAAACAGCTGACTGTTGTTTGATATGGAAAGGTAAGTTGACTAGAGATAGAGAATAGAGAATCAAAGGGCAAAGAATGGGAACTCAAAGAGCATAGGTTGATTTTGCAATTGGATAGTGATAACTAAACTGAATATACTGGCTTTGATTGCAACAGATAATACTTATAAACTATAAGTATATTAATAAGGAAACAATTGAAGACAACTAGTTCCATATATGTGATTGGTAATTTCTTTCTCAAATAAGTGTTCTGCTCTGCCAATCATACTTTGTTTAGTTCTCATTTTTATCAAAACATCGGTGAGGTACATGAAATCAGCAAGCTAAGTAAAAATAGAGATGGATCATAAGTTGTTTCTATCAAAAGAATCTGGATCTGGATCTGGCTTGCTCAACTTATTCAACAGCGCTTTGTACCACAAATGTTATAGAATAACAACCATGATAATAAATGAAGATGCAGTCAAAACATTGTCTTCTCTTCCTACAGAAAGCATAAACTTTTTCTGCAAAAGTGACGACAGAAAACAGAACATGCACACTGTCAACATGAATAAGAACTGAATAGGAATCTGTAACTTACAAGTGATTCCTTAGAGTAGTATCGAATGCGAGGTAAACTGAGTATGGCCGTTGCAAACCAATCGGTCACTGCATCCGTAGTTAATTCTCCTTCAAACCTATGAAAAATTCCAGGTAATTTCTACTCATGCCTCTCTTCCCATTTAGAAGAAATAGAAGAACTTGTAGTCATAGCCCCTCCATCAGAGAGGCATTTCCACAACCAACACAAACACTCAGAAATCAAAGCTTAACGCACAAAATGGGCTAGATAGTGAAACTCACCTAACTAGACAGTCTGCATTTCTACATTGAGGTGGAAAAGCAACAACTGAAGGAATACCTGCAGTAAATTTCTCAAATTAATAACAAAACAAATTGAGTGCAATGTCGTCTTTATTACTCTCTCTTTACTGGATAGAAATACAAGTGAAAAGATAAGAAAAAAACCTTGCATAAAGAAATAAGCTTAACACATATTCCTGTCTTGCTTCTTGATTGCTTAAAATTTGTGACAAATGAATATCAAAGCATATTGCATTCCTCATCTAAATAACGCATACTGGACAGATGCCAATGATGGTTCGATTCAACCCAATCCACCAATTGAAAAGATAAATACGAGACTATTTTTGGTCTTCCCATCCAAAGGAAACCCATGGCATTTAGGGAAAATAAAGAGCATTTTTAGATCTTGGCCCCTATAACTATAAAACAAGGTATACCCACCCCGTTGTGGACGCATTGGTTCGGGCATTCCCCCCTCTTCTAGTTGGGGGGAGTTCAAGTCACTGCAGTCGCATTTGCGCGACTTAAGTGCGGCGCCGTGGGAGGTGGGTCCCCGCGCTAGCGTCGCCCTGGTTTACATCGCCGGCTGCCGGCTTTTTAGACACTTTATCCATGAAGTCAACACTGGGAGAATTCTATGAGAAGCAAGCATAGGTGCATTGCTAGATGTCCTCTAATAATTTCCTAGGATCAAAGGAAAAACTAATGTCTAGTTTGTGGACACAAACAGGCTTTTGGAATGTGTTATTCCATTTAAGAATAAATATAAATCACACCAGAGGTCTCGAGTTTAATTTTTCATTCTCTCCCTTCAGTTTCCTTTATTTATATAATGGATTTAATCAATTTTTTTCATTTACATATTGTGTTTCCCATGCTTAAGGCCTTTGTTGTCCTAGCAACCTTCATGTGAGGGGGGATGCTGACTCGCGATATAAAATCTAAAAGTCGTTGCTCTCCAACAACTTAAAAGGTTGTGATCAGCTTCACACAGTATGTTGCTGAAATCAACTTTTGATATAATGGCAATCACAAACCTTCCTTTTTTTTCTGTTTGATACGTAAAGAGAAAAATCAAGGGCTTCTTTATTTTGGTGACATGCTAGATATTACCTTCCACATGGTCCAAAAGATTTCTATCCAACACAACCAAATTCAAAACTAATAGAGATACATCCAAATATCTTACCATTCCTGTAAAACAACTGTCCTGTTGGTTTTCTCTCAGCAAGATATGCTGCAAGTTTAACTTCACCAAGTTCCACCGCACCAGTATTTGCAACTCCATCCAACAGAGCAGCTGAATGCAACAGGATAAAGGGAAAGCACAGAGTGAAACAAAAGTGATAATTCTTTGGTCATCATAATGATCGCAAGATGTGAAGCAGCTACCATTACTGAAAATTCTGTTTGCTTCAGCATAAAATTTACTCTGAATCTCTTTAATCCTAATAATTTCAACAACTTTTGAGTGCTCATATTGCATTGTGAGAAAAAAAAGTTTAGCATGACCGGAAGCATTCCCACTTTTTTTTGTACTATAGGCCAAAACTTTGAAAATTGTACATATGAATGAAGATCTAGAGAAGGAAAATAAAAAACAACAGATCTAGACTTAAATTCAAGACTTTAAGAAGTAAATTGTCAGAATTATGTGAAAGCAATTTTTTCTCTCAACATGAACATGAATTGATATCGGTTGCAAGTATTCTACTTTTTTAAATAACAATAGCCATAAGAAGATGACTCTGCGCATGAATAGCACAAAAGCAAATGACCCAACAAGCACTTCATTGATAGGAAGAGTGATGGCTTGCACATAATGGAAGAGTTCAGGATTTAAGAAGAAAAGTGTAGCAATTTTTTCTGAAACTGCATTTACAAGTTTACAACAGAATAACGCATCCACGTTAAGTAAATATCATGTATAAGTACCGAACAACTCGGCAGCTCAATTATCTAGAGAAACGATAAACAAAATTTGAGAACTAGGAGACTAAGACTTAACAGTGAACTCTTATGAATTAGGAACGTACCTATTCTTTTCCAGATGCCAAAGCGATGAGCACAACACCTGCTCCCAGATGAGTATATCTGGAATGAAATGTTTTAAGTAAACACGCGACAGGCATAAAAACATGCAAACATCACAAATATTGTGGTTTTGGTTTGTTTATGGTTCAATTTAAGTCCCTCAATATTAAATTTTTGAGGAACCACTCTCAACAATTCTGAAAATGCTTATCCTATTAGATGAAATAATGGTTTGATATGCAAATATTTTAACACTCCCCCTTGTACGTAGGTTGGACTTTGGCTTAATACTTAAGCATGGAAATAAAATGGGAGGTAAATAAAGGAGCCTTAAGAAAATTGAATTCAGGATATCCAACACTGATACCATGTAAAAACTCTCTGGAACTCTGCCCACTATTATAAAATTTTAAGCTCTAAGAATAAGGCATAATAATACTTAAACATTCTGATGTAAATAATGCAGAAAGGTCCCTAAAAATTACCCAGCTTATCAACTGGCCACTATCAATCTTATAAAATTTTGCAACTAGAGGGACCCTCCAACTGAAATGCAAGGTTCATCTGCTTGAGATACTTTAATTGATAGGTAACTTCTAAAATAAGTGCACCTCGTATGGACAATCCAATTAAGGCATCCTTCATGCTCTTTCTGTCACTCTTGACCATAATTTAAATGCTTCACATAGGAATCCTATAATTGAGCTGTCTTTTGGGTCTTGACTGATTTTCGCACGTGTTGGCACCACATGAAGCCCTATCTTCCTCCACCAAATTCATCATAGATGATTAATAGCTCTACAGGTTTACCATTTTCATCAACTACAACTCAACCAATCAACAACGTTCTCCCATTTCATTAAATGCAAGAATCTCTATGGTTTTATCATTGTTGTCATTCTATCAACAAATTAGCTAACCTGTATTATCAAATTTCTTTATCAACTCATAAAACAAACTATATCAAAGCCCTGGGCCCACGGAATAATTTTGACAACATATACAATATTACAACAACAATAGCATAGGCTGCTTCTCTTTTCTTTAATTTTGTCTAACAGAGTATATAAGGCCAGTCCTATTGATGGTTCTCAGTTACTTGGTGAAACAATGTGCAATCGATTGCTCTTCCCTCCCTCCTGCACCACAAGAACACCCCCCCCCCCCCCAAAAAAAAAAAAAAAAAAAAAAAAAAAGAGAGAGAGAACTGCCTGAGCAGACGGAAGAATGCATTTAAAATGAAATTGATATTTCACAGAAAACACAAAATCTAAAACAACAATGGAAAAGAGATGCACCAAGAGAAATTGTGAGTACTACATAAAAAGAAGTCTGGATTAAAAGCCCAGATAATATGTAGATAGCAGCAGTTGTACCATGAATAGCCATGGGCTGTCAATTTCAGATGTAAGAACATCGTTTAAGGTAATGGCATTAAAAGCTTCGTCTCCAGTGTCTGATCAGAAAAGGAAGAAATTGTCTGTAAGCTCAACCAATGCTTGGTGTAAGCATAAGTTTATAACCACTTCCGATCTAAATCCAAAAAAGGATGACCAAGAAATCACAATATATATTTTTACTCACCAGAAGCAGCGGCATCCAGTAACGGAAGTTGCACTTCAGAATAGCTTTTCCCAGCATATTGCTGTTTGGCCTTTTCAATCACATCCTGCAGACAAAAAAGTTAGATGTCGTACTCCATCTCCATGTATTCTCCAGTAGATAAATAGTGTATGAAAATTTACACATAACACATCTATCAGTATCACTAAGAAATACCACTCACATGTTGCTCTTCAATGCCAAACATGTCATAATTTCTTTTCCAAATGGGATTGGTCAGCAGCTCATAAGCATAACGAATCTGCAAAGCATGAAATGAAATGGGGTCTATATTTGTGAACTGGAAACTCAATGGCAATGGAAACAGGACCCAAATAATCCTGCAGATGAGAGAAAACAGGATGGAAAAACAAAAGAGAAGACAAGAAAATTCACATATGTAGATAGGTTAGAACTTCATGCGAGAATATTTTGCCACTGGTATTCCACTTTAACTGCTAGTTCAAGACTAATGGAGAAATTGTGGATCCATTGCACAATAAAGTCTCCAAAAAAGAGCAATACGACTCAAAGGCAAATAAATTGACAGGGCTAAAAGAAAAGGGCAATTAAAGATTAATACGATTAAGTTGACCGTGAAATTGTAGTGGGAAACATGAAGCAACCACCACGTTTTTTGGCAAAGTACCAAAAAGTTGAAGTCCACAAAAAATGAAAAATTGGTGGGGAAGAACAAACTTGTCTGAAAATCAGTCTAGAAAGATGGACAATATGTTTTGTATATGGAAATTTCAGCGACAAAAAGTGATATCCAAGAACAAGCATGAAGTTTTGCCACACTCCAAATTAACATTGAAAGTAATACCCCTGATTGCAGTCATTTCAGTTCAAGACATGCGTTTATGCCATCAACAGAAAACTATTGCAGAAGAGGGCATTAGTTTTGGCAATGAAAGAATTATTTCCAAAGGCAACTTACAGTTAACAACTGTTCACAACTTTCAGAAAGAGGAAAAAGGATGTGGAGACTAGTAGGACCATACGAAATTCCCTGTCTGTTTTGAGAGAAGCCTACACAATGAACCCTTTAAAGTTGAAGAAAGATAATTCTTTTGTCAAAAACACTTAGAAATCTATTCACTCCCCACATAACATATGGATAGAAGGAGCAAGGTTGTGATCATATTTCAAAGGGATAAGGCACCACACTCTAGAGGAGACGCGCATAATCTACGCATGTTGGTGATTCTAGCATTCTAAGACACCCAAAGAGGTAAACGCATTGATAATAGAACATTCCAGAGAACTGATACACGAGTAAACATTGTTGTTGCCAACTAAGTACATCTTGCCAGTTATTCCTTGTTGTAAAGCAAAATAAGGATGAAAATCATTCTAAACCTTCTTTCTGGACAAAGAGATGGCATCATAACAAAAGATTAAAGGGAAGGATTTCAGGCCACATGCTCCCATAGTCAATCTTTCTAAACTCTCTAATTTCATAATCAGTGACTTAGGAAGCATGTTGGTTGTATTTGTACAAAGCAATGAAAAGCTACCGGTACCCATTGATCAACAGCATCACAGGAAGTTAGTTGATATTGAACAAGAATGTTATAGGATGGTTTTGCCATGACTCCAAAATTGATCAAAGAGGCACAGAGGCAATTCGAGTGAAGGCTTAAATAGTAGAAGCATGTTGCATCAAATTATGAGCTGACCTTTATAAAGTCAGATGACTTTTGCGATTCCCCATCCAAATTCCTGAGATCATTATGGTGGCCAAAACGATGAAGTTGCATAGGGTTGTAAATGACCAAAATTGTTATTGATACACATTATGAACGTCCATCATAATTTAAAAAACACAGGCGCAATAAAAGAAGTAAACAATACCAGGAATTGAATCAACTTAAAGAAACTAAAACTGACCCGGATAAGACAAGCTTCTCATACGCCTCATCTACTTCCTCAATAGAACTATGTCTCTTCAAGCCCAAAACTACAAAAACAAAAGAGAAATCAGATAACCTCTGATAAAAACTCATTACTACAGCTAGATCAATCGCATGAAATCCTCAAAGCAAACACAGCGAATGCTTCCCAATTCCCATATATTGGCGGATCAAGAAGCGAGTGGAGATACCATCATAGTAAGATTGAGGGAATGTGTTGGGAATAATGACGAGCTGATACAGCATGGCTCCAATGAAGAGCATCAGCGGAACCGAGTACACTTTCACCGTCGTCAACATCGAAGAGACCCTCGCCATCTGCAACCACGAACAAAGTCACACTCACAGTCAAAACTCCTTCTAGCCCTCGGCAGGTAACTTACTTTGGCAATGATGGTCAGCACAGATTAAGTCAAAAGCCCCCGCAAGGCTCCGTTTCGCCATCATCAACCCTTTTATAAAGGAACGGAAGCCAAACCAATCTCAATCAACACTCTCCACCATGACCAACCCACACGCATTGAAGCTAAAACACTCATTCGACATCGAATTGCAAAAACCACATCAGCCCACATCTCATTCCGCCGCGCAGAGCATCGAAACTAGCGAAAAAACCAAACTTGGATACCGAAATCCGCGCGCTCAGCGATCACAGTGCAATGACACCTCCAAGTTCCAACCATGGCCAAAACGAAAGCGGGCTCGTGATGGGTACCGCGGAATCGAATTGCTCGACGAAGACAGGGCAAAAACAAGGCTCGAACGCGAAGGAAGAAGACGAATTCAAGAACCAGAGACTGACCTTGGGCCACTTCGCCGTAGCAGCAGGGAGAGAGAGCGAGAGAGACAAGGAGCGCAGGCCGGCTGGCCGTAATACGAGGAAACAGATCTTTCATCATGTGCTACGTAACAAAAGATGGCCACAAAAAAATTTTAAAGAAAAAAAAACCTAAAAATGAGTCAATGACTTATCAATATGGGCTTGTGGAAATTGGGCCTCACGGCCCATGAATGTTTTTAGCTACTAGCTTCGAAGAGTCCGACACTACACTTGATCACAGGGCTGGCGGCAGGGTGTTTGGAAACCCAGGGTTTAGGCTGATAAGTCGGTTTTCAGACATTGTACGAAGCACAGGCCGACCAAACAGAAATCCTTACGAGTTCCACCTTATTACTCCAGGTGCGAGCAGCTACTATACCGGATTAACCAACGGTAGCCACTTCCAAAGATGTGACATGAAGTCTACCTTCTCCACTCAAGGCTCCCCAAATTTCCTGGTAAATCTTTTTCTTCCCTACTTTGGTGGAATTACTCCATATTTTTTATATCTTAGAGTTCAGACGAAATAGTTTTAGGATGTACTCAAGTTTGATCTTTCATTAATTGGATGAAAAAAAAAAAATTGCCAAAATAATTAAATAAATAAAACCTAAGAATGACCGGCAATATGGGCTTGTGGAAAATGGGCTTCAAGGCCCATGAATGCTTCTAGCTTCTTGCTTCGAAGAGTTTGATGTTAGACTTGATCAAGGGGCAGGCGGCGCTGGGGTTCGAGGTCGGTACTAACTTGTTGTCCCGACGTGCCCATGCTACATAGCTTTCGAGTGGGTCCAAGTTGAAAATCTGTGGCCTAAGCTTCTTTTTTTTTTTTTTTTTTTTTCTGGCATACACTTGTTCTAATTACGTCCATTTACAATCAAACTATTCTAGCTCAAGCATGATAGGTCGTGGAATTGCACACGGACAGATCATTAGTGACCGACTTAGAATTCAAACTTGAGGGTGGGTGAGCGCCCCTCCTATGTACGTCTCCCTAGATCATTCGATTATTCGATTATAAAAAGAACAAATACTTAGAATTATGTCCATCCACATGGGGAGTTTTCCCTGGACCTTTCATTTCCCTAACCACGCTGGTGTGTTTCAAGCCTAGTTCTAGTGTGTTTTACGGGGGCTAGGACTTTGCCCCCAACCGTATCTTTTTTCTTGCCCGGAAAAAGGGCAATACCCCCTTTTGCGCCGGGGCCCCGTGGAAGCGCAGGTGAGGCACCGACCCGTGCCTAGGGGCCTTGTTATCGGGGTTGTTTGTACCGAAAATTCATTATAATAAAAATACTTAGCATTTCATCAATAGGAAGTACTAACGCGACTCGATCAGCCCATCGATTTGCCTGCTTCAGTAAGATTTGTGCGAGCAACGACGTCACGTCAATTCGACTAAATTTAGCAATAAAATGGGAAAAGTACAATCGATCCAGAATTTATTCTATTTGGAGGAAAATAAGGTGGGGGGAAAATGTGCCCTAGATCCTATTTTAGGAATCGGAAATGGGTAAAATTAATGTAGGGGTCGAGCCCTCTTTTTTTGGCCCTCTATTAGATCCCTCTTTCGAAGGCGATGATGGAACTTTATGCAAAAAATAGCAAAGAAAGATAAGATTTAGATTGTTTGACTTCATTGTACGTGACCTTATCATCCTTTGGAAAAACGCCATTCATCTTCCCTAATGGTACGCATCAATCGCTCTCCTTCGCCCCCCCTTTTGATTGAGAGAATGATGCCGGTTCGAAATGTGGCCCCTATGAGGAGTGGCGGAGGTCGCGACATGTGGGGTTTCGACTGTCTCGCGATTTAATCCGATCGGCTCAACTCCCGATGAAAAATTAGGTAGTGGCCGGTCCGATGAGGACAGGTCGTCGTCGTCGTCGTCGTCGTCGTCGACATTGGAGCGACTGATATGCGCTGTTCTCAGACAAAATCTCTAGACTGCTTGAGGGAGAATCAGCGGATCGAGATTCGCATCAAATAAAGAATGGACGTGTGCATGCGTGGGAAAGTGGACTCGACCTTTAATTTATTAAGATAATTCGACGTGATTCGTAGCGGTGATTAAGTTCGAAGAAAATTTGGCCGATACCTTTTATTCTATTCGTATTTATTTAGAATTTGGGATATCCCTAATATTTAATTCATGAAAACACTGTAGTAGTTGATAATTCGGGTTTGTTTTGGCAAGGGGCAAATTGATTTTTTCTAAATTATCCTATTGAAAAGGACACGAGATGGAATATCTTCTATTAATTGCAAGTTGCACGACATTCACGTGTCTTCTCTTTTTTTTTTTTTTTGATAAATAATAAAAATAATTAAATTAAAAGCATTATTGTTCGAGGGTGACAATCGATTGGATTCGATTGCGCAATTGTAATCTCATTATTTCTAGTTTTAATTAGGCAGGAATTTCGAAAAGCTTGTGGCCATCACCTTCCTCCAACTTTCACCAAAAGGACATTCTTGTGCGGCATCATACTTTATACATTACCAATAATTAACGAAAGGGGGTATAAAACAACTGAGCATCTCCTCCCCCGCCCCCACAAAAAAAAAAATATATATATATATATTTTAGTCAAGTATGATTTATAATCTACGCGTTTCGTAATTCTACATAGCTACTTTTTTGACCTGAATAACTGATGAGACGAGATGACGTGGTACTGGAAATTTGAAACAAGGACCGACACTTGTTGAGATTTAAATTAGAGGCGATTGTAGATCTGATAGCCTATTGGAGCACGTTATGACTAAATAATACCTAAAGTAAGATGTGAAATGAACGAGATTGATTATGCAATTATCCCCTCAAGGGCAGCTCCTTGTCACTTTTTATTTGCCTATTTGATGGCATTCCAGTAGCCAACAAACCTAAACAAAGACTTTCAAGAGTCTAACAAATGTTGGCTCGATCATCGATAAAATCGAACTTGAATAAACATATTAGTTATTCATATCATGGATTTAATTGAGTACTATGTAAATTCAATGGATATGATTAATTCGATAAAGAGAATTTTTTTTTTTTTTTTTGGTAGCTTTTATCTCTTCTTCATTAATGCGCATTAACGGGAACATTAGAGAGAGAATCTCCTTCCTTTCTTTTAAGGTCTCGAAAGTCATTCTCTCTCTTTCTCGGCTTTTTCCAGAGAGGCAGCGGTCACGCCACGGCTGTCAGGGGGGGGGCCGGGGGGACCGAACTGTTCCCACGTGGCGGCGTGCCATAGGCGGGCGTCGCGCTCGTGGGGTTGGGTGACGCCAGCGCCACGGGAACCGCGCGTCGCGGGAGCGCGGGAATCGCCAGGGGTGGGGCCCAACGAGCCCGCGGGACGCGCACGACCGTTAGAGAGGCCCAACTCATCCTCCCCCGTCCGAATCTGACGTCACCCCGGGCCCCAACCCGTGGGCCACGCCGCACCTGATTATGACCCGGGGGAGCGGAGCCGCCCCCCGGTCACACGCAACCTCTTTCTTTTTTTTCTTTTTAAAAGATTTTCTTTATTTTTCCTCTATGAGATATAAAAAAAAAAAAGGATATTCATATCGAGAGCCCCCAAATTTATCAGGAAAATATAATTAAGTCATAAAATTTATAAAAAGTACAATCATGTCCTTAAATTTGTTAAATTAAGTATTTCTATTAACTCCATCTAATTTGACTTACGGAAAATATAAATTTATATTTATAATAGGTATTTTTAAATAATTTTTTTTTTTTCCTCTGCATCTTGCTTATTAAGCACTCAAGATAATTTAATTGCACAATACTTTAGAATTTGTTGTAATTTTGAAAATCATTCACCCAATAATTTGCTTCCGAACTTTAAAATGCAGGAATGAAACTCAAATTCCTTGTCTCCACAATTGTTAGAGAACGGTGCCTATCTCGATACCTATATTTTAAATTAATTTTCGTTTCACAAAAAATTTCAAATTGACATTCTATGATACATGTACCCCAGACAAATTTTCGTCTCCCGAAAATTATATATTATTACTTCTAATCCAAATCTTCCTTTCATCAAAATGTATGTGCGTGAACACATGTGAATTTCCCATGTCAGATCCATCATAGTCATTTGTCATTTACTCATTCGTAAGGGAATTTCGAATGAAATGCTAAATTAGAGTAGATTTGAGTCACTTACACCATTGCGATGTATTTTTTTTTTTTTTTTTTTGGGCAAGAAAAAAATTAATTTAGAGTAGCTATGTTGCACGGTATTAGTTCATCATTTTTTATGAGACGAAAATTAATTTAAACTAAACGTGTCATAAAATATTCATTTGAGATTTCTAATGATACTAATCCTATTTTATGGAAAAGCCCTAACTATCCAATAATTCATTCAATATGTATGATCAAGTCTTTATGAATGCTATCATAGGTCAATTGGTTTGAGATGGAGGACTACTCTACTAACTAGAAAGAGAGAGTACATAAGAAGGTGACAAAAGATCATTATAAGTATGGTCATCTATCTAGCTTGCCTCTAATTAAATTTTTGGTTTGGTGGCCAATAAGAACAAAAATAGGTGTCTACATAATTTCAATTAGCAAGTAGCGTGTTCATTTCATGAAGAATAACTATTTTGAAAACATTTTAAAAAGAGAATTTATGTCACGAAAAACCCCAAATTAGTATACATGTGGCAAATTTATCACAAACTAATAATTTGACCGGGCATAACTCCAAATTAGTATATATATGACAAATTTATCATAAATTAATTTTTTGAATAATAAATATATCATTTGCTAAATTGGATTAATACCACAAAAAAGCATCATATTGGAACACATGTGGCAAATAAATGGTGGTACACCTGTCAACTATCATGTCATTTAATTTAGTAATTTGATAATAAAATTTAATAAAAACCAATTGAGGTTAAATTTGTCTCCGATATACCAATTTAAGTTTTTGTAGTAAAAAATTAGTTTTTGATAAATTTGTCATAAGTGTACCATCTTAAAATTTTTCATTGTTTTATCCTAAAAAAAGATCTTTCAAATCATTTAAAAAATGAATGAATGAAAAATATTTCCACCATCCACGAAAAAGTTTACACATAAGTTGTTCTCAATAATAAAAATATTTTTCATTATTTGATTATATCAAAAAATAAAAGCAATCATTTTAGGAAAATATCTTGAAACAATTTGGGCAGCCTTATTTTTATTTTTATTTTGTTGGTTCTACTTTATTTTTATTCTAACTCTTATTTTTTTCACATTGCCTCTCTATAAGGCGTGGGAGTCCAAATCCACACTTGAAAATAAATCGTCACCTCTCCAGTCTCTCGAGAAAGTTGGGATTCGAATACTCCATTTCTTTCTTCCCATGTGGAAAGGGTGGCGACTTGAGCAAATTTAGTAATTAATGGGGCCTTATCAAAAAAGGGGAAATTCTCACACTAATCTTGGTTTTTGATTCCCAATGCATCTTGCGAAGGTGGCAAAGAAGAGCCTTATGCACTTTGATTCTAGCTAAAAAAGGAATTAAGTCGTGCCGAACTCGAATTGCTCGTGGCTCAATTGAGGATTGGTGCTTGTTCTTCATGTGTTCGAAATTGAAAACCCCCGCGATGCATAACATGTAATGACGAAATTTAAAAAACGAGGGCACATAAAATGTATGCAGCCTCAGACTAACTTTACATCATGCATTATAGCTTTTGATAATTGAATGAGAATGGAGTGTGCCAAAAAGGGGGGGTGCGTGAATAATCGAAAGTAGGGCAGAAGAATAGCTCAAATGTCATAACTTGGTAGGGGAGGACACTTAAATGTCATAACTTCAAAACGGTACATTTAAGTGTCAGTTTCGAAGTTAAATGGAACACTTAGGTGCTACTTCGACGAAAATCCGGCCAAATGGGTGACGTGGCAATTTTCCAGCGAGATGGACACAAAACGACGCCGTTTTGCATGCTGACGTGGCGAAAAGTGCAAAAAACGACGCTCATTTTGTGTTTGATGTATAAATAATTAATATAAAAATTAATTAAATTAAATTAAAACTTAATTTTATTTAAAATATTCTAAAAAATTAAAAATTAAAAAAATTAAAAAAAAAACTTATAATTAAAAAAACTCAAAATTTTAAAAACTTAAAATTAAAAAACTCAAAATTTAAAAAACTTAAAATTTAAAAAACTTAAAATTTAAAATTTACAAAACTTAAAATTAAAAAAATTAAAATTTACAAAACTTAAAATTAAAAAAATTAAAATTTTAAAAACTTAAAATTAAATAACTTAAAATTAAAAAAAAAATTAAAAAACTTAAAAACTTAAAAAACTTAAAATTTTAAAAAAAGATTAAAAAAAAAACTTAAAATTTAAACAACATAAAATTAAAAAAAAATTAATTTTTAAAAAGGGGGGGCGAAAGGGGGCGGCTAAGGTGGCAATTTTATTTTTTTTAATTTTAATGTTTTTAAATTTTAAGTTTTTTTTTTAAATTTAAGTTTTTTAAATTTTAATTTTTTGAAATTTGAAGTTTTTTAAATTTTAAGTTTTTTAAATTTAATTTTTTTAAATTTGAAGTTTTTTAAATTTAAGTTTTTTAAATTTGATTTTTTTTTAAATTTAAGTTTTTTAATTTTAAGTTTTAAAATTTTTTAATTTTATGTTTTTTTTTTTTTAGAATATTTTAAATAAAATTAAGTTTTAATTTAATTTAATTAATTGTTGTATTAATTATTTACACATGAGACACAAAATGACGTCGTTTTTGCATTTTTTCGCCACGTCAGCATGCAAAACGACATCGTGTTGTGTCCAACTCGTTGGAAAATTGCCACATCACCCATTTGGTCAGATTTTGGCCGGAATGGCTCTTAAGTGTTCAACTTTACTCCGAAATTGGCACTTAAGTGTTCGACTTTACTCTGAAATTAGCACTTAAGTGTACATTTCCGAAGTTATGGCACTTAAGTATCATTCTTTATCAAGTTATGGCACTTCGGGTGTTCCAAACTCTCTAAAGCAGGGAGACAATGTACAATGATTTGCTTAATGGGGTTTGATCATGCTTTTTTGAAATCTTGTGATTAAGAACGATATCTTGATTAGGAAGCGTGACATGGGTCATTGAATTTGATTGATAGCATCGGCGCTTTTTGAAAATTTTATCGATGTTTCTCGATTTGGCGTTTGAAGTTTCATCTTCCATGAGGTCCCTAAGATTTTCTTTAGCATTACAATCCTTCCCATCAAAATACAGACAAAGTATTGATTACGATTACTTGACCAATTGATTGACATCGAATTACATAAAAAGGGCACATGAGAGAGAGATCAAAATACAGACAAAGTGTTGATTAATATTACTTGACCAATTGATTGACATCAAATCATATAAAAAGGGCACGTGAGAGAGAGAGAGCCACAAACAACCTATATCAAGCTAAAGACCTAATTGAATGAACTATGTCAACCTTGTTCTTGATAGCCAATCTCACTGACTCAACCCATGTATAGTGACTGATGTGGCTCTTTAAAATTATTTTGAGTGTCGACATTGATTTGATATGAGATTTCTTGCATTCGAGTCGAATGCTCAAGTACTCAATAAACTTATTTAGGATTGCAATTACATTAAATAACATATGGCATACAATCCGGTATCAATTTTATCAGCAATGCATTTCAATTGAGACAATTCACATTCAAATCGTGTGTTGGTGCAAGCGCATGCGAGAGAGAGAGAGAGATATATATATATATAAATGACATGTATCAATTTTAAGTCCTAATTGGACGATCTATGTCAAATAGATGACGATCACAAGCAAACTCTATTCTTGGCAGCCAATCCAACCAACTCGACCCGTGGGTAGCGATCAACGTGACTCTTTAAGATCATTTTGAGTGTCGACACTACTTTGATATAAGATTTCTTGTATTTGGGTCAAATGCTCAAATACTCAATCAACTTACTTAGAATTATTTTTTATTGTCGCACTAATTATCAAATGGCATACAATTCCGTCTCAACTTTATCATGAGCCACTACTACATAAAAAAGGTGATAAGTACTTGCATACATTTCAATCAAGTTCAAATTGTGTGTGCTAGCGTGCACATTATCGAGCTAGAGAGAGAGAGAGAGAGTATATTTGCTGTCACACTAATTATTAGATGACATACATTTCCGTCTCAACTTTATCATTAGCCGCTACTACCTATGAAGCATAGACACATTGTCGGAGCTTCTATATCGTGTCCGACACGTGTTGACGTGTTCGACACGCTTGGACACATGGTCAACACGTGTCAGATTTTTCGACACATGGTCAACTTTTTTCGACAAGTTCCGGCACGCGTGTCCGAGAGTGAGGATCGTTGAAGAAGACAATGGAGGGCTGTAGCTGCGAAGGAGGAAGGGCCGGATGTGAGGCGGCGAGCGAGGCGACCGAGAGAGAGCTGAGAGGATCGTGTGGCGAGGAGGAGGAAGAGGCCGCGATTAGGGAGGGTTTTAGCAAGAAGAGAGAGAGAGGGGTGGTGGGGGACGACGGAAAGAAACCGGGGTGGAGAGGAGGGTGGATGGGGGTGGCGTGGGGTCGGGGGAAAGAAAATCAGGGAAATGATAGGTGCTTTTTGGGGGGTGGGGGACGAAACCGAGGGGGTGGGGGAGCAAGTGGGGTGGGGTGGGGTGATTGACAAAACAAGGGAAGAGAGAAGAATTCAACGATCTCCTGACGTTGATCAGGCGGGATTCGTGGGGCTCTCGCGTGCGATAGCATAGTGAAGAGAAGAGATGTCTCGTCAAATTCAAAGTAAAGGTCAAAATCGTTGGGAAAGGGGAAGGGAGGGGGAGTGGGAAGAAACTGAAGGGAGGGTTTGGCATGGGGGGTTGATTGTCAATCACTGATTGACAGATGCTTTGATTTTTTTTTTTTTTTTTTTTTTTTTTTTTTTTTTTTTTTTTTTTTTTGGAGTGGGTGAGACAGAGCCGGGGAAGAAAATGAGGGGGAAGGAGGGGGATTTCGGGTGGCGTGAGGGACAGAGGGTGAGAGAAATGAGGGAGAGAAATGATTTTTGGGGATGAGGCTTCGGAGGGAAAAATGAGAGGAGAAAATAATTTTTAGGAGACTTTGGGGGGGGGGAACGAGAAAGGGAAATAATTTTTGAATGATAAAGTTATTTTTGTTAAATAAATAAATAAGCTAAAAAGTGATTTCAAAAAATAAAAATATTGAATGTTAAATAATGATAAATTTTGTTTATTATAGAAGATAATAGATTTATTTAAATAAGTTGATTATATTCTTTTGTTAGTTATTAATTTCATCTATAATTGGGAAAATGTTACAAATGGTCCATAGACTTTTACTTAATGTGCAATCTCGTTTTTGAACTTTCGATTTGCTCAAATTTTTTTTTTGGTAACCCAGGGAACCCCGTAAGTCAACAGCCGGCGAGCAAACCTTGAGAGAGCGACTGCAGGACTCACCACCATAGTACTCTAGGTAAAAATCCCTAACGACGCCTCTAGGATTCGAACTTCTCCCCTTTGTGAGGGGGAGAGAGCCCGAGCTAGCTGCGCCGCTGTAGGCGGTGGTTCAATTTGCTCAATTTGGTCCATGAACTATCGATAAATGTCCGATCTAGTTCCTGAATTATTGATAAATGTCCGATCTAGTCCTT
The DNA here is from genome assembly GCA_017140615.1 of Eucalyptus cladocalyx. Lineage (NCBI taxonomy): Eukaryota > Viridiplantae > Streptophyta > Magnoliopsida > Myrtales > Myrtaceae > Eucalyptus > Eucalyptus cladocalyx. Next base: position 4,930,196 of record CM029517.1, on the reverse strand, counting down.
GACTATTTGAAAATTGACCAATTTCGTCCTTTCGTTAGTTAAAGTTAACAAAATTGAGCATTTTGGTCTTTTTCTTTTTTTTTTCTTCTTCTTTCTTCCCTTCCTTGGCCATGGCGAAGGGAAGCCGGTGTCTGGCGAGGGCGACCCTAGCTAGTCGGGTGAGGGCCGTCCTTGCCAGACGTAGGCGAAGGCGCCCTTGCTAGCGTCGGCTGAGGGATGCCCTCCCTAAATCTGGCGAGGGCCACCCCTGCCGGTGTCGGGCGGTCCTCGTTGGATGCCGGCTTCCCTCCACCGGCAAAGGGAAGAGAGAAGAAGAAAAAGAAGGAAAAAAAAAAGGAAAAATAGTTAATTTTTAACGGAAGGACTAGATCGGACAATTATCGATAGTTTAGGGATCAAATTGAGCAAATCGAAAGTTCAAGGACGATATTGCACATTAAGTAGAAGTCCAGGAACCATCTGTGACATTTTCCCTCCATAATTTTTATTAAAGTTAAAAATATGTTCCCAAATATGAGTACACATTAATTATGAATATGTCTTTCAAATTTCCTATGAATAGATTTATTTGTTATGAAATACATGAATAAATATTTATTATATTTATCTTATCTAATGTACTTAATATGGTACATTTGTATCATACATTCTAAGTACATCTCCCTATACAATGAGCGTTCATCTCCCCTATCCAGTACATATATCATTCGATACATTGATATTAGTGATAAGTACATTCTTGTTCTTCTATAAATAGGAATTTAGTTTTGATGTACAACAACAACAATAGAACAACAGTGAAATACTGAAAATAAAACTCTCCTTTGGTTTTCTCTACTATCTTTGATGTTCACTTGCTTCCTATTCTCAATTTTTTATCTATTATATATTTGCAATGCAATATTTTACAACGCGTTATCAGCATGAGGCTCTATCGACCGAGTAAGTAATTTTTACAATGTGGGTATTCTTTTTATTAATCAACTCATACTTCATCTTCTTCTATCAATTCTTCATTTTTATTTTTCTTGGTTTGAAGCTAAATTTCAAATCTATAAGTATCATTCTGCTCCTAAAGTGGTGGTAGATATTTAGAAATCTTTTTAATTAATAATGATTTATTTTTGTAAGAATTATGACATATTAAAAAGCCCAAATTCCACATCTTGAAAGTGAATGTAAATAATTATCTATCATAGTGCCTTGACATGGAAATGTATCTCCAAGGGCAAGGTCTCGCTAATGCAATTACAGAGGATGGAACCTCAAATGAAAATGATAAAGCAAATGGATTGATTTTTATTTACCGTCATTTGCATAAGAGCCTGCAGACTCAATATTTATCCGTTCGAGACCCTAAGATCTTGTGGAGGAGGTTGAATGATAGGTATGATCATATCAAAACTGTTATCCTCTCTCAAGCACAATATGACTGGCAAATGAATGGACCTAGACTTAAAACCAGGGAAGGAGAGTAAATTCCTGCAGGTATGCATCCCACATTGGGCGAACAACTCCCGTTCAAGCCTTTTTAGGGACAGCCTTTTAGCAGAAAGCTACTCAACCCTTTAGTTCAGAGCCTAGAGACACCCAAGAATGCCAGGATGGAAACGTTTCTAATCTACCCAAACTACATTTCTCGAAGGATCATACCAGGCTAGAGAAGAAGAGGAATTTAGAAAGCCATGGAGAGTTTTTCACAAAGCACACACTTTACTTTCAGGGACTCTACCCAACACAATACACCCTCATGGCCTTATATAGGCAAATGAGGTCACAAAGCAACAAACAAAGACCAAGCTCATGGGTCCGGGTACAAATAGGGGGCAACGGAAATCTCGGGAGGGAATTATTCGCACACTATGAACAAGAATCGTACGTGAAATAAGACATTCCCTAGCCTAATGCTACGGTAAAAGTGAACAGGACTTTGCTACGGTGAAATTGTACGGACTCAACGGTCTCGTCCGTCGCGGGCATTGTAGCTACAGACTGAGTCTGAGTCATCTGAGCTGTTTTCTAGGAGATGAGCTTCGTACTTCTGCTTGAGGGCTTCAAGATCTTCTGGTGAGAGGATCTGATTTAGCCTTCTTGATGAGGATGTTTGTACATGAGCCCAATGAGATGTTTCTTCTTCTGCCCAGTTTGTTTCTTCACTTGTAGGACGAGCAGGAATACTTGGTTGGGGCTAATTTGATGTCTGTGCATAGTACGATGTGTCCATGTTTTGGAATGAGGACGAAAGTCCCTGTTCGTAGGGATCCTGGGACAGAGGACCGCCAAAGCGTGCGTAGGGATCTTGAGTAAACTGGACAATGTCATCTTCGTTTGTCATTTCATGCTCTTGGGACGATGCAGCTTGTCTGTATTGCATAAGTGCTTCCTTAGCTTCTGGTGCTAGGTCATAATGATCCCACGTAGTGGGTACATTATTCCAAATATCTTCAGGAATGGTTTTGTTTTCTTGGCATAGGATTCTCTGGAGTTCTCGATACTCGTTTTCACAAAATCTAACAGATCTTGGATAAGATTTGTGAATCCTGGCTTCTACTTGTTCAAGTTAGGCTTATAAGATGTGGTTCCTATTTCCAAGTGTGCATCTAGAATACTACCATTATTTCGCAGAAATTCCATGGACGTCGGAAAACGGATGGTATGGACTTCGGGATTCGGTGTCATGATTCTCAGTTCTTTTTGCAAGTCTTGTTTCCAGCATGTAGGATGATAGAACCAATTTAGAAAATCTAAAAGATTTCTATCACATTCTTTTTCTATGTTTCTTCCGAGTAAGAATATCCTGGTGAGATTAGCAATGAATCTTCTGGTGGGGATTTCAATAGCTATTAAGTACTTATTAGTCAAGTACCATAACAGCGTTTTGAGCTGGTCAGGGAAATCATCTTCTTTCCAGATAAGAGGATGAATGAAATGATAATTCAAATTTAACCCGAAATGATAAAGAATCAAATCTCCATTGAATCTGAATAGGTCTGTGTGACATTGCCACATGAGGTTCTCCAAATTTTCAGCAAGACTGTCATTCTGGATTTGCTGAATAATTTCTTGGGGATATTTCCAGCTTGGCAAATCTCTGATCTTCTCAATCTTGTATTTCACCCCATGATTGAGCATATGGAAAGCAGACCTTTTGATGTACATGTTGATTTCAGCTGTTGCTTTGGGTCTTGACAAGAAGTCGGCAAGCACATTCTTTTTCCCGGAATGTGTTTGGTTTCAAAAGAGTATTTTGAAAACCATTCAGCCCATCGAAGCAATTGAGAGTTTGGAATCTGCTTTTGTTTAAACTTGGTCATCTCTGTGGAAAAGATGCCATGTCTAATTCTACTAGGAAATGATGGCCAATGAGATGAAACTCAAATTTTTTGATTCCATTTTTTACTGCTAAGATTTCTTTGAAAGTGGAATGGTAGTGCATTTCGGCTTGAGAGAACTTTCCACTTTTGTGAGCACAAAGAAGTCTCTTACCATCAATTTCTTCAAACAGACGGCTGCCCGATTCATCACTCAACGGCGTCGGTTTGGAGAATTCTTTTACCTCGTTGATGGTATTTGCAATGGTGGGAGATTTTGCATAATCTCCTTGAGTTCAGCGACTGCTTTGGTTTGAGTTTTTCCCCAAGGTGGGGAGTTCTTCTTCAGCATGGATTGCAAAGGGATCATGAGTTTTGCAATATTGGGGACAAAGTCTCTGAGATAATTAATTATCCCCGAAATTGCTGAACTTGTTTTGTCGTGAAGTTATCTTCAGGAAACTTCAATAATTCTTGAGCAATGTGTGGCCCTGGATAGTATGTACCTTTGTTGAGGTGCATACCAAGAAATTCAATTTCTGTCTGGGCAATGTTCATTTTTCTTTGAGAAAGCATAATGCCATGCTTTCTTACTATTTCTGCGAACTGCTCAAGAAGTTGACAATGTGACTGCTCATCGGGAGACAGTAGAGTAGAATATCGTCGATGTATACGGCTGCACTTGACAAGATTGGTTGGAAAATTTGACACATGGCCTTTTGGAACAAGGATGTGGCTACCTTTAGGCCAAAAGGAAGAACTTTCCACTGGAAGTGCTGGTTCGGGATACAGAATCCTGTTTTGGATTTGTCTTCAGATGGATACCCAATTGCCAAAATCCGGCTTTGAGGTCGAATTTGGAATAGATGTGGGCCTTGGTTAAACCAAGTAAAGAGAGAATCTCTGGATGGTAAAGGGAATTTGTCATCTTGGAGAAAGAGGTTGAGGGGTTGATAATTAATTACCAATCTCATTTTCCTTCTATTTTGCTCAGCACGTTTATTGACATAAAAAGCTTCACAAGCCCATTGAGAATCGAGGTTTCAATGAGGCCTTGCTTTGTAATAATTCGAGCATTCCCTTTGAGCTAAAGCCAAATGTTCCGGCTTCATTCCCGTATGACTCGCATTGGTTGGATTGATATCTTCATTTTTCTTGAAGGGAAGGCGGACAAAGAACTCAGGATTTTTCCATAAGGGATGAGAACATTTTTGAGTGAATTCGAATGGGATTCGAACAAGATTCAAGCAACTTTTGCATGATTGGATCTAATAAACTCATCTCAATGGAAAAGAGCCTCCGAATATTGACAAACTCGGAATTGGTCTTTATATCTAAGACCTTTTCCATGAATAATGTGAAACCGAGAGATTTGAGTCATGATATCCCACCCAATTATCGATCTTTATTGGGAAGGTTTGATCCAAAAATCTTTGTCGTTATGGAACACCGAGGAAAAAACTGGATGGTGACTTGGGTGGTTCTTACATTTGTGGAGAAAGTATCTCCCGAAGCGGAATTGAAATATCGGATGTAGGAGTCCAGAATTCTTCAGGTAGAATTTTAGTATCTAGAATCGAACAACTTGCTCCAGTATCAATGAGAGCAATGATATTGATGGGCTTAGCAAACTTCGAGGTGAGGATTTTCACAGGGAAATGGGGACAGTGAGTATGACTTGAGAATATGTCAGGATTTGGCTCTGAAGATGTGGGAGATATATGAAAAATGTCTTCAGATTCTGACTCGTCAGACTCAGTTTCACTGGAAGTTTGGTAAGATGGAATGATACAAAGTGTTTGGTCAGATGGTTCTTCATCAGCAGAGAATAAAGATTCAACATCATCATTTTCAAGAGAAATACCTGTTTCATTCTCAATTTGATGAATTAGATGATTCTGACCTTTTTTGGCTTGAGGACTATTTTTGGCAAAATGTCCTTTCTTGTTGCAAACGTAGCAACGATTTGATTTCTTATGGCCTGTGCGATCCTTCCTTTTTCGTAGGTATCGCCATTTCTTCTTTCTCCGGAAATGTTTGGAGCCGTGTTTGGAACGCTTTATCGAATACTTCTTGTAGTGTTTTTTCTTCCGGGAATACTGGCCACAAGTACCATCACAATCTTGCCTGGAGCATTTGATTTTTAACTTCTAGTGGGAACAGGCTGTTTCAAGTCGTTTGTCATCTGTGATGTATGTTCGGACCATCTGGCACTTTAAGCATAGTTCCTCAAGACATAGATGGATTTCTTGCTGTATTTCTCCCAAGGGAATGTTTTGTACCCTTTTTTGCTTTCTAAAGAAAGATCTTTCAACCATCTGGGATAGTTCTTTTGGGATGGATGTGAGGAAGACATGCTTTAGATTTGGATCTGCTCTAATTTGATAAAAGAGCTGAAGCATCAATCGATAATGCTTATCAAGATGCTTTTTCTGATAGGAGCAGCATCTTCTTTCGAAAAATTCTCTTCTTTTTATCTCTATGAGATCTCCAGGTGTTCCCACAAAAACGTGATATAAGTAGATAAGAGCATGGCTGAAATTGGATGACATCAGAAACATGATCTGATCTTGTTCTGAGAGTGATTGCCACTAAAATTTAAGGCTCTCTGTAAACCTTGTAACGAAGTTGTAAAGAACATCATTCATATCATGGTTGGTGATGGCCTGTGTATTCAACCAAGTATGAAATTCTTCGAGTCTTTTTGGCCATTTTTGATAAGGAATATCATCAATGGAGAAGAATTGTTTTGATGCCATAGAGACATGTCTGGTGGAATTGTTTCTGGTGGGATTACTAGTCTATCCAATTTCTGGATCAGAATAGTTTGATTCCATTTCGTAGTCTGAAGGAGTGTCAGCCATGAATATTTGTGACGTTGGTGGAACAATAGGGGGAGAATCAACTGTAGGATCTGAGAAGGAAGAAAGAGAGGAAAGGGATGCTGAGTCTGATGTAGTGGGGGAAGTTTGTTCAGCGGACAGAATCTGTTTTTCCGGGATAACAGGATCAGGCTCAGGCTGTTGGGTAATAGGATTGGTTTCCTGGTTACCCAAATCCTTCAAAAAGGATTCTAATGGATTGGATAACATCATCTGGTCTGGCTTTTCTCTTATAATAATTGAACTTGATTCTCGTAGGTGGTGTTTTCTCTTTGCCTTTTTCTTTCTTCAAGGCTTTGAGACGATTTCGTATTTCGCCATATCCGGTTCTCTTCGTAGGGATCTTCTAGGATATTGGCAAAAATAGATTCTTGTGGTCTTTGGGGTACATATCCAGTTCTAACAGAGGTGCCAATGGGTCGAAAGGTCTCGAACCTTCCTTCTTCAAGAAGTTGGATTTGCTTCTTGAGCTTTTCTATCTCTCGGCTTTGGGCTATCAAGATAATGATACCCAAGATGTTGTCCCGATTCCAAGGCATGAAGCCTTTTCTCGGAACTCGAAAGTATTTTTTTGGTACCTTCATCATATCTCGGAGATCTTGTTGCACGCTTCCGATTTTGGAATCAATAGCCTTGAAGGCATTGTTTTGTGCCAACAGAGTCTCTGATTGCCAATTCAAAACGGCTTCAGCCGTAGGGGTTTTCTTCTGTCTCCCATGTTCATCCACATCAGTGGGGGTAGGAATTTTAGGAACATGGCGGTATCTACCATGTGGATCAATAAACTCTTCAGTGGCTAGGAACGAGAGTTTAGAACTTTCTTTGACAAGCGGAGGGAAGTCAGTATCTTGAAACATGGCAATAAAAGAAGTGGGTGGTGCTTCTGTTGGGACTTCAAGCGGGTAAGAATGTTTCTTAGCCCATTTGAGGATTGGCTTATAAAATGGAGAAAAAGCTTGTTTTTTTTCTGGGAGGAGAAGGTGGAGGTGATTTTGGTGGATCTGGTGGGGTTTGGGACATAGTACTAGACTCTGGTGGTGGAGGTGGTGCATAAGAGACCATGAACTGGTATTTGTCACACTCACCAAGAGTATCAACGGAGGAATCTCCGTCCAAGTACCTTTGGTACATCTTATCTTTGTGCTTTTTCCGTCGAGGTGGAGATCTTGCAAGAGGATCTACCTCATCAGGAGAATTTATGCAGTGGGAACATTGGCAAAAAGGATCCCAAAAACAATGACCATAATTATCTTTATAGTAATGAACAGGATGTCCATCACCATCAAAGTGTCGAACAAGCTTTTTTGGGTCTGGTTGAGAAATAGATTCTGGAACACATGGTTTAATCATGAAGAGGGTCTGGAAGATAGAAGGACTTTCTTCCTTTTCCTTGCCAAATTTGATGGAAACAGTTCCATCTTTTTTCCGTACAAACTCGAGTCGTGGACCGGAAAGGCTTGTTATGCTTTGATGTAGCTTTTCATAGTTGGTGATCCAAGTTTCTGGAAGAAGTTTGGCCAACGTATCCTTGGGGATCTGTCTTGGAACATGGATGCAAGACGCCTGGTCGTTTTGCATAGAGATGAACAACGCATCTTCATTACCATTGTTGAAGTTGAGGTCGAGGGCATGGTTCTGCACTCGATAAACCATCTGGTAATGTAGGGTTGCAGCTACAGATTCAGCAGTTTGAGGGGCTCCAGTGAGCTGAACTTGGACTTTCAAGAAAGAAAGTAGCTGGGGGTCTGATAGAGCGATATTGAAATTTGGATACAAAGTCACAAAAACTGTTCCAGCATTTAAAGTGGTTTGAACAGTGCCTATACATGCATGCTGGTATTGTAAAAACCTGGTATCCAACAATGCTATTCTTGCCACAACGGGCAAACCTTTCCGACCATGGAAGGTAAGAGCAAGACGAACAGCTCCCATAATGGACATGAGAATATCCCCGTTGAACCCATTGTTTGGGAAATTCGGAGGGATCTCGAAGAGTAACAAAGTACTCTTTCTCTGTAGCAGGAATAGGATGCTGGTCAAATTTGGAAGACTGGACATACTCCTTTACTTGCTTTGGAGTTTGGTGAATTAGTTGGCGAATAGAGCGGATGGGTGAAAATGACGAGGTGGGTTTGGCAAAAGCGGAATAAGGGTTCATCAGAGGAAGTTGAGTTTCTGAGATCTTAGTTTCATCACTAAGAGAAACTTCATAAAGATAATCTATCTTAGAAGCATTTGAAACTCGAAATTCGGAGGGGTTGAAGATGAAGAGGAGGGTGCAAGAGAAACCGGTGCTTCGAGAATTTCTGGTTCGTAGACATGATGAGAAAAGATCTTCTCAAAGACCGGATTCACCTATCAAGCGCATGGAATGGATAATATTAAAAACGAAACCATGGCTCGATTATAATTCCGCTTTATTTAATATTGTTTCTTGCCTTGAATTATGCGGTATCAAACTCGCTGATGCGGAATTGTTAGAGAAAACTTTATCCACCTTCCATGCTTCGAATATTGTATTGCAATAGCAATACCGACAACGTCAGTTTGCTACATATTCTAAATTAATTTATGTGCTCCTTACTGCCGAGCAAACTAATGAATTGCTGCTTAAAAATCATGATCTTAGACCTGCTAGCTCAAAAGCATTGCCTGAACCACATGCTAACTTTGAAAAAAATACTGGTCATTTTAAGGTCTATAAGCGCAGACAAGAACATAATCCTAAAAGAGATTGTAGGAAATTTAACCGCCCTATGAAATCAAACTTTGGCCTGAATCATGACAAAGAAAAGAAGCCAAAGAAGGTGATTAATGAAAATATTTGTTATCATTATGGCATGACTAGGCAATAGTCACATACTTGCTGTACGCCAAGGCACTTTGTTGACCTATACTAGGCATCTTTAAAAAGTACGGGCAAGCGTGGTGAATCTTATGCCATTGAAATCAATCCTACTGCCATAACCATTGTTGAAACCAACAATATTTCCGTTGATGGGACTCCTCTTGCTCCTAAAGTAGCAAATGTGAGGATCTCTGATTACTTTGATGAAACATTAGATTGATGGATGATGATTTGAACTTTGAAATTTATGATTCTAATAATTTATTTTTAGTTGTTTCGCTTTAAATGTATTACTTTTTATTGTTCTTTCATATAGTTATGAAATGCTTATGAACCTTATATAATATTTATTTGACTCTATAACTAAGATGCAAGATTGATTAGCCCCAAAAGTGGCTATATAGCTCAATTGAGTGGGAGATATTATGAACTATGCATTGCAGTATTGATATGCAGCGAATTCACAATATGCAAGATTGATTAGCTCCAGCAGTAGCTATATATGCATTGTACTCTTTTTTCTTTTTGTCCGGTTTTTTTCCATAGAGTTTTTCCGGCTTAAAGTTTTTAATGAGGTAATTCATGCATCCTTAAAAGGAAGAGATCATAACATTTATGCTATGCACTCTTTTTCCCTTTTGTCCGATTTTTGTCTCACTGGGTTTTTCCGGCTTAAGGTTTTTGATGAGGCAGTATCATTCATTGCACATTCGTAATGAATATAATGAATATTCAAGGGGGAGTGTTATGAATATGAATATTCATTATATTCATCTTATCTAATGTACTTGTTATGGTATATTTGTATCATACATTCTAAGTACATCTCCCTATACAATGAACGTTCATCTCATCTATTCAATACATGTATCATTCAATACATTGATATTAATGATAAGTACGTTCTTGTTTTCCTATAAATAGGAGTTTAGTTTTGATGTATAACAACAACAACAACAGAACAACAGGAAAATACTGGAAATAAAACTCTCTCCTCTGGCTTTCTCTACTATTTCTAGTGTTTATTTACTTTCTCTTCTCAATCTCTTATCTATTATATATTCGCAACACAATATTTTACAACATTATTAATATTATTAGTGTAAATTCATTGTAAGCTCTTTTTTATTATTTATTTATTTGTTAATTTGAATCAAACTAATTATAAATAAAAATATTTATTTAATATATAACGTGTCCCAACATGTTGTGATTCTATATTTTTGAGAAATGACGTGTTGGTGTGTCGTATCGTGTCGCATGTCCATGCTACTTAAGGTGCGTTTTGTAATGTTTCTATTATGAGAAACAATTTTTTAACAAAAATAGTTTTTTATTTATTTATGCTCCTAGGAACAATTTTTTAGCATAAGAACGCGCTTGGTAACTGCAAAAATTTCTATTATAGGAATAGAAATGCGTTTGATAAACTTGTATAATTTTTCAATATTTTTTATTATATATATTATATATATATATATTTTTTTTTTTTTCCTTCTTTCTTCCTTTTGGCCGATCGCCAACTTCAGTCATGGCAGGCGACCGACCGACCGACAAGGGCTGGCGATCTTGCTAGAGTGTCGTCGGTCCCCTGAGGCCGAGCTCGAGCTCGCCCAACCAAGGCGAGGCTAAGCCTCGTCGGTCGGCGTAAGGCTCGGCCTCGCCAAGGGCCAGCGACGCTCCGGCGAGGTTGTCGGCCTCGCAACCGGTCAAAAGGAAGAAGAAGGAAAGAAAAAAGAAGAAGAAAAAAAAAAAAAAAAAAGAGAGAGAAAAATTGTTTTTCAAAATTATTTTAAACAAGATATAACTTTTTTCTATTTCTTATTTCTATTCCAAATCTGCTTTAAGAAACAAAAATTTTACAAAATATATTTTTGTTTTTTTTTTTTTGTTCCTAGAACAAAGAACAAAAATTTTTGTTTCGGGGAACATAAATACTTTTTGCCAAACGGGCCATAGACTACTACATAAAAAAGGGGATAAGTACTTGCATACATTTCAATAAGGTTCAAACTGTGTGAGCTGGCGCGTGCATTACTGAGAGAGAGAGAGAGAGAGAGAGAGGGGAGGAGTTGGGGGAAGGCGGTTTTCAATATATGTGGCATACTGCTCACTTCTTCAGTCCCCACAAAGGACAGAAATATAGAACGAGAGAAAAACCCGTTTTTCCTTCGAACCTTGTACGAGAATGAAAACTTGTTTCCTCAGTGATGTAAGAACTGGAACAACTTGGGTCGGGGCTGCACTAGAAAATCCAAATAAAAGAACGAAAGATCAGCTAGCCTCAATCACCAACTTGATCCTCCACGCATGTCACCCGTTTTGTACTCGAGCGAGCCATTCCCATGCGATGCGTACAATGCTGCTAACAGAAACATCACGGTTGTAAAATATTCATCGAAGGATTTGCACTAGAATCTCCTTACAAATGCATATAGACGTCATTACAAGAATATGCTCCAAATTTCTCTCGATCACTGCTCGGGATTTAAGAAAGTCTATATAACGGGCTCATGCTCACCCATAAATTTTCATATGACAAATCTCCTATTGACCGATCTTAATCTGTACCTTGCTCAGGAACGAGCATGAATTTATTTTTTTCTAGCTCGAATAGTTTCAGAGGAGGTCCACGTCCAGTGGTCCTGCCGAGGTCAATGGAGCTTACTACTGATCCTCGAACTGCCTCCTCCCCATTTCGAAGACCTGCACAACGGAGAAGGTGTTCACGTCGTTGGTGAGTTCCGTCTATTGGGAGGCGCCTCGCCTCCCCTCTGCCCTTGAGCGGAGCCTTGAGGAGTGAGTTCTCTAGCATGAAGATTATGATTGATCAGTTCTCGGTTTGGTCCGATTCCGAGATGGAACTAGGAACTAGATCGGGAGGGCCGGTTTCCATATTCTAGGACCGAGAATCGGACCAATCGACTGGTCCGATCCGGTTTGATAGAACTAGTAAATTTATTGTTTTTGGCCAAAAATAAAATGAAAAATGGAAGAAATTAAGAGGAATTAGGTTTGTTTCTTAATAAATTGAAAAATATATATTTTTATATATAATTAACCGATCCGATCTCGTCAGGCTAATTTCCACTTTGGAATCTGGAACCGAACCGACCAGCCACTGGTTCCAAAAGTGGGAACCGGAAATCGGACTGCCTATTTGGGAACTGCCCAAAATCGGCCGATCTGATCCAATCCAGATGGTTCCTGTTGCACACCTTTAATGAAGATGGTGCCATCCGGGTGTTGCCAATTGGCGGGTACGGTGATGGCCGAGTGAGGTATAATGCGCTTAAGAGCGAGATTCTGGGGAGGGGATTGATTGGTGGGGAACGAGGAGATGGGAAACAGGGGACTGTTGAAGTAACTGTTCATGTTTTCCTTGTCCTTTTCGAATTCTGTCGAGCTGGAGAAGCAGCGCACATAAGCCAATAAGAACTCGCCTCTAATTAAATTCTTGGTTTGGTGGCCAATAAGAACGAAAATAAGTGTCTACATAATTTCGATTAGTGAGCATTTTAGGGTGCGTTAGTTTCATGAAAAATAACTATTTTGAAAACATTTTTTAAAAAATTAATATATCAAAAAACTTCAAATTAATACATATGTGACAAATTTATCAAAAACTAATAATTTGACTAGGAATAACTCCAAATTATTCTACTTGTGATAAATTTATCATAAGTTAATTTTTTGACAGCAAAAATCTCAAAACCGATACATTTGTGACAAATATACTCTCTCCTAAATTGGATTAATGCTACAAAAAATTATTAAGCTGGAACACATGTGACAAACGAAGAGTAAAATCTCAAATTAGTACACTTGCCAACTATCATGTGTCACCGACTTAGTAACTTGCCAATAAAATTTAATAAAAACTAACGGATGATAAATTTGTCACATGTATACTAGTTTGTGTTTTTTGTGATAAAAAATTAGTTTTGAGAAAATTTGTTATAAATGTACCATTTTTGAGTTTTTCATGGTTTTACCCTAAAAAAAAGATATCTCGAATCATTTAAAAAAATAAATGAACAAAAAATATTTCCACAATTTACGAAAATATTTAGACATATAAGTTGTTGTTGATGATGAAAAAATATATATTTTTATTAATTGATTATATCAAGACATACAAATAATCATTTTTAGGAAAATATCTTGAAACAAATTGAGCCTTATTCTTATTTTTATTTGGTTAGTCCTATTCTATTATTAATCTAACTCTCACTCTTTTACACTACCTCCTTGCAAGGCGTAACGGTTGAAACCTAAACCTGAAATTAAATCGTTTTGTCGTGGGGATTCAAATCCCTAACTTTCACCTTCCCATGTGGGAAGGATGACCACCGGACAAACTCTAGTGATTAATGGGGCCTTATTAAAAAAAGGAGAGATTCTCACACTAATCTCGGTTTTTGATTCCCAACGCATCTGGCAAAGCTGGCAAAGGAGTGCCTTCTCCACTTCGATTCTAGCTAAATAAGGGACCAAGTCGTGCCGGACTCGAATTGCTCGTGGCTCAATTGAGGATTGGTGCTTGTTCTTCATGTGTTCGGAAATCGAAAACCCCACGTGGTGCATAACATGTAATGACGAAATTTAAAAAACGAGGGCACGTAAAATGTATGCGGCCGCAGACTGACTTTACATCATGCATTGCAGCTTTTGATAACTGAACGAGAATGGAGTGTGCCAAAAGAGGGGGGGGATGCGTGAATAATCTAAAGCAGGGAGACAATGTACAATGATTTTCTTGATGGGGTTTAATCATGCTTTTTTGAGTTCTTGTGAGTAAGAATGATATCTTGATTTGGAAGCGTGACATGGGTCAATGAATTTGATTGATGGCGTCGGCACTTTTTGAAAATTTTATGGATGTTTCTCGATAGGGTGTTTGAAGTTTCATCTTCCATGAGATTCTTTAGGTTTTCTTTCGCATTACAATCCTTCCCATCAAAATACAGACAAAGTGTCGAGTAAGATTACCTGACTAATTGATTGACATCGGATTACATAAAAAGGGCACGCGCGTGTGTGTGAGAGAGACACACACACACAAACAACCTGTATCAAGCTGAAGATCTAATTGGATGATCGATGGCAAGCAAACGACAACTATAAGCGAACCCTATTCTTGATAGCCAATCTCATTGACTCGACCCATGGATAATGACCGACGTGGCTCTTTGAAATTATTTTGAGTGTCAACATTGATTTGATACGAGATTTCTTGCATGCAAGTCGAATGCTCAAGTACTTAATAAACTTACTTATGATTACGTTTGTAGTTACATTAAATATCATATGGCATATAATCCGATGTCAACTTTATCAAATTACTTGTATGCATTTCAATTTAGACAATTCACATTCAAATTGTGTGCCGGCACGCCTGTATCAAGTTTAAGACCTAATTGAATGATATATGTCAGATAGACCATGCTCACAAGCAAACCCTGTTTTTGGCAGTCAATCTAGCCAACTCGAGCAAACCCTGTTTTTGGTAGTCAATCTAGCCAACTCGACTCATAGGTAATACCTATATCAAGTTTAAGACCTAATTGAATGATCTATGTCAGATAGACTATGCTCACAAGCAAATCCTGTTTTTGGTAGCCAATCTAGCCAACTCGACCCGTGGGTGGTACCTGTATCAAGTTTAAGACCTAATTGGATGATCTATGTCAGATAGACCATGCTCACAAGCAAACCCTGTTCTTGGCAACCAATCTAGCCAACTCGACTCGTGGGTAGTGACTGACGTGACTCTTTAAGATTATTTCAAATGTTGAGACTACTTTGATACAAGATTTCTTGCATTCGGGTCAAATACTCAAGTAATCAACCAACTTACTCAGAATTATCTTCGCTGTTACAATAGTTACCAGATGACATGCAATTTTTTCTCAACTTCATCAACAGCCACTATTACATAAAAAAAAAGGGGATAAGCACCTGCATACATTTCAATCGAGACAGTTCAGGTTCAAATTGGTTGCGCTGGCGCGTGCACTAGAGAGAGAGAGAGAGAGAGAGAGAGAGAGAGAGAGAGATGGGGGGAGGAGTTTTCGGTTCCCACTTTTGGAACTGGTCTGCTCCGGTCCGGACGGTTCCCGCTGTCAATTGGCGGGTACGGTGATAGCCTAGTGAGGGTATAGTCTATGTAGCACCGACACGGATACGCGACACATAACACGACACGACACGCCGACACGTCATTTATTAAAAATAGAGAATTTCGACACGTTCCGACACGTTATATATTAAATACATTTTTATATATAAATGCATAAATAAATAATAATAAAAATAGCCTAGAATTAATTCACACGAAAAATATTAAATAATATCATTCATTATTTTAATTTGTTACAATAATACACAAAACTTAGAGGAAAAAAATATTATTTAAAGAAAAATGCTGAAATAATATTTTTAAATTTATTTATTTATCATATATAGCATTTTTTTATTACTACTTTCATAGTAAAAGATTTAAAAAAAAATAAAACAATTTAAAAAAAAAAATTAAAAAAAAAATTGACCCAATACGTGTATATTTATAGCAATTTTATTATTTCTTTTGTGTATATTTATATTTTGACCGCTCAAGTATTAGAAATTTTAAAATTGACCCGTGCGTGTCGGAATCGCGTGTCGAAATTCTGGACTCGCGTGTCGGAAAGAGTTGACCACGTGTTTCGACACTCGTTGACCACGTGTTGGAGCATGTCGGGACGTGTCGGAGCGTGTCGGACACGTGTCGGAGTGTCGGACACGACACGAAGGCTTTCAGAGAGTGTCCGTACTTCATAAAGTATAGTACGCTTAAGAGCGAGATTTTGGGGATGGGATTGGCGGGGTCCGAGGTGATGGGAAACAGGGGACTGTTGAAGTAACTGTTCATGTTTTCCTTGTCCTTTTCGAATTCCGTCGGGCTGGAGAAGCAGGGCACGTAAGCCGATCCGGGGTTGGAATTTCGTGTTCGAATTGTGAGGAGAAGAATCCATCAGCGGCGGCAAGCCGGAGCTCATTTCGTTCTCGAGAGACCCCGCCGTCGTGAGGCCCGAGATGTGGGTTTTCTTCCCACCGGAGCTCTTCTGGAAGACCCTGCAAATGACCCGCTCGTTCTGCAACGCAGAGAAACAGAAATACCACTCCCTTCTCCCCCATTTGTGGCCTTCCCTATGCTCAAGCGAAAGCAATCGCGTATGTCAATCTAATTACAGAACGAATGGGAGGCGAACAGAGATGAGCGAAACGGGTTGATTTCGTGATTGCCTACAAGGCGATTCCCAGGGCTACATTGCATGTGCTCGTATAAATGTATCGTCATGCTACTAATATTAAGTATTTTGATTTAAGTTCTTTATGAGTACCGCAGAATCAAATTGCTCGACAGAGATTTATTATGGCAAAAACAAGGCCCGAACGTGAAGGAGGAAAACGAACTCAATGAGATAGAGACTGATCTTGGGCCAGTTCGCCGTAGCAGCAGGGAGAGAGCAAGAGAGAGAGAGAGAGACAAGGAGCGCACGCCGGTTGGCTGTAATACGATGAAACAGATCTTTCATTATTTGCTAGGGATCAGCATGGCTTCAAAGTAGATTCTGGAACCCAAAAGCGGAAACCGGTGAATCTATCCGATTGCAAGTTTCTAGCCAATAGGTTCTAGGTTTGAGATGAGGCTATACCAAACTTGAAACCGCTTATCCCTATTATTTGTTATGATACAAAAAAATAGCCTTTCCCGCTTTGAAGACTCAAACACTAGACTTGATCAAGGGGCTGGTCATGCCGGGGCTCGAGGTCGGTACTAACTTGTTGTCCCAATGTGTTCATGTCACATAGCTTTCGGGTGGATCCAAGTCGAAAATTTGCAGCCTGAGCAATTTTTTGCATACAAAGTGTTTTTCTAGGTTTGTTCATTTACAATCAAAATATTGTAGCCCGAGCATGATAGGTTGTGAAACTGCACACGAATAGATGATCAGTGGCCAATGTAGATTTTGAACTTAGAGGGTCAGTGAGCACCCCTCCTAGATCCAGCTCTATAGATCATTCGATTTGTACTGAAAAGTTAGTATAATTTGAATACTTAGCCTTTCATCAATAGAAATACTGATGCGATTTGGTAAGATTTGCACGATCAATGACATCACATCGATCCGGCTTTATTTAGCAATAAAATGGAAAAGTATAATTGATCCTATTTTAGGAATTGGAAAGGGCAGAATGACATGGGGGTCGAGCGCTCTTTTTTCTCCCTTTCGTACGCAGAGATGGAACTTTATGCCAAAATAGCTACGAAAGATAAGACTGGATTTTTTTTGGCTTCATCGTACGTGACCTTATCCTTTGGAAAACGCCATTGGCTGCTGGCCAACACCTTCTCCAACGTACGCATCAATCGCTCTCTTTCGTCCTTCTTAATTGAGAATGATTCCAGTTTGAAATGGCCCCTAGGAAGAGTTTCCTGGGACACAAAGCGTGTGGTTTCGAGGGTCTTGCGATTGAATCTCATCAGCTTTAACTCCCGATGAAAAATCCGGCAGCGGCTGATCCAATGAGGATTGGGAAGTCGCCGTCATCGGCGTCAGAGTGAATACTACGTGTTTGTTGTCGACAAAATCTCTCGATTACTTGAGGGGGAATCAGCGGACCGAGATTCGCATCAAATGAAAAACGGGCGTATGCATGTGTGCCTACGAAATGGGACTCGATCTTTTAATTTATCAAGATAATTCGACGTGATTCGCTACGATAATCAAGTCCAAACAAAACTCAGCCAATACCCTTTAATATATTCATATTTATTTCCTTGTAGAATTTAGGTTATCCCTAATATTTAATTCGTGAAGATACTATAGTATTTGATAATTTGGATTTTCTTAGGGAAATACCCTTCTTTAAGTAACAATTGGTTTGGCATGGGGCAACTTTATTTTTTTTCCCCTAAATTATCCTGTTGAAAAAGACACGAGATGGGAATATATCAATTTCAAGTTACATGACATTCACGTGTCTTCTCTCTCTCCTCTCTCTTCTTGTTTAAAAAAGTAATTAAATTAAAGCATGATTGTTCAAGGGTGACAATTCATTAGATTCGATTGCGCAATCGCAATCTCATTTTTCTTAGTTTTAATTACATAGGAATTTTTGCAAAAGCTTGTGGCTACCACTTCACCAAGGAACATTCTTTCGCGACCATACTTTTTATATTACCAATAATTAACAAAAAAAGGTATAAAACAACGGAGCATCTTCCTCGAAAAAACCCACATTAGTCATGTATGATTTACAATCTACGCGTTTTGTATCCCGCATAGCTACCTTTTTGACTTGAGTAACCGATAAGATGAGGTGACGTGGAGCCTGGAGCCAGAAGCTTGAAACGAGAATCGACTCAAGGTCTAAATTATAGTCGATCATAGGTCTGGCAACTTTATAGAGCATGTTAAGACCTAATTAAAACCCAAAAAAGAGGCGAAACGAACGAGACTGATCGTGCTATTATCCCCTTGAGGGCAACTCATCGGCTTGGCCCACTCGGGGCTTGTCGCTTTCTATCTGCAAGTTCGACGGCCTTCTAATAGTAAAAAAATCTAGATAAAGACTTTCACTTGGTCATCAATAAAATCGAACCTGAATAAATATATCAGCCGCACTAATCCATAATATGGACTTCACTGGATGTCGAGTGCCGTGTAAATTCAATATATGTGATTGATTCGGTAAGTAAGGTTTGAGATAGAGATTTTTTTTTTTTTTTTTTTTTTTGGGTTGGAGGTTGCTTTTATTTCTCCTTCATTAATGCGCATTAACGGTGGGACGTGAGAGAGAATCTGCTTCGCTTTCTTTCATGAGAATTCGGAGATAATTATCAAACTGTTATCTCTTTTGGCTTTTTCCGGAGGAGGGAGCGGTCACAACCTACAGCTGTCCGTGGGGGGCCCGGGGGGGACCCAACCGTTTCCACGTGGCGGCCTGCCATAGGCCGGAGTCGCGCTCGTCGGGTTGGGTGACGCCAGCGCCACGGGAACCCGCGTGTCGCGGTAGCGCGGGGAATCGCTAGGGGGTGGGGCCCGACAAGCGCGCCGACGTGTCGACCGTTAGAGGGGCCGAACCTCCTAAGTCCTCTTCCGTCCGAATCTGATCTCCGTGGGCCCCGCCGCACGCGATTATAGCTCGGAGGGGTGGAGCCCCTCCACCGTCACGCAGCCTTTGTCTTCTGTGTTCCACTGCGAGATATAAAAACAAATTCATAAAATTTAAGATTATTTTAATAAAAAATATTTTTAATCACAAAAAACTTTAAATTGGTACATATACGATAAATTTACAAAGTATTCGGTCATAATAATAATAATAATAATAAACACGAAGTATAGCCCCAAACTGATATATCATTCAATTGTCATATGTCACATAACTTAATAATTTAATGGTAAAAATTTAATGAAAACTAATTGAGCACTTGAAAAATTTACATGCACAATATTTTAGAATTTTTTGTGATACTGAAAATCATGCACCTAATAAGTTTGCTTTCTAACTCAAAAATGCTGGAATCGAACTTGGTAGAGAGCAGCCATCTTAACAATTCCTTTTTTTAAGGGCAATCACTAGGATTTTAAACTAATACCCTTACAATACGTTTACCCCAAGCTAATTTTTGTTTCACAAAGAATTTCAAATATGTATCCTATTCCTATGACACGTGTACTGTCTCACAAAAAAAAAAATTCTAAATCGATACTTTTAACCCAAATTTACCCTCTATCAAATACATACGTCTTACACACATGGTTATGGCCTGTAGTCATTTGTCACATATGGTGAATATTAGATGGATTGCTAAAGAAGAGTAGATTTGAGTCATGGATATGCCATTGTATTATTTTTTTTAATGAGATGAATATTAGTTTGGGATAATTATGTCATAGGATACTAATTCGACATTTTTTAGGAGACGGAAGTTAATTTGAAGTAAACATGTCATACAGTATCGATTTGGGATATCTAATGATATTAACCCTATATTTATAGAAAAGTCTTAACTATATCCAATAATTCATTTGGTTTATATGACCCATTCTGTATGAAAATTACCAAAACCCCATGCTATCATAGGTCAATGGGTTTAAGATGGAGGACTACTCTACTAACTAGAAAGAGACGGAACATAAGAAAGTGACAAAAGATCATTATAAGTATGGTCACCTGTCTAGCTCGCCTCTAATTAAATTCTTTGTTGGTGACCAATGAGAAGGAAAATAAGCACCTACAAATTTCGATTACCGAGCATTTTAGAGTGTGTTTGTTTCACAAAAAATAACTAATTTTGAGAACATTTTTAAAAAGGGTTAATTTTATGAAAACCCCCAAATTGGTATACATATGATAAATTTACCCAAAATTAATATTTTGACTAAGAAAAACCTTAAATTGGTATTCACGTGATAAATTTATCATAAACTAATTTTTTGACATTCAAAAACATCAAATTATATTGGTATACATGTAACAAATATACCATCTGCAATAATGAATTAATACTTCGAAAAACCACGAAATTGGAACACATGTGACAAAACCCCAAATTGGTACATTCATCAATTGTCACATGTCATAAAACTCAATAATTTGACAATAAAATTAAATAGAAACTAACGAAATGTAAATTTATCACAAGTGTACCGGTTTAGGATTTTTTGTGGTCAAAAAATTAGTTTAAGATAAATTTGTTACAAGTATACTATTTTGGGGTTTTTCATGATTTTAACCATAAAAAAATATCTCGAATTACTTAAAGAAATGAATGAACAAAAAACATTTCCACACGGCATTGGTTCAGTCCAGGAAACTGTTTAGACATAAGTTGTTGTCGATGATGAAAATATTCTTTATTAATTAGTTACAGTAAGAGATACAAATGATTATTTTTAAGAAAATATTGTGGAACAAACGTGGCCTTAAAGAAAGGAAAATTCTCTCACTAATCTCGATTTTTCCATTCCCAACGCATCTCGCAAAGGAGGCAAAGGAGAGCCTTCTCCACTTCGATTCTAGCTTATATAAGGGATCATGTCGTGCAGGACTCGAATTGCTCGTGGCTCAATCGAGGATTGGTGCTTGCTCTTCATGTGTTCTAAATCGAAAACCCCACGTGGTCCATGACATGGAATGACGGAATTTAAAAAAACGAGGGCACGTAAAATGTGTGCGGCCGCAAGACTTTACATGATGCATTACAGCTTTGATAACTGGACGAGGATGGAGTGTGCCAAAAAGGGGGGAGGGGATTGATTCGGCGGGGAATGTGTGAATAATCTAAAGCAGGGAGACAAACTACGATGATTTGCTTAATGGGGGTTAACCATGCCTCTTTTTTTTTTTAAGTTCTTTTGTGATTAGGAAGGGTATCTTGATTAGGAAGCTTAGCACGGGTCATTGAATTTGATTGATGGAATCATTGCTTTTTGAAAATTTTATTGATATTTCTTGATACGGTGTCGGATGTTAATATCTTCGATGACGTTCCTAAGATTTTCTTTTTGTACAATCCTTCCCATCAAAATATAGAAAAAATGTCAATTGAGATTACTTGATCGATTGATTGACATTGGATTACATATAAGGGGCACGAATGAGAGAGAGAGAGAGAGAGAGTAAAAATAGGTTGACTGAGATTTACCTGATTGATTGATTGACATCTGATTATAAGGAGCACGAGAGAGGGAGAGAGAGAGCCACAAACGACTTGCATCAAGCTTTAGGCCTAATTGGAGGATCCATGCCAAGTAGAGGACAACCATAAACGAGCCTTGTTCTTGATAGCCAATCTCATTGACTCGACCCGTGGGTAGTGACCAATGTGGCTCTTTAAGATTATTTTCAATGTTGACATTGCTTTGATACAAGAATTCTTGTATTCGGATCGAATGCTCAAGTACTCAATAAACTTACTTAGGATTACATTGTAGTTATATTAAATATCATATGGCATATGATTCTGAGTCAACTTTATCAAATTATCTGTATACATTTCAATTGAGATTGTTCACATTCAAATTGTGTGTTTGCAAGTGTGCACAAGAGAGAGAGAGAGAGAGAGAGAGAGAGAGAGAGAGAGAGAGAGAGAGAGAGAGAGAGAGAGAGAGAGAGAGAGAGAGAGAGAGAGAGAGCCACAAATGACTTGTATCAAGCTTAAGACCTAATTGGACAATCCATGCCAAGTAGACAACGACCATAAGTGAACCTTGTTCTTGGTAGCCAATCTTGCCGACTCGACTCGTGGGTAGTGACTGAAGTGGCTCTATAAGAATATTTTGAGCGTTGACACTGTTTTGATATGAGATTTCTTGCATTCGGATCGAATGTTCAAGTACTCAACCAACTTACTTAGAATTACCTTCCTAGTCATTAATTTATCAGATGGCATTCGATCCCGTATCAACTTTATCAAATTCCTGCATACATTTCAATCGAGACAGTGCACGTTCAAATTGCGTGTGCCGGTGGCCCGGTGCGAGAAAGAGAGAGAGATGAGGGGGAGGAGCTGGGGGGAAGAAGGCTGTCCGTGATGTGTGCCACGCCACGCTACTCACTTCTTCAGTCGCCACGGAAGACAGCACTATAGAACGACAGGAAAACCCCTGTTTTTCGTCCAATCCCTGTACAAGAATGAAGCCTCCTTTTCCCTCAGTGATGTAAGAACTGGGACAACTTGGGTCGGGGCTGCCCCTGCCCCTAAAAAAATCCAAATAAAACATCGAAAGATCAGTTAGCCTCAGCCACCAACTTGATCCTCCGCACATGTCACCCGTTTTGTACTCGACCGAACCGTCCCCATGCGATGCACACAATGCTGCTACAGAAACATCACGCTTGTAAAATATTCATCGAGGGACTTGCAACTAGAATCTCCTTACAAATGCATATAGACAATCATTACAGAAACCATGCTTCACTATCTCTCGATCACTACTTGGGATTTCAGAAGATCTATACAACAGGCCAACGCTCACCCATAAATTTTAACATAACAAATGACCAATCTCAATCCGTATCTTGCTCAGGAACGTGCACGGATTTGTTTTTCTAACTTGAGTAGTTCCAGAGGAGGTCCACGTCCAGTGGTCCAGCTGAGGTCGATGGAACTTGCTGCTGATCCTCGAACTGCCTCCTCCCCATTTCGAAATCCTGCATGACGGAGGAGATCTCGGTGTTCACGTCGCTGGTCAGCGCCGTCTCTTGGGAGATGCTGATCGCCTCCCGCTCCGCCCTCGCGCTCTGCCTCGTGTTCAGCCCGGTGCCCTCGAGCAGAGCCCTGAGGACCGAGTGCTCGGGCATGAAGACGGTGCCAGTGCCACCCAGGTGTTGCCAATTGGCGGGGACGGGGATGGCCTGGGGAGGGTACAGTGGGCTCAAGAGCGAGATTTTGGGGATGGGGTTCGTGGGGTTCGTGGGGTTCGAGGAGATGGGGAACATGGGATTGTTGAAGTAACTGTTCGTGTTTTCCTTGTTCCTTTCGAATTCTGTCGGGCTGGAGAAGCAGGGCACGTAAGCCGATCCGGCGTTGGATTCCGTCTTCGAATCGTGAGGAGAGGAATCCGTTAACGGCGGCAAGCCGGAGCTCATTTCGTTCTCGAGAGACCCCGCCGCCACGAGGCCCGAGATGTGGATTTTCTTCCCACCGGAGCTCTTCTGGAAGACCCTGCAAATGACCCACTCGTTCTGCAACGCGAAAGAACAGAAACTATAAATTCGTGCGCTTTAAATCATCACGCGAAAAGTTCAAACGAAAAACATGGGAAAAAAACAGAGCACCGGCCATTCATTATCACCTTCGAAGCCCTGGGGAGATAATTCAGAGAGATTTTTCCTTCCAATCTGTATTCATGCATGACCCAATTCGTCTTCTCCCCCTTTGGAGCCCTCCCTCCGTAGAAAACCAAGGTCTTCTTCATACCAACCAGAGATTTTCCCCTGTAGATCTCCTTGTCTTTCCCCGTGGCCTTCCAGTAACCAGATTCGGTGGCTCTGTTGGTCCGCAAACCAGTCGGGTATTTTCTGTCCCTCAAGCAGAAGAAATACCACTCCTTCTCCCCCATTTTCGCCTTCCCTATAATCAAAACGGAAGCAATCACGCATGTTAATCTAATTTCAGAATGAATCGGAGGCGAACAGAGATAAGCGAAAAGGGGCGATTTCGTGATTGCTTACAAGGCAATTCCCAGGGCTCGGACTTGTTCAAATCCACTTCTCCGATGGCTTTAGCGGAGAAGCCAGTGTCCACCACCTTCTTCTGCAGATAATGGGTGATGAGCTCTTCGTCCGTCGGGTGGAACCTGAACCCCGGCGGCAATTCTATCTGATCGTCTTCCTTCACGAGCCTAGCCATGTTCTCCATTTCTCGAAACTGCTGATCGCCCACAGATAAAAAAAGAAGAAAAAAAGAAGCGAGAGATCGAAAATTCTTCAAGAATCGAAGACCCCGAAACCGAGCACCTCAAAAAATCCCCGAGCACGCGAAAGCTTCTGAAGGGTAGGAGCTAAAACCACTCACGAGATGCTGCTTATACATCAGAAAAGCAGAGAGAGACAAAACAGGGGATGTGAGATTCAGTGAATACAGAGAAATATCTGGGAAGGAAGCCGGTAACGAAAGCTATGGTGGAAAGTTGAGGGAGGACGAGAGAAAAAGTCGAGGGATAGAAGAAGATAAAGGCTTGACAAAAAGAAGAGAGGCGATTCGAGCTCAAAAACTGCAATTTTCAAAGGGGGTTGTCAAGGAAAATTAAAGCATTTGGCAGGAACAGAGGCCCCTAAATACTGCTCTCTGCTGTAGAGAGAGAAAGAGAGAGAGAGAGAGACGTGGATTATAAGGCAGCTCGTATCTTGGCTTTGTTAGGTTATTTCCGCGGTCTCTCTGTTGCTTTTTTGTACTAATCCTATCGTCTTCTACAGTTTGACTTGAGGACAACTCACCTCCCCTGCCATGTCACGCATGTGTGCTTTGACGATAACCGGTTCATCGTCCTTCAGTATCGCAAGTGGAGAGATGATGCAGATACCCACCATCATTTGTTTTCATCTGATAGTTTTGGGTCATCTCTCCATCGTGAATCATCAAGGTTCGTTACAGCTAATGCAAGAGTCTAGTTTGCAAACGTGTTTTGGTCCGGGTCGATCGTCCCGAGCCGGTTGCTTCGCTGTGTGGAATGTAAGGCTTCTCGTATCTCCGCTTCGGGAGGTTATTTCCGCGCTCCCTCTGTTGCTTTTTTGTACTGATCCTATCATCTTCTACAGTTCGACTTTAGGACAACTCATCACCTCCCCTGCCATGACGATCACCGGGGTTCGCGGTTTTGCGGTATGGCAAGTGGAGAGATGATTCAGACACCCACCATCATTTGTTTTCGTCTGATAGCGTCGGGTAATCTCTCCATCATGAATCATCAAGGTTGGTTACAGCTAATGCAAGAGTCTAGTTTGCAAATGTGTTTCGTCGGGGTCGATCGTCCCGAGCAGGTTGCTTGGCTGTGTGGAATGTAAGGCACCTCCCCTGCCATGTCAGGCATGTGTGCCTTGACGATCACCGGGGTTCACGGTTTTGCGGTATGGCGAGTGGAGAGATGATTCAGACACCCACCATCACTTGTTTTCATCTGATAGCGTCGAATCATCTCTCCATCAAGAATCATCAAGGTTCGTTACAGCTAATGTAAGAGTCTAGTTTGCAAACATGTTTCGGTCGGGGTCGATCGTCCCCAGCCGGTTGCTTGGCTGTGTTTTCTTGTTCGCATTTGATGAAACGAGCGATGGATCCAGGGAGAAAGAAGGGTATCCGCAAAGACTACTTTCCTTATCTTGGTAACTCTTCGAAGCTGCGTGTGAATGCAATAGTAGACTTCAAAGGAAGTCTCTTCGGATTACGGTACTTGACATGAGTTCGTGCGCATACGTGTCGAAATTACAGAGGTAGCCCCTACCATTTGACTTTGGTAAAGTTGATGCCCGGAAAATGAAAAAAAGAAAAAAATCCAGAGGTGAAAATTGCAATTGGAGATGGAGCTGGGATTGGGAATGGGTTTGGCTTCGAAACCGACAAAAGGCATGGAAGCTATCAGGCCGTCGCCATTGAAAAGAAGCGTGGGTGACAGATGAAGGCAATGGCGAGTGGTAGGTTCAGCTTGACGCTTTCTTCAGCAGAAAAAAAGATTTGAGAGGTCCACAGATCCGTGATTAAGCCACTTTTTAATTTATAATGCGATTCCTAAACTTTAAATTTATTCAATGAAGTTCCTAAACTATAGCCTAATATACAATATGGATTTTCAATTTGTTTAATGTGGTCCATGAATTTTTATTACGTGTTCAATCTAGTTTTTGGAATGTTTTAAAATGTTCAATGTTGTATTTCTATTACTGGATTTTTTTTTAAATACGGGCACTAAATTGAATATGCATTAAAAGTCAAGAGATCACATTGAACATGACACATTGAGCTAACGTTTAGGGACGTCATTGAATAAATTTAAAATCACGGACCACATTACACGTTGAATCAAAATTAAGGGACGATTTGTATCATTTAGCCATTAAAATATTTAACTAGTAAGGCTGATATCCAATTCTTAGCCAATTTGTCCTTCTCTTTCTCATGTATTTATGATTAAATCATTTAATTGCGTTGTATTAAGTTTGAAGCTAATTTATGTGGATGTTATAAGTATTGCAGTTACATGTACATGCATGTTCTATTTCGTCCTAGCCCTAACGACGACAGTAACTATGAGATGAGCACGATGTTGGTAAAATAATGTTCACCACAATTATTTCCCCTCTTGGAAAATGCTCTATTTGATAACGTTCATGCATGGTCCTAACTGGTTGTAGGCTCATTTAAGTCATGCTGGTAAAATTATGTTCTCCACAGTTATTCCCCTCTTGGAAAATGCTCTATTTGATAACGTTCATGCACAGTCCTAGCTGGTCGTAGGCTCATTTAACTCATGTTGGTAAAATAATGTTCACCATAGTTATTTCCTCTCTTGGAAAATGCTCTATATGATAATGTTCAAGCATGGTCCTAGCTGGCTTTGTGCTCATTTAACTCATGTTGGTAAAATAATGTTCACCACAGTCATTTCCCCTCTTGGAAAATGCTCTATATGATAAGGTTCATGCATGGTCCTAGCTGGCTTTGTGCTCATTTAACTCATGTTGGTAAAATAATGTTCACCACAGTCATTTCCCCTCTTGGAAAATGCTCTATATAAGGTTCATGCACGGTCCTAGCTGGTTTTGGGCTCATTTAACTTTTGTTCTTAGATGAAGTACGTATCATCATGAATGCATGCTGGAGAAATTTGTATCAAATTGTTCCGGAGTCAACATTAGTATCTCGAGACAACAGCTAGGATTTCGCTCCACTAATTATAGTTAACAGTAACATGGTAACTTTTGAAAGTTAGTTAAAATTCGAAG
Organism: Eucalyptus cladocalyx; assembly: GCA_017140615.1. Lineage (NCBI taxonomy): Eukaryota > Viridiplantae > Streptophyta > Magnoliopsida > Myrtales > Myrtaceae > Eucalyptus > Eucalyptus cladocalyx. The sequence goes on along the minus strand of CM029517.1, from coordinate 4,902,654 downwards.
TGGAATTATAAGCCACAAAATGGTGCATTTTGACATTCCTTCCATCCAAAGGAACAAAAGAGAAAAAAAAAAAAGAAGGGGTCGATAGGTGCAATGAACCCATGGATGCAACCTCAATCTCACTTGGACTGAGCAAACAGTAGTGCCCTATGTGCCTACCTCAGCCAAACCTTATCAAGATCATTTAAGACTTTTTTAAAGTGATCAGATTACAGTTGGATTCAGTAATAAATGGAAATTGCATGACTCTTTTACTAGGTTTCCATCTCTAGCGTCCATGATAAGAAAAAGTCAACTAATTCAAGATACCTTTATTTGGTAGAAAATGAATAATTTGTAAAATATTTAAACATAAATTTTTATCAATATGAAAATATTTTTTTATGGACTGATAATTTTAAACGATATAAGTTATCATTTTTTGAAAAAATACTTTTCAAATATTAATGGGTAAAAAGAAGCAAGAATTGGGTGTATGATTTGTACACCCTTTCCTAGATTCCTAGATTAGCGCGGGAGGGTGCAGATATTTAAGACATAGTGTCAAGATCAAGCATCAAGAAAAAAGCCCTAAGTCTTGCTATTAGACAAGTGCCAAGTAGCATCTCCAGGAAGGTTCATGTGATTGGCAGTCATGCGTACCTACGCGTCAAGGAAAAAGTGGGAGGTGGGTATTCCACTTGGCGTTTAAATTAAAGAGATGTCAGTTGTCATGAAATTCAGGGCCCCTTCTCCAGCTGAGGCCTTTTGATACTAAAATTTCATATATATATAATATTTATCTTGAATTTTCATAACTAAGAAATTATTAGGTATTAAATTGTACTTTGCAATCGATTTTCCATCTCCTGATGCCCATCAGTAATATGTTTCCAGAAAATGTAGGGAAAGCTAGAGAACGCTACTTAACATTTGACATCAACTCCGGGACGAGTTGATTTGTGACATCACCTGAAGCATGCAAGATCCCTTTTTACACACGAGCTTACTACATACACTACAGATTTTCACTTAAGAAATCACGATTGAATGATGGGAAAAATTTCAGCACGACTATTTTAATGTAATGTAATATATCGTCAGGTGACATAAGTGTCCAATAAAATCATTTAGTACCATTTGTCTTTTGGCTAAAAAAGAAATTTGAATTAGAACCATGAATTTCCTAAAAACGTTAATATTAGCAAAAAATGAGGGTTACCTCAAACGTACGGCAAGGAAAAAAAAAAGAAGCAAGAGAGTCCAATGAAATCCGGCTTTCCTAATCTTAGACATCTCTATCTATTATCCGCTAGCTATTATAGTAAATACCATATAAGCATCGCTTACCATTTTTTAATAATTGAATGAAGAAGATGGCCTTTCCCTTTCTGGGGAGTCCCTCCAATCACGGCCGCACACGTGTCGCCCTCCGCCCCATCTTAGGAATTTCAGCCGTCTTGGTAAATCCCACCCCCCCGGGTCCGGGAGGCGAGCCACGCCCCCCGGCTCCAACGTCGGCATTTGCCATGTCAATGCTCGAAAATCGACAGCGTTGCCTCACACCGCATCGGATTGTGGCTCAGTCTGGTAGAGGGCCACATAGTGTCAATCCGAGTCGATTGATCATAACAATTTATGACCATGAGAGGGAGTTGACTTGATTTTAAACCGTGGGCTCGAGGGGGCTCGCCCCCGCTCGGCCCCCTGCTTCGTCTAAAGCAACATGCGGGGCGCGACAGGGACAGCCACGTGGCAGGCGCCGATTGGCCGGAGTGTCAACTCCCCTTTGAATCCCGAGGAAAAAAGTGAAGAGAGGGAGGGGGTCATGTCTTTCCGATTTCTCTCTTTTCAATTTGATCTAACCTCTCAATGATTCGATTATTTTCGTGGACTTGCCTAACTTTGAGAATAGGCAACAGCTAAAGTGGAAGGCTTTAATTTAATTTGAATATATGTCTATATTTTTTAGAAAAATTATCGGTGTACGTGGCCTCTTTTGATTATGCTTTTAGTCCTTTTTTTCTTTCTGCGGTTGACAAATTGCCACCCTTTTTTCTTTGGAGGGTTGAGTTGACTTGGGGAATTGGGGGATTGAGAAGGTTCGTGGTCAGTGCTTTGTTTTTGCAATAGACAATTAGAGGATGAGCAGATTTGGGTTCTTGAAGGTTTGATCTGATGATGATGAGGATGAGGATGAGGATGAAGATAATATGATAATGGGGACGATGGCATGTTTGTGGGTTCCAGAACTTGCAATTAGTTTAATTGCTTGATTGGGGCTTCACATCATCACTACTTTGCCAACTTAGCTTGGAATTGGGAGACAAGGAATGGAGCTCTAAGATGGTTCTTGGCATTTTCTTTTATTGATTTCGGTGGGGATTCCGGTGCATCGATGAACCTACTGATCGGGAATATGATTTACTAGGGTTCAATCTGGATGAGCTAGATGCGATGTGGGAAAAGAGCGGATGCATGAGGTGAAGGTTGGCAAGTCAAAAGCAAAGTACTTTCATATTTTTTAAAACGACAGTAAGTGTGTATGTATTTGGTTTCATTTTGCTATCCTAATCACGGTGCTTAGGATCCTTCTTAACTTGAGGATGGAGCCATGCCAACCGATATGTTGGTCGAGGAGCTTAAGCCAGTTTCGATTCATAGCCAATTTAGCATTTCCAACCAATTTTAGCCGAAATTTTTTATAGGGATGTCAATTATCCTATGTGATATGGTCGGTATTGATGTGAATAATTTTATTTATTTATTTATTTGTTTATCTTTCTTCACTAATTACTGAGCCTCGGCGATGGCCGGCAAGACTCGACCTCACTAGATTTTAACATGGTGACTTGGTACGCTTGCTTGGCAAGGTCAAACAAGTCTAGAAAAAAAAAATGGTATGGGAATTGTTATATAAAATGGCCCACCACTATGTTTTTTTTTTTTTTTTCCAAAATATGCATATCTAATATTGACAAGTAAAAAATTAGATCTTTCAGCCACACACCCCTAAAGTTGTTCTTGTAAAGATGATAACTAGGGTTTGTACAGGCCTCCACAATAGTTTAGAAAACATCTGTTGGAAATAGTTGCAACCAACTAGTTGGGGTTGGAGGATCTTTCTCCAACTAATTATGTACACCAAACCCATGAACTCTTTTGATTTTACTACCACCTCTAATGTGCATTAGCTAATGAAGTAACTCAATTACATCCTTACTAGAGAACCCTGCATTGTTTAATCTTTTTCCTTCTCAGTCAATCTTATCAAAGACCAGGCTTTTAAAAAAAATAAAAAAATGTATCACATCGTGTACCTCTCCGGATCACTTTTTCTTTCCCCTATATTGATGGCTTTGTACCCGTTTCTTGCCCTTTGAGGCCCATTCGATACAAGCTTATCTCGGTATCAAAGGGGAAAAATACATTATAAACGGCGAATTTATATTCATTTCGTCGTGGGGGCAACAATAATTCAAGATCACCTTTTGGACCACTCAATGGACCCGGCCATCTCGTTGAGAGCCAAATTTAAAATAAAGATAAACCTGATTAGGGTCAGATCCAACAACTAAACCGAACTCATCTATTCGCCATCTTTCACACCTTGGACCCTCCTTCAACTTCAGCAGATAAAACCAGGCATAATCCTTTAGCCGCCATTATAAAACCGCCTCTCCCTCCTCCCTCTTTTAAACCTACCTAAACACTTCAATTTGCTCAAAGGGTATGCAGGAATTGGTCAGAAATTTACGTATTTTTATGAGCATTGGCCAGTCCATTGGTCCACCAGTTCATCACTGAGAATTAGAACTGTTCCGTCCGCTGCCACAGCATTATTTCATTATTCTATGTGCCCTCTTCTCTTCCGTTCACACCGTGCCCTCCTGTAAAGGCTCATTCGCTAGACCGTTTCAGCTCACCTAATATCACTCTCATCGCATTGATGTCACTGCTTGCAAATTTGTCAGGCCCTTCCTCCAATCCCGGTCAATCTTAGTGGCCTGATAAAACCCTTGCATGATTGCTGATAAAAGAATACCAAGATGCTTGACCTAATATCCTTAGGGCTTACGTTCGAGCGGATGGGACATATATTCCCTTCCCCCTCCTCCCACCGGTTTCTAGAGAAAACGATAGTGCATGAGTAACTGGTTTTTCATTAGGTAGATGGTATCATATGCCCTGAAGACCTTATGAGCCGAGGAATAATCTCTTCCATACCTAATCTTTCGCTAACTAATATAAATTTTTCAGTCAAATCCGCGAAACCCCTTTTGAATTTTGACCTTTCTTTAATTCGTTTTTGGGCGGGGGGCATTAGGAGGAGTCATGTCGGCATCTGCCCTTTGAGGGCAACATTGATTAGAGACGTAGGAGGTGGTGTACATGTCTTAGTGGCTGGCGATCGAAGCGGGGCCAATGGCCGGGGGAGTTGTGTCACAATGCCTTGTTTAATATCTATTTGACTAGTTCAATTTAAGGATTACCAACATAATGATGCTTTTCATCTTTCTTTAGCAATTTCATTCCTTTCTCTAACATGCATTTTTAAATTCGGGGTCTCTTTGTTTCGGTTCCACGTTAGGCACTTGTTAGGGATGTTGAAAGAATTCCAACAGGCTAAGTCATATAGAATATGGGAAAATTGGTCAAAGAGTCATAAACCTATTATTTGGAAGCCAATTTCAATTGTGTCAATTCTAGGGGTGAGCATTGATTTAGGGTTGACCCTAGACTGACCTTAGATCGGCCCAACCCAATTGGTTTTAGTTTGGTTCCCAAGGGCACTGGGTTGATCCTTGATCATAGAATCCTTAGAGCCTACATTCTTGTGGATTGGTCTTTGGTCTTGGGAGTTTAGGGTTGGTCCAAGTTAGACCAATCATGTACATATTATTTTTTAGATAATATATATTAGATATATTATGTATAAGATATTTAATATATTATATATTATATGCTTTTGTCTACTCTAAACCCTAACGCCTCTTCCATGGTTCTCTTCGTAGTTTAGTGGCTGTGTAAATTAGAAAGTTCAACGAAACCCCACCCTAATTCAAGCCAAAAAGAAGAAGAAGAAGAAGAAGAAGAAGCCTTCTTCACTCGCCCTGCTCACTTGCTCGCCTTGATCTTAGGCTCAACAAAGTCGGTCCTCAATACCAAAAGTTGAGAACTGACACTGTGCGGGTTGATCCCTAAGTTAGGTGCTAGATTGGCCTAACTCGGATTGTGCTCACCCCTAGCCAATTTAGTCTAAACCTTTTAATGATTTGCCAAATCAATTCTAAATATTTGACGATTTGTCAATCTAGTTCTTCTGACCAAATATCAAATTAATTTAATAGGTTTATGATTAAATTGGCAAATCTTCAAAAGGTGTATGAGTCAATTGACACAATTTAAAATTTTAAGACTAAATTAATATATCGTTAAAGATTTTAGGACTAAATTGACATAATTAAAATATTCATGACTAAATTGGCTGAGTCATACAATAGGTTTAGAATTTTTTGAACAATTATCTCTATAGAACATACAAAATGGTTCCTTTATAATGTCCCAAGTTAATTCCATAATTTTTGAAGTTACATGCATTTCTCAGATTCGGAACTAACTGTTAGGATGCATGTATGTGTGATTGTGTTAGAAATCTGACATTAGAGAATTAGTATGATGTTGAGCAGTTAATAAAAATTTTAAATGAAGATGAGTTCAACTGGATATGTTGACGGACTCAGACGTAGACTCCTTGTTGGCAATCTTTTCAGGTGAAGATATCGCTATGCGCTCACAACACTAACAACGTTATTCTTAGTCGATGAATCTGTACTAGATGTGGCCGCCGGTCGCCTCAGCCCCACCTGAAATTAAATATCGCATGGCGTTTATTAGCCCGACCTTGCGACCTTGTTAACTACGTAGGCCAAACAGAACGCAACGGTGGTCCATGGTGGTCCATGCCAGCCCCAAATATACATATTTCTATGTTTTTTAGCAAAAAAAGACATGAGAAACCGAAGTTAATTTAAAAAAGAAAAAAACGAAGCATAGCTCGGTTGCACACAAAAATCTCAGAAAACATACATAACATGAATAAAATGCCAAATTACGTTTCACGAAGTAAATGTCTTGAAAATTGCCTTTGAAAAGAAAATTTTCTTTTTATTTAAATAAAATGGGCGAGTCAAAATGTCCGCTCTAGACCGAAAGTTCAAGCCTCTTTTTTGAGCAAGTGGGATTGGACGGGTTAGTCTGATCTATGGTCCAGTCTAATTGTACTTAGAGTTCCCTGGCTTCTATTGTTTCACAGATAAAAGCTAATAATTGAAAAGGAAAAAAAATTCCAAAAAATCTTAAACTTAATACACTATCATAAATCATTTAATTGTACTAATTGAGTTCTAAACCTTTTTCCATATTGCTAATTTAGTCCATCAGCCACTTTTGATCAGAAATAACTGATGTGGATATCAATCATTTTATATGATAAGATTGACGTAAACAATTTTTAATAATATTTTATTATTTTTTCGATTATTTATTTATTATTTTCTTTTTCCTTTGCTTTTCCTTTTGTTCTCTCTATTTTTTTTCCCCTTCATTTCTTCCTTTAGATGGTCACTAGGCCTCGACAACCTGCCAAAGGTGAGGGCTAGTGAGGCCACCAACCTTTGGCAAGGCTCATCCCCCCACCACTAGCAAGGGTGAGCCTTAGTCACTCTTGGCAAGGCTTGACATTGCCTTGCCACTAGTGTGACCGACCTCACCTTGCGAGGATGGATGAGGTTGAGCCGCCATCACCAAGCTACGAAGGTTGACCTTGGGAGGTTTGGACAAAGTCGGCCTTGTTGGATCATTGTGACCTTGCCAAAAAAATTTATTAAAAATTATCCACATTAACTTTAAGGTGAATTCAAGCCTCACTCAGACATGGCGAGGTTTGGACAAATACCATTAAAAACCCCAAACTGGTTTTACCCCAAACCGGCAAATTTACCCCACCCTATATTTACGACAAATTTACTCTAAATTAATTTTTTCAATCATAAAAAAACTAAATTGGTACTCTAGTTTACCATCTTTCAATTTTTCCCAAATTTGACTGAGTTGTGATGTCCAATCAATTTTATTTTCCGGATTACTCTAACATTGCCTTCATATCATTAATACTTGATTTTTTTTTTATTGAAATCACTATTAGAAAACTATTCAAAGGCTACCAAATGTGCACTTCATTGTTGAGGCTTAACAAGATGCCATTAACTAAAAAATGGACAAATCAAAACACCTGAAATTAGCGAAAACATAAGTGATTTTGGTTCTAGCATTTCAAAAAAATGTATTATTATTCAAAAGTTCCTTGTTAAAATTTTGACACTTACGATTCAAGATAGGAAAGACTACGTAACGCTAATAAGGACCGGCAAAGTAAGAGTAATATGTAAGCGTACAAATATATTGCGGACAAGTAGTAAATCATGTGGGGCTGAGACATATAAACATAAAGTCAAGTTTGTCACCAGACCAAAAACGAAAAAAATCACAATATGTGCACTTCTTTTGTATATGTGCGCAAGCTATCTGTCCATCTTTTAGTTAATGGGCATCCTCTCGGCACAAAAATGAAGTGCACATTTGGTAGTCTTTGAATATTTTCTAATAATGATTCCAATAAAAAAATCAAGTATTAATGATATGGAGGCAATGTTAGAGTAATTCGAAAATAAAATTGATTGGACATCACAACTCAAATAAATTTGGGAAATTGAAAGATGGTAAATGTGCCGCACTTTGTACCAATTTAGGTTTTTTATGATCGAAAAAATTAATTTAGAGTAAATTTGTCATAAATATATCAGCTTGGGGTAAATTTGTCATAAATATACCAAAGGGGTAAATTTGTCATAAATATACCAGTTTGGGGTTTTTAATGGTATTAAACTTTAATTGTGTTACATAGAATGGCTAATATTTACATCAAAAATCGATTTTCGGTCAAAAATGACCCGATAGAAAAATAGTTTAATTGGTAAAATATGAAAATATTTAATACTTTACATCAACGATTTTCGGTCAAAAATGACCCGATATAATTAAAATATTATTTAAGACTCAATGGTATAATTAAAAAGTTTAAAAAATTATAAAATTAAATTTAAAACTTTTTGGACAATTTTCCCGATTAAAAAGATTTACGAGAAAAAGAAGGAAACGAGGGCGCGTTTGGTAACATTTCTTTTAAAAATTGTTAAAACAAAATAGAAAAAAATGTTTACGTTGCTAGAACAATTTTTGAACAAAAAACGCGTTTGGTAAACTTGTTCCGGGAATAAAAAATAAATAAAACATGTTTGGTAAATTTGTATAATTTATTTATTTATTTTATTTTTTAATATTTTTTTCTATTTTCTTTCTTATTTTCTTATTTTATTTTCTTATTTTATTTTTTTTCTTTTTCCTTTTTTCTTTTTTTCTTTTGGTTGGTCGCCGGCCTCGGCCATGGCCGTGGCGACGATCCGACGGGGCCTCGTCGGGGCCACCGCCAGTGTCGAACTTGGCGGTGGGCCGATGACGCTTCCGGCGAAGTTCGCCGACCCGACGGCGACAGCGTCGGTTGTCTCGACGGCCGGTCGTCGGCCTTGGCCAAGGCACGACCGCCAAAAAAAAAAAAAAAAAAAAGAAGTAGAAAAAATAGAAAAGAAAAGAAAGTGTTTAAAATGTGTTAAAAACAAAAATAACTTTTTTTTTTTTTTTTTTTTTAAATTCCAGATGTGTTTTTCGGAAACAAAAAAAATAATTTTAAACAAAAAAACGCAAACAAACGCAAGTTTATTTAAACTTTTTTGTTCCCAAAAACAAAAAAAAAAAAAATTTATTCCTACGAACAGAAACAATTTTTAACAAACGCAGCCTGAAAAGCTACCACTAGTAGATAAACGGGTTATTTGAGCCATGGCCAAGCTTGATTCGTGAAGTCCTAAGCTAATGGGGCAATCAAGATGATCACATTTCATGCAAAAATCATCCCGAAGCAACGCAGATGCTCCAGTACATCACGTCCCTCTTCAAGAAATGCTCGACCCTCGCGGACGTCAAGCAGATCCACGCGCGCGTCGTCCGGACCGGCACGACCGAGAGCAAGAACCTCAACCTCTTCGTCCTCGGCAAGATCATCAACTTCTGCGCCGTGTCCGAGCACGGGGACATGGGCTACGCGGCCAAGGTCTTCGAGAGCGCGAGGAAGCCAGATGGGTTCCTCTGGAACGCGATGATCCGGGGGTTCGGCAACTCGGGTCGGCACGAGAGGGCCTTCGAGTACTACCGGAGGATGCGGGGCGCCGGGGTGGCGGCCGACAACTTCACGTTCTGTTTCTTGCTCAAGGCCAGTTGGCATCTGGGGTCGGTTCCTCTCGGCAGGCAGCTGCACTGCAGCACCGTCAAGTGCGGCCTGGACGAGCATGGGTTCGTGAGGAACGGCCTCGTCCATATGTACGGGATGATCGAGGACATCGAGGCTGCGGCGCAGCTGTTCGACGAAATGCCTGAACGGAACGTGGTGGCGTGGAACACCATGCTCGATTGCCTCGTGTCGTGCGGCCGGGGCGGAGAAGCCCTCGACGTGTTTGCGGATATGATGCGAGGCGGCGGCATAGGACCCGATGAGGCCACCTTTGTTGTGATGCTCTCGGCTTGTTCCCAAGTGGGTGCCTTGGACTATGGGAGGTGGCTCCATGACTTCATCAATCATGCTGGCCTTAGTGATGTTGTTCCGGTGTCTAATGCACTCATTGATATGTATGCAAAGTGCGGTGCGGTTGGAGAGGCATATATGGTTTTCGCAGACATGAGCCACAAAAATAGGATAACATGGAATACCATGATTCTAGGACTCGCGATGCACGGCCATTCACAAGACGCTCTCAAACTCTTTTTGCGAATGTTGAAGGATGGATCCCAAGAGCCGGATCATGTTACTTTCTTGGGTGTTCTGTGCGCTTGTAGTCACGGCGGGATGGTGAATGAGGGAAAAATGTACTTTGAATCCATGAGAAAGGATTACCATATCGAACCAACGATTAGGCACTATGGTTGCATGGTCGATATGCTGGGAAGAGCAGGTTTTCTGGAGGAGGCGTATGAATTAATAAGGAGCATGCCCATTAGATGCAATGCCATAGTGTGGAGATCGTTGTTGGGTGCGTGCCGCATGCACGGCAATATCGAACTTGGGGAGATGGTGAGGAAGAAACTGTTGCACTTGGAACCGGATCATAGCAGCGACTATGTCCAGCTTTCAGGCATACACGCGAGTGTTGGTCAGTGGAATTTAGTGCTGAACGAGAGAAGAATGATGAAGGACAGGGGAGTTGAGAAACCTGAGCCAGGTTACAGTTTTGTCGGGGTTGACGGTATTAACGATGGAGTCATTTGCAGCATATAGAAACCCAGGTTACGAAATGTCAAAATATTCAGATGGCTCTCCAACTTTTGCTGACTTCCCTCGTATACTTTACAAGAAGATTGGTTGGGCAAACCTTAAAGAAGCAAACATGTATAGATAGCTTACAGCTCTGAAAATTTGTGATTTCAGATGGTTTTTGACACTTTCAGGAGCAATTCCTTTTGACGTTCTGAAAAAATCAATCTCGGAGAACTATAGGCACTTATTAGAGGAGCTTTGAAAGTATTAAGCGGTATGCGTGGTAGCATCAACTCATAATTAAAGTAATAGTTGTGAAATAAGGTGAAGAGTCTTGATTATTTATACGTAACAATAGATTCCATCGGTAATTTCACAATCCTGGAGAAGTCCAACGCTCAACTTGCTTACAGTATTTGATACAAGTGATGACATTTGAACATGACTGTCGCTAATTAGGACATCTTCTTCTGTTTCTTTTCCTTAAAATCTGCAATTTCGGCATCAATCCTCTTTTTCACACTGGCATGAAACCCTGGGTATGGCTCATATCCGAAGACAATTTGAAGAACCTGCATACAATAGTCGAATAATAAATACTCAAGCCACTCTCAAAAGAAAAAGTTTGAAACTGAGCAATGTTCAACGACTTGCCTCAAACAAAACAAAGAAAGGAGCCATTAGAAGGGCTTGGACAAGATTGTCCAAGAGAGCTGGTGCTCGTTTCTGAAACAAAGTGATCCAATTGAGATAAGCTTTTTCTTCGGCCAAAGGCGACACATAAAGGATCATAATTAGTAAACAAAGCAGAACGAATTTGCAAACTTGCAGGATATTTTCACCTCAAATATGCCATGTCCGAGGAATTGCCCTATCCAGCAGAATAATTGAGCCGCAAGAACAACCTGAAGAGAGATAAACCTTGTGAATGAATATGACAAAGAACAAGGAAGAGACGGGATCGCATTATGATATAATCTCACTTTTAAATGACAAATTTATTCCCCTTTCATAGTCAACTTATTAACCACCATAATCCATGTAAATTTGCTGCAGCACATATAGGTATAAGAGGCAGGTTCCCAAGCTCAACCTTCTGAATTTACTCTCAATTCCATCTCCCGATGGACAGAGAGAAGAATAAGCACAAGTCATTATCACGCTGGTTGATGCGATTTACTGATATATACAATATGACAACAGCAAGGAAAAGTTTAATCACGCAGACTGAGGCTTCTAAATAATATAGGCGTACCTCGTGGAGTACAATCTTACAAAGGGATAAGTTATACATCTACTTCTCCACCAACTGAGGTCTTGTCAGGTGTAGGCAAGAAGTCAGGCTATGTATTTAGTATTATGCTGTTTTGACGGTGTTAAACAAGCAGTTTTAGGGATTGATTAGAGCAACATCTTAGGCTCTCCAAAATGTAAACCAGAGCTATTTTGATCTTGTTTTGATTTAGAAAAACTCTTTTAAAAGAGCATCTGCAGAATTTTGCTGCTTTTAGTGATGAGTCTGCATAACAAATGGAGGTGCAACATCCTTGATCCTGGAGATCAACATAATTTTAGGAACTTCGTCTTTTCCTTTTTCATAGCTTTCTGTTTCTTTGAGTTAATTGGTAATTTGGTATCTTTGCACAAGTTTGCACACATAATCCGAATCAAGCTCCTATTTTTAAGAGTGTGTGTGTGTGTGTGTGTATTTTGTTATGGTTTCTTAATATGTCCAAATGGCTTCTGCTTAGGAATCCTTTCTGCATCAATCTCTTTTTGGGCCCGACAAATCCGTTTGTCTCCTCAAAACAAGGTCAAATAAGTAGCTTACCAGCCCAACCACCAAAACCATGCTACAATCCATATTGTAGTTGCTAAATTTACGTAGGTGTGGTTTAACGAAAATATCAGACTGTTAAAAATTGGCTTTAATGAAGACATCTCATATTTAAGAAATGAAGCCATCGGACAAAATGACTAGGATCCACCAACTGCCAGATGCTGCAGAAGCTCTATTCCCTTAGATATGGAGAAAAGAAGATGAGTAGTCTAGGAAACATGGTCGCTGTGCACCATAAGTCATTCTGTGCATCTTCTCAACTACACATCCGACACTTAGCGTTGTCAGAAAACCCTACTCGATGAGGCTCACAAGACTATTTGGAGAGGCTATCCACGTAAATAAGCTCATGTAGGTTGGGCTCAACAGAAAGATGCTGGCATTTGAGATACCTATCTACAACTGTATGCTAACTTGGCAAGTCAAAAATCTTAAAGGAATTGCACAAATGTGGCGTTTGAGATACCTATGCACCAGTCGTTGTGACCAGAGCAAGTCATAGTATACCCACATATTGAGATTAGTCAGTCTTCAACCCATTCCACTGACTTTGGAGTTTAATTTCTATAGTTTAGAGTCAATTTTCTTTTTTTTCTTTTGCTTTTACTGTTTAGATTTCAAATATTAACAAAGACTGATGATCTAACAGCTTCTTTCCCACATGATTCTCTCAAACTTTGCCCATTATGCAAATTCAGAATCTCAAGGCGCCCAGGGCCAAAAAACACAATTTTTTCAATGCTTCTTTTCTTCCATGACCTACTCCACTTTATATGGAACACCTAACTAAACAGTAAGACATGAGCCAGAAAATAGGTGGGTGGCCAAACATGAGATTGTTTGTACTATACTGGTGTTAGAAATCGAATTTACGTCATCCGTCTTATCCACAAAACTGAACTTCCAAATCCACATTTCAGAAGATATTCTCCTAAATCGATTTTTATTCTCTGGAACAGCCTATGTTTGAATTGATGGGCTGGCTTCGAAGTCCGATTAGTCAGAACTCCACACCACTAGGACCACCAATCCTCCTCCTCAATCCCAGAATCATGAAACAACAACTTATCAAGAATACCATCACCAAACAAACAATTCGAGCTGACACAAAACCACCTGTTTGTAACCGCAGAATCAAACCAAACCTAACGCAAGTCCCTCCCACTAAACAGTCATCGATCATGTCGGATAGATTCAAGTACTAAACTTATCAGATATCCCAATACATCAATAAAAGACAAAGAAAAGCGACAGAAGAAACGACGATACCTTCCAAGCGAGGGAGAAACCTAGATGCCTAGCGAGCAAACTGGACCCGACCCAGCACGCCATACACAGCGCAGCAGCCAAAGAACCCGCCTTTCTGTCCATGCACACATAGAACACGGCGTACAGGAGCGCGAAGAAGAAGCCCACATTCAAGAACAGCCCATGCCTCGCCAAGTAACACTGGGGCTGGAGGCTGAACAGCTCGCAGATCGTGGGGGTGAAGTACAGGAGGACGAGGGAAGTGAAGAAGATGGGCCAGACGAAGACGGTGTGGATCAGGATGTTGACCGGGTTGCTGTGGTACGCCCCGTAGAAAGCGAAGTGCTTCTCAAGATCGAACAGCCCTTTCCTCCCCATGGAAGCTTTGTTTTTTTTCTCGTGAAAGTGAGTGGTTTTTCCCGGAAAATCAGCGATGAAGATGAGAAATTTTCTTGGTCTGATATAAGAGAGAAGCAGGCGATGGATTTCGTGGAAACCGAGGGCAGACGAGACCCACCGGATTGGGCAAAATCTGGAGGCATGCGAAGCCGCGGCCGGCGTGGAAGTCTTCAACTTTTCTCAGAAGGTGTCGCTAAAGTGCGCCGGCTCGTGACGAACCGATAATTTTTTAATTTATTTTTAATACTCCTTAAAAAATAGATTTAGAACCGGACCGACCTCAATCCAGAACTAACCAATAATTTTTTATTTATTTTTTATACTTTTGAAAGGGCAATTGAGGACTGAACCAATTTAATGGGTTCGATAACGAGCTAGGTCTTGGCAAGCTGTGAGGATCGAGTGGGGGTGAGCATCAAATGTCGAGCGGGAAACAAGCTAAGCGAGCATCAAGCGGCGACCGGCACGAGTGACCCAAAGCGAGCAAAGCAAGTGTTGAGTGATAAGCGGAGAAGTTATTTCTCTCGATTTTGACAAATTGAAGACTAAGAAGACAAATAAGATAAAAGATAATGAAAGACTAGATGAAAGACGCCGAAGCTGTTTATACCATTTTGGATGCCGTGAGAACTCCTTACAAAAATATTTTCCTCATTCGTAAATTATGATTTTGATGCCTAGTAAAGACATTAAAAATTTAAGTTATTAAAGAACATTAAAATTTAAGTTATTAAAAATTTGTTTAATGTTGTTGATGTAAAATTACTTTTCTATTTATATAAATAATATATATATATATATTGCTTGGCTCGGGTTGGACCGACCATGAATTCTCAGGATCGAAAACCAACTCGCACAGTGCTAGTTCAAGAATCTTAGGATTAAGGACCGACTTAGTCTCCCTGAGAATCGGACCAAAACCAATAAGGTTGGACCATTCCAGGGTCGATCTATGGTTAACCCTGGACCGATGTGCACCCTAATGACTCGATCTTTTAAATGCAAATTGGAATAAGGAAAAACTATTTTAGCCAAAAATAGATTGAATACAAAAGAGGACTGATTCAATTGAAAAAAATTATTTTGTTCATACAAATCTTTAGATGAGTGGAGACTTTTGAACATTACGATTTACTTTTATAGTAAATTTATTATTAAAAACTAATTCCATTCGATTGTAGAATTATGATGTTTAACTTTTTGTATCTTACAATAAAATTCTTCAAGGTTTCATTGTTCTTTAAAACTACACGTAGAATAATACAGATAATATCAAGAAAAAAAACTTAAGGGATGAGCACACCATAAAATCTAAAATTAGACGTAAAATTGTAATCGAGTCTTAAAATTTAAAAAAATTTCAATCAAGTCTTAACATTTGTCAAGTTAGTGTAATCAAGTTCCTCCGTCGGCTCCATCCAATTATTATTATTTTGCAAATATTTCGGTTGATTAAGCATCCTTTCCAGTAAAGTCGACATTTGCAGCCAGCGGCTGGCGTAAATTCAACTTTGCAGAAATCACTGAACATACTCCGGTCGTGATGCGTATGCTGTCAAACCTAATCAGTTCACATAAGCCAATAGATATGTTGCAACCCTTTTGTCTTCTTGTTTTCATAACATCTCTCTTTCACTCTGAATCAATACCGGAAATTAGAAACATTTTGGTAGAAAGTCATTACAGAAACTAGAAGTAGTGCTGGCGAATTTCAGTGCCGTTTCTGTTCCTAAAGGTGAAATGGACCGGTCGAGATAGGCACCTAGATTGGAGCGTCACATGAAAATGAAGGTAATTCCTTCCCAGTATTCCCGTGTTGCCTCCAGCACAAGAGTACAGAAGTCAAAAACAGGGTCTCAGCAAAGTCCTAAACCATGCAAATGGAGTCAAATCCAGATGGTAGAAAACTGAGGGCTTCCCTGGAATTTTATTTCAAGGTTCCAGTAAAAGAATAAAAGGACCTCAATCGATACTCAAGTAACTGTTGCCAAAGAAAATATCTCAAGTCTTTGAGCTTTAGAAAAGATCATTTCCCACTTGGCAATACAATAGCACGGATTGTTGCATCTCAAAATTTTTGAACTTACAGAACTTATCCGCATGTACATAATGCAGCAACTGTGTACACTCTAGGGACCATATGATGCGCCCAGCAGCATCGCTTTACAACCGTGGTCAATCAAGAATCGAGATACAAAATACTGGATTTACAACAGTGAACTTCCAAAGGCAAAACAAGGTGGTTGGGTGGGGCATCAGGAAAAGCTCCCTGTGCTGCTTCCAAATTGCAATCTGCTAAACCTGCAAAAATGGTAAAGTCCGCGCATGACAAACATGATAGCAGGCAGAAGCATGATCAACAGTTGTTGTCAACCTTCTAAAGACACCCGATGGCTCTGTTAGACATTTTTCCGGAGAAATGCCGATAAAAGAAATGATTTACAATAGTAATAGGGCAACCACATCAAGCAAAAGCAAAATTACTGGATTTAGTTCAAAGAGACATAAGGTAGCATCATTGGATTCAAATGCTAACGCAAGGACTGCTCATAGGCATGAAAAAACTAAGAAATATTGCAGCTCAATTTACCAATGTCAGAATGGTAAAAATACAGGAGGCAAACAAACAGGACATCTAAACCAAGATCGTGCTCCATGCATTGACCTAGTTTCATTGTTACTCGAAGCTGCACCAAATAAGGACACTTAGACGAAGAACAGGACTCAACGAAGAAGAAGCGGACTCCATGACCAAGGACACTTGGACAAAGAGCACGAGGAATCTATGAACAGGATGCAGAAGTGAAGACAACTTAAGAAGAAAATTATATTTCTATTAGGGCGGTGTGGACTTCTCCTTTAAGCTCTATGCCATGTAGGAGAGAAATGAATAAAAAAAAAAATCACGTCGGCATTTTTAATCAACCAAATTGGACGAAACTAATGGAGGGACTTGATTGCACCAATTTAATGAATTGTAAGTTCGATTGTACTTTTTGTAATCTTAGGACTTCCGGTGCACTTATCCTAAAAAACAGAAAGGAAAGCAAAGAAACAACAACATTCCATGGTAATGGACCATATCAAATCTTTTGTGTGACTAGGGGAGTGCTCATTCATCAGCAAGTCTACCCTCCTGTGACTTTATCCACAAAAATGCCGTCGATGCCTTTATCAGCCATTAGAACTAAGTTTGTCGACATTGACCGTTGTCAACTGTTTGAACTAGAGCTTGTCATTGCCGACTGCCAAATTAGGACATGATAAATTGCCTTGATTTTGTCCACACGAGGGTAGAGAGGCCCCATGTTCCACCATGAAAAGGAATGCTGGTTTGGTTCCTTTCATTTTCCTGCCAAATTTAGCAAGGAAAAAAAATTGAACAAACGGAATACTTGAAGGGTCATCTTCAAAAGGAGAATCTTGAGATGCAACTAAAATCTCACACAATTCTTTTTAAATTGAAATCAATTCACAAAATTGATATTGCTAAGGGTATGGCTCCATCTTCTGTTTCTTTTCCTTCCAATCTGCAATTTGAGCATCAATTTTCTTGTTTACACTAGCATGAAACCCTGGGTATGGCTCATATCCAAAGACAGTTTGAAGAACCTGCATACATTAATTAATAAATAGCTCCTCAAGCCATTCTCCAAAGACAACAAAAAAAGCTCAAAACTGAGCAGGATTCCTTGCCTCAAACAAAACAAAGAAAGGAGCCATGAGAAAGGTTTGTACAAGACTGTCCAAGAGAGCTGGCGCTCGTTTCTGAAACAAAGCGATCCAATTGAGATATAGCTATTTCTATGGCCAAAAGAGACTACATAATAGGTTATAATTAGTGAGCAAAGCAGAAGACATTTCCAAACTTGAAGGAGATTTTCACCTCAAATATGCCATGTCCGAGGAATTGCCCTGTCCAGCATAATAATTGAGCTGCAAGAACAACCTGAAGAGAGATGAACCATGTGAATGAGTATGAAAAAGATCGAGGAGGAGATGCAATCGCATTGATGTAACTTCACTTTTAAATGACAAATTTTCCCCCTTCACAGCCAACTAACTAACTACCATACCTCAGGCAAATTTGCTGCAGCATATAAACTAATAAGAAGAATGTTCCAACGTCAACCATCCAAATTTACTCTTAGGTCCATCTCTTGATGATAGAGAGAAGAATAGGGACATTCACCCTGGTTGATGTGAGTTACTTAAATGAGCAATATGACAAGAGCAACGCAAAGTTTAGAACTCACCGGGGCAACTAAATTATATAGATGTACTTCATGGAGTGCATTTTTATCATAACTTTGATGAGGAAAAGTAAAGGGATAAAACTTGCAAATCATTTTTTTTCCCACCAGCTAAGGTCTTGTCAGGCGTAAGCAAGAAATTTGGCTATATTCTGTATGAAGTATTATCCTATTTTGATGGTGACAAACAAGAAGTTTTATGGAGCATGATTAGAGCAACTTCTTAGGTTCTCAAAAAGTGAATCAGAGCTATTTCTTTCTTGCTTTGATTTAAGAAAACTCTTGCGGGAGATTATCTGCAGAACTTTGCTGCTTTTAGTGATGAGTCTGTGTAACACATGGAGGCGCAGCATATATCTCAGAGATCAAGAAATCTTTAGGAACTTCATCTTTTTACTTTTTCATAGCTTTTTGTTTCTTTGAGTAAGTTTTCGATTTGTACAAGATAGCACACATAATCCAAATTCAAGCTCCTATTCTTAAGAATATCTTCTTTTTTGCTTCTTCTTAAGTATATCCAAATGGCTTCTGCTTAATAATCCTTTCCCCACTCAATCTCTTACTGGGCCCCAGAACCCTGGCTGTCTCCTCAAAACAATGTCAAACGGGTAGCTCAACAGCCCAACCACCCAAACATTGTTATAATCCAAATTCTAGTTACTAAATGTTATGTAGGAGAACCAAAACACCAGACTGCTAAAGTGGCCTCAATCAAGACAAAAATGTCATATGTAAGGGACAAAGCCATCAGACAAATACTAGGATCCACGAACTGCCAGATGCTGCAAAAGCTTTATTCCCTTAAACACCAGGAAAGAAGATAAGTAATTTCAACAAATTTTGACAAGGACATTCAGGAAACATGGTCACTGTACGCCATACTTGTTGTCCATGTGCCAAAACTGCCACATCCAGCACTTTGGGTTGGTCACAAAACCAACTGATAAGGCTCACACAACTGCAATTGGTGAGGGTATTCAAGCAAATGAGTTCATGTAGGTTGGGCTCAACAATAAAATCCTGGCACTTGAGATACCTATGTACAACTATATGCTACCTGAGCAAGTCAGGAAATCTCAATGTAATTGACCAGATGTGGCGTTTAAGATACTTATGCACCAGTCATAGTGACCAGAGCAAGTCATAATATACCCACATATTGAGATTATTTAGCATCTTCAATCATCCCGCGATTAGCCATGTATTCACTTCAGAGTTCTAATTCCATGGTTTAAAGTCAGAATTGTTTTTTACTGTTTTAAATTCAAATATTAAAGGAAAATAACTGCAATACCTAGTAAAAGCTTGTAATGTTAACATAATAAGAAATGAAGTTTCTGGTTCCATAACAATCATCATCAGTTGATTCACCATTTGTTCAATGCTTCTCTTCCATGACATGGAACTCCATTTTGAAAGAAAAATCTCACTAAAAAGTAAGATGGGAGCCGAAAAATAGGTGGGTGGGCAAACATGAGACTGTTTGTACTTTAGTGGTTTTGAAAATCGAATTTACGCCATCTGTCTAATCCACACACCGAAACTGTTTTCTGACCACACCATGTACTGAGAAACTAACCGTACAGAAGTTATTTTCCTTAGTCAAAACTAAGGACAACTAGGACCACCAATCCTCCTCCTAACAATTTACAAACACTTAAAGCTGACATAAAACGATCTGTTTTCAATCAAAGAATCAGACCAAACCTAATGCAAGTCCCTCCCACTAAACAGTAATTGTTGATGTCGGATTGACTCAAGTACTAGTTATATTAGATATCAGATATCAAAAATAGAAAGGGAAAAGACAGAGCGAGAGAAGAAATGCGATACCTTCCAAGCCAGGGAGAAACCCAGATGCCTAGCGAGCAAACTGGCCCCAACCCAGCACGCCATACACAGCAGAGCAGCCAAAGAACCCGCCTTTCTGTCCATGCACACGTAGAACACAGCGAACAGGAGAGCAAAGAAGAAGCCAAAATTCAAGAACAGGCCGTGCCTCGCCAGGTAACACTGGGGCTGACGGCCGAAGAGCTCACAGATGGAGGGAGTGAAGTAGAAGAGGACGAGGGAAGTGAAGAAGATCGGCCAAACGAACACGGTGTGGATCAGGATGTTGACCGGGTTGCTGTGGTACGCCCCATAGAAGGCGAAATGCTTCTCGAGGTCGAACAGCCTTTTCCTTCCCATGGAAATCTTTCTCGAGAAAGGAGTGGTTTTTCTTGGAAAGTCAGCGATGAAGATGAGAACATTTCAGGTGGGTATCCATAATATAGCGAGAGGAGGCCATGGATTTCTTTGAAACCGGGAGCAGAAGAGATCCACCGGATTGGCAATCTGGAGGCTTGCCAAGCTTCGGCCATTATGTCACGTTAAAGTGCGCCGGTTTGTGTCAAGAACTTATCCTGCGCAAAGTTTGATTTTGTACCAGGAGGTTAGATTTACTGTGTTCTCGATAGGTCTTAGGTTGTTGATCTTTATATGCAGAACTCGAATAAAAATTAAAATCCTAAAAAAGAAAGGAGGAATTATTCCTAGATTAAAAAAATTTTAGATAAGAACTTAAAGTAAACTTTACCTTAAATAAAGATCAAAAGCACCAACTTTCAATAGCAATATCAAATCTTTTTTGGGATTAAGAGAGTGGTCATTTATTGGCGTGTTTGCCCTCTCATAACTTTATCTACAAAAAAGTCATTAAAACCTTTATCAGTCATTAAAATTAAGTTCATCAATATCCATCGCTATTAACTATTTGAATTAAAACTTATTGAAATCAACCGTCAAATTAGGACATGATAAATTTGCCTTGACTTTGCTTGCATAAGGTTAGTGAGGCCCCATCTTCCACCCTAACATGCTCATTTGGTTTCCTTTCATCTTGCTTGCCAAATTTAGCGAGGAAAGAAAATTTGAATAAATAAAATAAGTTGAGTTTAAAAGGTGAATGTTGAAATAGAAAGAAAATCTAAATTGATGTTACTAAGAAAAGAGTTGTTCGCATTGTTTAGGGCATGTTTGTTAAAAATTATTTATGTTCCCTAAAACAAAAATTTCTGTTTTTTCGTTCTTGGGAACAAAAAATGAACAAAAACGCGTTTGTTTGCATTTTTGTTCCAAAATTATTTTGTTATTCCCAGAAACATATTTGGAATAGAAACAAGAAACAAAAAAAAATTTATTTATTGTTTATGGAACACATTTTAAGAACACTTTTTTTTCTCTCTTCCATTTTTCTTTCTTTTTCTTTTTTTTTTTCTTTGGCCGGCGATCGCCTCGAGGCCATGGCGACGACTGCTCGCTAGAGCGTCGCCGACCCCGGCAGGCCGAGCCGTGGGCGAGTTCGGCCTCGTTATGGCTAGGCGAGGTCGCCACCCTCGTCAACTTCGATCAGGCCATAGTCGAGGCCTACGACCAGCCAAAAGAAGAAAAAAGGAAAAAGAAAAAGAAAAAGAAATAAGAAAAATAAAAATAAAATAGAAAAAATAAAATAAAAATATTAAAAAATTAAAAGAAATAAAAAAAATTATACGAAT
This sequence comes from Eucalyptus cladocalyx, assembly GCA_017140615.1. NCBI lineage: Eukaryota > Viridiplantae > Streptophyta > Magnoliopsida > Myrtales > Myrtaceae > Eucalyptus > Eucalyptus cladocalyx. Next base: position 4,880,973 of record CM029517.1, on the reverse strand, counting down.
TTACTAAACGTGTTTCTATTCTTTTTATATTTCCGGAACAAATTTACTAAACGTGTTTTTTTGTTCAAAAATTGTTCATAGAAGTAGAAATATTTTTTTTTTCATTTTATTTTTAAAATAATTTTTAAACAAAAATGTTACCAAATACATCATTAGTAAATCAATTTTAGAACTACTAAAAAAAGGATGGCCCATGTAGGTCTTGAACCTACGACCTTCGCGTTATTGTTTAAAATAAGAAAAATTGAATAATGAAATAAGTTGAGTTTAAAAGACAAATATTGAAATAGAAAGAAAATCTAAATTAATGTTACTAAGAAATGAGTTGTTCACATTGTTTAGTAAATCAATTTTAGAACTACTAAAAAAAAATGGCCCATGCAGGTCTCGAACCTGCGACCTTCGCGTTATTAGCACGACGCTCTAACCAACTGAGCTAATAGGCCTTTTCGATGCCACTGTTGTGATCAACAAAATTATCAACGTTAAAAATTCACAATAGCTTTATAAACCATATCAAGAGGCCTCACATCAATTTTCACAAAATGGATGTTGCGAGGTCATTTATGTTGCAAAATCTCAACGCTACCTGTACAAGTAAATGAGGAAAAAAGAACCACTTCGGCCATAGTGTCGAGATATAGAGGCCCGTGGTGGAGTCCTTGGTTACCAAAAAAATAATAAAAATGAAACGAACCACGTTAAAATAGAGCCAGAACTAGGGACAATTCACAAGATCAACATGAAACGGAGAAATAAGAGAGAGCTCTAACGAAAGTCGAGTTTTATTGACCGAACCGTCATCCGTTGTACATTTAGCAATGACCAAAATCGATCATTTAGTATACAAATCTCAGCATAAACATTACAATTCAAGAAAGGAACTTCTCTAGACCGAATCAAGTCCCTCCCAAATCACTTTCTTGTTCGTGTGCCTGGTTGATTTCTTCTTGCACCGTCGGCTGGAACATCAGGGACTACCATTCTGAACCCTTCGGGAGGATGGGAGATGGTTTTGACAAATTAAGCTACATTGCAATGTGGTTCTGCATTGAGAAATATTGCATCCCAAAAACATCTGTGTTCACGGCATCATCAGAGATGACAGAGTAAACAAGAAGAAATCTCAAGCCTTCATTCTTATACCACTGGAAAAGCTCATTTCATGAGATGGCCTTTCGGAGCCCAGCCAGTCTGAGGACTAGGCTTCAACGAGTACGCCTCCTTTCAAATCTCCGTTCTTTTGGAAGCAATCATCAGGCTTAGAAAACTGTCGCATGAAATCTGAAAAAACCAAGGAATGTTTGCCAATGCGAGAATTGTGCTAACTGAAGCAGCTCAATTTTTCAGCAATAGCATAACACCCATTTCCCATTGCTGTCCGACTCTCTAAATGCCTAGTTCAAACTAACTCACAGAAGCAAATATTCAAATCAAACACTAGGATGAACTCTAATAGAGACTCCACAGAAGAAATCATGGGCCTCTGAACAATGCATTTCTCAGAATATGTTGTGAGAATTCAAAGCGATCAGTGGTTGCCTCAGAGGTAGTGACAATATTGCATATCATCACGCTGTAATCTGATAATACGTGCATCAAAATGCATCATCGGCAACAGATGTCGCGATTAATAGACAAACAAATAAATAAATGAAGAACCGGGCATCAAAGAGATTCCCAAAGACAAATCATCATACTCAAAGTGAGCTCTGATGTCCCTGTCTGTTTTTCTCATCACTTGCGCAACAAATATAAGTCACTACTAGATCAAGTGTAGTATCGTTCTTATCAGTTAGCCATTAATTCTAGAGCATATACACGGAAAGGATAGCTCATCTCCGGCCCCAATGTAAGCTAATCATGACGCGACATCTACCGGCATTGTCATCGCACAGGCGGTTCCAACAAACAAGAATGAACACCACTAAGCCAAAGTCTACAACAATCCCAGCACACACAGTTCACGAGTGGAATGATGGGAACCCAACAAAACATAGAAAGCCCTCGAATTTGATCTATCAAGAACCGCACATCTTCACAACAGCCACGTTAGAAAGTCCGCACGCATCATGGGAAACCACAAAAACAGCTCAGGGACCCGTGACACAGCATGAAACGAAGAACGTGGTTAAAAAGCAAGAAACGCTGAGGAACGCATCAGAGAGATTCCCATCTAGACGAAGTCACCATCCTCCATAGGAGTGCTGATGTCCCTGTCTGTTTTGTCGTCATTTGCACAGGTCTCCAACGTTTCTTGCATCGCAAACGCAGCATTTGAAAAACGGGTATCCGAAACCTACGAACGAAAAAAGAGTTTTTCACTGGAACGCCTCAGATTCGGTTTCTTTTTCAAAGAGAAGGAACTCCCTCAAAGTATATTTAGAACCATCACCGGCACAGACCCAGCTAAGAATTCTCGACGCTCGACGCTCGGAAACCGATTCACTCGCACAAGAACAACCAAAATCAAACGCCCAACGAGGCTAAAAATCCCAACTTTCGAAAACCAAACGGCCAACAAGACTAAAAATCCAAACTTTCGAAAACCAAACGCCCAACGAGACTAAAAATCCAAACTTTCGAAAATCAAACGCCCAACTTTCTTCTCAAATTGACAAACTGATCAGACAACGAGGCATCAAGCATGCACAATCTCGACCCCAATGCTGCGGCGGCGGCGGCAGCGGCGGCAACGAAGAACAGTCGGCGTTGCCGCACAAAGAGAGAGAGAGAGAGAGAGAGAGCAGCTCGGATTCGGATGGAATCGAAAGAACTAAGGGACGTTGAATATATAAAGGCAAAAGGGGATGAAAAATTAGGGTTTCCAGTTCGTTCTGGTGAAGTCCAGCTTCGCCGACAAAGGCCGACCCGGAACAACGGGCCCAGTTTGATCCAGGGATGAGCATGGGCCGGGCCGGTGCGGTCCGGACGGGCTTTTGCTACTTTTAGGCCCGGATAGAAGTTTTCGGGTTTAGGGAAATCTCATGCCAGTTTTAATTTGTTGGCCCATCCCGGGCCCATCAGAGCCCGAAAATATTTGGGCTTGTCCGGGTTTTCGGGCCACCGGGCGTTTTGCTAGGCCCTCAGCACTTTAATAGAACACGGATAGAGGCCCAAGATCTTTGGGCCGGTTGGCCCACTTGATACTTGATGTGCTGCTCGAGTTCAGTGATCTCGCTGAGCTGACCCAGTATTGGATTTATAAGGAGAAGACAAATGTGACAAATTGTTAGAAGAATTAATGACACAAATAATCTCCGAATTTTGACTTAATGTACAATGTGATCTCTAAATTTTTTTATTTTTTCAATGTGGTCCTTAGACTTTTGGTATATGTTCAATCTATTACATTGACTTAATGTTATCCCTAAATTTAAATTGAACACATGGATTAGATCGAGCATATATAAAAAGTTCAAAGATTATATCAGACAAATTGAAAGTTTAAGAATGACATTGCATATTAAGTTAAAGTTCAGAGATTACATTGTACATATTAAAAATTCAGAAATTATATTGCACATTGAGTTAAAATTAAAAGATTAATTGTGTTTTTTTCCTTAATAAGAAAAGAAATTTTTTAATGGAAACAGAATATGACCCTCAAGTGGCCTGAAATCATAGCCCTTTTCAAATTACACACTACGGATGGACCAGGCCAGGCAGAGTAAGGTTCGGGCCATCGCTCATGGGGTAAAAATGGGCTCTCGGTCGGGCCTATAAATTCCCGCTCAAGCCCACCATGGATAATCGCACGATATTTTAAAGATGTAGCTTAATGTCCATGAAAAATCACATCTTTAAATTCGAGGGTTGTGGGATGTAGACCTATTTTTCCGCCTACTATCAAGGGTGAGCTTCGCGGTGTTCAATCATGGCATTCATACTATTTCAAACACCATGAATATAATACTGTGATCAAATACATTCTAAGGATGATTGGTTTCAAGGTAGGTAGATTCCACACCTGGAATCTATAACTTACCTTGTTAGAACCAATTCATAATTTTTAGAAATTTGAACCTATCATGTTTGCCCTAGAATCTAGTTTTGGGTCTACTTGAGCACCTATTTTTACCTTTGTTCATTTTTCAGCGCAAAATGATACGAGGAATAAAACAATTTAAAGTGAACGATGAACAATAAAAATCACTATTTGCCAAAAGTAACAATCTATAATATGAACAAGTAATTGTGTACAATCATAAATGTTAAAAAAATCAAACACCTAACATAAAATGTAAATTGTAAAACTTCATCCTTCATTTATCCTTAAAAAGATTGCTCCAAATTTTAATTACCTAAAAACAAAACAAACAACATAATTAAATTTGCAATAAATTTATATAACACCTCATCCTAGAGATTAGAATGAGAGAAATTAGGGTTTTTACTTAGAATGAGAGAAATTAGGGTTTTTACTCTCTCTCTCTCTCTCTCTCTCTCTCTAATTTTATGATAGTTCCAAAACTAGTTCGATCGGTTTGGAAACCGTGTGGGTCTTCACTTAGAATCGAGAATCGGCCCGATCCTCATTAGTTTCAATAGGAACTGGAAATCGGACTTATTTTGAGGGCGGTCTAATCTGGTTTCTAAGTAGAACCTTTGATTGTATTACAATAGTTGATGACGAGGTATGACACATAAGTTTCGTACATCAGCACTTAACTCTTAACTCTTAACTATCGCGTAGCTAGACTTAAGGCAGCTATCACATAACCACCATTTCTGTTCTCCAAACACAAAAGGGTTTCATGGAACCAAGGAGATGATCCCGGGATTCGATCAACCTGTTAAGGTACGTATCACGTCGTCACGGAACAACGGCCAGCTAATACAAAGAACATGACAGAGCGTATTCACAGGACAGCCGAATCGAATGTCGTTGTCTCTGGCAAGTCATGGACAGGGCCTGGGTTTTGTCCAAAAGGGGGCGAGAGATCATACGCGACGAAGGCGGCATTGGCGCTGTCGTATCGTCGCATAACCATCGCCGAATCCATCACCGATCACCGCCAAGGGCTGCAAGAAACGACAGAGCGTGCGCGGTTGTCTTGCAGTCGGAATGCATGGTAAGATGACACAAAGCCGGAACAGGTGTGCGGTAGGAATCGCTAAAGCTGAACTGGAACCGAGCGGTTGTCCTCCACGTCTTCTTCCGTCTCGCGTCCGAAAGCCCAGCATTTCACGGACGGTCGTGGTTCTCTTGCAGTATCTTTTATATTATAGTAAAGATTGAAATTGTTAACCCTACTCCTGCCCACGGGGATGTAGCTCAGATGGTAGAGCGCTCGCTTAGCATGCGAGAGGTACGGGGATCGATACCCCGCATCTCCATTTTTCACTTTTTTTTTTTTACTGCTTTTTTAAGTCTTGACGCGGAGGAGACGGTCCGATGGATGTCCTGTTTTTCAGTTTTTGTTCTGGTGGTTTGACAGGGATATTGAAATCCAGTTCTTGTATTAGTCGCCTCATAACCGAGCCTTGAATTGACAATTCATGCCCAGGAGTTGTCTTCTTGGATTACCATTTCGTCGAAGCGAATCGATCCTCGACACATCAGCTCGGTGCTGTCTTCATGACGTGTTGTGTTTTCATGAAAAAGCAACGGTTGTCTTTGAAATCAAGGATGGCTTTGGAAAAGGACCAGACCCATATGAAAAATTATAGTCTCTTGGCCCTATTTTCCTTCAATGGCAGGTGGAGAAAGGGTTTTTTTTTTTTTTTTTTTTTTGTCTCCAGGACTTTGACTTATCTTCCTAATCACGTCTGTAGAACATTAGTAGGAGAAGAGGGTAATAATCTTAAAAGAGAGGCAAAAGTAGAAAAGACAAAATGAAATAACCTAACATATTATGTTAAGTGATAAGTTGAGCATGTCATGGCGTTACCATCTCATATAAGCTTTTTCAAAGAAAAGACATAATAAAAGAAAAAGAAAAAAATGTGCATGTGAGAGAGAGATGTAACATAGCTAGATTAAAAGATAACTGTGTACATTGCACGACGAATGATATGCCATATGTCCCACCATTCAAGTTCAATCTTATTGAACAAGCAGATGAACATTCATCCCGTTCTTTTTGGGTTTTACATGTGCTGTCATAGCATTGAATTGCATGATCTAGTTATACTATAATAAATCATTGCTAGATAGATCATACTATCGAGTATTTCTTTTTACGTATTTTTAATATCTATCCACCGCAGCGTGGTAAGCGATAAAGAATAGTGTTATCATCGTTGTGAGTGCGCTCTGCAACATATTCAGCTACCATTCTCGACATTTGAAGCAGATAAGGTCGTTATTCCGTTGGTCCAATTCGAAACCCTAAGATCAGGAAGATGTCTCGGGCGGTTACCTAATCTTGAAATAAAATAATGGCGTTCACGGACATTGGAATACGCAGAAGGCTGAAATCCATGCAGAGAAGCAACCAAAAACTAGGGAAAGCAAAAGTGCTGGTATTAGCCTGAAAAGGCAACCCAAGAAGATCCACTTCACATGGCTTCGTCTGGATGCATGCATGTTGAGGCCCTTTCTGCAGACCCTCTCTCTCTCTCTCTCTCTCTCTCTCTGCTCGTTGCCCATGGATTTGGAACTTTCAACTTTCTCTTTATTTTCTTTATCTGTTGGCTTCAACTTGACATATGAATGTCTGCGATATCCATTCCCATCATATCCAAAGAATCAACATTAATATTTCTGCACGATAATAGATTTTTTTAGCAAAAAAGGATATTAGCCAAGGAGGGATGGACGGTGCCCTATTGTCTGGTCACTTGGTGTGAGGTGTGAGGTGCAATTTTTATGAATTGCACACCGCGTATATGTGTCTGAAATCCCTCTTAGAATTTCTTAATTCTGTCCTCCTTCGCCAATAATTATTATAATAAAAAAGATATACGCGGACTGCTTGAAAATCGAAGCTTTCTTCTTTCTTTTTGTGGTTTTTTACAGGAGTGAAGATGAGGAATGGCGCTAAAATGAGGATGATGCAATGAATGAGAGCTGCTGTTTTGTTGCTTCAATGCAGCAACATGCAGATAGAGACATGCATCAGCCACGTGCTCGCCGGCTCTTCTTCTTCTCCTCCTCCTCCTTCAACCTCGCAGCTGCTGTGGAACAGACAACATTCAATGAATTAGGGCTTTTGGGTATTTTTCGTCCCCATGCCTCTCTCCCCATTTCGTGCAGACAGGTAATAAATGCGGGTCAAGATTTTCATGCTCGCAGAATCGAAGAAGAAGAAGAAGAAGAAGAAGTTTTCTTCTTCATTTCACATCACGCCGCAGTGAGTCAGCACATGGCCGACGTTGGGTCGGCTAGGGTTTTGAGGTGGGTGGGTCGGTCGGTCGGGAGAAGGACTGTCCTTATCGTTGGACTACATTTCGTAGGCTCATTTAATATATGTAACGACGTGCTTTGAACGTGTCTTTTTTATTTTGACTTGTTTACACTTGGTTTCGTGGTATTGCAAGCAATAAGGAAAATTGTTTGGAAAGTCCTATTTATTGTACGATGATCAATTTAATCATATACATTTTAATTGTGTCAATTTAATTTTAATTTTTTTTTATAGTTTGCCACTTAAATCCTAAATATTTTAATGATTTATCGACTTAGTTATTGCGGTCAATTTTAACCAGAAATCGCTAACATAGACATTGGCTAGTTGTAAGCTAACCTACGTTGCATGACAATCGTTGATGTGGATAATTTTTATATTTTCTTTTTTTTTTCCATTTCTTTTCCTTTTGCCTATGGCCGGTACTATATCATGGTGAACGATCATCCATAGGTGAGGGTGTTATGGCCCTCACCAAGGTCGCAAGGGTGTAGGTGAGGGTGTTGTGGCCCTCATTGAATTCTGCAAGGGCTTGACCCTCGTGGCATGGGCAAGGGCCACAACGAGACCTTTGCCCGAGTTGTGAGGTGAAAGGAAAAGAAAGGAAAAAAAAAGAAAATTTTAAAAAAACAAAAAATATCCACATCGGCACCAATCACACCACTCACAATGGGCAATGGCTGGATGGCATATACATTATTTTAGGATTAAATTAACAAATCATCAAAATTTGTAGTCTTATACATTTTGATAATTTGCCAATTTTTTCTTATATAATCAAAAGATTTAGAGTTGAATTGGTTGCCGTATGATTGATTAAGGACTTTTTGAAAAATTCTCCCATATGCAATGAGATTGCACCTTACTCATTTAAATTATCACAAGAAAAGTGAAAAATGTAACCAATTATGTTATTTCCTTATGTCACTTTGTCATTGGCTGGAAGTTTCTTGATTGTGGGGAAATCATTAATTAATAGGAATCCATATTATCAAAAGATGTTTTGTGATAATTTCTAGTACAAAATAATAAATATGTTTTACCCTTAATGGAGATAAACAAGTACACTTAATATGAAACCCTAATTAGTAAAATCCTCGAAAATGATTATATAGTCCTTGATGGATTTTTTAATTAGAGTTCCATTTATTTCGCGAAAAATGAATGATTTGAAAAATATTTTCCTAAATACTATCACTTATAAAAATGAATAAAAAAATTATTACATTGTCCACTAAAGTATTTAGACATAGATTGTTATCGATAATAAAAATATTTTCTATTGACCGCTTATTTAAATGAAACAAATGATCATTTTCAAGAAAATATTTTCCAAATCATTTATTGTTTTTACAAAATAAACAAAGCCAAAGTATCTGTGTATTTTATGTGTATATGCTGTTAATGTCTCCCTCTATGTATATAAATGTATGCTGTTCATGATTTTCTGGAATAGTTATCTTCCTCACAAAAAGTTGGAACTCGAAATGCATTGGAAAAGGCTGGAAGTATCTGTGCTTAGGGCATGGGAAATGTAAGTCTGCGGTCCATTGGCTATAACTGTCTCTGGGGAACATAAGGGTTGGTTCTCTGCCGACACCTCTTCTCATGGCGGCGAGGTAGAAACTCTTGGCATGATGAAGTTTGAGCAGCTATGATATCGAAGAGATCATGTTGTGTGAAGACAGAGAAAGCTGTCTTATGCATCAAATAATGCTTTTGTAACGACCGGGGCGACGAAGACGGGGTATAGTCACCACCGGGGCTAAAGGATCTGGACAAAGAGTAGCTCCTAACAGGCTTCTAGGATGGCGAATGGGGCCCGATTGAACTGAACTGTGGCCCGATTGAACCGAACTTTACACCAAACATAGACAAAAATGATTATGGAATATATATGTGAAAACTGGAAGTAATACACGGAGGTGTCTTTTGACTGATGGCAATGCTTAGCTTTTGAATTCCAAAGTTAAATCTTCTTAGGTGGGAGCACTCCTAAAATGGGCGACCTCCCGGGAAAGTGCCCTACTTGTTTATTAAAACTACAAGGCTCAGTATAAGACGGACTAAACCCGGTATGAGACGGTAACCCGGTATGAGACGGTCCAAAACAGGCGATATTTAGGTGATAAAATCCCACAGCATTGGAATCACCTCTTGAAGTCAAGATGCTGTAAAAGTGGGACTCTTTCTCATGAGATTGCTTTGGAACAATAAGTGAACTTTTTCACAGCTTTTACCTCTGAGGAAGGAACTGCACAAGAAGGGGAGCAAAACCAAGAAAGAACCAACCAACCCCGCAGAACGGTCCCTTTCTGACCAATTTATGAATGGGATCACATGAATGCAAATCATCAACATGTAATCATCCGAAAGACCACCGTAACCACGTGGTCAGAAAAGACGTAGCACTCGTTTTGGCACAGACAAAAACACCCATCGCACCTGGCGGTTTAAGGTCCCCACCTCAACGAATACAGGATTAGAAAAAAAAAACAAAAAGGGAAAAGGAAAAGAGAGGAAAAGAGACAGTTGCCTTGGGAAGCGCTTCCTGCAACTCCAGCAGCACTTCTATATAATACCCTTCTCAACCCTCCTGTTTTGCTTCACAGCACACCAACTTCTCCTCCTCCCTCCTTATTCCATCAGAATTCAGCAGCCTCTCTAAGGTTTGTCCCTTCCCTCAAGACACCTTAATTAGCTTAGTTTTACGTGAATGCTATCTAACCATCCCTTTTCTGCATGCACAAACAGGCAGGGATAAGGAAAAAGAATGGCTTTTCTTGGGGTGCTCTTGGTGGGATTGCTCTGTTTGGGCTCATCTGTTCCTGGATATGGTGATGGCTGGATCGATGCGCATGCGACCTTCTACGGCGGCGGCGACGCTTCCGGCACAATGGGTACTTAACTTGTTCTTTTGAATATGTTCAATTTTGGCAAAATAATCGGTTATGTAGCCGAATGTAACAGGACATAACTCTTTACACGATGAGTTCTAGTCATTCTGCTAACGGTCGCACATGAAGATTTTATTCGCGCTTGTCGATCCATAAAATCAGCCCTGTGGGCTTAAGTCATACACGTATTGCATTGCATTAGTTTAATGAGAGCCATTTGACAAAATTGAAACGATATACTGAGGCAATAAATTCAATTTGGCAATGCTTTCTGTTGTGGCAAGGCGGGGCTTGTGGCTACGGGAACTTGTACAGCCAGGGCTACGGCACGAACACAGCGGCCCTGAGCACTGCCCTGTTCAACAGCGGGCTGAGCTGCGGGGCCTGCTTCGAGATCAAGTGCGTCAACGACCGACGGTGGTGCAACCCGGCCTCGATTGTGGTCACCGCCACCAACTTCTGCCCGCCGAACAATGCGCTCCCCAACAATGCCGGCGGCTGGTGCAACCCACCTCTCCATCACTTCGATCTCTCCCAGCCAGTGTTCCAGCAGATTGCCCAGTACAGCTCTGGGATTGTCCCTGTGGCTTATAGGAGGTTGCCAATTTATCATGCTCTGTATTAATTCAATTTAATTCTGTGTCAAAAGTTATGGGAGCTTTGATTTTAAAATTGAATTCATGATGTTACATATAATTGCATAGATATACTAAACAATTGAAGAATTTATTGGCACAGCTAATCTTTTCAATGTTTCATGTGGTAGGGTACCATGTCAAAAGAAGGGAGGCATCAGATTCACCATCAATGGTCATTCCTACTTCAACTTGGTCCTGATCACCAACGTTGGAGGTGCAGGGGACGTCCGCTCTGTTTCGATCAAGGGCTCGCGGACCAGCTGGCAACCCATGTCCCGGAACTGGGGCCAGAACTGGCAGAGCAATTCGAACCTCAACGGACAGAGCCTCTCCTTTTCGGTCACCACCAGTGATGGCCGGACTGTGGTCTCCAACAACGTGGCGCCCCCCAATTGGTCCTTCGGCCAGACCTTCGCCGGCCGGCAGTTCGTGTGAATTTGAGCATGATGTCTAGTCCCTCCAGGCTTCGCTAGTAGTTTAGGGTTCAATCAGGACAAGAATTGTGTAGTTAGTACTAGAAGCCCATAGGGGGCAGTCATGCAAATTAAGACATGATGACAGGTTTATTTTAGGATGGCCTTTTATCATGTGACAAATAAGGCTTTGTCTATTCAGTTCTGGTCAACTTTGAGAACAGAACAGAACAGTAAAGATGGCTGTGGTGGGGGTGCTGAGTAATGTTATCACCCTTCATGAGTCAACAGTATTTTCATTATCTGGTTGTGTTGTATTGTGTGTCATCCACTGGTGAAGTTACCATGGATGGAGCATTGTAATGAGCCTAATGTTTTTGCCTATTCAAATGTGTAAAAGCCAGCTCTTGGTTTATGGCTGGTCAGTTTGGAATATTAGTTATGGTCTCTCTCTCTCACTCTGTCCATGTAGCCCTAAAATGACATGTCAAGGGCTCCAAAAGAAGCATACATTAGCCCAGCAAACGTGTTCTGCTACTACAATCAGCCCAATCTTAAATTTGGGGTTCTCTCTCTCTCTCTCTCTAAAATGGCATATCAAGGGCTCCAAAAGAAGCATATATTAGCCCAGCAAACAGTTCTGCTACAACCATGGGCCCAATCTTGAATTTGGGGTTCTCTCAGCCCAGCATTTCCAAATTCTCAAGAGAACTCAAGCCATCAAATTTGGACTTATGGACTTTTCTTGGAGCATGGACTTTAAGTTCAGTGCAAATATTGTTAATTTTCATGATATCTTGGAATCAAGAAATCTAAATCATGCGTGGCACAGAAGCGGCCCCACGGAATCTTTCACATCCAGCAGAAGCAAAGGAACAGATCAATGGAGATATTGCAATCAGATAAAAGGATAAGAGCCAAGCCCTGCCATTGGTCGATCCCCCACCCGCAGCCCATCTCAGCCGTTGGGTCCCCAACGCCACCAAAAACCAACCGTCCACTTTCAACGTTGCACGAGAGCCACATGAATTGCTATGAAATCAAATTACAAAGGGCATGCAAAAACAGGCATCTTCCTCTCAAGCTCCTAAAAACTCCAACTCTCATTTTTAGCTCAACACACACAGCCCTTGGGTTGGAGAAGAAGATGGCCACAGTCACCACACAGGCCTCAGCCGCCGTGTTCCGGCCTTGCTCGTCGAAGACCCGGTTCTTGACTGGCTCGTCGGGTAAATTGAACAGAGAGGTCAGCATCAAGGCCTTGCCATCCACTTCATCCCCTGCTTCTCTCAAGGTTGAGGCCAAGAAAGGCGAATGGTTGCCTGGTCTAGCCTCACCAGGTTACCTCAATGGAAGGTACTAATTCGACTGTATTAAGCTTCCATAATCTTTCATTCCTTGTAAGAACTCCCAGAACTACATTATATTTAGGTGCTAGATCATTTTCATACTGTAATCTACGAGGACAGTCTGGTCTTCAGTTCAGACACGGGTCCAGTGATTTTTTTTTCAATGTTACATGACAAATTATTAAACATATGATGCATTGGCCATGTGACACTTAGTTAAGTGAAAAAAAAAAAGTAGCAGTAATTCAACCTTTAGAGTTTTGCATGGGAGAGACAAGCCATAGAAAATCAAATTATACAGATTAAAAGGCAAGATGTCTATAGTATAGTTATAAAGAACTTTGTTCGGCTTGAGAAAGTTGCTGTCCCTTAATTCAGATTGAAAATAGTTCCTGGAATTAGAGATCCAACTATCAGGGGATTCAAAACTCATAGATGTCTATGTTCAGTCTTCCGGGCGACAATGGGTTCGACCCGCTCGGTCTTGCTGAGGACCCGGAGAACCTGAGATGGTTTGTCCAAGCGGAGCTCGTCAACGGCCGGTGGGCAATGCTCGGTGTTGCAGGGATGCTGCTCCCGGAAGTCTTCACCAAGATTGGCATCATCAACGTGCCCGCCTGGTACGACGCTGGGAAGGCTGAGTACTTTGCATCCTCCTCAACCCTGTTTGTGATCGAGTTCATCCTGTTCCACTATGTTGAGATCCGGAGATGGCAGGACATAAAGAACCCGGGATGCGTCAACCAGGACCCGATCTTCAAGCAGTACAGCTTGCCCCCTAATGAAGTGGGCTACCCCGGTGGCATCTTCAACCCCCTCAACTTCGCTCCCACTCTTGAAGCTAAGGAGAAGGAGCTAGCCAATGGTGAGAGTTTTTAAAAACAGCATCGGTGCTCGCAGGGTTACGACACATGAATTTCCACTTGAATTCTGACAAACTTGTCTCTTGATTGGGTTTGCAGGGAGATTGGCAATGTTGGCATTTTTGGGGTTTGTGGTGCAGCACAACGTGACAGGGAAGGGACCATTTGACAACCTAGTGCAGCACCTTTCAGACCCATGGCACAACACCATAGTCCAAACACTCAGGGGCTACTAAGTACATTTCTAGGGCAGAGAGAGAGAGAGAGAGAGAGAGAGAGAGAGAGAGAGAGAGAGACCAGTTTGCTTTTCCTGGTTTGTTTAGCATGATGATCAGATGGTGTTTATGAGTGATATATATTGGACATCTGTGTAAAAAGAATTCCTCTGTACAAGGTGACTGATCTAGCAATCAATCTTTTCGTGCAAGTTTACTTTCAATACCCAATCTAAGGTCACCAGCCGAGTCATCAAATGAAAAAAAGAGTGTTACAATCAGAACAAGAAACAGGGATGATGAATTTATGCATCCTTACATTCATTCTTTCTGGCAAATTTTCATTTACAGTGAAAAAGAGAAATTTCTTTGGGATTGGTATACAACGGAGAAATAGGGATGAATTGGAAAAACCATCCCACCTACAAAGTGTATGAACCTGTGCTCCTATATTGTGTCTTACATTATTTACAAATCCTGCAGCTGAAATTACAAAAAGGACTGCCGCCACGTGATATCTTGGGTTTCTCTTCATGAAACAAGTTTCCATCTCATACCCGTGCGCTTCAATCCCGCATCAGAGTACTATTTTGGAGAAAAACTTGAACTCTGATGCAAATCGATATGCCTTCAGCCACCAGTCTCAGTATAGGAGAAACAAGGCAGACTTGTGAACATCGTCAATCAGATTGCTGCAAGGTAGTAAAGAGAAGAGTTATAGCCAAGGTTCACGATAGCCAAATAATAAATGCAAGTATTTGAATAGAGAGAAATGATGGACAAAGAGAGGTCATCTCTATTGAACACAATGACGCAATGTAGAGTTGCTTGACTTATCCCAAGTGACAAAGGCACTAGCAAAAGGACACAATTCTGATTGCTAATAACACATGACCTGACTGTGTGTATATGCCGACGTATATGCACACACGACTTGAGAAAAATTGAGATTGATGGGCACGCGAACTTGCATTTTCAAGCAAATGAAGAGTATATACAAGATGCGTTATTGGAATGAGACCAAAAATATGGAGAAACAGATGTATAGATGGAGCCCAAATGTTACTAGTGTGGATGGAAACTTTAAAATCTATTTCAGCAAATTGCAAGAAAATCTAGACCAATACAAAGGAAGCGCATTGTGTAACGATTCATCTGACTAGCAACTATAAGAGTTGAACTTGAGTAGAACAAAATGATCAAATGACTCACCTGATTGAAGGTGTTTCCGTTATACATAGCAATTCCACAGGGGGCAGGAGCTGAACACCAAGAATGATGCCCATTGTCATATATTGGCCTCTGGAGTTCAATATTGCTTGTAACTGGATAATCTATGGGATGTCCTTGTAAGCTCATTTCTATCTCTTGTTCCATCTTATTGCTTGCGACTTGATAATCTACGTGGTGTCCTTGGAAGTTCATTCCCATCTCTTGTTTCATTTTCCTATCCTCTGGTAAAGTTAGGTTGCCATATGGAGCATATGGATATTGTTCACCAACTTGGAGACTCAAGCATCCATTCCTGTTCAACTCATTCAAAATACAGCCTTCTTGTACCATATTTTGAACTTGCCCTAAATTTCCTATATCAGGGTGCCTATCCACTCCAAAGTAAGCAGAGCACCCTGGGAGGGAGACATCCGTGGAGCCGTCAATGGGTCTGCGGAAATGCCACATCAAGTCCTTGGGTAATGGATTTTAACTAACTCATACCAGATAACTTCATCAAATCATTCAGCAAATACAAATCTAGATCCTGAATTTCAACACTAGCATCAGAGATGATACCTCGTTGGTGAAGTTCATAAATCATGCACATTCACAAGACAAAAACTATTGTTGGCTAGGCTTCTAAATTTACTTGTAAAGAAGAGACTCACCCTTCAGGAAGATAGTGAGGGTCGTTTTGGAATAGTAAGTGTTGGTTCTCATTCATTGGAAGCCAGGATAAAGGCT
Organism: Eucalyptus cladocalyx; assembly: GCA_017140615.1. NCBI lineage: Eukaryota > Viridiplantae > Streptophyta > Magnoliopsida > Myrtales > Myrtaceae > Eucalyptus > Eucalyptus cladocalyx. Next base: position 4,865,287 of record CM029517.1, on the reverse strand, counting down.
GTGCTTCTGGCATCCCACCCATAATGAAAGGTAAAGGCATAGCATTTTCAAACTGTGACAGAAATTACTTTGTGTAAGATTACAATGAAACCAACATATCTCTGACAAGTCAGCAGTGCAAGGATGTATAGAGTGCATCCCTCATTCAAAAGTATAAGAAATCAATACACCCGCATGCACTCACAGGTGTGCACTCGCACAGAAATTCCATTGCATTACAAACTTGTTACCTGATTTGTCCGCTCCAATGACATAGTTTGATGCTTTCCAACATTTTCCTGGTGAGAAGATACAAGTACTTTTGTATAAAACCACCGTTTGTTAAAACATAATTGGCCAAAGGTCATTCTAATTTAGAGTCTCAAAATTCTGTTTTCTCCTGATAGCTTTAGTTTTGGAAAGTTCAAATTTTTTCTTTCCTTTTTGCCAAAAAAACGACACTGCATAATATGGAAAATAAGCATTTTAAATGCAAGGTGAGTGACTGTAGCCTAGAAAATGATTCAGACTTTGTAATCTAAGCAATATACCTTATGTTGTCGGATGTGGTTTATAGAGGCTCTAAGTGAATCTTCCATCTGCCTGAGTTGTTCTATATCATCAATCTTCTCCGGATTCCTCCAGCAGCTGAAACGATGGCACAGAGGAGTGGACTTAGCAAAATGAAAATACACAGATTTCTTTCATGATCTTTCGTGATGTTGCAACTTATTGTGATCCATACTCAAATATTAACTAAGTACCCAACCAGGTAGAAAGATCAAGCTCACCACATTTGCCATCTGGATGTTAACATCTCATCTAGATACAAACACAAACATCCTACGTCTGAGGGATGTGAGTAGGTTTCCACATCACTCACCCGCTTTTTTATATACATGGTAAATTCATTCAACTACGATTTCATTGAAAAATTCGATACTCTACTTATGACTATGATTTAACAGGTCAAACAATGACTGAAGCAATACACAATAATTAATATTATGATAGAATAAAGGAAGACGATAGCAGCAATAGGATCCAACATGTGGGCGTCACCCAATAATTATCAACTTGGATAAAAGTGGAACAGATACTTTAAAACAAAAAGCTCCAAATTTTGCACCTCAATCTCTTTTGCGTTTCAGCTAGCTGACTCTGCAGCAGCCTTACTTGATTAGTCATTTCCTGTACACAGCATTTACAATCAAGTAAGTTTATTTATGCAGTAGGCGGTGCAGAGAAAATTCCAGCACCTCACGAATACCACTAATGCTAGCAATGACTTGATACCTCAACTGTTTGATTGCTGCAAAGAGAATGAAACAACAAAATCATTACTACTCTCTTAAGTATTATGCAGAAGATATTCCGCACACTTCTCAAAAGTAATTACGAACCTTGTACCAAGGAAGTCTTGTATATTGACATCATGATCCAACTTCTTAAAGGTTTTCTTCAGAACCTACATATATACAAGATAAATTGGAGGATGAACAAATTTGACCCACAAAAGACAGCACCTTTTATCTTCTAGGGAAGTTGATTGTGAAAAGTCTTACTTCAAGGCTCTCCAACTTCCTGTCCAGTTGGGGGAAAAATCATGATAAACTAGTTAGATTAACATGGCTAGGTAAGACGAAAATCCAAAAAGAAGAAAAACAGTGCATGAATGCCACCTTTTTGCCCTTTCCTGAGGAGTTAATTGAGCAAACTTCGCAATGACCTCATCGATGTTGCTGAAACCAAAGGCATGCAGCAAGTTTTTTCAGCAGATAATGATAAGCGGTCATGATGCCACGTACTTAACACTTCAATCACATTATTATTTTCCAAAAGAAGGTACACTCGCAATCCATAAACTATTGCTTCATAAATCACACATGGCCTTCACTCTCCATTATGCTCAAATTTCAGAGACTTGCCTCAGAGCAGAATACCATGTCATGTGAAATAAACAAGAAAAAGAAACAGCCAATAAGGATCCTGACAATAAATATCTCAAAGAACCAAGCCACAGTGTAAAATTTAAAGACAACAACTTTATAAAGAAAAATGCATTTTCTCCATAAAAGTATCAGGCTATGAATGAGAACAATTTATCACAACCAGATTCATAGGGTCAAACGTTATCGCAGCTACAATTAAGTTCAAATGAAAATCTTGTATGAGATGTAGGCTTTGAGCAGCCTTTAAACATAGATAATAGTTACTTACTCAATGTGAAATGAAGAGAGAAATTGTATCAAGATGCATACAGGATGGACATTTTCCAATGTGCAACCACCCATTTCTACTCTAACTACATAACATTCCTTTTGGCTCAATTTTGACAAGTTATATAGACCCATTAGATGGATGCATCCATGTGAAGTACTAACATAATCTTGACAATGTCATACTAATAGAACACATAATTGAAGCATCATGCTGATGCCCATTAATCTGAAGGATGACCAATCATCTAGAAAGACTACAATTGCTTTTAAGATTACGTTGTCCACTTTTGACAAATGTTAGCATACACCAAAACTGAAAGACTAACAAGGAAAAAAAGTGCGAACATCATATGACCCCTAGTTTAACACAACATAATGAGTTAATATTACCAATGATCCATGTACTTTTGCCTGAAAATCATAATCACCCCCTAACTGTTTTTTTTTTTTCCTTTTTCACTACCATCCCTCTATATTTTTAAAGGCGCACCGGTCATGCTAAATCAGGCTAATGACAGAAATTTGCCTATTGGCGCTAATGCTGTTAGAAATTTGCTGCGTGGATATTTTTCCCTTGACAATCTCTCTCTCTGCACTTAACTTCTTCTTCTTCAACTTAAAACCCACCAAATCCAAACCAAAACCCACATAATCCAACACCTCCAAGAATGAAAAACCTCTGACTAGTAAATACTTGCTCACGATCACGATTCGCTACCATGACCGCGAGCACAAAGCTCAAGCAACCATGGCTCTCAAGCTCAACAAAGCATGAGCGGCCATGGCCGTGGGCGTAAAGATCGGGCACCCTTGGCCAGGAGCTCATGGAAGCTTGAGCACCCTGGCCCTGAGCTCAATGAAGCCCAACCAGCCATGACTGCATTTAATTTTTATGTTGCTGATGTGGCACCTGTTGTGCCACCTAAAAGAAGCTGTGCAGATTATGATAGGATAAGTATACTCAAATGTCAAAAATCAGCAATTTGCTTGACCATGTCAGTAAAAAATGATTGGCAATAGAAAAGGTATAATGATGGACTAATGTGAAGCATTTCAAGTAGTAGAGGGATGGTTTTGAACCGGAAAAGAGTAGATGGACCATTTTGACTTTCAGGCAAAAGTACAGTGATGCCTGGTGATATTAACCTCAATATGACCGATGAAGGTGGGACTTTCTATTTATCCAGAAAAAAAAGGAGATAAAATGTTCCAAGATCCAAGATGCAAACCACCAGGTTCTAAACATCAAATATGGTAGAAGATCTAATTATGCAACCGAATCTGCTATTGATGAGAGAAACAACAAATGATATTGGTCCCTAGAGTACCTGCGTTCTCCATGAAACAATGTGGGCTTATCAGTTGGAGAGAACATCAAGAGGACAATGTCGATGTCGCACAATATGGATAATTCCCTCGCTTTCTTCAAGATGCCAGTTCTTCTCTTTGAGTAGGTCACGTGCCTGTTGCTACTGTTCTCAAGTCTCTTTATCTTTAGCTTAACTCTACCCATCTGCAAATTAACCAACAGGACCTCAAAAAATTCTTCCTTTCCATTATATGCTTGCAAACTTCAAGGAACCCTCTAATTCAATAACACCCCAGATTCCTATTATCTACCCTGAAGAAATAAAATTATCCCACAAACGCATCATTCATTGCTCAGATCAATACAGGTTAAGCTAGCTCCTAACATCTAAAAGTTCCCAGTATAGCCTCATACATGAACGACAAATTTGAAAAGAAGCCTATAAGTACTAACGCTCACGGTCTTGGAAGAAATCTCCCTTTCCCTTTTCCGATGCAATACTTTACCTTGACTACGAAAACCAACAACTTGTGATCATAGAAAGAAAGAGCCCGTCGACACGAATCTCTAGAACGCGGAAGATAGCATCCGGACAACTATGAATTTCCCCTTCTTCTTCCTTCTTCTTGCGATCCCCACTCGAGAGGAAATTAATTGCCCGAAAAGATTCGAACCCTGTTTTCCTCTGTCGCGGAACTCTCGAAAGATCACGAGCAACAGCGAACCCAGAACAAGAAAAGCACACGAGGGGGGATGGATACGTGGGTCTGTCGATCAAGAAGAGGGAAAGAAGAGCACCAAGAAAGCTTCAGCAAAAGATAAAGACACAGGCACAGGCACAGGCACAGGCACAGGCACGGGATTAATCCAAATTCCCAAACGAAATGCACCCCCAAAAAAGAAAAGAGAATGGGAAGGAGAAGATGGAAGAAGAAGAAGAAGGAGAGGAAGAAGGGAAATGGGTGTTGCAGCTTACAAGATTTGCAGTTGAAGGGACAAGCTGGGATTTCGGTCGTGGGAACGAGCCGAGCCAACCAAGTTTGTTACGCAGAGCGCGAGTGCTCGCGTGCGTGCGTCGGTATATAAAGAGAGAGGAGAGAGAGAGAGAAGAGAGAGAAAGGAGAGAGAGAAGAGAGAGAGATGGAGGTTTTACTGTCCGAGCGGGCGGATGAAGAGAACGGGATCCCCGCTGGAACGAATTCTGACGGTGACAGTAATCCCCCCTCCCCTGTTTACATGCGACCGTTATGGCATCTTCTCGAAAAATGAGGGGAAAAAGAATCCTACCTTGGACTATAAAAAGAAATCCTTTATCTCCTGTCTCTTGCGTTGTCCGGATGGAGGATCAGAGGTTTTTACTAGCTGTTGAAATTTATGGAGGGAAGGGAGGGACTATCCATCACACCTTCTACTAGAGGGCGATCGGTTTCCGATTCGGAATTGGAACTTGACCTTACAACAGTCGGTTCCAAAGAGTTAGAACCGGCCCAAATTTTGTCTTGTCCAAAAAGATCAAGTTTTTTGAATGAAGTACTATTATTACACTGTAGATTGGTCAAGGGGTCGTATTGTTATTTCTTCATATTCGAGACTGTATTTGATTTGTCATATGTGCAAAAGTGTTTGTTTTTATTATAAAATGGTATACATATTCACCACAAATAAAATCCTTCATTTTATCACGAAAATGAGTTTTTTAGCATAATCAAACGCTCTCTATCATATTTATCACGTGTTATACATGCATTTTAATTATGTGAGATGCATGTTTAAATTGGCGAACATTGGGACACCAGCTCCTAAGTAGGTTTCCACCTTGGAATCTTGACCAGTTTTCCCTAGAATCAGATTGAACTTTCCTGACTAGAAATAGACCCAATGCTCACCTTTACAGGCTACTATCTGGGCAAGATTTCTAGGTTTCATATAATTGTGCAACCCGTACCTTATTCTTGCTAAAATTACATACCATTGTGCATTCCATTCGTGAAATTAGTGGATTTCATGTGTTTTGTGTTGCTAAATGATGCATCTCGTAAGAAATTGTGTATGTAAAGGTTTTTATCTGAAGAACAAAGAATGAAAGAACCACCCCTTTCAGGACAAAGATAGTCCACAGAAAAGCCATGACAGACGTATAGGACTATCTAAGGTATATCAAGATTAATTTGCGGCCTAGTGGTCATGGTAGCGGTCGGAGTCAGAATGTGAATCAGTCCGATCCTCAGCAATCGCCAAGGCAGAAAAGATGAACAAGGAAACAAGCATTGCTTGATCCATGATTCTGCAAACATGAAGCATTTCTTGATTCTATTGACATCATCAAATACGAGTTCAGTTCACTCCTCTTCAAAGTTGATCAAGGATTGGAAAGCAGTGAGAACATGTTTCAGACTCAGATATGTTCTAAGAGCATAAAAAGATTCGATAGGCGACAACGAACAGCAACCCACAGAAGACTCACGAGCATTGCAGTATCAATGATGACCCGAAAACAAACTTGCAAGACCACATCCAAAAGCTCTCTCCACACTCCAGCATCAGAGTGACAAGCCAAATTGAAAAAAAGGTAACTGCATTTCAGTTTATTTTACCGGTTTCGAATTCAGAAAGTCTAATGACTGAGTTCAAGTTACAATGACAGTTGCAAATCTCAGTAGACGGAAAAGAATAATACAATCGGAACTCGCGCATTAGGAAGATCTGTAAATAGTTTGGTAGAAGAAACAGCATCATTAAATTGTCATGGAGATGCGAAACAAGCAAGAGACTTCGGAGACTCTAATTCACATAATGCTGATTCTATTTCCTGTGCCGTCAGTAGCCTGGACGAGGGGGAAAACTTTGTACTCCGCCCAGATTGAATTGCTTCCAACTCCTCAGATTCCACAGAAAAATGGGTTCCAAGTGCCCTTATTGTTCTGTTGATGAAATCAGACCTTGATATGTAGTCCTTCATGCGACATATAAATTCCAAATGGTCCCTTGCCTAAAGAGGAAGCATGCAGCTCAATTTAGTAATCCAATTGCTTCTATTTAGAATCGTAACCTCATAGAACAAGCCAGCATAAGTGAAATTATATCGGAAAAAGTAAGACAATCATGTGCAGAGTCTGCCTAGGAATGGGGGGAAATAATGGCAAATGTTTCAAAAATTGACTTGTTGCAGTTTCGACTTATTTTCTTTGATGTGGCTAAAAGTGTTTGGCAACCAAGAATAAATTTGAATTATTCTTTGGTCCAGCCTGGATGTTCTGGCTATTGGGCTGACAGGAGAGCAGATTGAGAAACAAGAAATTGAGTGAATACTTAGCATACCGATCGATACTCAGGAGCACGTGAAGGAAGCTTCAGATAAGCCATGTTTCTGATCTCGTAGTCCCACAAGAAAGATGTGTGATGGATCCACCGGCCTTTGGTGATGGATTGTGCATTCCCTCCAAATTTGCGATTGCCAAAAACGTAATCTAGAATCAGTAGAGGCATGCACTATTAGAGTTTAATAAGTTCTTCAAATAAAACTTTCAACCATGTGGACATTTAGCTAGTCATTTAACCACCCCAGAAAAGGGTTGGGGGGGGGGGGACTCATCAAAGAGGAAAGAATAGGACTTCTAACTGCACCAGTAAGTATTAACAAACTTTGCATTGTAATTGATGTGCTGAAAAATAACACTCCATGATATCAAAAGTATCCATGACGTTAGTGTCGAATATGACTCATCGCAAGGACATTTGGGAGAGGTTGAAGAACATTTAAAAGCTAATGCATCATCAGAAAGGTTATCTCAAAGGAGACTCTTGCTATATCATGGACAATAATTAAAGCCTCGAAGCATATGAAGTTAAGGTGACTAATGGCTTGTTCGGTAACCATCTTGCTTTTCTTTTTTTTCGTTCTTTTATTCCACAGAACAGAAAAATAATTTGTTTGATAAAGTCAATTAATTTTTCTATTCCCCGGAATAGAAAAATGGTCAGGGAATAGATTTAGAACAGAAAAAAAGAGGAAAAAAAAATCTACTTCTTTGTTCTCGGGAACAGAAATGGAAAAAACTATTTCTGAGGAGTAGAAATGTTACCAAACACACCCTAATTATTTGTATATGCTTACACATCTTTGAAATTGGTCCTCTTATTACATTAGACTTCCGAAATCAAAGTGCACTGAACTTTGAGCCAAGGCTCCAATTTCTTGAGAGACACTTACCTCAATCTAACTAGGGATAAACAAGAGCAAGAAATTCATTTTGTCATTCAAAAAGAATAGAAAGGAAAACAAAGTAAACAAAAGATAGAGACCAGATTATAATAGTAACTATTCCAGTCAAATGTTTGTCATCATGACAACCCTTGGCAACAAGATCCTATTAGAACCCTCCAAGTCAGGCCAATGAGTAAGACGAGACATTTGCAGTCAAGGAAAGAAGCAATATCGGAACACAGCCTATTTTGAATGGTCCATGATAAAAAAAGTAAAAAGAAAAAGTAGTAATATGTAAAAAAACCAAATTGTCCATAAATTGAAAAGGCAAACACGACACAATTCCATTTGACAAGCAATACAGGAGAAATTGGGCATATTGGAAGTTTTGAGAGTGAATACCATTCTCACGGAGGTGGAAATCGCCAGTTCCATGGAACACTTCATTGTAGATTAGGCTGCTCCAAGACATGATGGGTCGAGGATACGGCTGCAAATCAGGGACAGCATCCTTGTTGCATATGAAAGTAACAAAAATTGTCCCACCATCCACTATGACAGTGCCTCCCCCAGTGAACCTTTTGATGACAGGTACCTGATCGTGTAACACTGGTTTAATTTCAAGCAGTTCGGCAGGTTTCCTATGCAAAATATGCATGTACTTTATTAAATTATATTATATCCAAGCAGAAGACATCTCATCAACGTATAAAGCATGTATAAAATCACAACATTGTGCAAATGTGCACATAGTTTCATAGTCACAGTTGTCTTAACTTTATTTTCACAGCATGGGTGAATTAGCGTCAGAAGGCAGAGTGGGTACCACCTATCTAACTTATGAATCAATGCCAATATCTGATTAATGGCGGCATCCTTGTTAACGTAAGATTTTTGCTTAAAAACCAGAAAGTAACCCATCTGTCTCAGAGACATGGGAAGGAATTTTCCTCTCCTCTTGGCTCCTTTTCTTTCACTTCACATGATGGAAGGCTGTACATTAGAACAACCCAAGAAGTTCTTGCTTTCAGAAGGCCATGTTGTTTTTTTGATAGAAATGAACAAGAATTACGTGTTCTGTCTCTTCTATATTTCTAACGCTCAAATACTGAATCTCAAAACAAAAATGCTGCCAAACTCACCCATAAGTGATATCAGAACGTTATCAATACAAATCTAAGCATGCGGACAGATTAACAGGCCATACAACATGAATGAGCACCCTGTAACCTATCAACACTTCAAACGCTTCGAGAAAGATAAAGTACAACCACACGCCAAGCCTTAACTGAGTAACAAAGAAGGTCAGGCATGAGCATGTTCACATTCATGATTAAAAGTCATACTAATTTGGAAACATCTTGTAACTATGTCTAAGTGTTAGAGATTCACCAGGTCCAACGGGACGTTCCATGGTGATAGATCAATGTTAGGGTGAAAACAGGATCTAAGCTCATTATACTCCTAAAAACGTTGCCACAGGTGGCTAGATAAATCATAGAACAATTTAACATATTTTAACACCAAACTTGAGCACGCCGAGTATAAGCAAGAGAAAACTCTCAGTTTATAATGTCACAATCCACACATATCAAGTTCATAAAGAAAATGAAATATGAATCATCTTCACAACCAATAGTCCAATAAATACAGAACACCTAAAAGATATTAGGTGAAAACACTCCAAAAGTGACCACAGTAACTTACCCAGAAACACCCATGACAATGGTAGGTTCCCTTGTGCCAACATTTATAATACACCAATTTTCTGATGAGGTCCGTAGTAACTGCTCCTCAATATGCAGTTGCTGCAGAATAGGCCATCCTCTCAATCTGATAAGCTTCATCAATGGACGTCCAATTTTTTGGCTTTGAGGTATAGTCATTTTGATCTTTGATCACACCTCTCAACTCTACACTTGATAGGCAGGATATTTCATCACAAGAAATCCCATATTATTGATACAGCGAGACATGCTCAAAAACAGGCTCATAATGGTCCTTCCAGTCTCCAAAAAATTGCCCTGCTTTGCAAGTGTTCTTGTACATCAAACAGCGGAGTTTCAGCAATAAATTTATCTTCCTTTGGTAGAAGAACTTTCAGCAATAATGTTTCAAGAAGATGACAACTTGAAAATACAAATAGTCATCTGCGGGTAGATGGACACTAGAGCAACTAAACACATCTACTGAGACAATAGACGAACATCAGGGACAATGAAAGTAAATGGATGAGGAGAATACATGCCATCGCCATGCACATTTTATGCCTTGTCCCCCCATTTATATATTGCTTTTCTTAAGTTCTGAATCAATTAAGTTGTCAATGTTTTCAGCCAAACACTCTGTACCCAGTTACATTGAGACTTCACGCCATACACACATTTCAAACCTCAAATTCTCATGACCTAAGAGACCAAATTTCTAACAGAGTCACTAAGCGAGAACTTCCTTTCACTAATGCTCCATCAATCTCCATGCTTTCAAGAGGAGCATTCAGGAACCGGTAGAACCAGGCAATTGAGAGCATATCACAACGCAAAAGATCATGGATTATCCTGAATTGCGAAGAGCAACCCATCTTTAAAGAACATAAAATTCGCCAACAACGCTCAATTGGGTCCTGTTCTCCTCGCATTAACATGACGATTGCAGGCAAAAAAAGATAACTTCCTATCGACAACTTCATTGCTCTACTTGACGACCATGTTTCCCATCCAAGATTCAGCTCGAAATCAAATGGGCACAAATGAAAAACGCCAAAGACGTTCATCAAAAGTTCAAAACCTCACCTTTCACGTCGAGTGCGTAGAAATCAAGAAGGAAGCGCCCGCGGCTTTGAAGTCCGAATCGCCAAGAACTGGTTTGATTGCAGAGAGAGAGAGAGCTCGGAATCAAATGGGCACAAATGAAAAACGCCTAAGATGTTTATCAAAAGTTCAAAACCTCACCTTTCACGTCGAGTGCGTAGAAATCAAGAAGGAAGCGCCCGCGGCTTTGAAGTCCGAATCGCCAAGAACTGGTCTGATTGCACCGAGAGAGAGAGAGAGAGAGATGGCCCAAAAAGGGAAATCGAGAAGAAGATCAAAGCAGACAAATGCAACAGGTGCCGGAGGGCAAGATGTCTTTAAGCGACCAGATCTGGCCGGTGACCCGAAGATGAAGACGAGCAGATGCCGACGCCGGGAAGAAGACGAAGCCGAAGACGAATTGAGGAAGACGACGGAAAGGGTGACTCGGTTTGGATGTGCAGTTGGCCTGGACACGGCGTTGACGCCGACGACGGCGACGGCGACGGCGACGGCGGGCGGTGTGGAGGTCAAGCTCAAGAGGTGGTGTGGACGGAGGAGGAACAGAGGAGGAAGAGAGAGAAAGCGATGGAATGAGAGAATTTCTATTTTTTATTTAATTCCATGTCAGTAAATATGTGTCAAGCTGTAATTCGATGGAAGAAAAAAAATGCTTGCCACGGCGGCTGTCGACGGTGAGAGCAACTACTGAATATTTTCTCCCTCTTAAAAAACATGAAAGCAACATCTGGCCGGCGGCTTCGCTGGATAAGATTCTGCTGGCGGCTTCGTTGGATAAGATTCTGCTGCTGTTCCTCAAGATGAAGGTTCAAAACTCAGAAGAGACGCAATTGAAAAAAGAGCAACACAAAAGCATAACTCAAGGCGGAGCTCTCAAACGATTCAAACCATCGTTTCGCGATAGAAACTGGGGACGTCAGACCGACGGCAAAAGGGGAGTCGAAAAGGCAAAGCAAGAAGAAACCCTAACAGCAAAGCAAAACTCTGATTCAGGAATCAAGTCGGTGCCAGAACTAATTCACGAAGTCCCCAAAAAAAATAAGAACTTCGAAACCCCCGGGTTGAAGCCAGTCCGAAGTCGACTAAATTTCAAGCCGATTGAGACGACGGAGCTCGCGATTCTAACGGGGAGGGTGGATGGGAGAAGACAAACCCTGTGGTTGTGCGAGACGCTTGAATTTCGCGGAGGCCGCCCCGCCGAATCAACTCTCCGCAAGCCCTAGCTCGAACTGGACGCACCGTCTCTCCGTCTCCGCAACAATTTGGAGAGTCAATTCGTTTGGAACTTATTTACATTTTGAACCTTCAAGTATTGAAATTTTTTAAAATTGACCCATGCGTGTCGAAATCGCGTGTCGAAATTTCGGATTCGTGAGTCGGAAAAAATTGACCACAACACTCATTAACCGCGTGTTAAAGTGTGTCAGAACATGTCAGAGCGTATCGAACACGCATTGAAATATTGAATATGATATGAAGACTCTCGAAAAGTATCGGTGCTTCTTATAAGCACCCACAGAGAATGGGGTCAAGAAATTCAGGTTTATGAATTGGATTGACTTTCGATGCTTAAGTTGATAAGTGGTGAAGACGAGTTAACTTGGTAGTTAGGGGAATGGTTTATGTATATTGGAAAAGATTTATGACCGAATTGATACAATTTTGCTTAAGATAATTTTTTGATAATTCTCCTATAACTCCAATAAGATGAGCTTGCTAGCATAAAGGCTCCAATCGAGTTGGATGAGGCTGAGGTCACTCGTTGAATCCTTGTCAAGAACGCCTTTGTTTCTCTAGGAATCGAGATTTGAGCCAAATATTGAAAAATCTTTCATCAAAAGTGGATCTTTGATTGTTAAATGGGTTCAATGGCGATTCAGATAGAAATTTTGATTTGTGTAATAGGGATGAAGAATCATAAATTTAAAAATACAAGACTATAAAATGCTGGAGTTCCAGTGACTAGATCGATTCTACTCAAGAATCAAACCAGACCACCTTGAAAATCGATCCTCTTCTAGATTCCCGTTGGAATCGATCCAATTCCTAGTTTCGAGTAAAGAACCACTAGGGAACAGGACTAATCGGACTAAATTTGGAATCATTTTCTTAAAACCTAAAAATGCTAATTTTTCTCGATCTCTCTCTTTCTCTATTCTCTCCAACCTCACCCGGACAATTTACGACTTTCTCTCTCGTTAGCAACTTACCACCCTTTTCCTTGCTCGCTTGTCGCTTGTTTGAGTCTTGCAACCCTCACTTGTTCTCGACTTGCCCTCGCTCGTGGCTCCTATTATTTTATTGTAAAAAATGAAACCAAAATAATAATTAAAGAAAAATAAGTTCTAGAGTAGACCTAGAACCAGACAACAACAAAAAAAGGGGTAGGTGCCAAGGTCAATTTCCATACAAATATGTCAAAAAATGAGAATTGATTTTAATAAGGTAAGTTCCGGGTTTGGGACCAATCATCTTTAATCTAAGGACCATAGTAGCTTGGAATTCGAATGCGCTCAAATTTGATTGTTTCAAATCATTGCACGTCAATAATCAACATTTCTTCTGTCTTTTTTTATTTATTTTTTTTTATTATATTTTATTAATTCATTCGCATTGTTTCTTAAAAGGAAAATACGAAAATGAACTACATTTCCGATGTTTCGAGGGTGCTTCGCATTGTTAGGAGGGCCAGGGGCAGCATCATCAGATGGAAAGGAAGATATAATTTATTCAATCCAACAACATCAACCAACATCTGAAGGACGATCTACCCACACACGCATCCATCTTCATACAAAATCTCAACATTGCTCGTCTGGTTTGACCCGACCCGAACACGACCCGACGCAGGCCATCACGGCCTTTGTCGAGCTTCCAAAAAACCTTATACAGCCGTGTCGAGATCCGATGCATGTAACACAGACGGGCTGCGCCGCCGCCCCGAGGCTTCTACTGCCGGAAGCTCCTCTGCACAAGCTTGGTGAATTCCCTGAAATCAATCAGCCCGTCCCCGTTCTCGTCGAAGGCTCTGATCAGATCACCGCACTGGGGCTCGGACAAATGCGCAAAGCCTAGGGCCCGGAGCACGTCCCTTAGCTCTCTGGCGTCCACGAAACTGTCGCAGTTCCTATCAAACACGTAGAATGCCTCCTTCACCTCCTCCAGGCTCACCTCTTCCTCGTCAAACACCCGAGCGATCTCGGTGGCCCCGATCCGCTCCGGCAGCTGCTCGCCGTCCGGGTCCTCGGCGACGCCGAACATCCCCAGCTTCTCCATCACCATCTTCACCTCGCCCCTGGAGAGGCCCGCGTCCTGATCCCGGAGGACTCTCCGGCCGCCGCCGCAGGCCGGAGCTGGGGCCACCGGCGGGGATGGCTCCTTGATTCTCGGCTCATGGACAGACCGGCATCGGTCGCCCGGGCCGTCGGGGGCTGCTTCTGCATTGCGCGGGCAACAACCGCGTCTCGTCACGACCAAGAGCCAGGGGAGGTGAACGAGGCAGCGGAGGGAGGAATAGTAGTCTTGCAGAAAGATTACCGAGTTGACCAGCACCAGGAGGGCGACTATGCCCAAAAGCGGGACTGTGTCGATGAGAAGGTCCGGATCGTGTTCCATCGCCTGGTCTTTTTGTTCAGTCTGTGGATGATGTTGCAGCTGTAGGCCCGAACGCCCATAAGCGTTGGCCTTCTGTAGCGTTCAATGGAATTCCCCAGAGATACAGACAGGGAAAGACAAGGGAGGAAGACTCGAGCTGTCAGGAAGGATTCGATTTTGATCGGAGCGACATGGGGCGTGGATATATAAGCGCCGAAGGAGCTGGAAAAAGTCTTCTTCTCCGTGTAAATAGCGGGGAAACTACACTGTGGCGTGCGTAGAAACGCTTGCGGGCGGCAACTGGCAGGTGGGTTTTCTTCTTTAATGCAATAAGGTCGCTTTGTTTACACTATCCTGGGTCGTCAACGGAGCTTCCAGGAAGTTGCAGGGTGATGTGAACGAAGGAGGAGAGCTTGCCGGTTCGGAATATGCTACGTGTGCGTTAGGTTTTTATATGTTGCGCCGGCCTAGGAGTGGGAAAAGCGTTTGTCCTTGTCCGGACCAGGCATCGGAAGCGAGAAAAGCCCTTGGAAATAGACGTGGAAATTTACTCGGGTTTCCTTGACGGAGGGGTTAGAAGAGACTCCAACGTTGACCGATCGATTTCAGGTGCAAGTCAATTGTTTCCGTTCATCAAAGGTCGATTTGGTCGATGAAAGGACCATTGTCGAGAAATTGTTGTTCGGACTTTTCAGCGTTTAGATAATTGGAAACTATCTGATCAATGGAAGACAATTTCCATGGACCGAAACAAGGTTGGTTTGGTAAAAACTATTTCCTCTTCGGATGAGAAGGAATTCATTTTCTTTTTTTGTCCTTATCTTCTCTTCTCTATCTCTTCTTTGTAATTCCTATGATTTCGATAGATTACAGAATAAACAAAGAAGATGTCGATTCCAGCTTCTTAGTTATCAAATGTCAATTCTAACAACACGAGCTAGTTATCAAATACCATGAAACCAAGTCTTACATCTTCTGTTCAACATAAACAAATGCCATGAAATGGTTTACTTTCTTTGAAATTGAATTTCTTGAAAATATTTTCTAGCAACAAGAAGTTTTTAGTGAAACAAACATACCTTAAAACTAATTGACAACACCTGATTAGGATAAGTGAGAGTGCCATATATTCAATGAAACTCATGGATGTTTAATGGTGAATCAGGTGGTTGCAACGAGAATGGTGGAGTTTCAATGCGGATGAAGAATTCTTGGTAAAATTCCACTTCTCTCTTAATTACTTCATCAATGTGTACATTGGCATATAGTCATGTTTGCATTTTATGTGTGCTGTGTAGCTAGGATTGGAAAGAAGCGGGCCTAAGACTCGTTGATAATAAGAGACTAGGATAAGTGATAGTGCCATTCTTTCAATGGGACTCATGGCGGTTTAATGGTGAATCGAGTGGTTGCAATGAGAATGGTGGAGTTTCAATGTGGATGAAGAATTCTCGATGAAGTTCCACCTCTCCTTCTGAATTACATAGCCAATGTGTTCATCAACATATATTCATGCTCACATTTTATGTTCGTGTTGTGTAGCTAAAGCAGGAAAGATGCGCGCCCTAAGACTCATTAACAATGAGAGACCAGGATAAGTAAGAGTGCCATTCATTTGACGAGACTCATGGCAGTTTAATGGTGAATCTAGTGGTTGTGTGGAGTTTCAACGCAAATGAAGAATTCTCGATAAAATTCCACCTCTCGTTTTGAATTACGTCATCAATGTGTTCATCGGCATATATTCATGTTCATATTTTAAGTGCATGTTGTGTAGCTAGGGCTGGCAAGAAATAGGCCCTAAGACTCATTAACAGTTAATGACTAGGATAAGTGAGAGTATCATTCATTTAAAGAGACTGGCTGTGATTGAATCGAGTGGTTGCAATGCGGATGGTGGAGTTTCAATGCAGATGAAGAATTCTCGATAAAATTCCACATCTCCATCTGAATTATAACACCATTGTGTTCATTGGCATAGTTATGTTCACATTTGTGCGCTTGTTGTGTCATGTTGTGTTGTAAGCGTTCGTCATAAGATTGTGCTGGCCAACATGCCAGGTCTGGGCACAATTGGCCTGGGTCACTATTTCACCTTAAGTAGTCAGAAAATATTTTAAAATGTGAATTTATAAATTATGATATTCAATAAAAGTTGTAAGAAATGCAAATGGTTACCATTCATTTAAAGAGACTCGCCGTGGTTGAATTGAGTGGTTGCAACGCCAATGGTGAATTATATCACCATTGTGTTCATTGACATATTTATGTTCACATTTTGTGCGCTTGTTGTGTCATGTTGTGTTGTAAGGGTTTGTTATAGGATTGTGCCAGCCAACATGCCGGGTCTGGGCACAATTGGCCTCGGTCACTATTTCACCTTAAGTAGTCAAAAAAATATTTAAAAATGTGAATTTGTAAATTATGATATTCAATAAAAAGTTGTAAGAATCGCCCCCCCTCCCCACAAAACAAACACACAAAAATCCAAGAAAAGGAAAAGACAAAGAAAGAAAACACTCAATATTGCCCCTCATACACTGAACTCATGCCACTTTGTCACTAAATCACACAGTAGTAATTTACAATTTATGAACTTTTTTTAATGTAAATATCCAAACATTTCGATTTGACTAATATTGATATAAACTAAAATATTTTGCAAGTCATATGTCTCTTGCCACCCCTTCCATCTCGATCCTCCACCTCCCATTCCATCAATGCGACATCAAACTCAGTGTGACAATATGTGGCATTGGGGGAGGGGGAAGGAGGAGGAAATCTCAATGTGCTTAGTCTCGAATTTGAATCCAATGTGTTAGCATAGTGGTACTAACTGTGATCAGAACATCGTAGTTCATTGAAGCCACGGTCCTGCTCACCCTCGCCTTACGATTCCCCAGCAACCTCACCTTGACCAATGAAGCATCAATGCTTCGGCGGTCACTTGCAAGTCCCATCCCTTCATAATGTCCACCCTTATCTACTCTTCCAGCCAAGTCCTATCCACCTTGTACACATATTTGATCTTCGTCTCTTCCTCGGAGACTAGGTGCTACAATGTCATCCTCGGCTCGCCCAGGATGAGGCATAGTCAGGCGAGGAGATGGAATGGGACGCCACACGCTCATTGTTGTGACCCTTATGAGGCGAACCCCAAGGAAGGTTTGACGGATTGCCAAGCAAGTGCGAATGTGAGGTGGCTCTTGTGCTTAGTTGGACTCTCTCAAATCCTACCGATCGCAACTTGATTTCCTCGATTAACTGTGGAAATTATTTTTACTTTAACAGCTGCCACTAACCTAATAG
This sequence comes from Eucalyptus cladocalyx, assembly GCA_017140615.1. Classification (NCBI taxonomy): domain Eukaryota; kingdom Viridiplantae; phylum Streptophyta; class Magnoliopsida; order Myrtales; family Myrtaceae; genus Eucalyptus; species Eucalyptus cladocalyx. Next base: position 4,847,860 of record CM029517.1, on the reverse strand, counting down.
AGGCCACAGAGGAGCTCGAGTAAGACGCTAGGGTACGCCTTACTCCCACAAACCCAAGATTCTAAATATAATACTTGGCTATACCAAATTAATGTAACTCTCTTTCAATATCTTATCTCTTTATGAAAACGTTTATCGTGTGATCTCCATCAATCTTATTACCGAAACCTTCTAACATGTGGAAGCAAAATGACCATGCATAGCACTCAAGCAATAAAAATAAACAATCAAGCAATAACAAATAAAAGCAGATAAACTGCATATATGTTAAGAAAGACAAATTACTCGAGCCGTACTGGGCAAAATTAATCAGGGTTTTGTTATTACGCCCAGGATGACCTCGTGAGCGGTTCATAAAAACAAATGCGTACTAAATTAATAAATGTAAATTTGTTGATCTACATAGTGAATGACAAATTCTAATATGACGAGAATGAAACTAGTGATGAATACTAAACTAATAATGAAACTAGTCATGGAACACCTAAATGCAATCTAATATTTTATTTTTTAATCTGTCTTATTACATATCTTTTTTTTTTTTTATATAAGTTTTTTATGCCAAGTACTTTCTCATCTTTATTTATCATCCACCTTCTACTTTTTCCCCTCTCTTTTCTCCTTTGTTCGTCCTTTCTGCTCACCTCCAGTAACTCACTCAATCAGCAGAAATTTCAAGTAACCAAATCATTTAAAGCCAAAATCTCCAACACTCCAGTGGCTGCTCACACCAGAAAATCCTCATTCGAGACTTTAACCGAACGTACCGCACGATTAAAACAGTAGATCAGCCAATACCTCGCCGGCCCATGTTCTCCGGAATTGCGATGAAACTCGGCGTCACGTGTAAACCCGGACGGAGATCCGCTCGGCGGCGAACGGCGGCGCTCTATACTAAGCACGACAATGAAACGAAGCAGAGCGGAAATCAATAGGCAAATCTAGAATGAATCAAGACCCATTTTTACAGTTTATCGGCAAGAAACGACCGACCTGGCAGACGTGGCGCGGGGCGAGGTTCTCCGAGGAAGACTTTGAAGCTCACTAGAGAACCTCGGATAAACCGGATGCTTCGCCTGTCTCTGTTTCTACTCACCCACCGTAAGTTCCAAGGCTGCGAGTCTGGAAGATGAGAAAGCTTCGACGGCCAGCTGCTTGCCGCACGATCCGATCGAATCTCGTTGAAAGCTGACACCATCCAATTCGACGAAATCCATGACGGTTCGAGACATTCGACGACGACGATGAGCGACGTCTGCCCCACTCGACTGGACTGAGTTGAGCGAAACCCAGCAAGCAGTGATGGCCGACTGGTCCACTCGCCGATCGCCGACTGGTTCGCCACCAGCGTCCGCGGCGAACGTCGGCCTCTGTTCCGCTCCGTGTTTGACGAAGACGGTTCTGCGCAGGGCGACGGGCCGCGACAACAACTTGAGTACGATGGTGCGACGACTGCTGAACGAGAGCCGCCTCATTGACTCCGGGGTGCGGAATTCATCGGAAGAAACTCCATGGGTTTGGGCGTGTAGAACAGAAGAAGACCGAGAAAGACGACAGAAGAGCTAGAAGTCTTGTTCTTCGCGAAACTGGGGAAGAAACTACGGAGTGGCGTGCGTGGACGTTCGCGCTTCTGGGGAAACTTCCAGGAACTTGCACGGTGACGTTGAGCGGAGAAAGTTCGGGGGTTTGGATTTCCTGAGCAGGCCTCGAATTAGGAAATTTTTATTGTCCCTCTCAGAATCGCATCAGAATCACGAAAGCCATTAATGGAAATAGAAGGGGAAATTTCCTGGTTTCTTGACAGAGAGGGGTTGGAAAGTGACACGAAAACGTTGACCAGGGAAGGTTGTGGAAAAAGGAAAAGTGAATCAGTGCGGAGCTAGGGTTGGCCACCGTTTTAAAAGTTATAAAAAACAATTATAAAAAGTTGCTTAGAGAAACTAAAACCGTACACAATTAATATGAAAAGCACATGTTCAAATCAACACTCAATTATGCCTCTCTCATACACTGAAATCACGGGTCACGAAATGAATACATTAATTCACTGCTAATAAGCTTTGTTTTATATAAATATTCAAATGTCTCGATTCGACTAACATTATAAGCCACCATCTCCGACTAACATTATAAGCCACCATCTCCATCCCTATCCTCCCTTTCTGTTGTGGTATGACAATTGATGGCATCACGGACAAAATACTATTCCTCAATTATTTTTCAAAATCTTAGTGCGAGTAGTTTTGAACCTAAATTTAATGTCCTCGAGCCACTTCCAAGGGGAGTCTCGCTTGGGCACTTTGACTGTGATCACGCTACCTCGGTTCACCAAAGCCATGGTCTTGGTCATCCTCGCCTTTTAAGTCCTCGACAACCTTACCTTGGCAATTAGAGCATCCCTTCCCATGATCACAGATCTTCGCCCTCACCTCCTCCACTGGCCATGGCCTACCAACCTTGTAAGCATGGTCCATCGCCATCCCTTTCTTGGAGATCAGGCCGTACAACGTCTGTTTTGTCAATGAGTTACTAACGAAGAACCTTTAAAAATATGGATGGATTTATAAATGAACTGATAAAGGTTGTGAAGGGTTCTTTGTTGATTTTGAACAAGAAAGTAAATGATAAGAAAATTGGTACAGAGATTGGGAAAAATCATGTCTAGCCATGTAAATTGAAATATAAAGATAAATTTGCAAAGAATGTTGAATTTTACAATTGATTAGGTGTCTATGACAATGAGTATGATGTCGCTATTTATAATCCACAATCAATGGTTACAAATGGTTATTGAATTTAAAGAGATAACTTACTTATCCTATCTTCAAGACAAATATCTTTATAATTCCATTTGCGATTACAAGAAGTTACATTATTTATAATTTCACAGTATTATCTAAAGAAAGTTATATACATTAGAAAATACCACTACTCAATAGTTACATGTTGATATTTATGACTTCATCCCATTGAAGATTCTCATCGATAACAAGAAAATTGTCCAAAAAGTCCTAAACTTATTGTATGGCGGCCGATTCAGTCATAAATATTTCAATTGTATTTAATTTTAAACCTTCTAATGAATTGCCAATTCAGTCATAAAGTTTTCAATTCTGTCAATTTAGTCCTAAATATTTATCTGATTTATTAATTTAGCCCTGAACCTTTTAATAATTTGTTAATTTAATTATTCAGACCAATTTTAGTTAGAAATTGTTAACGGGATAGTCTAGTAAGAATCAACCATCTTGTGTCGCACAAGCCACTACTAACATGGACAATTTTGCAATTTTTTCTAAAATTTTTTCTTTTCTTTTATTTTCCTTTCCTTTACTTTTTCCCTCTACAGGCCATCGTTGGACCCTTTGATGGCTGATGGAGGTCGTTGGCATCAAGTGAGCGACGCTTATGCTTGAGGTCGGCGACCTAGCCATCAATAAGGCCCTATGATGGCCGGCACAAAAAAGGGAAGAAGAAAAAAAAAAAGAAAAGAAAAATTGTAAAAAAATTGTAAAAAATATCAACATCAGCAATTTCTGATCAAAATTGGTTGGAAATACTAAATTGACAAATCATTAAAAGGTTTAGGACAACCTTGATAAATTATCAAAAGTTTTAAGACTAAATAGTCATATTTGAAAGGTTTTCGACTAAATTAACACAATTGAAAATTTTAGGATTAAATTTGCTGCCATACAATAGGTTTAACTAATGTTTACTTTCTTAACAAGTTGTCATGCTTTTCAATTTATTGATTGCTTTTTTATCGGTGACTTCTGTTGTTTACCAAACTTTACTATTGTCGACTAATTACGTCATTTGTGATCAAAAGTTGGTTATTTTTTGGTGTTCATAGCATTGTCCCCAACTAATGAGGCATTGTTGAGTGGGGAGACCAATGGAAACCTGGTGTATCGCCGTGAAGTGGCGACCGGGAACTCAATTCTTTTCCCTCTCTCTCAAGATGGCTGATGAGCTACTCGATCGCCCTTTGGATTTGTGATTCTCCGACGAAATGCCCGAAATGCTTCCCTCTTTTAAAATAGATGGGGACGCCGGCGGAGAGGTTTTTTCCTCTCCTCGAAAGGCGGCTGGTCGACACTCATTGAGTCCGAGTTGATGAGTTCACTTAGTTTGACAAGTAGTTGTGGGCTTCTTACACAAGTGAACTGAGCACATTGAAGCCCAACTGCCATGCGGCCTTACTGGTAAAGCGATTAGAGGAAGGGGCCGGAGAGTACTAGGTTCTGAGTTTGATATCCGTTGGCATCGCGCGCACATATACATAGAAAAGATGAGTGGGACGAAAGAAAATGAGTACATCGAAGTCCCAATTTGCAAACTATCTTAGACCGATTTGGACCCATTTCCACGTATTGTGACTCATATCATTAAAACACTTTCATATTTTACTCAATATAGGAAAATGCATATCTAAATTGAGGTGAGAGTGTAGAGTGAGAGGGCACTAAATCGAGAGATAATGAAGATAGAGTTATAGAGATGGGTTGATTCAATATATACCGTAAACTCATTTAACACCCATATAATATTTAGTTTTATCATTTTAAACACATTTACTGAATATAACTAATTCATATAACAACTTAGCATATTATATATAAGTTGAGAAATTAGCCTATGAATCATTTTGACAGATCACTTGTGGGATCTTCTTTGGAAAGTATCCCATTGGGTGGATGCTTTTTGCTGCTTCTTAGTATTTTGGCACGCACATGCATATGAGTGTGTCTACATTCACATATTTGTATATTCTAACTAGGATTCATAGTCCTCTGACATAGACATAGGCGTTAGACATTCAAGTCACCGACATTCCCACATATTATATATCCATTGACAAAATTCTACAAGTCGCAAATGTTTCTAATTGAAGTAAAATCGTGAATTATGGCTCATTTGTGAAAACCACTTAAAAATCAGATAAATCACTTATAGAAACAAAGTCTTATTGACCAGTCTTTATAAATGCCAACATTGTTAAAAAGAGAACACAAGTCATTATAAATGAAAGGATCATGTCGAGTCCATTCTAAAGAGTAAAGGCCGGACTTGCAGTTCTATGACACTGCCAAAGCCAATTTAGCTAGAAACCGCAACATGGACCGTTTTGAACCATGCGAACACCACATCTTTGTACTCGTACCACTTCCAAGGCTGGTCTCTCTTGGGAATCGTGATGGTGAGCACGCGGTCGGCATTCATGGAAGCCGTGGCCTCGCTCACCCTCATCTTATTTAAACTCGGCAGCTCCACCTTGACGGGCTTGTCTCCTTGGCCGATCACCCGGAGGGCACGGCCCCACCGGATCTCCACCCTCAACTCCTCTGGCCTCAGCCACGGCCTGTCCATCTTGTACACGTAGGCTGCCACCGTCTCTTCCTCGGTGACTAGGTTGTATGATGCGGCGTTCCATGCGGCTGGGCCTTTCTGAGGATCGACGAAAGACAATCTGGGTCGTGCCTGCATAGGACGAGGGAAACGCATGATGGTGTTATGAAATTTTGATCCACTGATGCAATGCCAACATTGCTTGCTCTTCTTATGAAGATGGAAATGTCGGCATTGCTAGTCGTTATTCCTTTTCGGCTTTAGCAAACATGCTGTTTTCGGGCATTTTCTCGTGAGAGATATCCTAACTCTGAACTAAAGAAGGGATATCCGAAACTATAAAATATCCAATTAACCTTATGAACTATTTAAATTCCAACTCACGTTAAATCCTCCGTCAAATTGCAAACATTGAAATTAGCCTTACGGCCTATGTAAGTTCCAAGTCACATTAAATCCTCCATCTGATTGCAGACATTGGATATCACAATGGCAAGGCACGAACTGACATAAAAGCAATTCAAGACCTCAAAAAAAAGAAAAAAAAAAAAAAAAAAGCAAGGAAGCAAGCGACTTCTGATGGAGGCCCAAAAAGGAGCTCATGTGTACCCGCCTAGCTCTCCTTCCAGTCGTACCCCGAGCCAAGATATCATTCAACATAATAGTATAATCATAGAAGCTTCACGGCCTAATTAATCAAACGGAGCAAAGAAATTAAGAGGTTACCCATTTAACGCAGTCAAGATTATGAGAATTCGCCCCCAAATCCTCCTTGGTGTCTGCAATCTGCAACGTTCCAAGAACATATTATTTGCAGCAATATCAACTCTCATCAGCATATTAAGAGAAAAAACCAACTCGTCGTGGATCTCAGTGGTAACATCTTTATGCTGAGCATCACTGAACCAATGGAAGAGCTGATCTCGTAATGAAGAAGTGGGTGGAGAGTCGCAATGCATGGATAGAAAGTCTAATTAATATAAAGACAGCCTCAACGATACACAAACCATAACCAGACCGATTAACTAGCATGGTACCGGCTTGCGTGTCTTGTTATGTTTTTGGTCTATCTCCAAAAATTTATCATTGGCCTCCTCATTGATCAATCAATACGCAAACCAAAACCAGATAGATTAACTAACACGATCATAAGAGACACGCCGTCGTAATTAACCTAACAAATTCCAGCGCTCCAATGACGATGCGGATGCACAGAAGGGTCACAAAGTTGGTAATCATTACAATCGGCGGCATCATGGCAATTAAAATCTGCTGCCGAAATTTCCAAAAGCTGGTTATTCTTCATTGACATTGCAGTGAGTTTCTATCGAGAAGGCAGCAAAATGTTAATTTGCTTCCGTGATTATCAAGTACCGAGGGTACAAAATGAAACTAAGACAGGGAAATAAAAAACAACTCCTTACACCAAGACATTCTAGAAAAAGAAGAGGAATTCAAGAACTCAACTCACAAACAGGGCCAAAAGAACTGGGGTAGTTCCCAAACTTTTTGTCGACCTTTAGAAACTCACATGCAATTAAAACGGGAAAAAAGCAAAAGAGAAAGACGCGAGAACTTCACGTGATTGGTGAAATGGGTATACAGCACGAAGCATGATTATGTACCTTTTCAAGCTCCCCATGGACTTCCTGGGGCTTCTCAGAGGAGGGAACGAGCTCCCCATCGATTTGCTCCGAATTTTCGTTGTCCCCTTTCTCCTTCTTTCCCCCGTCTCCGGCCATCATCCACGGCTTGCCCTATCTTCTCCGGCGTGCCTCTGTACAAATCAAAGCCTAAACTGAGCCCTCGCTTTGGAGAGAGAGAGAGAGATTGTCGATGTTTCTCTACTTATCTAATGATTATGGAGTCGGCTGTTTACACTTAAGGTGGTCAGTCGAGGGAGTTTCAAGGAAGTTGCATGGCAATGTCAACGAAAGAAAGTTCGGTGGTTCTGGTTTCAGTTCGTAGTTTATGCCGAGCAGGGCTTGAATTTAGGAAAATGCGCTGTCAAACACGGTGGTTCTGGTTTAAGTTCATAGTTTATGCCGAGCAGGCCTTGAATTTAGGAAAATGCGTTTTCCCTGTCGAGATCAGATCAAGACCCAAGAAACTTCCTGTAAATATAGACGTGGAAACTCATTGGTTTCTTGACAGAGGGGCTTATGGAGAAGCTCGAACGTTGACCAAAAGATTGTGGGAAAAGAAATAGATGAACGCTCGTCCTAACTCATTGGACATTAACTTTGAAACCCTCGAAAAGATTGTGGGGGTAGCTAGGGCTGGCGAATGGCCCGTGCCAGCCCACGGTTGTTCGAGGCCCCTTTTTAAATTTTCAAGTAAATTCGACAGAAGAAAAATTCGACAATATTCAATAAAAATTGAAAGAAATGCAAGCATTATAATGTTTTAGGAAGGAGTGCATAATTACTGAAAAAGATTCATTCAATTAAAGAAGAATCAAATACAAGTATATCTTCAAGTTTGCAAGAGAAGAATTACATGTATAAGTGGCCTAATAATGATTATGCAGAAATTATACATAAGGGGAATGCCTAATTAATTTGGTATTTTTGGTGCCATGTCCCTGCACCATGATTCGGATTATAAAGTGTTGTCATTGTCATTTTATTCATGTTGATCATGTTCAATTGGAGTCAATTCTTGCAATGACCAATTATGCCAGCATATTTCACATTTTTTTTGCAATCAAGCTGCATTTACTTGTTCCATAATCCTTTGGGTAATACTGGACATGGATCTTGATGGTACCATAGATGCTTGTGGGATTGGTAAGTCATAAGCCATGTTCGAAAGAATTGAAAAACGCGAAACTCTGTCAATCCACCACCTCATAACATAGACGCTATCTTCACTAACTCTCTTAATATGTTTGGAGTAGTTCATTGCCAAGTGTGTCTCAAACTCATTGCTAGTAGAAGATTGTGGAGGTGTTCTTCTTGTTATGAAGCAAAGACCATACGAATTTTTAGGCAATGCTCCTTGAGTGCATCATCGCCACATGTTGGGTGGGGTCTATCGTATTGAATCAAGTGGTGTGTGCAGCATACACATTTTGGATCCAATTCTTCACCGTCACCAATATCTTAATGACTTACACATCCTCACCGACCCCAAAACTTTTTTAATATGGAGCAACGAGAGTTTCAAGCTCCTCCAATTTGAAACTCGAGTCCACAACACTGGATATAGAAAATTTGTTGGAATATCCTTGTAATATTTGAGGAAATTTACCTCCTTAGCCATTACTACTTCATTGAAGAAGAAATCACCCTCCTTGCTCACTAATTCAGCCGACATCAAGCATAGAAATGAATGGCACGATTGCTTGACGAATCGGTGCTAGATGACAAAGAATCCGTTGCAGTGCCTGCAAGAAGTTTCTAAAGACTTTAGCAACCCTCCAAATTTGCTGTGCCCACGGCCAGAGAGCGATGGTTCCATTATGAGTGACGGAGTACGGCACCAATGCACGCATCTCTTGGCATGCATTCTTCAACATCTTGTGCATTAAATACCACTCCATTCTTACGTGTGGAGGGAATTTTTCAACTTGCCTTCCTTGTAATATGTAGGAGACCTCCAACTCTTTACTCCTCAATGGGGTGGGTCTAATCTATTTGACCCACCCACGTAAGGTGGCCATAGAGATTGTAAAACCGGCAAAGATCATCTTGCATGCAAAAATTAATGTGGTGGTTGAATTCGACTACTTGTCTCTTGCACGCACAAGCAAAAATTGGTGTTCACCTTTGCAATTCCTCCCAATCATCGAGTTGTTGTGTTTCGTTGTCGTTGTCATTGAATTCGGTTTGCTGTTGGGGTGGAGTTGGTATGTAAACATTGCTGTTGCAAAACTTACTAAACAACTTGAATGTAATCTGTTAGTGAAATCGGGATTGAGTTGGGATAATTATAAATGTTTATCATTGTCCTTGTTCCCCATTGCGGTGCTTAGAGTGTAATTAAATCATTGTAAGGAAAAAAAGAAAGATTGAAATTGATAGAAAGGTTATAAAGGGCAAGAGCGTGAGGTAGTGACATCTGAGCAAGAATCGAGAAATGACGACAAATGAGAGGAGCCGACTATAGAGAGAAATCTTTTTTCCCTGTGGTCACTGTTATGTTCGGTCGGCCATTAGGCCCTCAATAGTCACTAGTAAGTGATCGTTTAATTCTTGAGGCCAGGCCTGAAAAATTAAAATGAGGCCCAACCATTGAATTTGGGCTCAAGGACTGAATAAAAGAAAATATCGGAGAATAATCGATCATCAATCAGACTAACCGGTTAAGTATATCCTTTTTTTTTTGCTTGGAAGATAGCTTAGTATATAAAAATGTTAATATGATTTTTTTCATGTGAGTTGATCTTGTCATCTTGGAAGACTATAGTTTACATATGCATGTATGTGCATGAAAAATTACAAATCCGTTTACATGGATATCCAAATATTTCAATCCGACTAACACTAATATAATATAAAGGTGCGATTGTAACATCTCGCTTCCCATTGATGCAATGCCAAACTCAGCAGCATGGAAATAGGTGACACCGTAGGGGAGTGGGGATCTATGCTTCAATTATCTTTCGAGATATCAATGCGAATATCAATGCGAATGGTCTTGAACCTTAATCCAATGTCTCGGTACCACTTTCGAGGCAGGTCACACTTGGAAACTCTGACCGTGATCACATTGTTGCGGTTCACCGAAGCCGTGGCCCTGCTCAGTGCTCACCATCGCCTGATCATTCCTTGGCAACCTCGCCTCGGTTGTCGGAGCATCCCTTTGGCCGATCACTCGCAAGGCCAGTCCCCACCTGATCTCCACCCCTCACCTCCTCCTTTAGTCACAGCCTGTCCACCTTGTACACGTAGTTCATCGCCGTCTCCTCCTCCGAGGCTTGGCGGTACGGCATCGCCCCCAACTCACTCCGGGATAAGGCATTGTCGAGCAGGGAGACATATCTTAATGACGTCCTGATATGCCCAGACGCATCCCCATCAAGTGGCGACGGAGAACTCATTTTCCCGACCTCTCAAAACCGCTGATGACATACTTGATCTTGTTGCGAATTTGTGATTCACTCACTCGCTTAGATTGTGTGACTCGGATGTTTCAGGCCGGTTGCTCTTTGTAGAGAAGCAAGTGGTTATACAAGTAAAATATGTTGGAAATTTCTTATAATATGAACTTACATTAATTAATTGATTATTTTAAATAGTCAGATCAATGGATATTTCAATATTTATTAAACCCTTGAGTGATCTTATTGAATTACATGCTGAGTTGAACAGTAAAGTATAGGCAATTGTATTTAACTATTTATTAGGGTTTACCAGATCATTTCTCTAGCTTATTAAAAGATATGTTATGCCTATCAGTTTCTTAATTCTATTGAAAGATGCTATATTGAAATAGGTCATAGAGAAGAAGATCTAGTATTCCAATAGATTTCTTATTATCAAGTTGACCTATTTTTCTTTAAGTGAAATAATGGCTCAAACATTAACATTTTTTATTCTACAATACTTATCGATTTTAGTATTTTACAGTCATATATGAATCTTATTGTTTTTGATTAATTTGTTGCTTATGTGAATAATTTTTTACAAATTAAACGCTCCATCATAAATTATATTACAAACTCTCCACGCTGCTACACACACCCACTCGCTCCTCACACGTCACTCACCCACTCACTTCACAAACAACACACGCAAACAACACGGCACTCCTCACGTCACTCCCGGCACTCTCTGCGCACACATACTATCACTCTACATGCACCCTACACTGCCACGCTAAAGAACAAGAGCCCCTTATGACACTGTCTAAACCAATTTAACTAGCAAGTAAACCGCAACATGGACCGTTTTGAACCATGCAAACACCAAATCTTTGTACTCGTACCACTTCCAAGGCTGGTCTCTCTTGGGAATCTTGATGGTGAGCACGCCGTCGGCATTCATAGAAGCCGTGGCCTCGCTCACCCTCATCTTATTTAAACTCGGCAGCTCCACCTTGACGGGCTCGTCTCCTTTGCTGATCACCCAGAGGGCACGGCCCTGCCGGATCTCCCCCTCACCTCGTCTGGCCTCAGCCCCGGCCTGTCTGTCTTGTACACGTAGTCTGCCATCGTCTCTTCCTTGGAGACCAGGTTGTACGATGTGCCCCACGGGGGCCAGCCTTCAATAGGGGCGACGAATTTGAAAGTGAGGAAATGCTGCATGGGACGAGGAAACGCATGATGATTTGAAAAATTCTTTCTTCCGACGAAGCCACTTAGGACAAAGAAGAGAGGAGAATGACGGGATAATCTGATATTCAGTCGACACCCGACGATCTCTAGTCCATCTAATTGCAGACATTGGATATCACAATGGCAAGGCATGAACTGCCCTAAAAGCAAGTCAAGGCCTCAAAACCAAAAAAGTACGGAAGCAAGCGACTTCCGATGGAGGCCCAACAAGGAGCTCATGTGTACCCGTCTTGCTCTCCTTGTAGAGACCGACTGTATGAGTCACACATTTGATGTTAGAGGAAAAACCATTTACCTCGTCAGTTTCTGCATAAGCTTCATCAGCATCCTGAGCCAAGATGATCATTCAACATATTAGTATAACCATAGAAGCTTCATGGCATAATTAATAAGACGGAGCAAAGCGGTTAAGGGGTTACCTTGTTGCAAAGAGAATTCACCCACACAATTACCTTCTTGAAATGAGTAAGAGAATTAACCCACAAATTCTTCCTGCGGTCTGCAATCTGCAAAGTTCCAAGAACATATTATTTTCAGCAAGATCAACTCTCATCAGCATATTAAGAAAAAAAACCAAACTCGTCATGGATCTCTGCGATAACATCTTTATGCTGAGCATCACTGAACCAATGGAAGAAGCTGATCTCGTTATGAAAAAGGGGGTGGAGAGTCACATTGCATGAATAGAAAGTCTAATGAATATAAAGACAGCCTCGAGGATACCCAAACCAAAACCAGACGGATTAACTAGCATTATACTGGCTTGCGCGCCTCGTTTTGTTTTTGGTCTATCTCCAAAACTTTCAATCAATACACAAAACAAAACCAGAGAGATTAACTAACGATCATATGGGATACGCCGTCGTAATTGACCTAACAAATTCCAGCGCTCCAATGACGATGCAGATGCACAGAAGGTTTGTTCATCATTACAATCAGCGGCATCGTGGCAATTAAAATCTGCTGCCGAAATTTCCAAAAGCTGGTCATTCGTCATTGACATTGCAGTGAGTTTCTATCAAGAAGGCAGCAAAATGCTAATTTGCTTCCATGATTTTCAAGTAATGAGGGTACAAAATGAAAGAAAGATAGGGAAATAAAAAACAACTCATTGCACCAAGACATTCTTGAAAAAGAAGAGGAATTCAAGAACGCTTGCTTCTCCGCAAAGAGCAACCGGCCTGAAACATCCGAGTCACACGATCCAAGCGAGTCGGACTTGATTTAGTTGTCGATGACCATGTTTCTCTGCTTTTCTAGGGCATTATGGAGTCGGCTGTTTACGCTTTCGGTGGTCATCGATGGAATTTCCAGGTAGCTGCATGGCAATGTTAACGAAAGAAGAAAGTTCGATGGTGCTTCTGGTTCCAATTCATAGCTTATGCTGAGCAGTCCTTGAATTTAGGAATATGCATTGTCCCTGTCAAGATCAGATCAAGACTCAAGAAACTTCGTCGAAATAGAGACGTCGAAATTCATTGGTTTCTTGACAAATGGGGTTATAGAGAGACTCGAAAGTTGACCTAAAGATTGTCCAAAAAGAAATTGATGACGCTCGTCCTAATTCATTGGACATTAACTTTGAAACCCTAGAAAATATTGGGGTGTAGCTAGGGCTGGCGAGCGGGCCGTGCCAACCCATGGTTGGCTGAGGCCCCTTTTTAATTTTTCAATTAATTCGGCTGAAAAAAAATTCGACAGTACTCTAATAAAAATTGCAAGAAGTGCAAGCATTATACTTTTTTAGGAATTAGTGCATAATTACTGAAAAACATTCATTCAATTAAAGAAGAATCAAATTTGAGTATATCTTTAGATTTGCAAGAGAAAAATTACATGTGTAAGTGCCCTAATAATGATTACACAGAAATTACACCCAAGGGGAATGCCTAATTAATTCGGCATCCTTGGTGCCAGATCCCTCACCATAATTCGGATTATAAAGCGTTGTCATTGAAAAACGCTGTATGTTGGTCACGTTTAGTGGGAGTCAATTCTTCTAATGGCCAATTCTGCCCGCATATAGTCATTTCTACCTTTTTTTGCAACCAAGCTGCACCTACTTGTTCATAGTCCATTGGGTAATACTGGACATGGATCTTGATGGTACCACAGACGCTTGTGGGGTCAGTAAGTCACAAATCATGTTATAAAGAATTGAAAAATGTGAAACTCTACCGGTCCATCACTTCATAACATAGATATTGTCTTCACTAACTCTAATTAATGTTTAGAGTAATTCGTTGCCCAGTATGTCTCAAACACATTGCTAGTAGAAGATTGTGTGGGTGATCTTCTTGTTATGAAGCAAAGCCCATACAAATTTCTAGGCAATGCTTCTCAAGGGCATCATCACCATCTGTTGGGTGGGATCTATCGTACTGAATCAAGTGGTGTGTGCAGCATACACATTTTGAATCCAATTCTTCACCTACACCAATATTTGAACGACTTAGACATCCTCACCTAGCCCCAAACTTTCTTAATAAGGAACAAGGAGTGTTTCAAGCTCCTTCAATTTGAAGCTCGACTCCACAACAGTGATTATAGAAAAAATGTTGGAATGTCCTTGTAATATTTGAGGAAACTTATCTCCTTAGCCATTACTACTTCATTGAAGAAGAAATCACCTTCCTCGCTTACTAATTGAACCGACATCAAGTATAGAAATGGAATGGCACGAATGCTTAATGAATCAGCGCTAGATGACAAAGAATCCATTGCAACGCTTGCAAGAAGTTTCTAAAGACTACAACAACCCTCCAAATTTGTTGTGCCAATGGCGAGAGAGCGACAATTCCATTTTGAGTGATGGAGTACGGCACCGATGCACATATCTCTTGGCATGCATTCTTTAACATCTTGTGCATTAAATACCACCCCATTCTTACATGTAGAGGGAATTTTCCGACGTGCCTTCCTTGCAATATGTAAGAGGTCTCTAACTCTTTATTCCTCAATAGGGTGGGTCCAATCTATTTGACCCACCCACGTAAGGTGGGCATAGAGACTGTAAAACCGGCAGAGATCATCTTGCACGCAAAAATCAATATAGTGGTTGAATTTGACTTCTTGTGTCTTGCACACACAAGCTAAAATTGGCATTCACCCTTGTGATTCCTCCTAATCATCAAGTCGTCGTGTTTCTTCGTCGTCGAATTCGGTTTCCTGTTGGGGTGGAGTTGGTACATAAACATTGCTGTTGCAAAAGTCACTAAACAACTTGAATGTGATTTGTCAGTAAAATTTGGATTGAATCGGGATAATTATAAACGTTTGTTATTGTCCTTGTTCCCCATCGAGGTACTTAGAGTGCGATTAAATCTTTGTAAGGAAGAAAGGAAAGATTGAAATTGACAAAAAGGTTATAGAGAGCAAGAGCGAGGCAGTGATATCTAGGCAAGAATCGAAATGACGACAATGAGAGGGGGCATCTATAGAGGGAAATCATTTTTCCCCATAGTCAGTGTTATATTGGGCCAGCCGTTGGGCCCCCAACAGTCCCCTGTAAATGATCGTTTAATTCTTGGGGTCAGGCCTGAAAAATCGAACTGAGGCCCAACCATTGAATTCGGGCTCAAGGGCCGAATCGCAAAAAAGGAAATAAAATATCGGAGAATAATCTATCATCAATCAGACTAACCCGTTAAGTATATCCTCTTTTTTGCTTGGAAGATGGCTTAGTATATAAAAATGTCAATACAATTTTTCGTGTGAGTTGATCTTGTCATCTTGGAAGACTACGGTTTATAGAGGCATGCAAGTGCATGAAAAATTATAAATTGGTTTACATTGATATCCGAATATTTCAATCTGACTAACATTAATGTAATCTAAAGATATTTGCAATTTTAGCACCTCGCTTCCCATCGATGCAATGCCAAACTCAGCAACATGGAAATCGGCGGCATTATGGGAGAGTGGGATCTATTTTTCAATTATCTTTCTAGATATCAATGTGAATGGTTTTGAACTTGAATCCAATGTCCTGGTGCCATTTTCGAGGCGAGTCACGCTCGGGAACTTTGACCGTGATCACACCGTCGCAATTCACCAAAGCCGTGGCCCTGCTTACCATCGCCTTATGATTCCTCAGCAACCTCGCCTTGGCCGTCGGAGCATCCCTTTGGCCGATCACTCGCAAAGCCCGTCCCCACCTGATCTCCACCCTCATATCCTCCTTCCGCCACAGCCTGTCTACGTTGTACACATTAGTCCATCGCCGTCTCCTTCTTTGATGCATCGCGGAATGGTTGTTTACAGTTCGGGTCGTCGCCGATGGAGTTTCTTGGACGTGGTGGGTTTGGCTTGACAGTGACAGAGAGAGGATAGACAGAGACTCGAACGTTGACGTTGACCCAAGATTATGGGAAAAAGAAAAAGAAAAAGAAGTGATCATGCTCGTCCTGAGTCGATTGGATTTGTTTGGGAAGCTGCTCTTGAAAATGCGATATATCTAGTTTCAATTGAAATAATTTCAAAAGATTGAAAACAACTTCACGTGAGATGATGGGAAGCAAAACTTCTACTTTGTTTCATATTACCTTGAAGTATTATTCATTCTTGGGATATTGACATAAACAGTGACTGCATTTACAATGTAGAAATATGTTTAATGTACAATATAGTCATTGAATTTTGAATTCATTTAATATGATCCTTGGACTTTTGATATATGTTCAGATTAGTCCCTGAACTATATTAAAAATTTTACTATTATCATTCAATTAATTCAAGTTCAAGAATTATATAGAATAGTTTCATATAATTCAAAGACTAAATTGAATATGTATAAATAAATTCGAAAGTTTGGTTAGTTGGGATAAATTTGTCACGGGTATATAAGTTTGGGGCTTTTCAAGGTATTAATCCAAAGTAAATCAGTGCGTGACTAGGGTTGGCCACCGTTTAAAAAGTTATAAAAAAAAATGATGAAAAGTTGCTTGGGGAAACTAAAACCGTAAACACGTTCAAATGAACACTCAATTATGCCTCTCATACACTAACCCCACGAATCACGAAATGGAGACATTAATTCTATGCTAATAAACTTTGTTTTATAAGGATATTTGAATATCTCGATCTGACTACATAAGTCACCATCTCGATCCCTATCCTCCCTTTCTATTGTGGTGTAACAACTGGTGGCATCGTGGACAAAATACTATTCCTGAATTATTTTTCAAAATCTTAATGCAAGTGGTTTTGAACCTAAATTTAATGTCCTCGTGCCACTTCCAAGGGGAGTCCCGCTAGGGCACTTTGACTGTGATCACACTACCTCGGTTCACCAAAGCCATGGTCTTAGTCATCCTCGCCTTATAAGTCCTCGACAACCTTAACTTGGCAGTTAGAGCATCCCTTCCCACGATCACTTGCAAGGCCTATCCTGACCAGATCTTCTCCCTCACCTCCTCCACTAGCCATGGCCTGCCAACCTTGTAAGCATAGTCCATCGCCATCCCTTCCTTGGGGATCGGGCGATACAACATCTGTTTTGTCAATGAGTTACTAACGAAGAACCTTTAAAAATATGGATGGATTTATAAGTGAACCGATAAAGGTTGTGAAGGGTTTTTTATTCTTTTTTTTTTTTTTTTTTGTGGAGGAACCGTCTCAGCTGGTAGCCGAAGCGTAAACTCTTAGGTGCTACGTAAGCGGGAGGACCCACCACCCCCGGCAGCACACTTAAGTCACCAAGTAACTCCACGAGCCTTTGCTTCACAAAGATTTCGATCTCCTCACCTCTCTCACAAAGGTTCACCGAAGCCTACTCAACGGAGCTACCACGGCCGATGGTGAGAAGGGTTCTTTGTTGATTTTGAACAAGAGAGCAAATGATAAGAAAATTGGTACAGAGATTGGGACAAATCGTGTCTCGCCATGTAAATTGAAAAATAAAGATAAATTTGCAAAGAACGTTGAGTTTTACAATTGATTAGGTGTTTGTGACCATGAGTATGATGTTGCTATTTATAATCCACAATCCATGGTTACAAACGGTTATTGAATTTGAAAAGATAACTTACTTATCCTATCTTCAAGACAAATATCATTATAATTCCATTTGCGATTACAAGAAGTTACATTATTTATAATTTCATAGTATTATCTAAAGAAAGTTATATATGTTAGAAAATATCGGTACTCGACGGTTACATATTGATATTTATGACTTCATCCCACTAAAGATACTTATTGATAATAAGAAAGTTGTCCAAAAAGTTCTAAACTTATTGTATGGCGGCGATTTAATCATAAATCTCTCAATTGTATTTAATTCTAAACCTTCTATTGAATTGCCAATTCAGTCATAAAGTTTTCAATTGTGTTAATTTAGTCCTAAATATTTAGCTGATTTATTAATTTATTCCTAAACCTTTTAATAATTTGTCGAGTTTAGTTCAAATTTTTTTAATGATTTGTTAATTTAGTTATTTCGATCAATTTTAGTTAGAAATTGTTAACAGGATAGTCTAGCAAGAATCAACCATCCTGCGTCGCCTTTGCCACTACTAACGTGGACAATTTTGCAATTTTTTCTAAATTTTTTTCTTTTATTTTCCTTTCCTTTCTTTCTTTCTTTTTTCTCCTCTTTTTCTCTCTACCGGCCATCGTTGGACCCGTCAATGGCCAATGGAGGTCGCTGGCATCAAGTGAGCGACGCTTATGCTTGAGGTTGGAGACCTAGCCATCAACAAGGCCCAACAATGGCCGGCACGAAAAAGGGAAGAAGAAAAAAGAAAAGAATAAAAATTGTAAAAAAATTTGTAAAAATTATCAACATAGGCAATTTCCGAGTAAAATTAATTGGAAAGACTAAATTGACAAATCATTAAAAGGTTTAAGACTAACTTGATAAATTATCAAAAGTTTTAGGACTAAATTGACATATTTGAAAGGTTTATGATTAAATTAGCATAATTGAAAATTTTAGGATTAAATTCGCTGCCGTACAATAGATTTAAAATTTTTCGGACAATTTTCCCCATCGATAACTTATGTTTGCTTACTGTGGATAACTTTCTTAACGAGTCATCATACTTTTCAATTTATTGATTGTTTTTTATTTTATTTTATCGATGACTACTGTTGTTTACCAAACTCTACTTTTATCGACTAATTATGTCACTTGTCGATTATTTAATCAAAAGTTGGTTATTTTTTTGGTGTTCATAGCATTGTCCCCAACTCGCTTCAGAATAAGGCATTGTCGAGTGGGAAGACCAATGGAAACCTTGTGTCTCGCCGTGAAGTGGCGACCGGGAACCCAATTCTTTTCCCCCCTCTCAAGATGGCTGATGAGCTACTCGATCGTCCTTTGGATTTGTGATTCTCCGACGAAATGCCCGAAATGCTTCCCTCTTTTAAAATAGATGGGGACGCCGGCGGAGAGGTTTTTTCCTCTCCTCGAAAGGCCGGCTGGTCGACACTCATCGAGTCCGAGTTGATGAGTTGACTTAGTTTGACAAGGAGTTGTGGGCTTCTTACATAAATGAACTGAGCACATTTAAGGCCCACTGCTATGCGGCCTTACTGGTAAAGGGATTAGAGGATGGGGCCGGAGAGTACTGGGTTTAGGTTCTGAGTTCGATATCCGTTAGCATCGCGCACACATATACATAGAAAAGATGAGTGGGACGAAAAAAAATGAGTACATTGAAGTCCCAATTTGCAAACTATCTTAGACTGATTTAGACCCATTTTCACGTATTGCGACTCATATCGTTAAAACACTTTCATATTTTGCTCAATATAGGAAAACACATATCTAATTGAGATGAGAGTGTATAGTGAGCGGACACTAGATCAAGAGATAATAAAGACAGAGTTATAGAGATGGGTTTGGTCTGTATATATTATAAACTAATTTAACACCCATATAATGTTTAGTTTTATCATTTTAAACTCATTTACTGAATATAACTAATTCATATAACAACTTAGCATAGCATATATAAATTGAGAAATTAGCCTACGAACCATTTTGACATTTTGACAGATCACTTGTGGGATCTTCTCCGAAAAGTATCCCATTTGGGTGGATGCTTTTTGCCGCTTCTTAGTATTTCGGCTCGCACATGCATATGAGTGTGTCTACATTCACATGTATGTATATTTTAACTAGGATCCATAGTCCTTTGACGTAAACATAGGCGTCGGACATTCAAGTCACGGACATTTCCACATATTATATTCATTGACAAAATTCTATGATTTGTGAATGTTTCTAATTGATGTAAAATCGTTAATTATGACTCATTTGTGAAAGCCACTTAAAAATAAGATGAATCACTTATAGAAAACAAAGTCATATTGACCAGTCTTTATAAACGCCAACATTGTTAAAAAGAGAACACAAGTCATTATAAATGAAAGGATCACGTCGAGTCCATTCTAAAGAGTAAAGGCCGGACTTGCAGTGCTATGACACTGTCAAAACCAATTTTAGCTAGAAACTGCAACATGGACCGTTTTGAACCATGCGAACACCAAATCTTTGTGCTGGTACCACTTCCAAGGCTGGTCTCTCTTGGGAATCGTGATGGTGAGCACGCTGTCGGCATTCATAGAAGCCGTGGCCTTGCTCACCCTCATCTTATTTAACCTCGGCAGCTCCACCTTGACGGGCTCGTCTCCTTGGCCGATCACCCAGAGGGCACGGCCCCGCCGGATCTCCACCCTCAACTCGTCTGGCCTCAGCCACGGCCTGTCCATCTTGTACACGTAGGCTGCCACTGTCTCTTCCTCGGTGACTAGGTTGTATGATGCGGCGCTCCATGGGGCTGGGCCTTTGTGAGGATCGACGAAAGACAAACTGATATCTGACTGCACAGGACGAGGGAAACGCATGATGGTGTTATGAAATTTTGATCCACTGATGCAACGCCGGCATTGCTTGCTCTTCTTATGAAGATGGAAATATCGGAATTGCTAGTCATTATTCCTTTTCGGCTTAGCAAACATGCTGTCTTTGGGCATTTTCTCATGAGAAATATCCTAGCTCTGAACTAAAGAAGGGATATCCGAAACTATGAAAAATCCAATTAATCTTATGGGTTATGTCAGTTCTAACTCACATTAAATCCTCCATCAAATTGCAGACATTGCAATTAACCTTATGGGCTATGTAAGTTCCAACTCACATTAAATCCTCCATCTAATTGCAGACATTGGATATCACAATGGCAAGGCACGAACTGCCATAAAAGCAATTCAAGGCCTCCAAAAAAAAAAAAAAAAAACCAAAAAAACAAAGCAAGGAAGCAAGCGACTTCTGATGGAGGCCCAAAAAGGAGCTCATGTGTACCCGTCTAGCTCTCCTAGTAGAGACCGACTGTATAAGTCACACATTTGATGTTAGAGGGAAAAACCATTTACCCTGAGCCAAGATGATCATTCAACATATTACTATAATCATAGAAGCTTCACGGCCTAATTAATAAAACGGAGCAAAGAAATTAAGAGGTTACCATCGCCCCCAAATCCACCTTGATGTCTGCAATCTGCAACGTTCCAAGAATATATTATTCGCAGCAAGATCAACTCTCCTCAGCATATTAAGAGAAAAAAAACCAACTTGTCGTGGATCTCAGTGATAACATTATGCTGAGCATCACTGAAACAAAGGAAGAAGCTGATCTCGTAATGAAGAAGTGGGTGGAGAGTCGCAATGCATGAATAGAAAGTCTAATGAATATAAAGACAGCCTCAACGATACACAAACCAAAACCAGACAGATTAACTAGCTCCGTACCGGCTTGCGTGTCTTGCTATGTTTTTGCTCTATCTCGAAAAATTTATCACTGGCCTCCTCATTGATCAATCAATACACAAACCAAAACCAGACAGATTAACTAACACGATCATAAGAGATACGCCGTCGTAATTAACCTAACAAATTCCAGCGCTCCAATGACGATGCAGATGCACAGAAGGGTCACTAAGTTGTTCATCATTGCAAACGGTGGCATCATGGGAATTAAAATCTACTACCGAAATTTCCAAAAGCTGGTTATTCTTCATTGACATTGCAGTGAGTTTCTATCAAGAAGGCAGCAAAATGCTAATTTGCTTCCATGATTATCAAGTACCGAGGGTACAAAATGAAACTAAGACAGGGAAATAAAAAACAACTCTTGACACCCAGACATTCTTGAAAAAGAAGAGGAATTCAAGAACTCAATTCACAAACAGGGCCAAAAGAACTGGGGTAGTTCCCAAACTTTTTGTTGACCTTTAGAAACTCACATGCAATTAAAACGGGGAAAAACAAAAGAGAGAGACGCGAGAACTTCACATGATTGGTGAAATGGGTACACAGCGCGAAGCCTGATTATGTACCTTTTTAAGCTTATCATGGATTTATTGGGGCTTCTCAGAGGAGGCAACGAGCTCCCCGTCCATTTGCTCCGAATTCACGACACGCCTCTCTTCCCTGACGTGACTCTGTACACATCAAAATCTAAACTGAGCTATCACTTTGGAGAGAGAGAGAGAGAGAGAGAGAGAGAGAACAAAAGACTTCGGTTTCGGGGGTTTATTAATAGTGCAGGCGCGCTTGAATTGGGGCATTTTCTCACGAGAGTGAAAGTCACCGCCCCTCTCTCTCTCTCGTTTTCCAGATTTCTCTCTCTCAGCCACAACATTGGTAACTTTAGTCAATTTCCTTCTTGGACAAGTGACGCAATCGTTGTAAAAAGAAAAAGAGAGACAGCAAGCTGTCGAGTAATGATTACAGACAAAAAATTTTGTATTGGAAGTGAGGGATATGCAAATTGCACCATCTCGATAGGATCAAATCGGCGGTTGGTTCCGATTTGCGAAGATGTCAATTTGATTTCTGATTTTGAAAAGTGAAATTGATATTTGGACAGTCCAATTTGCTATTATATATATAAAAGTAACCATTTAATTTCTTCATAACATATAAAATCAAGTAAAAGAAAAGGAGTGATCAGGAATAGGATCGGATAGGAAATCGATTACCCTTATTGAAAGGCAGCAAACCGACTTCACAAACCATAAATAAGGGCTCTTGTGTGCGTGTTGTTTGTGAAGTGAGTGGACGAGAGACGTATGAGAAGCAAGTGAAGTGAGTGGGTGTGTGAATATAGTAGCGTGGAGAGTTTGTAATATTATTTATAAAGGAGTGTTTATTTTACTTGTACAACCGCCTGCGTCTCTACAAAGAGCAACCGGCCTGAAACATCCGAGTCACACAATCTAAGCGAGTCGGAATTGACTCAGTTGTCGATGACCACGTTTCTCTGCTTTTCCAGTGCATTATGGAATCGGCTGTTAACACTTTCGGTGGGCATCGATGGAATTTCCTGGAAGCTGCATAGCGATGTTAACGAAAGAAGAAAGTTCGGT
The DNA here is from genome assembly GCA_017140615.1 of Eucalyptus cladocalyx. Taxonomy (NCBI): domain Eukaryota; kingdom Viridiplantae; phylum Streptophyta; class Magnoliopsida; order Myrtales; family Myrtaceae; genus Eucalyptus; species Eucalyptus cladocalyx. Next base: position 4,824,852 of record CM029517.1, on the reverse strand, counting down.
GGTTCTGGTTCCAGTTCGCAGCTTACGCTGAGCAGGCCTTGAATTTAGGAAAATGCATTGTCCCTGTCAAGATCAGATCAAGACTCAAGAAACTTCCTGGAAATAGAGACGTGGAAATTCATTGGTTTCTTGACAAATTGGGTTATAGGGAGACTCGAAGGTTGACCAAAAGATTGTCAAAAAAGAAATCGATGACGCTCGTCCTAATTTATTGGGCATTAACTTTGAAACCCTCGAAAAGAATGTGGTGTAGCTAGGGCTGGCGAACAGGTGTGCTAGCCCATGGTTGGTTGAGGCCCCTTTTTAATTTTTCAATTAAATTCGGCTGAAGAAAAATTCAATAGCATTCCAATAAAAATTGCAAGAAGTGCAAGCATTATAATGTTTTAGGAATTAGTGCATAATTACTGAAAAACATTCATTCAATTAAAGAAGAATCAAATACGAGTGTATCTTCAGATTTGCAAGAGAAAAATTACATGTATGACTGCCCAAATAATGATTACATAGAAATTACACCCAAGGGGAATGCCTAATTAATTCAGCGTCTTTGGTGCCATGTCCCTCACCATGATTCAGATTATAAAAGCGTTGTCATTGAAAAATGTTTTATGCTGGTCACATTTAGTTGGAGTCAATTTGTTGCAATGACCAATTATGCCTGCATATAGTCATTTTTACAATTTTTTTTTTTTTTTTTTGCAATCGAGCTGCATTTACTTGTTCCATAATCCATTGCTTAATACCAGATATGGATCTTGATGGTACCATAGATGCCTATGAGATTAGTAAGTCACGAGCCATGTTCTAAATAAGTGAAAAAATGCGAAACTCTGCTAGTCCATCACTTCATGACATAGAAGCTATCTGTTAATATGTTTGGAGTTGTTCATTGTCAATTATGCCTCAAACTCATTGCTAGTAGAAGATTGCGGGGGTGTTCTTCCTGTTAGGAAGCAAATACCATACAAATTTCTAAGCAATGGTTCTCGAGGGCATCATTGCCATCTGTTTGGTGGGATCCAATCATTGCCATTTGTTGGGTGGAGTCCATCTTATTGAATCAAGTGGTGTGTGCATCATACACATTGTGGATCCAATTCTTCACTATTGTGAATATCTTAACGACCTAGACATCCTCACCTAGCCCCAGACTTTCTTAATAAGGAACAAGGAGAGTTTCAAGCTCTTCCAATTTGAAACTCGATTCCACAATAGTGGATATAGAAAAAAGTGTCGGAATGTCCCCATAATATTTGAGAAAATTTACCTCCTTAGCCACTACTACTTCATTGAAGAAGAAATCACCCTCCTTACTCGCTATTTCAGCCGACATCAAATATAGAAATGGAATGGCACAATTGCTAGACGAATCAGCGCTAGATGACAAAGAATCCGTTGCAGCACCTGCAAGAAGTTTCTAAAGACTTCAGCAACTCTCCAAATTTGTTGTGTCAATAGCGAGAGAGCTGCAGTTCCATTATGAGTGGTGGAGTACAGCACCGATGCACGCATCTCTTGGCATGCATTCCTTAACATCTTGTGCATTAAATACAACCCCATTCTCACGTGTAGTGGGAATTTTTCAATTTGCCTTCCTTGTAGCACGTAGGAGACCTCCAACTCTTTATTCCTCAGTGGGGTGGATCTAATCTATTTGACCCACCCACGTAAGCTAGCCATAGAGATTGTAAAACCGGCAAAGATCATCTTGCACGCAAAAATTAATGTGGTGGTTGAATTCGACTACTTGTGTCTTACACACACAAGCTAAAATTGGTGTTCACCTTTGTGATTCCTCCTAATCATTGAGTCATCGTGTTTCGTCGTTGTCGAATTCGGTTTGCTATTGGGGTGGAGTTGGTATGTAAACATTGCTGTTGCAAAACTCATTAAACAACTTGAATGTGATCTGTTAGTGAAATCGGGATTGAGCTGGGATAATTATAAATGTTTATCATCGTCCTTGTTCCCCATTGCGGTACTTAGAGTGTAATTAAATTGTTGTAAAGAAAAAAGGAAATTGCTTAGCAAAAATGAGGCCAGGCCAATTATTGAGTGGTGATTTTTTCTGCGGCATCTTTAATTAAATGATAGGGTAAAACTGATTTTGTTGGAAAGAATTTAACTGGAAATCGAAACGTGGACCGTCTTGAACCTAACAAGTCCCAGGTCCTTGTACCGGCTCTCACCTTCACCCTTTCGCTCCTCGGCAACATTACCTTGACCGCCTCGTCCCCATGGCCGACCACCCGCAGGACCTGGCCCCACCCGATCTCCACCGCCACCTCCTCCCGGGTCAGCCACGGCATGTCCATCTTCAACACGTAGGCTGACTCCGTCTCCTCCTCGGTGACCTGGTCGTAAGCGGTTGTCCCCTCGAATCCGAGAGGCGCCACGAAGTAGAAGGCGTCTTGATAGACTTCCTTATTCTCATAAACTTCCTCAGGATCCTCGGACATTGTCTCAGTGCGTGCATCGGAAATTTGCTGTTTAAATCTGGGAGTGGATTCAAAGACGCACGCTGGCTTTTATAGCGACGAAGATGCTGGAATTGCTCGTCGCGATCCGCGGATGAAGCAACGAAAGTTACTTGGATGAGTTTGGCTATTTTCCTTTCTGAAACAGTTTGAAATGCCGGAATTGCCTGTCGGGATTCCCCTTCAGACGGAGCAAGCAATGCCAACAGATGCTATGATGGGAAACCGATTAGTCTTTCTGGATTTTCCTATCGTCGCCACCAAGCCCAAAATTTGGACACAAATCAGGAAATGCCAATGCACTTAAATCCAGGCGCGATCTGTAAATCACTCGACAAGCTCATTGATCAGGAAGGTTATGATAATACAAAGGACCGACAAGACCCATCGATGGGATGTTTGATGAGCTTATTGATCGTGAGTTTTCACAATGAACAAAATCAAGTATATGAAATGAGGCGACGATTGATCAACTTGAATCATGCGCGGAAGTTAAGGATCGGGTCGAGCGATGAGAGGAGTTACCAATTGTTCAAAGAGTAGCCCGCAAGTCAGGACAGTTAGAAATTCTTGCAGACAGAGATCAAAAAGCATATAACGCAATGGCCCATTATAGAAAGAGTGAAAAGGAAGAAGAAGGATAATAATCAGAAGTGATGAAAAAAAAAAGAAAAAAAAAGAAGAATCACAGGCCATGAAGATATCACAAAAATAAAATTATATTGTAATTCCGAATATATGAGGATCGGAAGATCGATCGTAATTACATTGATTGGGATAAGCTTTCGCCTGAAATTTAAATTTGACTTTTCAATTAGATTAGGTTTCTCTCCTGAGTCTATTACTCTTGTCTGTCTATAAAAGCATTCCAGTCGTATTTTGTAAGTTTTTCACTTTATCTACGCTTTTCATTCATCTTCATTACTATTTCATGTTCAACTGATCAAGCATAGCCTCCAAGAATGTAAGCCATATGTTCCAAATTAATAAAGGTTCATGGAATTCCTCCTTGTTTCTGATCAGTTGTTCGTGCATTCTTTAGCAACTCAAAATTTGAATCCTCGATATTTCAAGACACGTTAGAATCCATTCACTCTTTATTTGAAGCTGTACTTAAAAACTAAATTCATCATCGATCATCCTCAATTGGACTTTAATTGCTTGTTGACAATATCAAATGTTTGGCAACCACAACCTTGCTAAAATTCACGTATCGTGTCCTATGGCAACCAATACCACAGTGAGAGAATAGAATGTCTCACCAATATACCACGGCAACTCCAATAATCTACGGTTGAATTCTAAATCGTTTATTTAGGCATTTTGAATGATTATTTTGTCTCTTCTTAGATATTTTAAATCAGTTTTGCGGCTTATACATTGAATTCACGTCACTTTGTTACAAAATCACATATTAAATTAACAACTTATAATTTCTTTTATATGGATAATCGAACAATTTGATTTAATTTACAGTGATATTTTTTGGTCGGCAATTTACAGTGATATAAAAGCTAAAATATTTGCTGAGCTATAAGTGTCTTGCCACCATCTCCATCACCATCCTCTCTTGTAACACTTCTGTGAATTCATTGAATTCACGTTACTTTGTCATAAAATATTTGCTGAGTTTGATGCGACGTCGAACTCGGCAGCATGGCAATAGGTGGCAAGGGTGAGATCTATTCTTCCTTTTTGGAAATCTTAATGCAAATTGTCGAACCTTACTGGGATCACCACCATGGGGGTTCACCGAAACCGTAACCCTGCTCACCCTCGCCTTATGTTCCTCGGCAACCTCACCTTGGTTGTCGGAGCATCCCTTTGGCCGACCACTTGCAAGGCCCGTCCCCACCTGATCTCCGCCCTCACCCTCCTCCTCCCCCTCTGGCTACGGCCAGTCCATCGCTATCTCTTCCTTGAAGACTAGGTGACTAGGTGACGCGGCTCCCAACTCGCTCCGAGATAAGGCATAGTCAAGTAGGGAGACGTATTTTTCATGACATTGCAACATGTGTAGATGAACATGAACAATCTCATTGGGTCTACTTTATATGATAAAGAGTATAAATCACACCCTAACACTTTTTACGTATCGTAAATGTTAAATTAATGTCTCGAGTTTGAATTCGGATAACGATTTGTTAAATCGAATTTTGTTGAGGAAGTTTTTCCAAGCAAATTATAAATCGGATGAAGAAGTCTTTCTTCTCATTGGACTTTCTTTCGGATGTGCAAAATTAATAAGGAAACAAAAGAAGGAAGTTAACCTATCACTACAAGACAAAAAGAAAATAAAATAAAAGATAAAATAAGGATTTCTTACTTCTGCAAAGGACTTGTTCACGCTGAAGAGTAAAGTAGTGGGCCCATGTCAAATTGTCGACCTTGGGCACACGCACACATATAAAAAGCAGAAAAAAAAAAAAAAAAAAAAGAGCCGCAAAAGCCCTACGGGAAAAAAAAAAAAAAAAAAGGAGCCGCACGTCTGCATGCCAGCCAAAACAAACTTGGGGGACGCTTGTGGATGACCCACTAGCCGACATCCTGCGTAAGACATCGAAGCACCTCCACTTGGGTTTCGAACCCCTCACTTTTGGGTAAGGATCAACGAAATTCTTATCCAATGGGCCATCATCATTGCTTGGTGGTACATATGTCCGTTTTGTTTTGGTGTACAGCATTTTACTTTGAGCTTGAATGCGCAATAATCTTGTACAATGAGTTTATGTCCAATTGAGTTGTTTATTTATAAATACTTTGGGTTTGAGATTAAATCTAACTTTGGGAAACACACGAGTGTGTGAACGATTATAAATTCTGATTTTCCAATTATAGTGAATTATTTGTTACTGACTCTCTCCGTGGATGTAGGTATCAATACTTAGACCGAACAACATAAATTTCTAGTATCTTTATTATTTCTTTTTTATTTCCTTTGTAATTTCGCGTTGACATAAATTGCAAGATTCTATCGTTTTCGCATGTTATCTTCCAACAAGAAATCTTATGAAATTTTAAATTGACTTATTTTTAGTTTGGGACAAATTAACCCTTATAAATTATTTAAAAGGTTGACATGAAGAGTTATAGATATTTGATAATTTTTTTTCGAAACTTGAATGATGTGTATTACTTTCGAATTTAGGAGAGAAAACTAGGAATGAAACTGAAAGAGTAGCGGAGAAATGCTCGCAGAGAGGAGGCCAGGCCGATTACAAAGTGGTGATTCTCTACCGTATCGTTGATGGAATGATAGGGTCAATCTCATTTTTGTTGGAATTAATTTAATTGGAAATCGGAATTGATTGCTGTTTTTCTTTTTTCCTAGTCATAGAGATCCCCCGATGCTGCGACAAAACTTACGGAGGATGAGTATGATTGGACTGGGCTCTGATAGATCATTAGTCTTTTTTTTTTTTTTTTTAAATTTCCTTTTCTTTTTGAAATGATTGAATCGCCGGCCCTTTGGGCTGAGAAAGTAATGCTGACATATGCTACGATGCAGTCCGATCTCTTCATTTTAAATTTCCCTACCGTGGTCACCCGACCATGGGAATACACTTGACTCAAGACGAAATTGACATAATGCCCAACAAGCTCATCAATCATGAAGTTCATAATATTACAATCAACTTACAAAATTCATGATGACATATCTAATGAGCTAATAGGTATGAATTTTCGAAGGGTAGAGTCCAGTGAAGTGTAAATTATCTTGCAATGATTGATTAATAGGAAGCATGCACAGAAGTTCAAGATCGAGTTAAGAATGATCCATCAATCAAGAATAGAATGCATAATAGAATGGCCGATTTCAAGAAGAGCAAAAGCCAAAAAAGGAACAATGAATATAGGCAATGAACAAGACATTGCCAAAATTACAATAGCATATCAAATATAGATTCCAAAGACATGAAGACTGGAAAATCATTCGCAATAGATTGATTAGAACTATATTTTCCCTAAAGTTTGAATTTGAATTTCAAAGTAGATTGGATTTCTTGTTTCTAATATTCATTTTTTGTTTACAAAAGCATTCAACTCGTATTTTGTAAGTCATTTACCATTTCCTTGTTGTTTTCATTATGTTGCTTGTGCATTATTTAGTAATTCCATATTTTGCGAAGTCAAAGAGATTTCAATGCAAACTAGAATCCATCCACTTTTAATTCGAAGCCGTGTTTAATAACCTAATTGGTCATTGATCATTCTCGATTGGACTTCAATTATTAAATATGCATTTAGTAAACATTCTATTTTCGAGAATAATTTATGCTCAGAAATAGTTTTTTCTAATTCTGCTTCATAGATGAGTTTCTAAGTATTTGAAGGCATATGTTAATTATCGGAATAGAAATACGTTTAGTATGACTTTTAAATTTTTTTTTGACTTAAAACTTCTTTTAATTTTTAAATAATTTCATTACACTTTTCTTTCTTTTCTTTTTCCTTTACTTCTTCTTCCTCTAACTAGCATCCAACCTCTAGGAAGCCTCACCGCCCCCAACAAGGCGAACCTTGCCCACCGTGAAGCTTGGCCTCACTCTGGCCTGGCGAGTTCAAGTGTCACAGCGGGCTAGGCAAGGTTGTCAGACTTCGTTTGGCCAATTGCCAACCATCGTTGTGGTTGATGAACAGCTAGAGAAAGAAGAAGAGGAAGAAAAAAAAAAGAAAAGAGAAGAGAAAAAAAAAATAAAATGGTTTGGGCTTAATTCTAAAGTTATTCTGGAAATAAAAAGCAATTTTTTTTTTATTTTTAATTTCTTAATTCTATTTAAAATCTATTCCCATAAACAAATTTATTCCCATGAACAAAAATATTATTAAACGGAACTCTAACCCTTTTTTGTTTTAGAGAACAAAAGAATAAAATTAAACACCATTTGATACGTTATCAAATAGGCCCTAATTGAAACTACTGAATTCCCAACAATCGTGGCTTTGCAAATATCCACGTGACATGTCTTTTGACGACCATATTTGTAGAATAGAATGTCTTGCCTTTTGATCAATTCTCTTGGATCATTCTAACAATTGAGGATATAGCTTCAAAAGAATAGATGAACGATTTTGGCGAAATCCAAATTGCGTTGGGTAAAAACTTCGGGCGAAGCAACTTCAGGTTAAAAGTGCTAAATAAGTAGAACATCCTGCTCACATGAATCTGCACCCAAGCAATGTCGTAAAACAAGCAAAGCTTTGAAAGGCAAAATCAACCTAAAAACACAGCTTTGAAAGGCAGAAGATCGTGGATGACAGTCTTAGAACTGATATTAAGAGACTCGACGATGCTTTCAAAAAGCCGAACGATGGAAAGGAACTTCTTCGAGAGTCGGAGTACTTGCAGTGTCACTGCTTCGTCAAGACCAAGAGATCCCGACGCGGACCGTCTTGAACTTATTAAAAGCCAAGTCTTTGTACTGGTACCACTTCCGAGGCCCGTGCCTCTTGGGAATCACGACGGTGAGCACGCCGTCGACGCTCATGGAAGCCGTGGCCCTGCTCAGCCTCATCTTGTGGTATTTCCGCAGCTTCACCTTGATGGTCTCGTCTCCCCGGCCCATCACCCACAGGGCGTTGCCCCCCCGGATCTCCACCCTCAGCTCACCCTCCCGCAGGCTTGGCTTGTCCATATGGTACACGAACGCCGCCACTGTCTCTTCCTCGGTGACCTGGTCGTATGCCATGTCACCCCACACGGGCCGCTGGTCGGCGAGGAGACCAACAGGGGCAACGAAAACGACGGCCGCGTCCTTGACGTTGTTCCGGGTGCGGTCGATCTTGTTCCGGGTGTCGCTGATCTTGTTCCAGATCCCGCCCTGTTGGTCTGAGGGAGGAGCCGAGGGCTGCATGATGGCTCGAATTCTCTCTTTTTCTTCACGTAACAATTGGTGTTATGGAGCTGTGATCACTGGCGCAATTTCCCCGTGCCGCCTCGCTCTTCTTATACAGATGGAAATGCCAGAATCGCATCATCACGACCCTCAGATCGAACGTACTTTGATTGGTTTTCTCTAGCTTTTTTAACGATTCACCTTGCCGGCGCCAAAAGACCAATGCTGCAAGTGCCGAGTCAAGCTCAGCCAGGCTTATCGACGTCCCTCCACCTCACGGTCTTCTCTTAACTAACTGCAATATAGAATTGAAAGAGACACCATAGGTTTTACCAAAGGAAATTTCCTGGAATCCTACTGGCAAGATCCTTTAAATTTAATATTTTTAAAAATAGTTTTTTTTTTATACCTGGAAACCCGTATAATGACACCGTGGCGGGTAAACCCCTGAAATCTTAGTAGCGGACCCACCACCCCAACATCGTGCGTAAGATCCCACGCATCCCGCGGGATTCGAACTCCTCCGTTCTGAGTAGAGATTATGGGAACTCTTATCCAGCTAGACCACCGCAGGCGGTGATTATTTTTAAAAATAGTTAATATCATGAAAAACATCAAATTGGTACACCAATCACAAATTTACCCTTGGTTAGTTTATTAACTTTTATCATCAAATTGCTAAGTTAAATAACATATAACAATTGAGAAATATATCAATTTTGGATTTTACCATTCGTTTGTCACAAATTTACCAATTTGTGATTTTTCGTGAAACTAATGGAGAGTAAATTTGTCACAATTGTACAATTGGATTAATACCACAAAAAATCTCAAATTAGTACACTTGTAACAAATTTATCCCCGTTAGTATCCACTAAGTTTTACCATATGACACTTAACAGTTAAAGGATATACCAATTTAGGGTTTTAACAAAAATATATCAGTTTGAGATTTTTTGCTATATTAATCTAATTTATTGGAAACTAACAAAGGGTACCGTTTTGTGGTAAATTTGTCTAGGTGTACCAGTTTGAGATTTTTGGTAAAAAAAAAATTATCTTGAGGTAAATTCGTTGGTTTATTGTGGTATTAACCCTAATATTTAGTTTTATACCTTATATATATTTATGTATTACTATCCATCACACAAAATTTGGGATGTCATGGGCCTAATCAAGTCCACTCCGATCGTAGAACTGAACTATAATTTGGTAATTGGGCTTGGCATCTTGGATTAGTGGGCCAAATGAGCCCAATTGAGGATTGGCCCAACGGGTTGAGCATAGAAGTTGATCAAAGCAAATTAAAAGTCAATCTTGGATTGTTGAAGAAATCAATACCCAAGTTTAGATAGAAACTAGTGTAACTTGAAAAACTTCGAACAACATTGAAATGACTGTTTTTTGGCCCTAATCTCGAATTTTTACCTTTATAGACGTGTCAGCAATCTCGACCTTCTAATCGCCCTTAGGCCAACCCCTCACAAGCTCGTCTCCGCCTGAAATCCAGCATCACCCCATCCTTGTTCAGCCACGGACGTCCATCTTGTTCGTGTGAGCCGTCACCTCTCTTCTTCGGAGACCTGGCCATTCACCGTCATCCCCCGCTCTTGCTGGGAAGAGACAGAGCAGAGATGGGCAAGGAAGCGGTAATCAACCACCAAGCGATGTAACGTCTCTCCCTCGGAGACCGGATGGTACGACATCGTCCACCCACAGCCGGCGGGGAGAGATGGTCGGGAGGGGCGACAATGTGCTAACAGGTTTCGGTCTGACGTGCTTACGAAGCACGTCTTTGGGAATGGTGTAATTCAACTCGGCAGATAGCGCAGTGCCCGCCAATACTCGTAGCACAGGTACTTACAGCCATACTCTTAACAAAAGATACACGACAACTTGGAAGTTTACTTATTAGATGTTGAAGACAACGGGAGAATTACCAAAAAAGTCATAAACCTATTGCAATTGTACCAATTAAGTCATAAACTTTTTTTTTTTGCCAATTTAATCCTAAACCTTTTATAATTGTGACAATTTAGTCCTTCCGGCCAAAATTGGCGGTTGGAGATAGCTGGCCGGTGAACAATTTTTTAATAATTTTTTAAATTTTTTTCGAATTTTTTAAATTTTTTTCAAATTTTTTTTTTTTTTTTTGTTCTTTTTTTTACCTTCTTCTTTCTCCGGCGCCGACCAGCGGCGAGAGCTGGCGAGGCTTGCCCCCGCCGGCCACCGGCGAAGGTTGAGCCTCGCCTAGCGACGGCAAGGCCGCTGTCGCCCAACCAAGGCGAGGTCGAGCCTCACCAGATCCGGTTACGGCCTCCCCGGTGGCCGGCGAGGCCGCCGTTGCCGGATCTAGCGAGGCTCGTCCTCGCCATGGCTGGGCGAGGCTGAGTCTTGCCTTGGCCGGGCGATGACGGCCTCGTCGTCACCGGACGAGGCTTGCCCCCACCGCCACCGGCGAAGGTGAGCCTTGCCCGCGACGGCGAGGCCGCCGTCGCCAAATCGGGCGAGGCCGAGCCTCGCCTTGGCCGGGCAACGGCAGCCTCGCCGTCGCTAGGCAAGGCTCGTCTTCGCCGGGGCCGACCAACCGAGAAAAGAAGAAGAAGGTAAAAATAAAAATTCAAAAAATTCAAAAAAAAAATTCAAAAATTCAAAAAAATTAAAAATATTATTAAAAAATTGTTTGCCAGCTAGTTGTCTCCGGCCGGTGTCCACGTTAGCATCGGCGGGCCAATTTTGGCCGAAAGGACTGAATTGGCACAATTATAAAATGTTTATGACTAAATTAGCAAAAAAAAAAAAGGTTTAGAACTGAATTAGACAATTGCAATAGGTTTAAGACTTTTTTGGTAATTCTCCCTAAAGACAACCAACGACTAAAAATGAAAGCTGAAGAAGAATTCCAACATAAGATAATACCAAAGGCAACGCACGCGCTACGCGAGCAGCGGTGAAATTTTTACTTTTATATGGATATCCGAACATTTCAACCCAACTGACATTGATATATGCTGACAAATTTGCAAGCCAAGGGTCTGTTGCCACCACCACCATTTCCATCCTCCCTCGTAACACCTCCCTCGACATTGAACTAGGCAGCACGGCAGGAGGTGGCATCAGGGCTAAAAGATCTACTCTTCAATTATTTTTCGGAATCTTTCCCACCTGGGAACTCTGACCGTGATCACGCCGTTGCGGTTCACCAAAGTCGTAGCTCCGCTCACCCTCACCTTAGGCAACCTGGGCCATCACAGCATTACTTTGGCCGATCACTTGCAAGGCCCGTCCCTACCTGATCTCCATCCTCACCTCCTGCTTCCCCGATGGCATGTCCGTCTCGTACACGTAGTCCATCGCAGTCTCTTCCTTGGACACCACGTGGTGCTGTGAGGCCGTCCCCACCTCGCTCTGGGATAAGGCACGGTCGACCGGGGAGATGTATCGCCAACTCCAGTCCTCGAGGTTTGCCCGCTCCATGGATTTGTGATTCTCCGAACCAAATGCCGAAACGCTTCCTTCTTTTACAATGAACCAGAACGTCGGCTGAAGAATAAGGCCTCTTCTTTGAATCTCTTCCGGGTTTTGTCCTGTGGGTCTGAGGAAGTAAAGACAGAAACAGAAAGTTGATCAACGGTTGTGAACTAAGGTTTATTGTTCATCTCAACTCAATACACGCATGATTTTTGAGCTGTAACTAGGATGGGGGCAAGCTTAGAGAGGAGAGGACTTCACTTGAACCGCTTATTGTGCAGTGCATGGTGTTAAAATACGTCTTGGATTTGAGCTCATTGTATGAAACTTGATCCGAACAAAAAATGCTGAAAAATATGGAAATTATTTGGCATTGAAGCCACATTAATAATGGATAAAGTCAGCTTCGAATGAGACGGAAGTTTGTTGAAGCACATTCTGCAAAAGAATAGGAGTCTCTGTTCTCAAACTGAAAAGTCCAACATGGACTTTGTGTTGGACTTGGGCTCGGTCAGCGTGCAGAGAAAGAGCAGAGGGGAAATTAAATTCTATTATAAGTTGGCCTTGTTTTTTTTTTTTTTTTTTTGAACAAATATAAGTTGGCCTTGTTGTTCATGCTGCGAGTCTTCTTGCGGCGGAGAGTTGTTTTTGACATGGTGCGCACTTTCTTGAAGCGCCCATGTCGAGTGCTTGAAAGTTTCTTATTCATAAAATTACATCCAAGAAGATTTAATGTTTTTTTTTTAGTAAAGGCAAGAAGATTTAATGTTCAAGCCAATGAAATCTTTTTTTTTCTCTATTCTTTTCTTTATTTTTTTCGTCTTCTTCCTTGGCTTTCGTTGGTCCCCGATAGTGGTCAAGCCAATTAAATCTTGTGAGTTTAAGACTCCATTCGTCTTGCGAAAAATGTGACGTTTTCGAAAATTGTTTTTCAAGAAGTCATTTTCTTGGAAAATAACCATATATTTTGGTGTTCAATTGAAATTTGAAGCTAAATAGAGATTTCCTTCATAGACTCATTTTCAATTTTTTTGTTATTTTATCTTTTTCAATTGATTTTTAAATTTTTAAATTTATTTATTTATTTTCTTTTCTTTTCTTTATTTTTTTCTTCTTCCTTGGCCTTGGCTGATCGCCGACCAGCCAAAGCCAAGTAAGAAGAAAAAAAAAAACAGAAAAAAAGGAAAAATAATTAAAAACTCAATTTTTAAAAAATATAAAAAAAATAAAAAAAATAAAAATAAAAGGAAAATGTGTTTGATGAGAGAAAGCTACATGAAAGAAGATATGGAAAAATGAAAAACATTTTTCCCCATTTTAAAAGACTTTTTTTTCCATTAATGAAAAATATTTTCCTTAAACAATTTATTTTCCATGAAATGAACACTAGAAAATTTGAAAAACATTTTCCTGGAAATTATTTTCCATGAAACAAATAGAGCCTAAAATCTATTTAATTTCTACTAGATTAAAAGTTTATATCATGAGGAATTTCGAGGCAAAACACTTAGTAAGATATTATGTGTAATTCGGGCTTCAAAAATACTGAAAATGTTTGAGTGACTTGAGTATAATTATAATCTCCATTGTATCATTTCATCCATAGTAGATTTCATTAGTGCTCGCTTAGTGGACGTAGATCACTACGATCAAACCACATAAATCTGGTGTTCGATCTACTTTTTTTATTTTGTCTATTTTATTGTTCGATTACTTGCTTTCCACAACACATGGCTCACATGCTGCCAATAGATATTATTGTATCCATACTAGAGATTTGGTGAGAGAGAGAGAGAGAGAGGGAGAAAGGGAGGGTTTTTCCATAGGTATATTCTTACATGAGGAAAATGCTACCTTGTCTATCGAAAAAGAAAACACACCGACTTTCCTTTATCTACCTAGCAGAATACTATGTTAGGATGATTCTCTTGTTTCATTAAAAGAAAAAAAATTGTGCTGGTAAAAATTTGAAACATCTCATCCATGTTAAAAAAACTATTGATTAGATAGGTTACCGATCACCCTTTTGTCCGGTAACTTATTTGTTATGAAATTATTTGAATTTTTTTTTACAATTTACAAGTTATCAAGTTTTCTCACTAACTTTTACTTATCATCCTTACTACTGGCCTAAATTTACTTTCCCATAGAATTTTTCTTTTGATTATTTACCAACTTTTCTCCAATTATAATCACCAACTTCTTTTCTTACTAACTTACTTCTCATTTAAATTCTTACTAACTTTTATTTGGTTTTTTTTTTTTTCTATGGTGAATTTTCTTTTGGGTTAATTTATCAACTCTTGTGATCATTTCCCCACTTTTTGAAAGGTGAGGGAGTTTATTTTTCAGATCCGACTTCCCAAAAATAATGTCCTTTAAAAGACCCATCTATGGTGAATTTTCATGAGGAATCAAGTCATACATCGATCATCCAAATTGTTTACCAAATGTGTTTCCATGTTCATAATTATTTAGAATATTGAACAAAAGCCGACGAAGGAAACATTGAACAATATTTTTTATGACATGAAAACTAATTAGAGATTAACCATTATGATTTTTTTGAGACATGAAATTTAATTAAGGATAAATGTAGCACCGATTTTTTGGTATTATACTGGTGACTAACTTAGATAACAGTTAAGAATCCAAACTTAATTGATAACTCACTTGGAGAAAAGTTTGATAAATCACTTGATTAAAGTTAGTAATTTCATATAAGAATTAAAACAAAATTAAGATGTTGTGCGATGAGCTCGAGTTTAGAAATGAAGGGTTTAAGCTCCTTTTACTATGAAAGTTAAACTAGGGATGAATGGCAACTATATTTTGGCTAAGTTCAAGAGAGATGGATGTGGATTGATGTCATCATGTCACCGGCAAACTTTTTTTTTTTTGGTCATACTCGTTTTTTTTTTTTTTTTGAAAAAAATCTTTTCTCTTTTCTCTTTTGAAGAGTTGCTCCATGGAAGGGGAAAAGTTGACCGTATGGAGTCTTCCCTCAGTCGGCAAGCACGCAAATCCTTTTCTCCTTTTTTTCCCATCTTTTTCCTAATTGGACGGTTCATATTGATTTTCCCTGTGATTGCATATTGGAAATAGTCAAAACTTTTAAAGGTGTTGGTGATAATGACACCAATGAACTCTCCGTTGGATGGTAATTGGCAAACCTCATTTTATTTGTATTAGGGAAAAAACCACCAAAAATCTCAAACTTTGACCAAAGTAACAAATTTATCCCAAACTTTTTTTTGTGATATAAAAAACCTTGAAATTTGCTAACCATGACACAATTATTCCAAACTTTTTTTTGTGACACAAAAAACCCTGAACTTTCACTCTTGTGACACATTAACCCTAAATTATAGGGCATTTTAGTCTTTTTACTTTTTTTAATTTTTTTTTCTTCTTCTTCTTTCTTCCCTCCACCCGCCATGGCGAAGCCGGCAAAGGGACGCCAGCGTTTGGCGAGGGCGAGGGCACCCTCTCCAGATCGAGGAGGCCCTCGCACCCTCTCCGCCCTCGCCGGATCGGCAAGGGAGGCCCCCGCCGACGATCGCCCCTTCGCCCGAGGCCCGGCGGGCGGCCCTAGCTAGCCCAAGCGAGGGCAACCTCGCTCGACGCCAGCGAGGGCAGCCCTTGTCGGACACCGGCTTCCCTCCGCCATGGTTGGCGGAGGGAAGAGAGAAGAAAAAAAAAAAAAAAAAAAAACATAAAGAATAAGACAAAAATGTCTTTAATGGGATAAACGTGTCACGGTTTGCAAAGTTTTGGGTTTTTCATATCACAAAAAAAAAAAAGGTTTTGAGATAAATTTATCACTTTGGACAAAGTTTGGAGTTTTTTGTGGTCTTTTCCCTTTGTATTATTATAGAAATCTTATCTAATTACTCATGACGTGTGAAAGAACCATACCATGATTAGACAGCACCTTTGGACATTATCCCCTCTTTAATTGTTTTTCCTTTTTCTGTCATTTTCCTTTTGAATTTGTTTACCTTTGAATTTCTAGAGCTTTTGCCATCAAGATTTCTTATTCATCGGCTTTTCCTATGGGACAATGCTTTTGATTATTTTTCTTCTATCACCTAACCATTTGTCTCACGGCAAAAATTTCAAGTGCGAAGAATTTAAACCTAAAAAGAACTACGTGGTCTAGACATCCAATTTTCCATGGTCACAACTTCAATTGCAACCTTTGGACATTATCCCCTCTTTAACATGTTTCAATGCCCTTCCTCTTGTATTTCGACTCGGTATTTTGAAAAGGAAAAAAAAAAAAAAACATAATCGGGCTAGGTCCACTCAAGCCCATATGGTGCAGATTTTTCACCAGCTTTTCTAGACCCTCGGTCCAAAGTGTTCCCTTTCAAGTCTTCATATTCTTTCCTAGTGTTATTTTGGGATCAACAAGTACTCTTGAAATGTAATGGCAATTCATCGCCCCTCCTCCCCCCCTCCCCCCTCAAAAGAAAAAAAAAAAAAACCAATGACCATTCCATATGGCATATAAAATAGTGTTAAGGCCTTGAGATAATTGAGTAGGTGTTTAGCATACGATGCTAACAATGGTTAGTGAAGTTAGGGACTCGGTGCATATGATCTGTTGAATCACTTGAGACTTACTAATGATTTTATGCTTGTCATTCTTTTTATTTCATGTGCTTTGTGTTGGTAGTTTGTTTGTAAAATAAACTAAGAGGTGTCTTGTCCCATGTCGAAAAAATGTGAGTGCACACGTAGAAGAGATTTAACACTGATCAACTATCATTATTTCTTATTTATTGAAAAATTAGGATTTATTTTTATAAAAAATTAACTATAAGTCGTGTTGAAACTTTGTGACTATTCACGAAGAAGTACGGTTATTTTTTTGTTTATTATTTATTTAATTTAGAATTTTTATTGTTTCATCCAACGGTTACTCAAACTTTGTACCTGTTCAAGCATAATTTCTTAATCCTTAGAAGGTTGTGTCCGCTTGGATATAACTTCTTGTTTTTGCTATAAATTACTGAATGTGTATGTTCGATCATAATCTTCTTCTTCCATTTTTTGTTTTCTTTCGAAAGAATATACAACCATTATTTCTAATCATTTCCTTTGAGAGACTCTTGATAAATATTAGAATTATTATATAGTATTTTCATTTGAGAAATACTAGAAATACTAGAATATAAATTTTCAAGGACCATTAACAACATTGTAAGATAAATAAATCCTTAAAGAAATTAATATCACACTTCAAAATCCAACTAGATTATTATATCCAGCTCAATGATCCGACTTCATTGTTCTAACCAATTTGAATCCATATTTTTCTTTACACTTTGGAAAGCACAGAAGGGTTGTTCAATCGCTTCACACTTGCAACATATTGATATGAGAACTTGCTCAATTTTCCTAAGATTTCCTCCTACTTTAGATGTGAATTGAGATGGTCATGTGTGAACTACCACGCTCCTAGGCGTTTTTGATTTGTGGAATTCTATGTAGCGGTTGATAGTCAAGGCAGAAGAGGTCATAAATAAATCTAAGGAATAAGTATATTGGAAGTTCTAAAATTTGTCACAAAATTATAATGGAGTCCAGGCGGGTTGATAAAGACTAGCTCGGACACCTTGTGGCTGCAACCATGGGACTAGAAAAGTCAAATGTACATGTATGAAAAATGCAAAGAAAATCTCATCTGAAACATGTGAGGTCAAATTTGATCATCTAAAGTCAAATTAAAGGTCTTTGCATAATTATGAACATGATACATAAGAGAACCTTCCAATGATGGACCTTATCTACCAAACCTAATCACGACCATGCAAATATAAGATTCATGATACTTAGAGATGAATGATTTCCGATTTCGTACAGATTTTATATGGAACTTATTAGTTGAAATAGATTTCTTATTCTTTAGAACCTGGAACCTACATTGCATACTCTAAAACCTATCCCGTCACAGATTTCAAGATGAATTCCAGATTCTGCCTATATTATTAAATAAACAACTTTTGTGAACCATCACTTTTAATTACCATAATGTATAGTTACAATTCACTGATTATAACTTATATTTAGATACATGAAAAATATGAAACATTAACAAAATAAAAATTGCAGTCATAAAATGAAAGCTTAAACTAGTGATATCATATTATACAACCATCATTGAACACCTTGGAATACTCCATAATCAAATTAAGGTATAAACCAAGAAAAATTTAAAAACTTATTCTAGGTTCTAAGTTTCCTATTTATCCAAACAGGTTCCACTAATTTAGTTTTAATTTTTTTTTTTGTGATAATAACTTGTAATGAGTCACAAATTTTTAAAGGAATACACTTCAAAACAATTTATAATAATTTTTATTTAATTTTTTATAATTATTATTATTATTCTCATAATAGATTAAAAATTAACATCTAATTATTTTTAAAAAAAAAAAAAAACTATCGACATGGACGTCAACATCCGTCGACCTCGTCGCTTCGGTCGTTGCAGATCTCTCTCTTTCGTCTGGACCACCCTCAATCCAAAATATTCTCGGACTCGAAAGGTCTCGGAACCCCATCATTCTCGCCGCGTCAAGCACTGCATTCCACCGACCAAAAAAAAACACTGCATTCCACCCATTCACACAGAGAGAGACATGTTATCGCGGCGGCATTTTTCAAAAACCCTGCTGTAGCATGAAGAAAGCAAGGGGCGATGTGAAAAACGAGACCCAAAAAGTCAAGCATCAGTCTGTAGCTTCGACTCCGCGTGGTGTAGCTGGGTTGAAGCTTTTTATGAGATCATCAGGTTGAATCGGAGCTCCCATCGCGCTCTTGCTCAAATCTTTCCCTTTTCTTCTTCTTCTTCTTCTTCTTCTCTCTTTGAAGAGAACAGAGAGAAAAGGAAAATTTGATAACCGACCATATCTCAAGCAGAGCCCATGAAGTCGAACGGAGCGAGCCCATCAATCGCCCTTCCTCTGCTCGCGCTCTCCTCGTTCTTCTTCTCTCTGGCCGTCTCCGATCCTCGAATCACCGAAGCGGGCCGCATCTGCGAGAAACTTTACTGGGATTGTCGCTGGAAACGTTGTCTCCAACGGCATCGCCGCCATGAGCGAGGTCTCTGACAGCATCGCCGCCCAGGGCTGGGGCAAGTACTCCCTCGCCTCGCCGCCGCCAGCAGTGTACGGCCTCACCCAGTGCCATGGGGACTTGACTGAGACCGAGTGCCTCCTCTGCTTTACCGAGAGCTGGACCCGGATCGCCCGCTGCCTCCCCAACTTTGGTCGGCTCTACCTTGACGGCTGCTTCCTCCGTTACGACAGTTACGACTTCTACAACGAGACCGTCGATCCAACGCGCGACATGCTCAAGTGTAGCTCCAATTTGACAGCCCCGGCAGAGAGAGTGGCCGAGCTCTCGGATAGGGTGGACCGGGTCCTGAGGAATGTCTCGGCCGATGCAGTGCGGAACAAGGGCTTCGCGGTGGCTGGGGAGGACGGAGTTGGAGGAGTCGCCGGGGTATATGCTTTGGCACAGTGTTGGAGCACGCTTGATGCCGGCAGTTGCAGATTCTGTTTGGAGAATGCAACTTCGATGGCGAGAAGCTGCGCACCTGGAGAAGAAGCGCGGGCCATGAACGCGGGATGCTTCCTCCGTTACTCGACCACCAAGTTCTACGACGTCCCTGATAGCGGAGGTAACAACTAGTGTCCTGATCTCTGGTTTACCGACTTAAAAGATGGCTTCCTCGCCATTAAAGAAAAACCGACGCTCTTCTATGTCTGCTGTCAGATTTCGATTTTTCCAATTGTGGTTTCCTCATGTCGGTCGATTAAGGCACTTCTTTTAATGATATTTTTAAAAAAATTTCTCTTTTCATTTTTTAAATATCAAATTATTTTATTTTTTTTATTTTATTTTTTTCTTTTTCTTTTTCGCCAATTAGCCAATCGACAATCGGTGTCACCGATGACAAATGCGAGATTGAGCTCGATTAGAGATCGGCAAGGCTCAAGCCTTATCAAAGGTCAACAAGACCTCGGCATTGCTAGAACAACGAGCTCATCCCTTGCCTATGGTCAATTCGCTGGCTATCGCTAAGGCCGTGATCAACCAAGGTAGAAGCAAAATATAAAAAGAAAGAAAAAAATTAATTTTTTAAAGTAATTTAAATTTTGATTTTTTTAGAAAGAAAAATAATTGAAGTTCTTTTTTTTTTAAATATTCTTATAAAAACGAAGTTTCATTAATTCAAGACCTGAGCCTAAGTGATGGGACTAAAGCTTGGGTTTCAAGGCCCAAGCCTGTCCTTTATGGATGCTGGCTCAAGTGTTGAGGCATAGAGCACAAGCACTAGGGGTTCGAACTCAGCCTCAATGGACCCGATATAGGCACCATCGAGAGCCAGCCTTGACCCAAGTCTGGTCTCAATGGACGTGCCCAAGAGACTTGGTCCCAACCTCTATGGATCCGGGGCCAACCTTGATGGATCTAACCCTTAGCGTTAGAGACTCAGGAACTAGCGTTGGGATTCTTGTGTTTAAACGAAGAGTTTTAGATCCAAGTGCCAATACCTAATAATATTTTGAAAAATGTTTTCCAACTTTTTCAAAGATGAAATCATAGTTTTACATTGACTAGAAAAATATTTTTCATTGACTCATTTTCCTAAACGAATCGAATGCCAGGGAAAATCTTTTTTAGAAAAATATTATCCACGAAACGAACATAACCTAAGAGTGCATTTGTTTGACGAAAAGTGTTTTCTCAAAATTAATTTCTGAACTTTCATCCGTTTAGTTCGCCAAAAATGATTGATCAATCGAAAACACTTTCCGATCAAGGAAAATATACACGCATAAAATTAGAAAAGTGAATTCCTCAATCTAAGAAGGTGAATACACTTTCAAAAATTGCTCATGGGGAATTTTTAAATATTTTATTTTAAAAATCGATTTTTTTTTTTTTTATTTTTTTTCCTTATCTTTTTTCTTTTCCTTTTTCCTCCTTCGCCGATCGCCAGTGCAAGCCCACCTCAGGCAAGCTCAAGCCTTGCTAGCCTCATTGCAACAAAAACCCTAGGATTTAGCTAGCACAAACTTGCTCGAGGCTGGTCAGGTCGGCCCTTGTTGGGCCTTGATGACGATGCTAGTGGCCTGTCAAGGCCTAATGCCTAGTGGAGGAGGAAGAAGGAAAGAGAAAGAAAATCAAATAAAAATTATTTAAAAATGACTTCTTCTTTTTTTTTTTTTTTTGCATGAGATTGAAATCATTTTCCAAACGAGAAAAACACTAGAAAACATTTTTAGTCATATATCACCAAATAAAGGAAAATTAATCATTTTCTTAAAAATGATTTTCCAAAAAACATTTTCCTTTTTCTTGAAATTTTCCCCCAAATGAACACACCCTAAATTTAATTTGATTGATCTTATGATTCATGCTTGCCAAATTTTTGGAATTATTAATGAACTCGCTCATCTCAACCTGATGTTGTCTTTATCATTTCGCAGGTTCATCTAGGGTCCGCATCACCATAGCAATAACCTCATCGGCTACTGCAGCGACTTCGCTTGTTCTCATTGGTGCATACATTGGATACAAAAAGTACTCCAAGAAGAAACAAAGTAAGCAATTTGGTTCAAATGCGTAAAATGATCTCTTAGTAATTCTTGATCACAAGCTTGATGACACGAATTTCACATTCATCCTTATTCAGTGCAAAATAACCTCATGCAATTACGAGCGAGCAAGAGCAAGTTTAGCTTATATTTCAAGTACAAGACACTGGAGAAGGCCACCAACTTCTTTGATGACTCGAGGAAGCTGGGCCAAGGGGGCGGTGGTTCCGTGTACAAGGGGATTTTACCCGACGGGAAGGTCGTCGCGGTTAAGCGGTTGGTGTTCAACACATGCCAATGGGCGGATGACTTCTTCAATGAGGTGAACCTAATCAGTGGGATCCGACACAAGAACCTCATGAGGATTTTGGGATGCAGCATCGAAGGCCCGGAGAGCCTCCTCGTCTACGAATATCTTCCTAAAAGAAGTCTTGATCTAGTTCTTTTTGGTAAGTAGTTGGTTGTTGCATAACTGCATAACACACTTACACAACCATCATTTGATGCCAAGAAGAGATGCACCCTTCACGACGAGCATCGGTTCAGTTTGCATTCTTAGTAACTGGCTTCTTGTATTGCAAGCAATGCTTTTATCTTATGATTTTCAAGTCAAAGGTTTCAAATATCTACTCCATTAGTGTCTTGCCTTATTCAGTTATGTCTATCCCACTCCGCTCTGCTTGTCTTTCTACATAAGCGAATAGAATCTATTGTTGCAGTCAACGATGTGACCCCCGTCCTAACTTGGGAGGAGAGGCTGCACATCATCATAGGAACAGCTGAGGGCCTCGCATATCTTCATGGAGGTTGTGGAGTGAAAATCATCCATCGGGACATAAAAACCAGCAACATCCTCCTTGACGAAAATCTCACGGCGAAAATCTCAGATTTCGGGCTTGCCCGATGCATTGCTCTAGATAAGTCTCATCTTAGCACAGGAATCGCTGGCACACTGTAAGAATGCCTTTTCATTACCAGCCTGCTCAAAACCATAGTCGGCACTTTCTATGTCCTTAATTTGACAAGTTTGGCCCCTCAAAGGGGCTTCGCGTATCATCCTTTCCTTGCACTTCATATCTTCTTTGAGCTAAGTATGGTTTATATCTAAAAGACGATTGACTATGCAGTGGTTACATGGCGCCTGAATATTTAATGAGGGGACATCTAACGGAGAAAGCCGATGTTTATGCTTTTGGGGTGCTGGTTCTTGAAATCTTGAGTGGTAGGAAGAATAATGTGTACACACGGGGGTCAAGCTCGGTACTACAGTTGGTAAGGTTGCTTGTCCCTACAACCATGAGAACTTAGACTGACATTTACTTTCCTAGCCACATTGATTTTCCCAACAAACTCTATCGTTGGTTTCTACGTTAGTGCTAGTAGATTTATCTTCACATATAAGAGAGCCATGAAAATTCATGATTGCTTTGCAGGTATGGAAGCATTACAAGTCAAATAATTTAGCCGCGTGCATTGATTCAGCCTTACAAGGTAAATTCCCCATGCTGGAGGTGTCGAAAGTGCTCCAAATCAGCCTTTTGTGCACTCAAGCCTACATGGAATTGCGACCGCCCATGTCTGGAGTCGTCGAGATGCTCCATGACAAAAACTGTGTACTCCCCCAACCGAGCCAACCCCCGTTCGTCAATGCTAGCTTGATGTTTGACACATCCAGCAGCGGAAGCTCTACATGAACACATGGCTGTTCAGCCAGCTCACGGCATCCGAGGTCTCTTCCAGCTTGACAGGAAGCCCTCAGCTTTGCTCGTTGACCCTTTAGGATTGGGACCTTTCTTCTTCTTCTTCTTCTTCTTCTTCTTCTTCTTCTTCCAACAAATACGAACACTTTGCAATCGACTAGCAGTGCAGATTTTAGTGACATCATGGCATGAATCGAATTATCCTTACTTGGTTAGCAGCATGTTCAGATGATGATGAGTCCAATCTTAAATCGATAAATCACGAATATCCCATGAATATATGAATCTAAGTGAGATGCGATTACTCTGTTTTTTCATAGTTTTACATCTTGATTGGACAATCATACCATGTTGGGATGTTTCGATTCCAGAGTTAGTCATAGGTTATGTAATAAAAGGAAAGAAAAAGTAAAAAAGAAACGAACGTTGTTCTGTTTTTTTGGTAGTTTTATGTCATTTTTTCTTCTCTTTTTTGGTTGAAATAATTTTATGTTGCTTCAAAATCCGCGACTGTCTCGCTTACCCTTTGCTGCCCATCGCTTCGGCGCATCGTCGCATGTCCTCTTTTCCATTGATTTCACGGAAAAAAAAATGATGACAAGAAAGAGAAATTCTGCATTCCCAATGGTGATGATTGAGAGGGACAGACTCTGAAGAAAGCTCTTCCTCCGACGATGAAGGTGACGATGTCCCTGAACCAGAAGTCTCGAAAGAAGAAGAAGAACTTGCAGAGAGAAGAGACTTTGATGGACGCTAAGAAGAAAAGCAAAGCAACCATCACCATTAGTCTTCAACAAATGCAAAAACATCTCGTACTTTGGGCACGTGCGATGTTAATTCATAATTGTATATCGCAAATGCAACTGAGCCTAAAATCCAACTTTTTTAGAGTTGAATCCCTTCATGAACATCATCACTCCCAGTATAGATCACGTGAGGGTAGAGAAAGGGAGGAACCTGGTACTCGCAAATGTTCAGGCGGCGGAGCTGGTGATGCTGGGACTTGCCAGCCACCATGAGGGTGTTGGAATCCAACTTCTTCAGCAATGCTCTCATGATTTTGAGATTGCTTCCGTCCATCGGCAGAGCTGTAAAATATAATGAGATTATCTCTACGATATTCTGGATATTCTGGAAATCTTTAATATTCTAAATATCCTTCTTATATCCCGGTATCTATAATATTCTTGATATATTTAATATTCTGCATATCTTTATGATTGATTATAATTAATTATATATTGTATAATATTTTATTACTGTAAATAGTCTCCCTGTAGAACTTATAAATAGGCTCTTATATTTCTCGTTACAAATCATAAAAATATACAGAAATTTTTTATTCCTCTATTCTTAACTTGGTATCAAAGCCTATTTCTTGAGGATTTTTATCTTTTGCAATGCCAGCTGAATAGGTCACGTTTGCTCCACGAAGGTGTCGCGTCGCTCTCGTTTCTCCGCAACTTCCGCTGCTTGTTTTGTCACCAACCCAGCCGCCACATGCTATCGACTTGGAACCATCACAGCCATATATTGCAAGTCTATTTTGGACTTATTCAGCTGGTTATATTGACAATACAACACCACAAACAGATTCTACGTCGCTCAAAGAATCCAACCAGCCAAATCACACCGCCAACCGATGCCGCACATGCCCACACGCGCCACTCCAAGCCTCTGCACGCCCACATGCGTCTCACGTGACTTAAGTCGGCCGTGTATTGCTAACATGATCATTGCGTCATCCTTATGTCACCTACCGCCTCATCCGCCATGCCAACGCCACGACATCGCCACATCATCTGACTAGAATATTCTAATTTCTATAATTAATTAATACTACTTATTTATTCATTTATTCATCAAATTTGATTGATTGATACGAGTTGATTTTCTATTACAATAAATCGACGAAACAATAGCTAATCTTATAGCTGCTTCAGCGGCTATAGTGTCATGTCATTGCCACATCACTGCCACATCATCATTTGACCATTGGCCATTGACTAGAGTTGATAAGAGTTGACTTGAAGTTGACCGATCGGTTCTCGAGGTATTCTGACGTGCTGATTTCATGATGAAAGGCCCTAGTCTCGCAAAGAAGATGAAGAATCCCTCATCTCCTCTTCTTGGGCGTCTCTTGATTTATGAGCAGAGAGGACTGAGAGAAAAAGAAGGGTCGACACAGAGCGAGCGAGAGAGCATAAACATTCGGAGCACCTTCCGTCCCAACTGAGTGTTAGATGAGGGTCATGTTTTGTCCGATGGCCCGGGAACTGCTCTTTTTTCATGGCATGGAGACAAGCTCGATCAACGGCCTCATCCTTCTCTTGTCTCTTTCTCCTTCTCTTCTTTATTCCGCGCGCTTTTTTCCGTTCTCCTCTCGCGATGTGGGATGGCCTGCTGGCTGGAAACGCGAATATCATGAGTTGAATGGGGGTTCCGCATCAAAAGGCACGCCCCACCCTGGGGCTCCTCCTGGGGACCTGACTCGACTCGGCCCAAGAATTAGCTATCATCTTTTGAGGTGTGGCGATATTAGATCTGGATCTGGCCTAGCCCGCCCATTTGGTCAGGCCTACTGGGGTTGTCGAACCTGTCTTTTTTCTAGAGGTAATCT
The DNA here is from genome assembly GCA_017140615.1 of Eucalyptus cladocalyx. Lineage (NCBI taxonomy): Eukaryota > Viridiplantae > Streptophyta > Magnoliopsida > Myrtales > Myrtaceae > Eucalyptus > Eucalyptus cladocalyx. Next base: position 4,799,127 of record CM029517.1, on the reverse strand, counting down.
GTTTCTGATTGAGTCAAAAAGGCGGCTCTCGATCCCAACGGATTGGAGGTGGAAGCTAAATTGGTTCGTTCTTCTCAAGATTGATCAAAAGAACCGACCACTTTTTTCTTTTCTGGGGAAAGAACTTGAAAAGTTATAAAATGCAAAATAAGAAGAAATAATCTCAATCTCGGCAATAATTCTTCCACATTATAGAACCACAGATCTTTAAGGAGGTCTAGTTCAGTGTCTCATGAGACTTTATTACCGGACACCGTTGAATCGTTTCCTAGTGTCTCAGATCTCAGAATTTCTGAGTCATTCCACATGCATTAAGGATTTTCAGCCACCTCGATATTACTTAACGTGGTATTATGTAACGTGACACCTCTCATTAGGAGAGCGTATCAACTAATATGGGAGCAACTCTTCCAACATGGTAGTTTAAAGCACACGCTTTAAATTCGTGCGAGCAGTCGAAAGCAATTATTTCATTTACATGCATAGTGGATGTCACACCTCAGTTCATCCACTTCCATCACACAAGTCTCTCTCTTTGGATCTAAGGTAAGAACTACAAGCGCCACATTTTACACCTTGCTGGAATTCCAGCAAGGTGTTAGTGAATAACCATTAAAGACACTCCTTGCTGTTGTGAAGGTTACACAAGAATAACTCATCTAATTACGTGGGAGTTACAAGTAATAATTCTTCCACCATCACATGATCGAACCGTGGAGTAATGGAGAATTATAGAGGAAGACTAATTCTCATTTCTGAAACAGATTTCTATTTCAGAAATTGTTTTGGAGGAGAAATCAAAAGTTAAAAATTTTAACTTCTCTATCTCTGAAATAAAAATAGAAATTGTTTCTTTCTTTTATCCATCCTTCTTCCTTCAACAGAGACGTCGACTCCTTCTCTCCTCACTACCTTGCTTTCCCATTCCTTCTCCTCACCTCAATCAAAAATCCTAGCGACTCCAAAGCTGTTCATCCTTGCCGTCGACTCCGACACCGTCGCCGCTCATCTCGCCGTCGCCGTCATCAGACTGGCCAATTTGCTCCGGTCATCCCGTCAGACCCGCCTCCTCCGTCCGCGTACCCATTCGCCGTCGCCCATCTCCAGTCGCCACACCCATCTCCAGTTGCCGTCACCCAACTCTAGTCGACGTCGCCGTCACCGTCGCCCATCTCCATTGCCCATCTTCATCCGCGTCCCCTTCCGCTCTCGATTCCGCAACTTCAGTCATCGTCGCCCATCTCCGTCATTATTCAATCCGTTCGCGTCAGCGTTCGTTCGTGGCCTTCTCTAGAACTTCCCCCCACGATTCCTCACGAGGTTCGATCAATCCTTCCCTTCTCACCTCTCTTTTCATGTTTTGGCTTTTGTCCGCATCCACTCTTTTCCCTATTAGGAGGAAGAAAGCTTCCATTAGACAAAGATTAGGGAAATTCTATTGGTTGCATTGAATTTGTTTACATTGTCAATTGTAATAAAAGAATCAGAGAAATTTGGACTTTCTTTGTCTTTGACATTGTTGCTCGCTGGAAAATTGTGAATATCGAATTGTTCCGTATCATTGCGGCGATTGAACATCTTCTCTCCTTTGTATTTGTAGTCTAGTTTGAATCTATCTCTAGAATGTAGCTTCTGATTCTTGTTTTCATAATTTTGTTCACCTTAAGAAACTGTGAATGCATAAATGAACCACACTAAGTATGCATTAACTTTAAATAATGTGACATCGATTACCAGACTCAAACTCAACAATTTGCTGAATTCCTTGTGCTTTTTAGTTGATCTCAAATTATGAGAGAGAGAGTTCACATTTTCTGAGAAGTGAGATTGTCTCATTGGTGAACATGATAAGTAGCTTAAAATCATCTCATTGAGAGAGGGAGGGAGGGAGGGAGGGGATTGTCTCATCAGTGGACGTGATAGGTAGCTTTAATATCTTATTTAGCTTGAATTATCTTATGGTTAAAACCCACAAGGTAGGTCACAACTAGTTCCAGTAACATTAGTAGTTCATTGGCAGGCGGTTTTATTTTGTCTGATAGTCGAATGTATCAAGTCTTGGAGCTACGTTCTTAACAACTTGGTGGCCCTATCCATTTATAGTTCAATGGAGGCTTAGACTGAGGAGATAAATACCTTTTCGTTGCTGTCTTTCTTCCTGGCTTTGCATGCACGATGCCCCAACCTTTTGTAGCTGATGTTAGTCTTCATTTGCATGCCACCAGTATTTCTAATCTGCTCAGCAAGAACACTATCCAAGAACCTACCTTTGAGAGGATAATTGTTCTTTACAGGTATATATAATGTTTCTGGACTCAGGTGTTATTGTAGACAAAATGTGCATGTTTTGTCTCTAAAGATTGAGTAGATTATGTACTCATCACAGCATGCTGTGAAATAATATTTTCTTGTATATTGAAGGAGAGACTATCCTTTGCTAGACTGAGGCATTTGGAAGTTTCCTGGTTGTCTACAAACATAAAACAAGAATGTGAATTTACAGGCAAGCAAGCGACGAAGCAGATATGGATAGGGGAATATATCTGAAGCATTTCAAGAACATTCCAATGGCAGATATGGAGATTGTACTTGTGAGTTGGTACTTTTTCCCTCTCTCATGCATGCGAGCTAGAACTTCTATTTTGATCAAGGTGTGTCTTCTTATCACTCCAACATCATTCTGTAAGCTGTGTCTAAAGATTTTCCAATGTGAGACGAGGGAATCTTAATACTTAAAGCCTGAACACTTATTTTGTGTTGTAGGATATTATCTGCACTGCGAAGAACTTATACAAAAAAGAGTTCAATGTGAATTGCAACTTCGATGTGGATGATGCTGTTAAGAAATTAGAAAAATTAGGCCTCATAGTTCAGGTAATATCTCTCCCCTAAATATTCTGGTTTTTAATATAGTTACTGTAATTACATCTGGGCTAATCCTTCTGCTCTTATTTTCCTCATCCTTAGTGGTGCACATCTTTTTCCCTCATGCCTCATTTTCCTAGGAAACAACCCCAATCAGCCGTTGATTATCCAGCAGATTTAATTGAGCTTAAAGATGCAATATTTCTACCTGATTGGCTGGAAAGAATCATCTTAGCCTGTGGATTTCTGTGTCTTATTCTTAATAAGGGGCACCAATCTATATAGTTCAATGCATAAGCATCTCCCACATAATATTGGATCGGTTGGAATTCTTTTGATGTTTGGAAGAGGCAAACCCTTTCCATGCTATTTATGCTCTCTGCTTCCTACTGTGTATGATAAGAGAATAACCGACTCAAGATGCAGATGGAAATTATTCCTGCATAGAGTTGAAACATGCTAACAAGATCATCAGCACCACTGCAGAGGAGGTTGTTATGAAGGCCAGGGAGGGTGCTGGCATCCTTGACATGTTCCCGGAATGTAAAAATATTGCCCTTTTTTTGTTAATTTTTGTTTCTTTTTGGCCAGTTATATACATTTTTTATTAATAGCGGCAAACCTAGGAAGTTTGTTGGCACCTTCGCTTGTATCATGTGCTTAGCAAAGCACCACTGGAAACTGATGGTAGGTAACGAATGTGGTTTCATGATTCATTTAATCCTATTCCACTTAAAGTCTTAAAAAGTCTTTGCAGTTTACGAGAAAGATGTCCAACTTCAGTTGCGCCCAAGTTCTGTGAAACTGTAGCTGAACATTCTGCTGCTGAATAGTTCCAACATAGTTTACCGAAACGCTTATGTTGCAATTATATCTGAAAATCCGATACTATTCTGTCTCGAACCACCATGGCCATGAGCTGATGAAAAAGAAAAAGCATAGTAACAATAGTTCCACGATTGCAATTATATCTGAAAATGATGTTCGCGAGTCGCGCAAAAAAGTGTAGTGACTTGAACCCGAATCTTGAATGAGGAGAATAAATACATTCACCATTTGCATATTAACATTTGAAAATACCAAATCTTTTATAGTTTGCATATTAGCATTTTTTATACTAATTACTAGCTTTTATTTACATAAATTGCTAATGTTTTGAAGTTCCTAACTACTCTATCGAATTACCAATCTAAATTAAAGTGATTTACCAACTTTTATCAAATTAAATTACCATCACAAGCACCGAGAAGAGTGAGGTAAAAGGATGGGGACAACATGATTCATAGAAATAGAAATTTTATTCTTTATCAAACGAATGGGGAATGCATGATTCATAGAAATAGAAATTTTATTCGTTATCAAACGATTTACATTCTGATTTCAGTTTCATAAATAGAAATTTTGAGTTATTATCAAACGGGTTTTAACTTTCTTCGAAAACTTATCCGGGGGAATAGAAATTGAGAAATCAATTTCTCGTCGAAATCAATTTCATTTCAAAAATTTTGTCATGTGCGCGACTAAAGTCTGCTTTCACCTTCTATGAAGAGGTAGGGCTTCTCATAAGCAAATAACATAGGACATATAAAACACTGAAAAATAGTCCCATCATTCTAGAGGAACCCAACTCTTGCTCAAGTAGTATGAGTTTGCCAATGAATTTTTTAAGAGTTCGAAGAAATATTGACACCCAAACCCCTAGAATACCAAAAGTTGGCACAAATGAACACTTAAGTTCTAAAAGTTACGAAAGTGACACTTAGGTGCCAAAATCGGAGCAAAATGGATTACTTAGGGGGTGCATGACAACCAGTAATTTCTATTCCATAAACAATTTTTTTATTCCAAACTTATTTCTGGAATAAAAATTCGTTTGATAAACTTATTCCATTTTTCTATTTCTGGAATAGATTTTTATTCCGAAAAATAGGTTTGGAATAGAAATTAGAAGTAGAAATTTTCTAGTTCTTTATTTTTGGAACATAAATAAAAAATAAAAAAATTTCTCATCGTTCGTCAACCGATCCTTCATCTCGTTGCTGCCAACCACCGTCCATCGGCCGCCCGCCACCCGCCACCACCCGCCGCGCCCTCTTTGCCCGTAGCCGCCGTCGTCCATCCCCACCATCCGCCGGTCCGCCGTCATCCGAAATGAAGAAATTTTGTGTCGTTATCAAATGAATTTCTATTTTTAAAGTAGAAATTTTGTGTCATTATCAAATTGTTATTTTTGCTTAGAAACTCTTCTAGAAATAGAAATAGAAAAATCTATTTCTATTCCAGAACTATTTCTAAAGAATAATTGTCACGTGCGCCCTTAAGTGCTAATCCGACCAAAATCTGGCCAAAACACCGACATGTCAATTTTCCGGTGAAGTAAGTGTAAAACAATGACGTCATTTTGGTGTTGACATGGTAAAAAATTAATATATAAAAATTATTTAAAAAATTAAAATTAAAATTATTTAAAATATTTAAAAATACAAATACAAATATTTAAATAAATAAATAAAAGCCCTCAACCGCTGCCATCTCCCCACCGCCGCCGAGAAGGGCCGGCGAAGGAGGGGGAGGATCGGCCGAGTCACCGGGCCTTGACCAAGGGCCGACATCATTTTATTATTTTTGTTTTGTTTTCTTTTTCTTTTTCCGCCAATTGCTAGTTGCACTAACAATCAGTGATTAACCTCAAGCAAGGTCGAGCTCGAGGCTCGAGCCTTGTCAAAGGTCGACAAGACCTCGGCATTGCTAGAATAGCAAGCTCCTCCCTTGCCTATGGTCAATTCCTAGCCATCTCCGTGGCTGTAACTGAGATAGAAGTAAAAAAAAAAAGAAAAAAAAAAAAAAGGAAAAAAAATTAATAATTTATTTTTTAAAATAATTTAAAATTTTATTTTTTTAAAAACAAAAAAATGAAATTTCAATTTTAAAAAATATATTCTCATAGGATCGAAGTTTCCTTGATTTAAACACGTGATGATTTTGAGTTCTTTTTTGCCCGTGACACTGGCGATTTAGCGTCGCAATGCCGACGTTTCTTGCTCATCTTATAAAGACCGAAATGCCGGCATTGCTTGAAAAGCCAAAGCCTTGTAATGAATGAAATGCCGGAATCGCTTGTCGTGATTCCTCTTGGGGCAGAGCAAACAATGCCGTTTTTGGAGGAAAAAGTGGCTGGGACAAGAACAAACAATGCCGTTTTTGGAGGAAAAAGTGGCGGAAAAAGCAGGGACAGGACCTCGCGAGCGGCCGGCCGGCCGGCCAAGGGGATGATCAAATGGTCCGTGCGAAGTGGCCGCCACTTTTGGGCCCAAGGGGACGATCAAATGGTCGAGAGTGCAATGGCAAATTCGGAGTGCATAACAATTACGAAATCTCGCTTTATATATAACATGTTGGGCATACGCTTCGTACATAAATGATCATGGGTGTGGTATGTATAAAGAGAAAGGAATATAATTTTTAAAGAGTCAAGTAATTATTTAACCGAAGGATACGCACGGCGGGTTATTAAAGATGTGTAAATTGAGCAGTTACTCAATAAAAAGAACTGGTAGTAGGTAGGTTTAAATTTTGATATAAGGGCGAGTTTGGAATATAAAACATGAGACAAATGAGTGTTTCCCTTAAACATTAATACAGATAGATGATTTAAACAAAATATCGACTAAAAATACTCTCATAAAGAGAGCATTTATATTATCTTTACTGTATATCATATTTACCTAGGGATAATTAACCAGAATGTTATAAAATTTTCAATTTAACCAATTTAATCATAAACATTTTAACAATTTGAAAATGTAGTTATTCCAACTAATTTTGATTTGGAATCCTTGAGGTGGACGCTAAGGGCCTGCATGATAAGTTTCTGTTTCTCCCAATTTCTGTTCTTTTGTTCTCCGAAACAAAAGAAGAATAGAAATCCATTTGGTAAAACTTTTGTTCCCGAGAAATCTATTTTTTTGTTCTCGGGAAAATATTTGGAAACGAAAAACAAAAACAAAAAAAAAAAAAAAAAAAGTAGCTTCTTATTCCCGCGAACAATTTCTAGAAATAAGCCAATTTTGTCTTCTTCTTTTTTTATCTTTTGTTTTTCTTGCTTGCTACGGCCTTGGGTGGCCGCCTGCCAACCGCCGGCCGGCCATGGCCATCGTCGGTTGACCGCCAACCATCGCCGTTGTCTTATCGTCGTCGCTGTCACCTATAGCCCACCGACCACCTCCGACCACTAATGACCACCACCGACCGCCGACTGCCACCGCAAGACTGCCGGCCGTCGTCGTTGCCACCGCTCGACCACCAATGCGGCTGCTGACTGCCGGCCACCGTCGCCCATCATAGTTGCCCACCACTCGTCACCGTCGACCACCGGCGGTCCTGTGGCGACAACCGATGGCAACGAGCAGTGGGCAGCAGCGACAGGCACCAACAATCGACAATCGGCAGTCGGCAGTCCGTGAGCAAGAATAAAAAGCAAATAAATACAAAAAAAAAAAATGTCATAAAACACATTTATATTATTTTTCTATTTCAGAATATAAATTTTGTATAGTTATCAAATACCTTATTTTACTCAGAAAAATTGTTCCCCGGAATAGAAATAGAAAAGAACTATTTCTGAAAATAAACTGTTCTCTAGCCAAAAAAAGTTACCATGCGGACCCTAACTATAGGTAGGTTGCAATTTTTTAACAATCTTTTCTATGTTTTTCTTCTTCTTTTTTTCTTTTCTAAATTGAGGGGGCAGCAAGGGTGTCACATCCTTGGCCTATGGTTGGTAACCTCCACCAACCACCACCGGGACCACAGACCGCTAGAGGGAAATAAGAAAAAAAATAAAAATAAAAAGCAAAGGAAAAAAAATCCGAAAAACAAATGAACAATTTTGTAAAAGTTGTTAACATAAGTGATATATAAGATGATTGGCATTTATGTTAATTATTTCCAATTAAAATTGGCCAAAATGATTATATTAACAAATCGTTAAAATATTTATGACTAAATTGGCTCAATTAAAAGATTTTAAATTGAATTGACATTCATTCAATAGGTTTATGATTATTTTGATAATTTTCTCTAATCATCTAAATCGCTAATCAAACAATTTTTTATAGAGAAGTATCGCTTCCTCTCTTTTTCTTTTTTACTTTTTTCAAATAGCGTACTCTTGTTGAGTCTTGGCTCCATTCCGTAAGTTCGTGCGGGCTTTTTAGCCTGCAATGGGCGACCACTCGTCATTTTTGGCTTTAATTGACAGAATATTACATTCAAGCGCTCCACTTTTCATTACAAGTTCATGACTTGAGAAAAGCAAACTACATATGTATGGAATTATTTCGTACTAAACTATTTTAACATTCTTTATTTCGCATTTCACTGTTATACTTTTTATTATATTTCCTTTTAATTTAGATCAATATAAAGTATACGGACAATTAATTTCATATATACATGCAAACCACACTGATTGAGTGCATCAAATAATGCTCCATCCATATAATGGCAATCCAACCAATGATGTTAATCTGAGTTGGATTCACCTCGTTCAAATCAAACACTTAATCACTCAACTAAGTGCTGGGAGAGTTCAAACCAACATTTTCGTATAATAATAAAATAATAAAAAGCAAAAATCAATGGAAAAATTCAACAAAAATTCCAAAATAAATTAGAAATAGGAACGCTGTTCTAAAATAAGCTTCAATCATCATATATCTCTCCCAACACTACCTTTCTATCTCGAAAGGATTTGAGCGTCACCCCTCCTTTTGGTGCGTCCTTCCTACTTGCATCTGCTTTAATGCATGTGCACTTCTTTTACCTAAATGATGCATTTTATTCTCGAAGATGATTAATACAATTTCTTGGACGACCTTAATGTTAAATTGAGAGCTCGGTGACTTCATTGCACCTTCACATGCATGAAGTGAAAGTTCGACATGAATAAAAACATTATCTTCGACATCTCCAATTTCGCTCTAGAAAAAGTCACTTTGGAGACATGGCATAGTGGAAGTTGACTGTGAGACCCAAATGGCTCAAGAACCAACTTTTCCCCACCAATAGTAACTACAAGAAATGGCCATCTTTCCAGGTTGATGGCTACCCCCACCCAAATTTATAAACCTTCAATATTGTCGATAAAGTACTTCAAGTTGGTTCGCATGCCCAACTTTTCTTTGGTTTAACTGTTCAGTTCGGTCTCTCTAAGAACTGCGACTAGGCCGATGATATCGGCAAACTGTGCGCGTGCTTCCCGGGGAAGAGAAACGACAAAGACGGAAAAGAAAAGTTGCCGCGACGCGGAAAGAAATCCAGGGAATGGAGTAGGTAAAGAGGGCCCATGGCAGCAGATGCGATCGACAGGTTGTGGCTGATATTTGCTTTGCTGAGGCAAAATATCTCAATGTCCTCTGTCTGGCTTATCAAGGTCTCTCGCTGATCTGTCTTTGTTTGTGTTACTGGATTCTGGTAAAAAAGGGAATTGTAGGTGGGCTTTTTCCGTGCCTACCGACGAAGATGTTATGCGTTTTCTCATCAATGGATGGCGATTTCCGTAAAGCATCGTGGAAACAGTTCCTTGCTTTTAGCTGTTTTACAAAAATTGTGGACCCAAGAAACGGTGAAGTGCTGTGTTTTCATTGCCCAAATGGGGCCACTAGTGTTTTGGAATGAAAGGAAAGATGAAAGGTTGCTTTTAATTGATACTCATCTATCTTAAGAACCTACAAAAAGTTGGATTTTTTGTCTTGCCACCAGCTTCATCCTTATCCTCCACCTCCCTTCCTATCGATGCTATTAGGATGCACGTGTGAATGAGTTATATTAGAGAAATCTCACATCGAAGAATTGATATGTTATAGGGTCATTTATATATCATAGTTGGTCCATAACTCATTAATTTAAACTTTTGAAGAAATATAGGTCCAACTAAATATATTGACGGACTCGAATTGGGGCTCCCTCTTAACAATCTCCTTAGATGGATTTTTGTTGTACACTCCCAACAAATAATATCAGAGCCTATAGTTGCAGTTTTCGGACAAATGGGCATTAGGGTGTAGCAATACGAGCTCATAAGTTATGCAGAATGATACTTGAATCAAGAAAAAGCAAGCCTAACACTAAGCTCACACATGAAGGGGAGATCAGGCAAGTGGGTGTTGTGGTGTAGTAATATGAGCCCATAAGTTAATGCAGAAGAATACCTAAATTAAGGGGAAGCGGTCTAACACTAAGCCCATACGTGAGGGGAGATTGTTATAATACACCTGTGAGTGAGTTATGTTAGAAAAATCACACATCAGAAAATTGATGTGATATAGAACAATTAATATATATCTTAGTTGGCTCATAACTCATTGACTTAAGTTCTTAAATAAAGGTGAATCCAACTGGATATATTGATAGATTATAACCTAAGCTCCATCTTGGCAATCTTTTCAGGTGAAGTTATTGAATTTCTACTACAAGCTCCCAACAGGTGCAACGCCAAACTCAACGACAATAGGCGGTAGCGGTTGGGAAGATGTATTTATCAATCAATTTTGGAAATCTTGACACAATCCAACTTGGAACCTAAATCCAATGTCCTCATACCACTTCCGAGGCAGGTCCCGCTTGGGAACTTTAACCTTGATCATGCCATCATGGTTCGCTGAAGAAGTAGTCCCACTCACCCTCACTTTATGATGCCTTGGCAATCAGCTATCAGAGCATCCCTTTGGCTGATCACTCACGAGGCCCGTCCCCCTCACCTCCTCCACCGGCCATGGACCATCCAAATTGTACACGTAGTCTGTCTTTGTCTCTTCCTCGGAGACTAGGCAGTAAGGCGCCATTTCCCGACTCACTCTAGGATAAGGCATTGTCGAGTGGGGAGGAGTAACGGAATGCCATCCATGTCAAGCCATCCGCATCATCAGGTCTTGGTGACTGGCAATTCATTTTTTTGTCCTCAAAATGGCTAATGAGCTACTCAATCACCCATAAATTTGTGATTTTATGACGAAATGCTTCCCTCTTTTAAGATGAACAAGGGCGTTAGTAGAAATGGAAGGCCTCTTCTTTTGAATTCCTTTCCCGGCTTGTCTTGTGGGTTTGAGGATGTAAGAGAGAAATGTACGATGATTTGAACTTTCTTTTGAAATCAGGATTTACTGATGAAATGCCTATTAAGGTTGACCCACATCGGTTGTGGATGGGGGCTGGAAGTCAATTAATAAGTGTAAGAAAAAACCTCAACTCTTGAACTAGCTTTTGAGGTGAAAGAGATCTAAGATCACCCAACACTGTTATCAAAATTTAGGTTTGCCAACAAGTTTGAACCCAAATAAAAAGTCACATAAGAGAATTGCGGGTTGTTGCACCTCCAACCCAGGATCCGATGTGGTCAGTTAATAAGTACGAGAAAAAGTCTCAACTTTTGAGGTGAGAAAAGTCCAAGATCACCCACTAATGTCGACATTGCTTGTTCTTTTTATAAAGACGGAAATGTCGGCATGAAAAGCCAAAGCCTTGTGACAATTGAAATGCCGTAATCGCTTGTCGTGATTCCTCTTGGGCTAAGCAAACAATGTTGTCTTTGGAGGAAAAAATGATGGAATAAGCGGAGATGGGACCTCGCGAGTGGTCAGGTGGCCAGGGGAACGATCAGACGGTTAGTGTGAAGTTGCCACCACTTTTGGGCTCGAGGGGACGATCAAATGGTCCAGAGTGGTAATGGTAAATTTGGAGTGGACACCGAATTTGAAAGCTTGCTTTATATAGAATATGTTGGGGCATTCGCTATGTAAGTGCATCATCGCGAGAACGGTACGTATAAAGAGAAAGGAATAAAATTTTAAGGAGTAGAGTAATTATTTAACTAAGGGATGTGCATGACTGGTTATGAAAGATGTTTAAGTTGAGTTCGATAAATAGAAACTAGTAGTGGGCCATTTTAAATTTTGATGTAAGAGCAAATTTGGAATACAAAAAGTGAGACAAATTAGTGTTTCCCATAAACATTAATATAGATAAACGATTTAAACAAAATATGCGATAAAGATATTCTCATAAAGAGAGCACCTTATATTATCTTTGATGTAAAAAATTATCTAAGGATAATTACATAAAAAAATCTTAAATATATTGTACGGACGTTGATTCAATTATAAACTTTTAAATTGGTCAATTTAATCACTAACATTTTGATAATTTAACAATATAACTTTTCTAACCAAATTTGGTTAGAAATTGCTGAAGTGAACATTGACTATCAACACGACCGGTACTAATGTAAACAACTTTTGCAATAATTTTTTTTAAAAAAAGAATATACTTTTTTTTCCATCTTTTCTTTTTCTTTTTCTTTTTCTTTTTCTTTTTCTTTTTCTTTTTCTTTTTCTTTTAAGTTAAGGGGTGGTGAGGGCATCACAACCTCCACCAGACAAATCGATAGAGAGAAATAAGGGGGAAAAAAAGGAAGGAAAGGAAAAAAATTCAATAAAAATTTAAAAATTTTGAGAAATTTATCCACATTAATACTAATCAGGTTGCTTAAGACGATTAGCATCCATGTCAACGATTTCTAGCACAAAATGGCCGGAATGATTACATTGACAAAACGTTAAAGTGTTAAGTTTAAATTAGTCAAATTAAAAGGCTTTAAACTGAATTGATATTCGCCCAATAATTTTAGGACTGCGGTAGCTCTCTCTATTTATCCGAATCTCTAATCACATGAAAAAACAAGGAAATTATATCATGACGTGATCTATAGAAAAATGTAGCATGCTCTTGTTTTCTTTTCTTTTTCGAATAGCATACTTTTTAGCTTTTCATCCATTGCCCTGTACCACGCCCCCGTGTTTCAGGGGGAAGACGTCGCGGGGATCCATGCTGTCCCCCCTACCCCGTAAGGGGGTTGTGGACGGGAAGAGTAATGGGGTCAGAATCTTTTTCGAGAGCTGAACCCGCCTCTACCCGGATTTTCCCGGTGGTCATAGCCTTTTAAGATCCTACTCAGGACCAAGCTTTTCATCCATTGCATGTCATAAGACACATATCGATTTTTAAGTGGAGCTGACTAGGCTCATATCCACCACGGGAGCTGTTAAGTTGGTAACGTGGTGGTTTTAAACAATATTATCTGCTGTTGTTTTGTCTTGGTTCTATTCTGTCACTTCCCACGGGCTTTTTAGCCTCCAATGTGCCACCACTTGTCAGTATGGGCTTTTTAATGGACAGAATATTACATTTAAGTGCTCCCCTTTTCATTGCAAAGTTCATGACTTCATGGGTATCAATCTGTTTCATATTAAACTATCTTAATATTCCTTATTTCACATTTCATAGCTATATTTTTTTAATTATATTTCCTTTTAATTTAGATCAATATAAAGTATATGACACTTTCAATTTGATGAAATTTCATAAATACACGCAAATCACCCTGACCATGTATATCAAATAAAGCTCAATCTATAGTATGGCAGTGATAATTAATAGTGTTAATATGAGTTAGATTCACTTCACTCAAATCAAACATTTAATCACTTAGCAAACCACTTGGAGAGTTCAAATTAACATTATCATATAATAATAACAATGACAATAAACACGAATCGATGGAATAATTCATCAAAGAAGTCCAAATTAAATTGGAATTAGACACATTGATCTAAAATAAGCTTCGTTCATCGTATATCTTTCACAACACCACTCCACTTTCTTGAAAGGATTCGATGGTCAACCCACTTTTTGGTGCTTCTTTCCTAATTGCACCTACTTTAATGCATGCGCACTTCTTACCTAAGGATGCATTTTATCCTTGGAAGATGATTTAAGACAATTTCTGGGACGACCTTAATATAAAATTGAGAGCTCGTTGACTTCATTGTTCAACTTTACATGCATGAAGTGAATTTCAATATGAGAAAAACGTTATCTCTGACATCTTAAATCTCACTCTGAAAATGTCACTTTGGGGACATGTTGTAGTGGAGGTAGACTCTGAGACCAATGGCTCAAGAAATAATTTTTCTCACCAATGATAACTCCAGGAAATGGCCATCTTTTCCAGGTTGATGTCTACCCTCCCCACCCAAAATTTATAATGAGCCATTAATGTGAGGACTTACTGTAGATTCAGCAGTCAATGATTGCCAGTGAGGCCAGAGCTAGAAATTTGCACAATCAGCATAGGACGGTTGACTCACTTACAAGGCATTGTTCAGTGAATCAGAATTGAGTGGCAGGCTAGACTACTTCCCATGTTCAGTAAGATGGTCAATAAAGTACTGCAAGTCCGTTCCCATCCCAAACTTTTAAGTCCCCAGAGACTTATTCTTTTCGTCTTTCTTGGGTTTGATCGTTCGGATAAGTCTTTCTAAAAGCTGCAATTAGGCCGATGAAATCGACAAGGTGGGCGCTTTTCCTGCGAAGAGAAATGACAGAGACGGAACAAGGATCGCCAAGATTGCAGAAAGAAAGCCGGGGAATTCGTCTTGGTAAAAAGGGGCCACTAGCAAGCAGCCAGGTTGTGGCTGATGTTTGCTTTGCAGAGACAAAATATCTCAATGTTTCTGTGTCTGGCCTATCAAGGTCTCTCACTCATCTGTCATTGTTTGTGTAATTAGATTGTGACGAAAAAGGGAAGCGTTGGTGGGCAGTTCTAGTGCTTACTGGATGAGATTATCCGTTTTCATATCCATCTATGGCGATCTCCGCGAGCATTGTTAAAACCATGCCTTGCTACTAGCTGTTTCTCAATCACTTTTGAAAAAATAGACCAAAGAAACAGTGAAAGTACTGACCTTTCATTGCCAAACTGTGACAACTAGTGTTTTGGATTGCAAGGAAAGAAACATTGTTGCTTTTACTAGATACCCATCGTTCTTGGGATCTAGAAAAAGTAGGCTTTTTCTGCTGCACAAGTCTTCATGGTATATTTCTTCCCCCAAAGCTGTGCCCTGCTTCAGTTCTGTCATCCTTGAGTGATTCAATCATATTTAGTCTGAACATCATCTCAAGAACATCTTGATGATATTCTTTTTTGGATTATTACAAAGAAAACTAGGAGAAATCGAAGAGGTTTAAAACATCACTGTTTTGATTCAGGATGCACTTAAGAAACATCTCTCAAGAGACATGAAGAACTAGTACAAAATTCAGAAAAAAGTTCTCTCCATCTCGTTCGGAATAATTTACAAGAGTTATGTACAAGCGCGTGCATTCAACCTAATTAGCACACAAGAAAAGGAAACATCCCCATCGGGTTAAAACTAACTGGCTGCAAACTCCAGCAAGTCACGGTCTATCGCTATCCTCTGCTTGTCTCGGCCATCAAATGTCTTGCCTTTCTCTGTTCTAAACGATGCAAGTCACTGCAATCACCAAAGAAAGATGACAGCCCAGTTTCAAGAGTTTTCTGTAGTTATTTCTACCTGTAGTCATCATGAGCTAAACGCAAGAGCTCTCGTGGAATTTGATAGATCTCGACAAGGCTGCAGGGTTAGCGCACAAAACAGATGCGGTTTCTGATACGTGATTTTTCTCCTCGCCCTTCGATTGGAAGCCCTGAAACAACCCGTCCTTTCCTAGCCAGTCCTTCTTGATCCCCAGAGTAGCCCATATGGTACTTTTCGCTGCCTCGCTTGGGTCATCTATGCGTAAAGTCTTCGGGACCAAAACACATCCGTTCTTCCGTTTCCTGGGCTCGTCTTCCACAGAATCAACCTTTTCAACCATCTCGCCTTCTCTTGCATGCTTCCCAAGAGTCGGCGAATCTGGCCCTGAATTCGATCCCTTTTGGCTCGGAGGCGACAACAGAGGGAAATTCCAGCTACTGTGGAGGCCACAGTTCCAAAGCGGCGCAGGGTAAATCGGCACAGCAAATCCTGGAGGATAAAAGGGTGGTGGAAGCATCGCAGGATTCCATGGGTAAGGCTGAGGAACACCCGGATAGCATGGAAACTGAGGATGGAATCCATTGGCACTGGATCCCTCCAGATTGGAATTCCCACTTCCTTCATCTGTCAAGTTCGAGACCGCGACAGAAGATCGGCTAGAGCAATCGTCATTCTTCTCTCCACTTCTTTGCGGGACCGAAACCCCATTCCTTCCGAAGTCACAAAACCCATTCTGCATTCTGTTCATAGCTGATGCTTCCTTATTGGAGAGATTCAAGGCAACAGCCATGGAATCACCAGCAGATGGATCTAAGCCGAAGGTGAGAACAGTACCATTGATCTTCCCATTTGGGAGGTGAGTCCCGTTCGGACCATCAATTCGAGCTGCCTGAAGAGCCTCAGAGAGTGTGATCTGGCGATAATGCGAAGCTGAGCTCTTGCTCTTGCGGCGCCCAGCTCCCACGGGAACGTTCCGCATGGTACCGCCGGCCGTCCAGTATCTTTGGCAGGCCTTGCAGAAGTGCCGGGGCTGATTGACGTTGTAGTTGTTGTAGTAGCAGAACTTGGTGTCCATGCTGTTGCATCGCGGGCAAGGTAGGATCTTGTCCGGCTTCTTCAGGGGGGGCTTCTCCTGCGAGTTCGACGAATCGCCCTGTTCTTGATCGGTGCCGGAACCTTTCGTTTTAGCAGATTCTTCCTCAATAGAGGGTGTTTTGGGGTTCACCGTTTCTGGTGAAGCTTGGTCATCATCTTCTTGCACTTCCATGGCAAAGTGTTCAATGGAATGACACTGATGACATGACAAAGTGGAGGGAAATCAGCACTAAGCAACGGATGTATAAGTCTCACCTAGGAAAATTCTAGAAGAAAATGATGCCCAGCAACAGAACAAGCAGGACGCAACAGGAAAGAATGAGAAAGAGCATCTAGAGAATGCTTTTTGCCATCATTTCTTGACTAAAATAATGCCATCCCTCTTCCCATTGTTTAATTGCCCTTAGCTAAAGCTAGAGTCTTGGAAAGTTCTGTAACGTGACACTTGACATCGATCCGGTCGCCTGGACCGGCGAGACATGGATGAGTTATCCAAGAAATTTGACATGATTAAGGAAAAAGACAAAGATTTAGTGACTTAAAATAGTGACAGATCCGAAACATGCGGCCTTGGACCGATGCAGCTGGTCCTAAAAACCAATTATCAGCTCACATGTGATGTCTAGGACTAGAAGTTAAGAGCGTATGCGGAATTTCTCTATCCGCATAGTATAAATTATGCTCATCATGGCTCATACCAGAAAGTATACAGCTAAAAGGCCTGTCTATTCCGTATTATAAACAGGGAAGAGGTGTAGATTTCAATCAATTTCAACTAAGGCGAAAACCAAAAGGGTCTTTCTTGACCAATACAGACACAGATTATTCATCCCATATTTCGGTAAAGACAAAATAAAAGAAAAAGGGAAAAGAAACAGATCTCTTCCTTCTATCCATACTTCCTTGAAAATTTTAATTTTTTTGGGTCAAATTTATGTTTTTTCCCCCTTTTTTTCTGGATGAAACTAGCAGGGTCGTTAGCCGTCTTCGTTTTATGCTGTTTTAAGTAGAGACAAGATCCTTAAAACAAGCAAAAGAATTAACCTCGAGAAGACTGGTCAGTTCCTCTCGTCTTCACTTTAAACTTTTCTACGCCTTCAACTTCGTGGATCAAATCAAAAACCAATTCACAGACTACCATCGAAAAAAGAAGCTGAAAATAGCAAAAAAGAATTCCAAGATCTTGAAAAAGCTACACAGCATCATCCAGAGACAGAGCACCACACCCAAGTACAGAAAAGCAGAGACAGAGAGACAGAGAGACAGAGAGACAGATAGACAGAGAGTAGATGGGCAGTCCTCGAATTGCACAGACACCCCACACCCGACAAACCGTACCTTCTCGGAGCCCTCGTCGTCCTCCTCCCAATTCACGCCCGAGTAAACCACGTCGTCGCCGGAGGAGGCCTCCCGGCGACTCCCCGGCGGACGACAGGGGGATCTTCTTGCCGAAGAGCCTGATGGCAGGGTCGCTCGTCATCTCCACCATTCTCTCTCCTCTCTCTTCACTGTACTCGACTCCTTCTCCCGAGCGTTCCGGCCGCGTTTCTCCTTCACTGTCGTGCTTAGCGGGTGGGTGTTCGGGTTCCTGGGGTTGACATGGAAGGGGAAGAATGTTAAAGCGTCAAGCCTTTAAAGTCTCGTGAGCTCCTCTGCTTCTCCACGAGAGAGAGAAAGACAGGGAGGGAGGTGGGCGCCACGTCAGCGGGGGGGATGGATTCTGAGCCACAAGTTTTCGTGGCCTTGAGATTTTCTCTTCCTTAGGCCTGCGGGTTTTGATTCTTGCGGGAGGGTTGCACCGAAAAGATGGTGCACCCACTTTTTCTTCTTCTTTTCTTCTTTTTTTTTTTTTTTTTGGGCCTTTTTGTGGGTGTCCGGACCCGACCCGACAACGACCGTTCGGGCTCGGATCTAGCCGAGGTGGGAAAAAGGTTGGTGGGGACTGGGAGAGAGGAGTCAAGCCGTCTTTTGGGAGAATCCGAAAAAGGTTTCCTCGTTTTACCGAGGCAAATTCAAACCCGATACAACACGGTACGGCTTGACTCAACTCGAAATTGACACGGATCGATGTGTTTTCAATTGCCTTTAGTGGAAAAGTTATATATAAATATGTTCAAACATTTCTATAGCGACTTGAGATAATACAAATGGTGCCAAGCATGGATCGCTAGTTATGTATGGGAATCTTACTTTAGGCAGGTTGGAAATCCTTGGGGATTCAATTTATTTTGAGAATTTAACAAGTACTATAGCTCTCCCTAATGAATATCTTATACAAATAACGATAAGCTAATTATTTATCTATTTCATATTCAATTATTATTGCCGATGTTGTTTTCATGAAAGGTCATGTCCTCGCTTGTATGGTTTATAAAAATGAATGAACATAAAATATTTTCATCATTCACAAAAAATTTCGTTGTTAGTTGTTGTCAATAATGAAGAAATTTTAGTAACAAATTTACTCATTATTAGTTTCTATACATTTGTAACGAATTTACCCTATGCTAATATTCATTAAATTTTATTGTCAAATTATTTAGTTTGATGACATGTAATAGTTTATGGGTATAACCACCCGCTTCGGTGGCTCCATTGGTAGTTCTTCCCCATCGTGGGAGGCCCGCTAATTGCGTCTTACTCGGTGGCTGGGGTGATGGATCCTCTAGTTTGCCCCTAGGATTTACTCCAGCCGTCTGCGGCGTGCGGGGCTTCCTTGAGAATCAAAAAAAAAAAATTAATGGGTATATCAATTTGGGATTTTACCATTTATTTACCAATTTATGATTTTTCGTAACACTAATCCAATTTAAACAGGGTAAAAATTTTACAAATATATCAATTTGAGTATTTTGTAATAAAAAAATTAATTTGAATAAATTTATCATAAGCATACTAATTTTGATTTTTTATGATAAAAAATTAATTTAAGGTAAATTTTTCACGTGGTTTGATATTAACCCTTGTTGGAACTAATTTGCTTACACGTTGATTTCAATTAACCACGCCAGCTTTTTTGTCTACCGACCTGTCGCTCTAAAGGGTCACCATTAGCCGCTTTCTTTTTTGGTCGAAACCATTAGCCACTTCGCATGTCACGTTATGATTGGTCTTTTGTGTTTAATGATTGGTTTTTTTGTTCGATTTCTTGTGGCTAATTCAAAAAACAAATGAGAAGTGGTGAGCCTAACAAGGCCAAAACACTTATAATAATACGACGTGGGGCATAAATAATTGCGCAGCCCTTGTGTGGCCTCCTCACGCAACATCAGCTTCTCCTTTTTCAAACTAAGGAATATCCCTTATTCGTAACCAAAACACTTTTCCTTAATCAATTATTTTAAACAATATAAACAGTCATTTTTAGAAAAATTTATTTTCTAAATATTTTTTTTTCATTAGAGAAATGAAAACCCTTAAACATAAATCATATCAATCATTCTCAAATCAAAGGAGTTATTCCCCAAAACTTGATGTTTACCAAATTCTGGGAAATTATATTTTTTTCTGAATGGTAAATTATTTGGAGGATTAGCACTTTGTGTTTAAATGAAAGCACCTAAACAACTGTCTAGTAGAGTTGCAATAAAACCAAAAAGGATTGAAAACCCGGATCGGACCTCAAGCCTAAAATGGCCTAGCCCAGCTTGGCCCGAAATATTTTTAACAAAAAAAAGTCATGTATAGAATTAGAAGAAACAAATTACATATAACATCTGTGATTTATTATTTATGAACCTCAACAAAGTTATAATAATAAATTAATTATGTTATGCTAGAGCTGAGATGTGAAAATTTTGCTTCTTCAAATGAAATGTGGGAATTTCAAGTAAATTTGTGTTGGTTATTTAATTGATGTAAGATATAGTTTTGAAATTTAAAAATGAAAAATACTTTGGAAAATATAACATTTTGAAAAACAAAAAAGATAGGTTCGAACGAGTAATTTTGATTAGAGCCTTCTTCTTCTTCTTTTCCTGGCTAGGCCAAAAAACCCTCTAGGCCTAGCCCATCCCACCCATTTGCATCCATACCGTTAAAATTAGATATATAAATTTTGGTTGAAACTCAAATCTATGTATTGCAGATGCTAGGATTGAGAGTGATTTTAAAATAGAACTAGGAACCTAGGAATCAGACTAACTCTCCACCGGTATGATTTAAATTCAAAAAATTCAAAAAATTTGAGAGTATACTCTAACAAAAAATTTTTTAAGTAAAATAAGAAACTTGGAATTAGTTTTTATGTTTTTCTTATGTCATCTCTTCGCATTCCATGGTGTCTAATGTTAAGTATGTAATATGAAACCACAAATCCGAGCTTCCATTTCCAATCCATAAATGAGACTTCTACTATGAATTGTAATCAGTAAATTGTAACAAAATTTTTACGGTGATCATTAAGGACGATGATTAGTACAATTGTTCGATGAAAAATATATGCAGAACTTAGATAAACTTTAGAACATATGACAAGATAAATCACACGTTTCAAGTTCCAAATTCCAAATAAAATTTAAATGAAAACAAAAAACGTTCATCCTTACTCATTATACTTATCAATCATACTTAAAATTAAAGCATTCAATTCCCAAAATAGCGATTACCCAGATCACGTGACCGATCTGTATCGGAGACCACAAATTTTTTTTTTTTTTTTTAAATTGTGGAGCTATCTATCAAGCATCTCTTGGAAAACAAATCCTCCATAGGTATTCAACTCACGTGGACCTCCACGTGCGACCACCAAGTTCATGCACCTACATCGCAATTGCATTTGCATACACCTTTTCCCCCCTCCTTCAGATAAGCCCGGGCTTATCGCCACGTCAGCACCCCACGCATAAATCTCCCCTTTTTTCCCCCTCACGCGGGGGGCCCACCAACGGTCCCCAAAAAGCTGGAAAAAGCCCCCCCCTCGGGGGAGAAGAAGAAAAGCCGGGCAAAAAAATCTTCCCCCCGCGCACCCCCCTCCGATCGCGCGACACGCGTCCTCGTTGCAGGACACGTGTGACCCACTGACGAGGATTAACCACCCCCCGGCCTCGACTCCTGCTCCCCGCCCCAGCGCCCCGACACGTGTCCCACACTGCCGCTCCCTGCTTTTACTTGGGCAGTGCGAGCTCCACGTGGACGATAAGGAAAAAAGAGGGAAAAAAGAAAAAAAGAAAAAAGGGGTCAGGCCCGACAACTTTACTTCCCTAGTCTTTTGGTCTTTCGGTGCCGAAAAGTCAACCGAGATTTCTCTTCCCAGGGCTTAGTTTAGTTTAATTTAATTTAATTAATTACTTTTTGTAAGTGGCGTATTGTGTCGTGGGTAAATTAAAGAAATTTCGATCGTGACGTGCGATTAGATTAAACTTATCTTGCATTCGAGGGGCGGCCGCGTGGACGGTCATGCATCTTTGATTTGATCGTACTATCCGCCGGGGGATATGAATCGATCGACTATTTTAATTTTAATTTTTTTAAAATAAGAATGTTTTCTCTAAAAGCGTGATCTTGGTCATCATGCAATTTGGGAGGAAGGGAGATGGTTGTGATCATCAAATTAAGAATTGGGCCTCATAATTATGGGCTCGAGGCCCAGGTTCGTGGCCCAAAAGAAAGTCTAGGGCTTTTTGGAAGCAGACGTGTGGAGCTCATCACATGCGGGCATTTATCACGCATCAAAGTGATAATTACATGCGGGCCCATGATTTTCTCTTCTATACGCATAAATTTTGAACGTAATATGTGGAATGTCTATTTATTATGCATCATCATGAATGAAGGCATGCTTTTTGACCTAAGAAGAAGGAGCGTTTTTATAAGGAGTGATTAATTTCATAATAGGTAAGTTTCAAAGTTGAAACTTGGAACCTACCATATTAAAATCGACTCTTACATGTAAGGGGTCATGTACCCCTGCCTAAAAAAAAAAGAATAATCAAATCACACCTACCCTATTTGTCATGGAACCGACTCTGGAACCTATCTTGTTTTTCTAGTCCAATTCTAGGACGTACCCGAGAACCTATTTTTTCTTATGTTCCCTTTTATGGTTTCATTTTTTTACAGCAAAATAATACGAGCAATAAATCAATTCAAAGTACAAGATGAACAACAAATATCTACATCTGCCAAAAGCAACAATTTATAAGATGAGCACGTACTTGCGTACAATTATAAATGATAAAAAGTTCAAATATGTAACATAAAACATAAATTATAAAACTCCATCCCTCATTTATTCATAAAATTATTGGTCCATTTCTAATCACCTAAAAATAAAACAAACAATATAGTTAAATTTGCCATTAACTTATATAAAACCTTAGCCTAGATGTTATAAATATAGAAGTTAGGGTTTTCACTTTTCTTAATTTTATGAAATCAATTCCGAAACCGGTCTAGTCAATCTAGTTCCTAATTGGGTCTTTCCTCATAACAGAAAACCAGACTAATGCCAAAAAATTGGAAAATTGGGAACTAAACCTGTTTTCAACATAATCTGGCCCGATTGCATACCCCTAGTTCCCATGCAGCCACTTTGTGTTTATCTTATGATACCCTAGATTTATCCTTTTTTAGATTATCGACAGACATGAAGACAGAGTCCGACCACTTGGAGGCTCACAAAATATCTTACAAGAGTCATGTACCATTTAAATTTGGGCCTTTGATAGATGCACGTGATCTTGATACAGAGTAATTTATATACAATTGGTGAGATTTAAGAAAATGACCTTCAATTTCTATATTGCAAAATCTCCGGAGCTCCACACTGGCTGCATCAGCTCTGGGGGTTGATCGACAAAGCCGTGCACGTTGTACTTTTCCAATGGATAAAATACCCCACCATTTAAGACAGGAGCTTAGAGCTTAGGATTGCATTATGTTAGAAGCACAACATTCTTAAAATTCTGAGTATTTTTTTTCTCTACGGTGCAATGGAACTAATTTTGTGGGATTAAAGAGGCTGTAAGTTATGAAATTTTTTGGCATGCTTAGGCATGTATGTTTTCAAAACTCGTAAAGACAGCATAATGTCAATAAAACTGTCATTTACGTATTAAGTCAATTGCAATGAAATATTTTTACAAATGTCACATGATATATGACATTCGAATAAAATGGTGTTTTTCACTTTGGAGCAAAGAGTAGTGCCCATCTTTCTCAAAAGAGTGTCATTTTTTATTATCCCGTGAGCACGGATTAATCATGCTTGATAAAAGAAATTAATTTTCAATGCATTAATTATTATGCACCAAATTGTGAATTTTCCATGTATGGGCATTTAGCAAGTGCCTTGATACCATTTGTTGACAAAATCTTTCTGATGTGAAAACATGTAGTTATACAAAAACGTGAATGGGCTTTTGGTCTTGCCGTCAAAGTGACAATTACATGCGGTTCTCATGATTTTCTTTTCTACACAAACAAAGTATGAACGTAATATATGGAATGTCTATTTGTTGCAGCGCATCATCATGAATGAAGGCATGCCATACGTGCTTTGTCTGTTGACTTAAAGAAAAAAGTATCGTTTTCATAAGTGGTGATCGATTTTAGAATGGGTAAGTTCCAAGGACTTGAAACCTATTTAAAATCGGTTCATAGTTTTTGGAACCTAGAATCTACCCTGTTTGCCGTGGAACCCGCTTTAGAACCTACTACCTTGTTTTTTCGATCAGATTCTAGGGTTTATCGGAGAACCTATTTTTTCTTTTGTTCCCTTTTCTAGTTTCATTTTTTATAGCAAAATAATACGAGCAATAAATCAATTCAAAGTAAAAGATGAACAGTAAAAATCATATCCACCAAAAGTAACAATCCATGAGATGAACATGTAGTCATGTATAATTATAAACAATAAAAATGCTAACATATAATATAAATTATAAAATTCCATTTCTCATTTATCCGTTAAAAACATTTGGTGCAAATTCTAATCACATGAAAACAATTTAACCACCATTGTTAAATTTGCAATAAATTTATATAAAACCTTGCCTAGAGGTTAGAAATAGAGAAACTAGGGTTTTTACTTTTCTTAATTTTATGAAACCAACTACGAAGCCAGTCTAATCAGTTTGGTTCAATTCGATTCTCGGGTGGAACTACACTTGGATTGGTTTCAAAATTTTGGAACCAAGAATCTAACCTATTTTCAAGGTGGTCAAGTCCAGTTGCACACTCTTAGTGTTCATGCAGCCACTTAGTGTTTCTCTTCTGACCCCAAGGTTTTTCCTTTTCTTGACAATTGAAGGACAAGAATGTAGAGTCTGAGCACTTGGAGGCTCACAAAACATCCTACAAATGTCATGTATCGTTTAAGTTTAAGCATTTGACACAATGCATGTGATCTTGACACGAAGTAATTTCTATACAATTAGTGAGATTTAGACAGATGACCTTCCATGTCTACATTGCAAAATCTCCAGAGCTCCACACTGGCCGCATCAGCTCTGGGTGTTGACCAACGAAGTCGTGAATGTTTTATTTTTCCAATGGAAAAAGTACCCCACCATTCAATATAGGAGCTTAGCCTTAGAGCATAGGATTACATTATGTTACAAGCACAGTCACATCACGAACATTCTAAGTCTTTTTTTTTCCCTCTACGTTGTAATAGAACTAATTTTGTGGGTTTAAAAAGGGTGTAAGCTATCAAATCTTTTGGGATGTTCAGGCATGCTTGTTCTGAAAACTCATAAAGACGGTATAATATCAACGAAACTGTGATTAATTAAGAATTGAACCACTGGGGGTTCGCCTCCAGTGGCCATCCTTTCAATTTGGAAGGGGGAGATGAGAGGTTCAAATCTCCACATTCTCAATGGGGGATTGGGGTGGGGACGATTTTATTTTAGGAGTGGGTTTCGGCTCGCCCGCAAGGAGCGGGGGAAAAAGTCGAATGGTGTTAAAGTAGGATTAGAGTATGATTGACTAAAAAAAAAAAAATTTAAGAATTGGGCCTCATAATTATGGGCTCGAGGCCCAGATTTGTGGCCCAAAGAAAGTCCAGGGCTTTTTGGAAGCAGACGTGTGGGGCCCATTAAGTGGGCTTCTCTTCTTTGCACCTCGTCGTGTAGTAGTGGCTGGAAAGAAGGTAAAATAAATTAACGAGTGAATAAATAGGGAAATAGTTGGCCAAAAAAAAAAAAAACGAGAAAGGAGAAATCCTTCTACGAGTTTATATAAGGTAGAATTATATGCAACGATCCTCTAATATCATATATCCTAAGTAGTTGCAAAATCAGGTGGAAAATGGTACATTTGATTTTGCTTTGGTATATGTTGAAAGCCAAGCGATTGCTTAAATAGGAGTTTAATCCTGCTTATTTTTTAGAATCCAAAAGTACGATGATAGTCAGTCGGATACTTGAAGGGGAATCAGAACAGCAACCGATCATCATAAGTAATCCTCACTTAAATTTGAATTTCTCAACACAATAATTGAATTCGCAATTACTTATACATTTATCGTTAAATGAGTGACATATGTATATTTGAAACTAGTTTCGTAGTTGAATTTTTCCATTTAGAAATCATCTAATTGTGAGTGCATGAATTGACGATAGATCAAATAATAAATTTTACCTTAAAAAACGTTGCGTAAATAAAGAGTATATGTGCTTGGAGGCCCCCATGAGTATATGTATATATGATGAGTGGCATGAGTTGAGCACTATGACTTTCTACTTAGCTTTAATGATGGTGTTTTTCACTTTTGTAGCGAAGCGTGTGGTGCCCATCTTTCTCAAAAGAGTGTCACTTTTTATTCATCCTATAAGCACGGATTAACCATGCTTGATAAAAGAAATTAATTTTTAATACATGATAGAAAAAGACAATACATCGAATTATGAATTTTCCATGGGCATTTAGCAAGTGCCTTGATACCATTCGTTAACAAAATCTTGCTAATGTGAAAAGGGTTAGTTAAAAACGTGAGTTGGCTTTTGGCCTTACCATCAACTACATGCGGTCCCCATGATTTTATCTTCTATACGCGAAAAGTTTGAACGTAATATGTGAAATGTCTATTTATTGCAGCGCATCAATGAAGGCATGCCTCTTGACTTAAGAAAAAGTAGCGTTTTCATAAGGGGTGGTCGATTTCAGAGTGGGTAAATTTTATACTTGAAACTTGAAACCTAATTTATTAAAACCAGTTCCTAGTTTTTGAAACTTAGAACTTACCCTATTTGCCCCAAAACTGATTTTGGAACCTACATCATTTTTTTCGGCCTAATTCTAAGACGTACCCAAGAACCTATTTTTTCTTTTGTTCCTTTTTATGGTTTCATTTTTTACAGCAAAATAATATGTGCAGTAAATCGATTCAAAGTACAAGATGAATAAACAAATATCTACATCCACCAAAAGTAACAATTTATAAGATGAGCACGTACTCATGTACAATTATAAATGATAAATATTTAAATACGTAACATAAAACATAAATTATAAAACTCCATCCCTCATTTATCCATAAAATTATTGGTCCAATTCTAAACACCTAAAATCAAAACAAACAATATAGTTAAATTTTCCATAAACTTATATAAAACCTTAGCCTAGAGGTTAGGTTCAGAGAATTTAAGGTTTTCACTTTTCTTAACTTTATGAAATCAATTCTGAAACTAGTCTAATCAGTTTAGTTCCCAAGTTGGTCTTTCCTCAAAACAAAGAACCGGACTAATTCTAAAAATTTAGAAACTAGGAATTGAACCTGTTTTCAGTACAGTCCAGTCCGATTGCACATCCCTAGTTCTCATGCAGCCACTTTGTGTTTATCTTATGATACCCTAGGCTTTTCCCCTTTTTGATGATCAAAGGACATGAATATAGAGTCTGACCACTTGGAGGCTCACAAAACATCCTACAAGAGTCATGTACCATTTAAATTTGGGCCTTTGATATATGCACGTGATCTTGATACATAGTAATTTATATACAATTGGTGAGATTTAAGAAAGTCACCTTGAATTTGTATATTGCAAAATCTCCGGAGCTCCACACTGGCAGCATCAGCTATGGGGGTTGACCGATACAGCCGTGCACTTTTTACTTTTCCAATGGAAAAAGTACCCCACTATGTAAGATAGGAGCTTAGAGCTTAGGATTGCATTATGTTAGAAGCACAATGACATTCTTAACATTCTAAGTTTCTTTCTCTATGGTGCAATAGAACTAATTTTGTGGGATTAAAGAGGTTGTAAGTTATGAAATCTTTTGGGATGCTTAGGCATGTATGTTTTCAAAACTCGTAAAAATGGCATAATGTCAATAAAACTGTCATTTGCATATTAAGTCAATTGCAATGACCAATTTTCATAAATGTCACAAGATTTATGACGCTCGAATAAGATGGTGTTTTTCACTTTCGGAGCAAAGCTTGTAGTGCCCATATTTCTCAAAAGAGTGTTGTTTTTCATTATCTGGGGAGCACGGATTAATCATGATTGATAAAAGAAATTAATTTTCAATGCATTAATTATACATGATGGAAAAAGACAGTGCACTGAATTGTGAATTTCCCGTGTATAGGCATTAGCAAGTGCCTTGATACCATTCGTTGACAAAATCTTTCTGATGTGAAAACATGCAGTTACACAAAAACGTGAATGGGCCTTTGGCCTTGCCATCAAAGTGACAATTACATGGGGTCTCATGATTTTCTTTTCTACACAAACAAAGTTTGAACGTAATATATGGAATGTCTATTTGTTGCAGCACATCATCATGAATGAAGGCATGCCATATGTGCTTTGCCTGTTGACTTAAAAGAAAAGGTATTATTTTAATAAGGGTGATCGGTTTTAGAATGAGTAAGTTCCAAGAACTTGAAACCTATCATGTTAAAATCGGTCTCTAGTTTTTGGAACCTATAATCTACCCTATTTGATGTGGAACTTGCTCTAGAACCTACCTCGTTTTTTCGATCCAATTATAGAGTTTACCCGTGAACCTATTTTTTCTTTTGTTCCTTTTTCTGGTTTCATTTTTTATAGCAAACTAATATGAGCAATAAATCAATTCAACGTAAAAGATGAACAACAAAAATTCTATCTGCCAAAAGTAACAATCCGAAGATAAACACATAGTCATATATAATTATAAACGATAAAAATGCTAACATATAATATAAATTATAAAAACTCCATTTCTCATTTATCCATAAATGTATTGGTGCAAATTCTAATTACATGAAAACAAAATAACCACCATTGTTAAATTTGCAATAAATTTAAATAAAACCTCTACCTAGAGGTTAGAAATAGAGAACTGTGGTTTTTACTTTTCTAAATTTTATGAAACCGATTATGAAACCAGTCTAGTCGGTTTGGTTTGATTTGATTCCAGGGTGGGCCTACACTTGGGCTAGTTTCAAAATTTTTGAATCAAGAACCTAACCTGTTTTTAAGGCGGTCAAGTCCAGTTGCATACTCCTAGTGTTCATGCAACCACTTAGTGTCTCTCTTTTGACCCCAAGGTTTTTCCTTTTTTGATAATTGAAGGACACGAATGTAGAGCTTGGAGGCTCACAAAATATCCTACAAATGTCATGTATTGTTTAAGTTTAAGCGTTTGACACATGCACGTGATCTTGACACGAAGTAGTTTGCATACAGTTAGAGAGATTTAGACAAATGACCTTCCATGTCTACATTGCAAAATCTCCAGAGCTTCACACTGGCTGCACATCTCTGGGGGTTGACCAACACAGTCGTGAGTGTTATAATTTTCCAGTGGAAAAAGTACCCCACCATTCAAGATAGAAGCTGAGAGCGGAGGATTACATTATGTTACAAGCACAATCACATCACGAACATTCTAAGTTTTTTTTTTCCCCTCTACGGTGTAATAGAACTAATTTTGTGGGTTTAAAGAGGGTGTAAGCTATTAAATCTTTTGGGATGCTCAGGCATGCATGTTCTGAAAACTCATACAGATGGTGTAATGTCAATGAAACTATCATTTATGTATTGAGTCAATTACAATGACCAATTTTCACACATATCACGAGACTAATGACACTCGAATAAGATGTTCTTTTTACCAAAAAAAAATAGTATATAATAAAAGTTTGTATGTAATTCAGCAGCTTCCACTCTAGCACTTATACCTATATTGTTGGTCATGACATGAATGATGAATGCTTCCCATTAACTTTCACACTTTATGGCACTTCCATGGCAAAAGGACCACCCTTTTTGTAGCCATTTTAACTCCACTCTTTCACAGTGTTTTTTTGCCCCTTGGTCCTGGTCAACAGCCATCGAATTAATCATAAGAAACAAGAAACCCTAATTATAATCCCCACCATACCATTGACTTAAAAATTAGTGCAGCAACACTTCTCTGCTAGTGCACATTACCATCATTGCTCTTGGGTCATCAGCCACTTTCATTAGTGTGTTTTTAACTTTTCCCACCATCCTGACTTTTTAAAATGTGGTTTTATAGTGTTCGTCGCCACTAAACAAACCCTAGACATGAAATGTGCACCCCATTGGTATGGGTGTTCACACATCTGCGGCTCTTGTTACGGAGTTTGAGGCGCAAAAGTGAGAGATCCTGCTAGATTTTCCACAAAATCTTTGCTTTCCTATCAACTTTTTGGAAAAGGCAGACACATTGCCCCTTTTCCCTTGAAATACAAGACAAAAGACAAAAGACGAGGACAAGAAAGTATATAAATGCAGTACATCCTCTATCACTGAAAAAACATCCATAGAAGCTGTCATGCCTAGAGACGTTGAGGCAATGGCTTCTTCCAGGGCCTTCCGCATGCTGGTTGCATTACTAACATTTTCTCTGCTGGTGTCTCCAAACATTGCTGTCCCAATTACAGGTGAAGTCTCGAATTTTCCTTTACAGCTCCTACCTCTGTCTTACCCTGCTACTCTGTCTTGTTGTTCCACTGATGACAAAACGTTTTCTCAACATATGCAGGGACAAGAAGCCTAATGCATAGGCCTAGAGTTCATTATCCAATCCCAGCAAAGGTGCATGTGGTAAGATATAGAGTTGGATAGATGTTTTGCTCTTATTCATTGGTACTGCAACTTAAGATCATTATGCCCAAGACAATATCTTTACTTTACTGACCAATTCATTTTTTGGTGGCCAGATGAAACAAGGAAGAAATCTGGAAGGTTCAGTGGTCAGCAGAAGGATGACCGTGAAGCTCAACGATTATCCAGGGCCGGGTTCTAACAACCGGCACACTCCGAAGGCAGAGTCTGGAAGTAATTGAATTGACTGTTAGCTCTCCTCTGTATCAGGAGTTAGCATATTAGTCCCTACATTGAGCATAGATTTTAAGTATCATGTTGCTGTGGGGAGCATCAGCTTCCTTAATGTTGATCGTGTACCAGTAGAGAGAATTCTTTTGTCCTGTGGGTGACTGAAAGGTGATCTAGACTTTAGATTAGAAATAGAATACCAGGTTTCTGAGGTAATTCTCGTGTTATTGAAATGAGGGGAATGAAGCTAGTCTTCAGTAATTGTTTAGTGTGAGAACGTGAATGATGTCAGCTAAGAGCTTTGCTCAGTATGTTTCTATAGAAGCCTATAAATATTAATTCCAGATTGTTAACGAGACTTTCTGATCCATCTTCATAGTTTTTCGTTTCAGTGTATGTTTAAAGCAATTGTCATCTTCATACTGGTTGATTAGGGACATAAGCAACAAGTGACACTTTGCAATAAAGAAATGACTGGTTATCGTTTCTGAAAGACAGATTGAATCCTTGAACTAAGCTTTTCACTTGCTATCTGCGCGTTGTTACTGCAAGCATCTGAAACTTCCTGCGCTACTATTGGTCATACTTAGGTTATTGCAAACTTAGGCTTTAATCTTAGTTTCGAATCATCTGCTTCGCCCTTTCTGCGCACATATGTAGTCACGAGACAAGGAATTCGCATGATATTAAGTTCAATTGCTGTCTGTTCGATTATAAGTGACCTTGCTCGTGGCAAGGAATTAGCCTACAGGAGCAGAAAATCACAGCGTCCAAATATACTGCTGAAGCAGAGGTAGAATTATAAGTATTTTCTAGTTGGAGCATCCACGAATTTGATCAATCACAGCTCATGCTTGGTGAGCAGACATAAATGTAAGTTAACCTAAAAGCATATTCTTTTTCGACCATATGGACGAATGCCCTTGTACTGCTTCAACTGCTTTCCAGCTATCTTTCCTCCGCGAACTCAATATACTACACGCACCGACGAGCATAAAATAATGGGGAAACTTTCTGTAAGTTAGGTATTCAGCCATCAACTTTCTCCAACTTATATCGCATCCAATTTAGATTTATTTAATCTTCTACTTTGCTTATCAGCTCAAAGGTTCTGGCATCTGGACTATGTCTTGCGTGCTCCATTGGTCAAGTGTGGAAAGTGGGTTGCAAAGTGAAAGTTGTACACGCCCAATTCCTAGACCTCCATTTCCATATATTTTTTTTATCTATCCACTTCCCTCTACACCTTGCCGGCTCTTTTCAGTGTAGAGACCCAAGTCAAGGAACCGAAAAAGTTTTGATTTCTTTATTGAATCTCCTTCTTAATTGACAAAAACATGTTTGTTGTTAAGCAAAGGTATTGCATTTCTTTAAGTTGAATAAGGACATTCCATTTGGTAAGCGATGTTCCCATTCTAAACTGCATCAGAGGTCACAAAACATCTTTCAACCAATCGATCCCACTCAAATATCTGCTCCTCGACAAAAAAGTGTTGGAAGAGAAAAATGGTTGATGAATTAACAAGAACAGCTCGCATTGTGGAATCATCTTAAATTAATGAGAAAGCCTACAATCAAACAGAAATTCTCATTTCATTACACTATTCAGCATACACAATGATAGGATTTCTGACAAGGGATTAACCCTGTGGGGATGGAGCCGCAAAAGGTGCAGCAGATGGAGATAGGTTAGTTGGCGATAATCCCATCTTTCTAATGAGTTCATTGGCTATCAACTCATTAGCACTCTCTGTGGGATGGTACTCGTCCCAAAACACGTACTTGCTTCTGTCTTTGCACAATTTTGACAACGGAATACATGTAAGAGCAGGTCTAATTTTGCCCCAAGAGCAGCAGGGAGAGTCGGAATTGTTGAACCCTGCATGAAATGAAGATCAAATGGAATGAAAACATTCAGATAAAGAACTCAAAATCTTATGCAGATTCTAGGGAGCTCGATGCAGGCGTGTGCTTATGGAGTACCGTGTTTGACGGGGTTGCTTATAAGGTCATTGACAACATCATAAGCATCGCCGAATCTGAAACTTGCATTTGGAAGCTTGCTCGACACTTCCTCTAACATTTTGCTCGTAGCTTGATTGAAACTGAGTGCTAGTTTGTTTGTCCTGTCTTGACACCCTCCAGATGTGCTAAGCACCCTCTGGAGGGGAATGCAGCCCATCGGTCCTAGCCCGAACGCCATCAACTGCCGTGCGCCTAAGCTATGTAGTAACTGCGCACATATTTCTGAAAGTCAAAACTTTTAAGGAAAATTACAAGAAAAAAGAGAAAAGTTACGTGTTATCGGCATCAAAATTAGCTGTACCGTGAGTTGTGCTCGGAGAGTTTCAGTTAAATAGGTGACAAAACTGTCATCGTTATATGTATACGAGTCACTGTAAACAGGCATCAAGTAATTGTTGATGAAGTCATTGCTTCCTAGAGCAACCACATAGAGAGATTGCTGAAAGAACTTCTCCGTTTCATTGTCACCTATCTTTTCTCTGATCAGCTCTTTGGTTCCTTGGAACAGCTCGATTTGCTTGTAAAGAGAGAACCTTTGAATCTTTGAAAGATGCAACCGCATTCAGTACAAGAACATACGCAACATCTTCAAGAAAGAAATTGGACTGAAGATATCGGTTTTCGCTACTTACAAAGTAAGTCCCCGTCTCATTCAAGATTCCTCCACCTCCAGAGGCATAATTGAACTCCATTCTGCATTATCATGTCCTCGGTTAAGGATGGGTCGAGGAATGCGGGAGGCCTGGGAAGACCCATCTTATCACCTGCATTAACAACCGTGATCCTGCAAAATTTCAGTAGGAGAAAACGCAAATATGTACTCCTAGGAGCCTCCTGAATTGTAATAAGTTCAAGCTCACAGAATTGAAAAAATCTTACCGATTATATCAGCAACGGTGCGGCCGTTACAGAACCGCCCGTTGGGCATTCCATTGCCAAAATCGATGCCGTACCATGGCAGGTTCGCCTTGGCGAGTCCCTTCGAGAGGTAGTCATTGTTCCCGACATCCGAGAGGGAATCGCCGAATATGAACTGCACGACCTTGCACTGGCATCCGCCCATGGCAATCCCTAGAACCGACAGGGCCAGTAACGTCGCAGCAAATGTGAATTTCATGATCAGAAACTCTAATCCTTAACTAAAGTGAAGATCTTGGTGCTGTTCTTGAAAGAACAGAAAGGAAGCAATTTAAACCAGCCAGAGAGGAGGGAATATGTGAGGAGGTAATGTTTCATTTTTCAACGAGTTTAGAAAAGTCATAGTAGATAAGTCTGATCAACCACCAACCGCTAGGGACTGAAACCTACTGCAACCGCTTGAGCATTTTGGTCGCAACCGTGTTTTAACCTCACGGACCCAGATGATTATCATAGGATTTGGTTGACCATGAATGGAAGCAAAGGATCTGTTTGACTAAGGTCTTTTTAGGATTCTTTCATTTGCACCAAGTTCAAATGATTGAAGCGGTGAGCTCCACCCACCATGATGCAACATGTACCATGACATGATTGCAGAAGTGGGCAGGTTCTGTTTCATCCTGCTGAGCGACCGTGTCCGACCTGGGGAAATTTCATGCCAAGGTTGACATCCATTTGGATGGGTAGATTCGGCTTCTGGTGACGGCTTGTTATATTATTATATGAATCAAACTCGATTCCATATATCTGACGTGCTTGCCAAATGTCTAATTCTTCTTCTTTCAAAAAGAAAATGTCTAATTCTTCATAAAATTTTCCGATGAAGCATTGAAGAAAAATTCAGCATGTCTTTTACGACTTTCTTACGCTTGAATCTCTATAACATTGAAAAGATAAGAGATAATGGCACATATGATTTCTGAACTTTGATTCAACATACAATGTTGATGTAGTTTCTAAATTTCTAATTTATTTATGATCATCAAGTTTTCATCCAATTGTGTAACATGGTCCATGAATTTTTAAATTATTAGATGTGGCTAATCCGACATTTGATACCAAAAGTCATCTTTATATATGCACTTGTCATTTTCATATAATTCAAAAACCCAGTTGATTATACATCAAAAGTTCATGAATCACATTAAATAAATTGAAAATTTATAAATCATATTAGATGAAAATTCAAAAATCACATTAAATAAATTAAAAATTTAGAAATTATGTTACATATCAAATTAAATTTCAAGAACTATTACGTCATTATCAAAAGATAATTGAACGGCGTGCTATGATACTATATCAAAGGTTCGAACTTGTCCTCGCATTTGGAACCATATGGAATCAAAAATAAAGATCTTGCCAAGCCCGGAAGGAACGATCCCTATTGGCTGCGTTAAGGATCCATGGCTGACCCCACAACACACGATCACAAGATGCATTACGTGGCACGATGTGAGCCACCCAACCTCAGTACTTTTTTTTTTCCCAGTTCTTGGAACCCATAAAAGGACCCAACCCGTGAGCAAAATCCGCCCGCATTATCCACATCGCAGATCTCCACCCTCCATCTCTTAATCCAACGGCCAAAACTCCCTCCTATCCCCAAACCATATCCACCGAAATTTCCACAAAACCCCCCAAATTAAATAGAATTCCCACCTTTAAACCCCCAAAAATAATAAAATCTCTCAGTTCACTCCACTCCCACTCCCTCTCTCCTCCCCGGAACCGCCGCCGCCGCCGCCGGAAAATGGCTACCACCTCCTCTATCTCCCTCAAGACCTTCACCGGCCTCCGCCAGAACACGGCGGAGAAGCCCCACTTCGCCGCCGCCGCCCCCAGGTCCCTCCGCCCCGCCGCCCGGCAATTCCGGGTCCTCGCCGCCAAGACCAGCCCCAAGCTCGCCAACCGCAACCTCCGCGTCGCCGTCATCGGCGGCGGCCCGGCCGGCGGCGCCGCGGCGGAGGCCCTCGCCAAGGGCGGCGTCGAGACGTTCCTCATCGAGCGGAAGCTCGACAACGCCAAGCCCTGCGGCGGCGCGATCCCGCTCTGCATGGTGGGCGAGTTCGACCTCCCGCTCGACATCATCGACCGGCGGGTCACCAAAATGAAGATGATCTCGCCGTCGAACGTCGCCGTCGACATCGGGCGGACCCTGAAGCCGCACGAGTACATCGGGATGGTGCGGCGGGAGGTGCTGGACGCGTACCTGAGGGAGCGGGCGGCCCAGAACGGCGCGACGGTGATGAACGGGCTGTTCTTGAAGATGGACATGCCGGAGGACAAGAGCGCGCCGTACCGTTTGCATTTCTCGGAGTACAACGGCGCGAAAGGTGGGGTTGGAGAGAAGAGGACGCTGGAGGTGGACGCCGTGATAGGGGCCGACGGGGCCAATTCGAGGGTGGCCAAGTCCATCGGCGCTGGCGCTTACGAGTACGCCATTGCTTTTCAGGTATGTTTTGGTGGTGGTGGTGGTGGTTCATGCAAAGCTTGAAACTTTGAGCTTGATCTGTTGGGAATCTCTGTTTTGAGGTGCTCTGTTTTTGGATGGTGCATTCATAGCTTTATCGATCGTTCGCAGGACTCGTGAATTATGGTGATGATTATGAATGCTGTTTGGTATTTGTCTGTTCCATTCTGCTGATAGATGCTGCTGACTTTTAGAAGAACGAATTGTTATAGGTTTTTCTTGTGGTGCATGTGTCGGTCTCTCTCGTATTTTGGAGCTTGCTGATTGAAGTTCACTAGACTTGATTCAGCTCTAGGGGAAGCAAAAATCTATTTTAAGCACAATGACAAACAAACAAGTTAAGATTCCTGCAATAAGTAAGCTTGGGAACTATTCTGCTGGTTACAATGTTAGCGGACTGCGTAAATGGATAAAGATTGCAAATTCTTCGTCTGCTAAATGATTTTTTCGCCAAGACTCGTGTTTTCCTTCGAATGACATATCGGGGAGTTACGATGATGGGTTCCTGTTGCTTAAATGGCTGTGCGTTTCTTCATTATGGATAGTTTGTGGACTTGTTGCAAGTTCTCTGTAGACCAGAGTATAGTTTCTCATAAATTATGGTGATGTCTGACTCCTGCATATTCAATTTGTTCTGTTTTATACCAGGAAAGAATCAAAATCCCCGACGATAAGATGGTGTACTATGAAAACCTAGCCGAGATGTATGTTGGTGATGATGTATCGCCTGACTTCTATGGCTGGGTTTTCCCCAAATGCGACCACGTTGCTGTTGGTACCGGCACAGTGACGCACAAAGGAGATATCAAGAAATTCCAGCTAGCTACAAGGAACAGAGCCAAAGACAAGATCTTGGGTGGAAAGATCATCCGAGTGGAGGCACACCCCATTCCCGAGCACCCCCGACCAAGGAGGTTGTCCGGAAGAGTGGCCCTAGTGGGTGATGCTGCTGGGTACGTGACGAAGTGCTCAGGTGAGGGCATCTATTTTGCAGCAAAGAGTGGCAGAATGTGTGCGGAAGCCATTGTTGAGGGCTCTGAGCAGGGGAAGAGAATGGTGGAGGAGAGCGACTTGAGGAAGTACTTGGAGAAGTGGGATAAGACTTACTGGCCGACCTACAAGGTCTTGGATGTGTTGCAGAAGGTATTTTACAGGTCAAACCCGGCAAGGGAAGCATTTGTGGAGATGTGCGCTGATGAGTATGTGCAGAAGATGACTTTTGATAGCTACTTGTATAAAACTGTGGTGCCTGGGAATCCACTGGACGATTTGAAGCTGGCTGTGAACACCATCGGGAGCTTGGTGAGGGCCAATGCCCTGAGGAAAGAGATGCAGAAATTATAAGCATGTGAAGAAATGGAGGGGTTTTGGTACATCATCCGGACCTTTTTCGCCTCTTTCATAGTTCATTCCGCACCGCTTCAACTAGAGAACAAATCAAAGATGGCTCTGTATCTGATTCAGGGACATTCATTTTCGTTTTTGAAGTTAGTATTTCTTTGTAGTATATACAATTATCAGACAATTTGTGCTGTCAACAAGGGGTATTGTACATCTCTAGCTCGCTGGCGCTTTCTGTTTCATTGAGTTTATCATGATATTAGCAAATCTGAGCCGCCAAAACTCCGGGTTACTCTATTTCCTCTAACACTGTTTTGGCATGTCTCCATGACATTCTTCATGGGCCATGGAAATTGCAGTCATGATGAAATCTCAGATGTGGTCAAGTATTTTTCAGCAAGGGCCATGCAGCAGAAGTACTTGGGTTGCTGCCATAAGAAGATGAGTTCATTCGCTTCGCTTGTGCAAAGCTGCATTCTGTAGATGAAATGGCCAAAATAAAGGGCGATGTTCCAGTCTGCATCGACATCAGAAGCTGTCTAAAAGATCAAAAAACTTTCAATGAGAAAAATGATGAAAATGATGTGGCCGTTTAGTCAGAAAAATTATAAAAATGACACTGCATGATTACTTGCCTCACCGAGTAAATTGATTGGTTTTGGCAATGCGACGTATCTTTCCTATCAGTGTCAGTGGCTTCCCTTTGGCTTCACTAGATGTGATTGATAAAGTTCAGTCCTTTGACTCAACCATGTTTTTATCATTCAGGCTCTTGCAACCTTAATTATTTTTGGTAGCCACGAAATATGATGATTGTTAAAAGGGATAAGTGTATTAAAGTTCTAAAATTTATCATGAAAATATAATAGTTCTAGAACTTTAAA
Source organism: Eucalyptus cladocalyx (assembly GCA_017140615.1). Lineage (NCBI taxonomy): Eukaryota > Viridiplantae > Streptophyta > Magnoliopsida > Myrtales > Myrtaceae > Eucalyptus > Eucalyptus cladocalyx. The sequence continues at coordinate 4,760,891 of CM029517.1, read as the reverse complement.
AAAAGTGTAGTTAAGTTTTAAAATTTATCACGAAAATATATTGAAATCATAATTTGTTAATTTGATTTGATCAATTCGTTCATTTGGTTGCATTTTTTTAATTTATTTAGGACTATATTGCATTTTCATAAACTTAATTACACGTTTTTAAAATTTTAAAATTCAATTATACTTTTATGTGAAGGTTTAGGACTTGATTAAACTTTTTGAAAATTTTATATTATGCTTTCTTAACGAGTTTTAAAACTTCAAGTCAAGTCGTGTGTCATTTAAATATTTTTGCATCAAATGTGATTCAGTTATGATTTATTAGCAATTCATAGGAGATGACTCGGCTCAGATAGATGTGCTGCAAGAACACACTTCATTGAAAATCATGACATTCCTCGCAAAATGAATCTCATGAAATTGCATTTGTTTGGAATCGAACTCAAGACTTGAAACAATTCTCACCGTTCCGCCGAGTCAATCGGTTGCAGAAACTGAATTGACTAATTTCTAGAATTTGCTCTCCTTTTTTAATCTGAACCTCCCAAATCAAAACATGCAGAATGACGTTACCATCACATGAACTCGACGAAAAGGGCAAAAAAAAAGGCAAAAATATCAAGCAACACCAGCAGAATACGCACCTCAAAAAGGGCACGTAAAACGAACGGCCATGATTTGCGGCAGCAACAGAGAAAGTTGGCAGCTTGTTCTTGTTTAGCACAGCAGCGAGGTGTCTTCGGTACGCAAGAGAAGGCGAATGGTCCGGAAATATTCTTCTTGCATCCTGGCGTATGCACTACGCATGTAAGATAGCCGTTCCCAAGATTTTCGCCCAGGTTTTGTGGAAGAAAGCGGCGTGATTTTCTCCCACAGTCCACAAGGAACGAAACCCGGAGAAAAAAGATTAGGTGGGTCTTGAATTCGCTACCGTGCTGATTGGAATTTCTTTGTCCGCTTGCTTGAATTCCTCTTCTTGATTTGTGGGTAAGCTTTGTTTGTGATTCTTGGCGGGCTGGCTTTCTTGCGACGGCGGTGCGAGACTCGTTCTTGGTTTTCTTCTGGATTGCGAGATTTGTCTCTGGCCCTTCATTTTTCTATTCGGGGTGTGTGTGTGTGTGTTTGTGTTTGTGCTGGTGCTATTTGTGATGGTGGAATTGCTCAGTCGAGTTGCTAGTTATCTTTTGTGGGATTCTTGTTTATGTCAATGTGGGCAGAATTCATTTTCCCTGCAAGCCTGAGGGTTTCTCTGCGTTGGGGTGTGAGTTTCCTATTAGCTTTTTGACGGGAAAAGGAATGAGAGATGCTGATTTACTTCTTGAAATGGAAATTGGTGAAGTGTTTTACCGGTTCTAAGGAAGACGAATCTTCTTTGGAGAGCGAAAGGTTCGCTATTAGGCTGCAGGACAAGCAAGCTTGTGCTCTGATGACTTGATATTTTTTTCTTGGGAAAATCACATGCTCATTCGTGCATTTGAAGATGAAAGATTCGGATTCGGATCTATTATAGAATAGCCAGGTTTTCTTGCTGTAAAGAGCATGCTGATAAAGGATATTGCCATCTTGCTTTCATTGGATGACTACAAGTGCGCTGATTTATGTTTCTCAACTGGCTGGAGATTCTGGGTTGCAGTTTGTTTTGGCTTACATTGATGACCAGGCATTTCTCACATAATGTCTTCTGTTAGTTGCGCAAAGGGAACATTTTTTTCTGTTTTTAACATTTCGTCTGTGCTTAAGATTCTGTCTTATTCATTGTCTTCCATATGAATCCTTTTTGAATGATTTTTTGTGGCTGTTAGATATGGCGTCAACATCAGCAGCTACGTTGCTAATTGGATCAACTCTTTCCTTTGGCCACAAATCTGGTTCCCTTGCTCAACCTAAGCCCTTTGGTGTGAGACTCGCATCCCGTGCATCTCTCGCAAGCTTCAGTGGCCTCAAGGCCACCACTTCGGTGAGCTGTGAAGCTGAGTCATCTTTCTTAGGCAAGGAAAGTGGTGTGGCCCTTCAACAGTCAGTTGCTCATAAAGCGCAAAAACAAAGCCAGAGGTTGCAGTATCATCTGCAGCCACAGGCATCTTTCAAAGTGGCAATTCTTGGAGCGGCTGGGGGAATAGGGCAACCATTGTCACTGCTTATCAAGATGTCCCCTTTAGTCTCAGCACTTCATCTTTACGATATCGCCAATGTCAAGGGAGTCGCTGCTGATTTAAGTCACTGTAATACTCCCTCACAAGTTCTGGACTTCACAGGAGCTTCTGAGTTACCCAATTCCTTGAAGGGTGTGAACGTTGTAGTCATACCTGCTGGAGTTCCAAGAAAACCGGGTATGACCCGTGATGACCTCTTCAACATCAACGCGAATATAGTTAAGAGCTTGGTTGAAGCTGTAGCAGATAATTGCCCTGATGCCTTCATCCACATAATCAGCAACCCTGTTAACTCCACCGTGCCAATTGCAGCTGAGATTCTGAAGCAGAAGGGTGTTTATGACCCAAAGAAGCTTTTTGGTGTCACCACGCTAGACGTTGTGAGGGCAAACGCCTTTGTTGCCCAGAAAAAGAACCTAAAGCTCATTGATGTGGATGTGCCAGTTATAGGGGGACATGCTGGAATTACGATTCTGCCCCTGCTTTCAAAGACAAGACCTTCCGTTAGTTTCACGGATGAAGAAGTGGAAGAGCTAACAGTAAGGATCCAAAATGCTGGGACAGAGGTGGTAGAGGCAAAGGCAGGTGCTGGATCTGCTACTCTGTCAATGGCATATGCAGCTGCTCGATTTGTTGAGTCATCTCTTCGTGCTTTGGATGGAGATGGGGATGTGTATGAGTGTTCATTTGTTCAGTCAGATTTGACTGAGCTTCCATTTTTCGCATCCAGGGTTAAGCTTGGAAGGAAAGGGATTGAAGCACTGATTCCATCTGACCTCCAAGGTTTGACTGAGTATGAGCAGAAGGCCCTGGATGCGCTGAAGCCTGAATTGAAGGCCAGCATTGAGAAGGGTATTGAATTTGTGCAGAAGCAAGCAGTTGCTGCCTAAGTTCTATTGGCAATAAGGCAAATGAAGCTCTAAATCTCAATATAAGTGGAGTAGAGAAATCATGGCTGTCAATTTTGTTAGGATGCTTTCCTTTGATAGAAAGTTTGAAGAACTTTTACTTATGATGAGATGCTTTTATGACTAATGCTGGTGTTGTGGATCGAGCGGAGGTAGTGTTTCTATTATGAGCATGTAGCACTTTTTTAACTGACCAATGATACCACCCGTTTCAAGGGATTGATCCAATTGAGATGCAAAATTTTGATATCTATGTCTTTTCCCCTCTTTCGAGTTCATGCTACTGTGGTTGTGCCCCATATTGTTGCTTCTAGGTTAATGAGAGCCTAATCTTCGAGTTTTTGTGTTCCTTTGGATTATCTTGGGATGGCTATTTTGTTCGTGATTGTGTTACATGTCTTTGGATGATTCAAGGGATGTTATTGCACTCTAATTACTCGACATGATGAATATCTCATTATATCATCTCTTATTGAGGTTGCGGTCTTATACCAGTAAGTTTTCCACTCTGAATCTCTTCTTGACGCATTTGAAATGGCACTGGAGTGGTATGCTGGATAAAGAGCAAGCAAACTCCCGATCCAAGCTTCGAATAGTTGTCTAGGCTAATATGGAGTAGGGGATGCTTCTCAAAAGGTCAACAACCTGTGAAAACACAGTTGGAGAGTCGAAGTAAATCGGATCTCACTTATTGAAATGCACACAAAATTTATGAATGACAGCCTTATGCATAGAAAGGTTGCTTTTAAATAAAGCCATCTTGTAATGAGGCCGTGCGCGCTTGCAGGTGCTGCAAGCCTGTGACCAATTTGAATTCTGATATCACTCAAAGTAAAATAAGATGCAAGCCCATCAACGCAGCCATTATTGAGATCTGAGTACGTTGTAAGCAGTTTGACAACCTTTCAAATGCCTACGCAAGGTGCTTGTGCTACCAATTCGCTTTCTTCAGGGCCATGTTGATGAACCAGCATAGTCCTGATTGTGTATCCTCATAGACTAATTGTTCCAAAAACGGTTCTTGGATCTTGCTACTTTGTCACGTGCTTTTTTGCTGGAGATGTTAGGTAAGATCCTGTCTGCATAAATTTCCCCCTTCAAAGTGCCTCTCAAAAGAATTTTCAGGTGGCTTGGATGAATTCCTTCTGCATAGTTGCTACAGTTCAGCAATGCAGACGATGGAACTATGAAGAGGGAGCTGTTCGGGCATCTCAGGCTCTAAGACCACTCATCCAATAATACAATGGTTCTAGACACTCGTACTACCAATCCCAAACGTCTCCCCAAGATAAACTCACTGGTGCTCTAGCCAACTCTGTGTACACCATGTCAATGATCCAAGTCTAGCCAAATGCCACTGTTCTCGAGTACCTGTGCTAGAGCACATTTGTTGCATCTTCTGACCTTTAGTATTCATCCCTACCAATAGTCATTGCAGGAGCAATGTCCACCTTGAAAGTGATGAAGCCTAGAACGATCCCTGATTACTACTATCCGGTCATAAACACTCGAAAGGACTTTGGCAAAGTTGTGGCAATCCACACAGATCCTGAGATTGTTAGCTAATCGAAGAGTTGTGCCAGGTGGAGTTGCAAGGACGCCAAAAGCAATAGCTAATTTCTCACTGTGATAAGAAAGCCGATAACCCTTCTCTTCAGAGCTTAGATTATGCAGCTCAGATGATATTTCTGGGACATAACCAGCAATCTTCAGCTGACTCCCAATCTCATCTAACATAGTATAAATTTCATTTTGCCGCGGGTGTGACACATCATCCACAGTGAATTCATGCACAATTCCATTCAGCGTGATTGTTGTACATCCAGGCGTTGTCTGAATCCCATTCTCTTTCATGAACTTTCTGATTTCTGTCACCTTTTCCCAGTCACCAACAGAAGAATAAATGTTTAGTAACAGAACATAATCCCCTGCTTCTTGAGCCTTGAGTTCGGTTAAATGCCATACTACATGTTCTCCAAGGGCGACGTGGCGATGAATCCTGCAAGCCCCAAGTAAGGTCCTCCATATCGTTGAATCAGGCTTGCTCGACATCGACAATATTAGTTCATAGGCCTGATCAAGCAAGCCAGCTCGACCCAATAAATCAACCATACATCCATAGTGGTGGACATTCGGCAGTATTTTGAAATCTTTGCTCATTCCCTCAAAGAACAACATTCCTTCATCAACCAATCCACTATGACTGCAAGCTGAAAGTACTCCTGTGAACGTTTGATCATCAGGAACAACATTTGCTCTCAGCATCGCCAGATACGCTTCAATTGCCTCTTTTCCCCTCCCATTCATGGCTAAACCAGAAATCAGAGCACTCCAAGAAACCACATTCTTAACCCGCATTCCCTTGAAAACCATGAAAGCCTTATCCATGGATCCACACCTCGAATACATTGTAATAAGAGAGTTACAAAGCTTGACAGCATCACCATAGCCTCTTTCATCAATATACTCGTGGACCTTTCCACCAAATTCCACAGCGTTCAGGCTATTGCAAGCCTGAAGGACATGCAAGCAAGTAACATCATCCGGTTGGCACCCGCACTCTCCACCAATCATAGCATCAAACACGGCCAACACATCACGGGTCCGGCGATTACGTAAGTAACACGAAATCAACACGTTCCAAGCAACCGTGTCCCTCTCGGGCATTTCATCAAACACCGCACAGGCTTCCTCGCTCTTATAGCAAATCGAGTAAAAGTCCATCAAAGCAGTGAGCAAAAGGCTGTCGGATTGATGCCCGTCCCTCACAATCCTTCCGTGAATCTGCAACCCACCCGTCAAAGACTCCATCTTTATACACGATTTAACGCAAAAAGAAGAGGTCAGCGGGTCAGTCCTCTGGCCGAGCCGCCGCATCTCTCTGTACAAGTAGAGCCCTTCCGCGGGCGAATCGCTCCCGGAATAAGCCCGAATCATGGCGTTGAACTCGGCCAGGGACGGGTTCTTGATCTGAGAGAAGAAGCGGCGGGCGTAGGAGACGCCACCGGACACGGAGGCGGACGCGGCGCGGGACAAGAAGCGGAGGGAAATGGTGGGTTCTTCGAGGGAGCGGGTGCGGAGGATGCGGGCGTGGATTTGGCGCAGATGGGAGTCGTGGGCGCACGACTTGATCAGAGAAAGCAAGTGCTCCGTCGCGCCCGGAGAGCACGAAGAGGGAACCGCCGGGCGCATGTGTTGGGCATTGAGGACGACTGTCGACAGTACTGAAACCAGCGAAGAAGAAGAAGAAGAAGAAGAAGAAGAAGAAGAAGGAGAGGAAAGAGAGACGGAGCGACTGGAATTGAGGGATGCGAGCAGCTTCATGATCTCGTTTCCCTTCGTGGGTTGAAGTTCCTCCGCCGCCGCCGGCCGCCGGCGATGCAAGACGCCGGCTGGTTCAACCCCCTGACGAAACCGGAGAGAGTGATCGGTTTCGAACCGAAGACGAGGAAAGCTGGAGGAGGCGTTCTTGCTCCATATTTTAGGACAAGAACCGATGGAAGTTGGCGAGACAGGTTTCTTCCTGCGAAACGTGCACCGAATCGCTATAGAACGGCGCGGACTCGAGGGGATGCTCGGAGGCTGATGTGAGCACGCTGCGCAGCAAAGTTTTTCTCACCTTTCTTCAACAATTTTTTTTTCTTGAATTGGTTTTTTGGAAAAATTCCAAATAAATATACGAATTATCTTCATTTTTTTTGTATGGAGACTTAAAGTGAATATTATTTTAAATAAGAGCTTGAAGTTCTTATGGTCCTTTCAAATGAGGACCTAACTCACTAACTAGTCGACTGATAAAAGTTCCAACCGTTCAGGGTGCTTCATGATCTAATATGAACATGTTGTGTAGTGAAATTTTTATTGCTTTTTTTCTATTTTTTTTTTTTTGTAATTACAAATTGAAATGCAGAGATGTCTCGTTTCTTTTTAATGAAAAAGATAAAAAGATCTATCTCAAGCTCTCTCTTTTTTTTTTTTCCTTTTTCATTCATGTTGAATTTTTATTTTCATTTTCCATAAGATCGAATGGGAGTGGATCATTTTTTTTGAAATTTCATTGACATCCACTAAAATAAGCTATCGCATGTCTTGTGTGTGGTGGCTCAAATGCATGTATCCCAAATTCATTTGAATCGTTAAATCTTATTAATCATACTTAAGAGCGAGTGGTGAATCTGGTGATAATATCCAATGAACCAGTAAATATATTCACCTCACGCTTGCCTTACAAATAGAAAAACATGCAAGAAGTTCAACTTTTGACGTCCATTGCGAAGCCCTTTATTGATGAAAATGGTATCTAATTGCTGCTTTCAACAGCCTTTTTTCTTCAAAAAGATAAGCATGGCTCCTTTAAAATTCCGAATCAAATTACCTTCCCCTAAAATGAAATTACAGATGGATCTCCATAGTGATCTTGAGCCAAGATATGGTGACAAAATATGCGCAAATCATCGTTATATCTAATCAAACATGATAAACAAATGCTAGAAAAATAAAAATAAAAGGACGAAACAGATCAAATCTACATGCTATCCTAGGTCAGACGTTCAGAAGAGCACACGTACGAATCTCGTGTGCATCACGATGATGTTCACGGAACATGCTTCCTCTTCTTGTAGTTGGCCTTGAAGCACGCCTGCCTCAGCCTCCTGGTCTTGTCCTCGAGCTTCAGGTCGGGCGCTTCCTCCATCAGCTTCCTCTCCCTCTCCAGCAACTCTATCGCCTCCTGCAGCTTCCTCTCGTCCTCTCCACATCCCAGTTCCTGCAATCGATTCATGAAGTGGCGCAGCGTCAAATCATCGTCCTTGTGGGTTCAAATGCAACAAAGACCACAGAACTCTGTAGGCGTAGATATGGACCTGGACGTTCTTGATAAGGGTTTGGAGGCTCGTGAGCTTCCGGTGGGGCCACCGGCGGATCCCGACTTCCCGGCACCTCTTCTTCAGGAGCGTCAGCCCGACGTTGAGCTCCTTGGCGGCTTGTGTGATCGGCATGTAGAAGTACTCGGAGATGGCTTCACGGGACAACATCTTGATGCGGGTCCTGGTTTCCAATTCTTGGCCATCACGTTCCACACTTAATCCTGACGATCCATTACCCATAGTCGTGTTATCAGGCAAGCTTGCTCGATCTCCATGGGTACCCAACGACACCGCCTTTTTTCCCGTCTCGAAGAACCCGTTAATTTCCTTAATTTCTTCTAATAACCCATTCACTTCGCCAAGGTGAATGGCATTATCTGCAATGCCAGTCAATGAAATCAGAAGCAAAGACTATCATACATACTCCAAGAAATGTATCAGAGAGTTAAAATCCACGCCTACCTTCGACGACACCAGCATTACTGTGCTCAACAATGTTTAAATTGGAGTACCAAGTCTCATCTGGATATGATGTCGCCAACATCGGAAAAGACTCGTGAATCGACATATTATACTGCCAATCGAACGAAGAAATATACGTTCTTTGACTGCTTTATTTTCATATTCACAGGGGAAAAAGAGAGAAGCGTGTTAGGACTCTTTATATATGCTTTACTACTGCACCCAAAAAGCAAATGAAAGAACAAGCGGAAAGAGAAAGAGAAGACTGGTGTGATACCAGATTCCAAGATTAGGCAAGTGATCATTCGAAAAAAACAAAAGGTCTTCATCTTTTGCGATGAAGTCGTAGTCGGAGCCTGACGTCTCGAGCTTCACTGCTTGGTGGTGATGACTGGCCATCGCCAAGGTTGTTCTCGTGCAACGCTGGTGAATTCTCCAGCTTTTCTTGTACAACACCGGTAATTTCTCTAGCTTTTCAGTGGAACCGGTCGAGATGGCGAGTGGCGCGTTGTGTATAAATACAGATGAATGAACACCAACTGCAATTAATGTCATGGGCGATCGTGCGCCGTCCCGCGGATAAAACCGGCCATGCATATGCATGAACTACCATCATCAATCTCATTTATTGGCTAAACGCGTGTTTCTCTCGATCTTTTGAGAGTTACGAGATGAATTTGAGAGAGAGAGGTACCTAATAATTATGGGAAGGTAGCGGAATCATGCACTCGTTCTTCGATTCCAAGAAAATCTGGTAGGCTTTGGGAACACAACGAGGATTCTTGGGTTGTCAAACTCAACAAGAATTCCACTTGCATGGGGGCTAGCGTTTTGTTGATGAGGGTTGAATTCGGAAGGAAAGTGCGGGAGATGTAGTACATGCATGTACAAAATACGTACAAAATACGTCATGACATAATGCGGTTTAACAATTATCTGCTGTATCTTTTGGTGTTAATCCATAGTTAATGGCGGCTATAATGCATGAGTTAATGACTTTCAATGATGAGGGGTTTAACTTCAATGGGGGGGATCGTGGAACAGTTACAACGTTTGGATCTGCTGGTACAGGAAACTCAGAAGTAGCCTTCTTGCCCCATAAGGATGTTCCAAACAAAAGTTCAGTAGCCGATATTTCCACGTACGTATCTATGTAAATACGTATGTCTGATAGTACATAGATAGTTCTGAACTTGGACCCAAGTAAAAAAGATTCAGAAGGATTTATGTATATCTATATAGTCAGCATTGCAGAGAAAATGCGTATGGTGTTCGAACTGTCATGCATTGTCATCCGTGAACTGATGAAATCTTCCACTTTGTTGCCATGATACGCTTTTAACTTTTGTTTTCTAAGTAAATGAAGGAGATATGTTGCGGCTGTAACCGTTAGTTTCATCCATTATTGTGAACTTAATTAGGATTCAATCCAGACTTTTATTGCCTTCAAAGGGTCCCGCAAGATGATGAGGGCAGGGTTGTGCAGATAGCTGCGGCACAATGCCAATGGTGAAAACTCTGAAGTAGTTCGAGTACATGAGTATCGTCGAATCTGATGAATCGATGCAAAGAAGTGCAACCTTGCCACATGAAGTAGCGCAAGAAGATTTGCTCGAACAATAAGATAGCACAAGGCAAGGCATTTCTGAATTCGCTTGCATCTGCCTATTTGGAACTGAATGTAAGAGTCGGAGCACCATCCGGGGCGATGAACCTCAACCAGAAATCTACTTAATTTGATGATGACACCAATCACGAAAACTAAAACTCGGATTAGCCGAGAAATGCAGAGCATCAGGTCTTTAGGACTGGTCATTGTTCATAGGCTTTACCCTTTGCTTTTCCGCTATCAAAGTCAAGTAAGGCACCTCATCGGAATGAAGCCACAAGCCGGTGATTGAACTCAATAACATTAGTCAATATTCGCCTTTAAAGTCACGCTTGATCCAATCGGGCTAGAACCAGCATTGCATTCTGCATTTCATGATATCATAGTGTAGTACACTAAAAAGTTGCGCAAGAATCCGAACCCTTAGTTAAGAAATCACTACTCTCTTTGAACAAGAGCTGTTAAACAAGAAAATGATGCATGACTATCCGATACAAGCATATCCCGGCAGCACAGCATTTGAATTTGCAATAGCAAAGCATAATAAGGGAGTACGACAAAAACCCCTGGTGCTAATTTTTCTTTCCAAGTCACATCAGCAACAGGTTAACATTGACATCATCATAAACCTCAGTGTTTTCCTCTCCTGCCCCTTCCACGACCGCGGCCGCCTCGTCCACGACCTCCTCTTCCTCCATGTCCTTTGTCACCACCTAATGCCCTGCTGACCCCCTCTTTGGCTTTCATTTCCTCCGGCAATGGGATTATGTGGTCCACGGACTTCCTGAAGCTGAAATCATCCATGGAGTCATCTTCCCTTATAAGGAAGAAGCACTTACTTTTGAACATTGGATGAAATCGGACTTGAAATGCCTTGATTCCTGCACCTATTTTTTTCTCCGGCTCTGAATGCCCCTTCTTAATCAACTCCAGCAATGTCATGTACTCGTACTGCATTGTGGGAGGAAAAAATTAGCATAAAGCATGGGCTATCGATACAATTATAAAGCCAAAAGCTCCAAAAAATTGAGATGTAACATGCAATTGGTTTGACTGAATCCACGACATGATTCGAGTATGACTCGATCATTCAGTATGTGATTAAATTCTTTCTCAGTCGATGTGGTGATCACTTGTAACTAGCATGATAAAAATGTGCATCACACACCTAACAAGCAGGTAAGAGATTTTATCTGTACATTACTCATAGCATGATCAAGATACTGCTTCTATTGGGCACATTACCAGCACAACAAGCTGCTTGGGACTTCCAAATGCATACCAGACAAATCTTCCCAGCAAACCGAACTTACAATAGCACTCGCGAAAACAATGTGCTCAGCATATTGCAATAGACCATTTCCAAATTCCAAAGACAGAGACCTGTATCTCCTTATTCATATAAATTCCATTCCGCATAGCTCGAGTGAGATCTCCATCTAAGTGGAGAACACAGCCAGTACACAGCCTACTTTCAGCTGACCAATGTACAAGGAACAACCTATCTTTCCCCGGAAAAAATCCCAGATTTCTTTTTCTTCTTTCTCTCAGAAAGAACAGTGGATGATCCAATTGATCTTGCCTCAAGCAGCAACAAGGATATACAATACACAACAAAACCCAGTTCCTTCTCTTGTCATGGACAACCCAGCATTAAAAATCGCCAAAAGGCAAGAAATTTGTTCGATCATTTCATAGCCATTCAACCTCAGAAACTAAGAGCATCCGAATTCGATCAATTCAAGTCCAACCGATCGAACCGTCGTCGACACATCACAAACAAATTGCAGCACTCAAACGAATACACTCCCGAACAATCAAACACTTGAATTGAACTCACACTCTACCTCCAATTGCTCAACAGAAATGCACAAAATCCAGGAAAGAAATCGTAAACCGAAGCTAAGCACTCGCATCCTCGCCGTACCTTATTGACATTGACGTTCGCGGGCCAGAAATGGAGGAACTTGAAGAAGTAGTCGAACATCTCCACGGCCGACCCGAACTCGTTGGGCCCGACCTTGGCCGGACCTGGACCCGGACCCGGACCCTTCTCCAGGCGCTCCTCCTCGACGGACTTCTCCTCCACCTTCTGCTTCTTCGCCGCGCCGCCGCCGCCGCCGCCGCCGCCGTCCTCCGCGTCCTCCTCCTCCTCCTCCTCCCCCCCTTCTTCTTCTTCTTCCTCCCTCGGGCGCTTCGCCTTGGGCTCCTCGCCGCCGCCGTCTCCGGCCGCGGCCTCGTCGGCCTTCGGGTCGGGCTCCCCGGCCACGAGCTCCATGTCCTCGGCGGCCGGTGGGTTCTCCCCGGCGGCGAGCTCCGGCGGCACCTCCTCTGCCATGGCGACGCTAAAACCCTTAAGCAGCGATCGCGCGGTTTGCGTAGGGTTTTTCTGCTTTTTGCGGTATTGGAGGTTAATTTAAAGAAAATAAGTTGGCCAAAAGAGAAGGAAAAAAAAATAAAAAATAAAAAGGTGAAGAAAAGAAAAATAAATAAATTGGTGTAATGGAAATGTTAGATCTTCGCAATATCGATTATTCGCTTTGATGGAAACTATAGTGTAATTTTTTTTATTTTGATTTATTTAAGTGTCCCCAACACTTATTAGCAGGAATATATAAAATACCATAGATTTATCGCGTTAAATTTTTAAGAATAGTTGATGTCATAGAAAATCCAAACTATACTCACCGTGACATAAACATATCCAACTTTTGTTGTGTATCTAAAAATGCTAAATTTGTCCATTGTGATGTGAATATCTAATAAAAGATTTTATAATATAAAATATCCCAAACTTATACTAGTATTTATTCTAGATGGAACTGTAATAAAAGATATACATGTCATACATATATAAGTTCGGGTTTTTACTTGACAAAAATAATAATTGGAGATATCTATGTCACGTATTGATAAATTTAGAAATTTTTGTGACACAAAAATAAAAATAGAGCATTTGTATTATATAATTTAGAATTTTTCGTGTTATTTGCCCTTCAGATTTGTAACATAAGTTACATGCCACACGATATAAGATTGAAAGATTCAAACCATTCTCTTCGAAGCACCAAAGTTAGTTCAACAATATCATCGCAGCACCCAAATCATGATTATTTTCACATTCTAATTTGAAAATTCGAAGCTAAATTATTGAATGTGAAATGGGGTTGGGTTGAGAGAAAGCCCATGAGACCATGGGCTCGTTTCTCTTTAGGCCCATGGATGAAGTATTAACTATTAACCTCTTGTTCACTCTCTCTAAGCCATAATTTCACAGTTGAGTCACACATAGACTGTCCCGCTTAGGGCGGTAACCTAAAACCTTTCTTGTGGTGTTTATTTTTTGGAATTGAAAACCGTACTAATTAACCCTAAAATCGGTTTGGAATCAAACTAGCTAATTTTAGAGTAAACCCAATTAAGTCAAAGTTAGGAATCGACCAGTAAGGTGGGTTAGATTCAATTCCCTTCCTGATTAGAACCAATCCATTCAAAGTCAAGAATAGGGAACTGAACCAATCCCCATGTGAATTAGCTAGGTACTTGTCTTGTGAGATCGGTTGGGTTTGATTCTTGGATGAAAGCGACCGGTTGCTCATCCCTGATTTATATGCCTAGTAAATAATTCATTCCTTTCTTACTAATTAACCTTAAAATCGGTCTGGAATCAAACTAGCTAATTTTAGAGTAAACCCAATTAAGTCAAAGTCAGGAATCGACCAGTTAGGTGGGTTCGATTCAATTCCCTTCCTGATTAGAACCAATTCATTCAAAGTCAAGAATAGGAAACTGAACCAATCCCCAATGTGAATTGGCTAAGTACTTGTCTTGTGAGATCGGTTGGGTTTGATTCTTGGATGAAAGCGACCGGTTGCTCATCCCCGATTTATATGCCTAGTAAATAATTCATTCCTTTCTTACTTTTTTTGGGCTGGTGAAGTTAAAATGACTAGCTGCAGAAGATGGGGGCAAGAATCTCTCCAATTGCACAAGACGGGAATGCTTTTTACCTGATAAGCGCGTACACGGCAAGAACAAACGGGTCAATGGTCAATGAGATCAGAAAGTCCCGACAAGAACCCGAGGTCGTAAATTAAGGTCGCCCGTGCTGCTTCTTGGAAAAGGTCCTCGGTTTGATCGCGTCAAATCTTCCCACGCCGTGATAACTGCCTTTCATAGAAAATCAATAATTCAAAAAAATAGTTTTGGAAAGTGATTGTTACCATCCCTTAGAAAATACTATCAGTTAACATATATTATCTAGTGATGTAAACGATTACTTTTATAAATATAATTTTAAATTTACGTTTTTTTTTTCTGCAAAATAAATGCGTCAAGTAAAAGTCGCCATAAAATGATTCTTGCCTTTTTTTTTTTTTTTATAACCCGAACCCCGTCAGACAATGCAAGAACCCATGAGGTAAACCGCAAAGGACGCTAATGGAAGGACCCACCACCCCGACGTCACGCTTTAAGATCCCGTCGGCCACGGGATTCGAACTCCTCTCCTCCTCGCAAAACCTTATCCAACTAAAAGCCGCATGCATGCGCGAAAATGATTCTTGCCTTTGGTTGGTGGAAACAAGTTTTCTTTTTCCCTAATCGAGGAGCACAGATTTCAATGTCGACTGAAAGTCTGTCATTAATTTTTTGAGCTGAGTGTAGAAATTCATCTGTATTTTTAGTTAAATAATTGTAATTATTATATATAGCTAGAAGAACTTTCGGGATCGATAATAGGGTTAATTCTTTTATTTAACAATTATGGAGTATAAGCGTGAAAATTTTGTTAACTGAACGTCCATAAAACGTCCTGTGAGTTTCAATAAGTCAGTTTCTGCACAGTTTATGCACAGTTTATGGCACTTTTTTAGATCTTGAGCTAGAAGTCCTCCAACGCGCCTTTTACTTGTGCATGGTTCGACATCTAGATGGCTACTACATTATAATAATCAATGAAATATGATATATCCACTTGTAATTTAACAAAATAAAAAGGTGTCGCCCCAACACCGAGGCGAAAAACATGGTATGCGGCCTGTCTAATTTGCCCAAGAAATGGTCAACGAAATCCATCTAGAGTTTTAAGTGGTAGGCAAACAAGGGAATATCAATAGCAACACGAACTCTCAGCTGAGTCTACCTTGGGAAGCTGAAATTGCATACACATACAAAAGCTCTTCGCAATGACAAGTGGTAGATTGTCACGCAAGACATGGGAGTGCAAAAATCCATTAGAAAAAAAGGCGAGGATTGACCAACACATAGTTGGAGATGTCAAAATAGGTCACGAACCCATATTCTAACCCAAATTTATTTAAATAAGTCAACTTGACTTAAAATATGTGCCATAATGGGTTTTAAAGCTAAAAGTCTAAGATAGATGGGTTTTAATGGTCGGTTATTAGAAACTTTCAACCCATTTAATAAAATAGTTCAAGCTTAACTCACGTCGATCGTTCTTTGCCGGTTGCTTCTCTCATCCTCTCCAATTTCACAACTCGTGGTGTTCTCCATTACTTTGCTTCTGTTATCGTTAGATTTTCTTCTTCTGGCTCGCAACTTTACAATACTTAACACGTCATTCTTATGAGGAAAGAAACTCAAACTTTTCATTACCACCACCTTCACGCCCTTGTCCATAACCTGCCTCTCGAGTGTCCTCACTAATACGACAAGTCGGCACATGGAGTAGCCCATTCTTTGAAGGCAATAGTTCAAGAAGAAGAGTTGGTAAAATTGGATTTCAGATCGATTCGAGTCACTAAATTTGCATCAAATATAAAAAATGGATCAAAACATATAAAAATAGATCAATTCCAGTTGGACTATTTAATGTCCGATATACCAAACTCTATCAGTTAAATTAATGCAATAAGTCAAAAATTGCACATCTAGAAGGCCTATGGAACTTGGCAATTTGGCCGGGGGTCTTCAAATGGCCTAAGAAAAGGTCCACGGACTATATAATAAGATGAGTTTCTAGATAATTAAAGGAAACGCCGGCAGAAAATCGGAACGCGACCCCGTGACGGCGGTTCTTGACGGCCGTCGGTCCTTCCGTCCCCCCGCGGGCGCGGGGTCAAGACGGCGGAAGCAAACGTCGGTTTCCACGAAGCGGACTTTCGGAAGAGTTAACGTCAATTTCCACGAACCGGACGTGCCGAGGCGTTAACGTCCCCACCCACCGGCCGGTCCGTCGTCGTCGCGCGTACAAAAACTCGCTCTTCTCCTCCTTCCTTCCTTCCTTCCTCCTCCTCTTCTCTTCTCTTCTCTTCTCCCCTTCCTTTGCTGAAGCTCGCCTTCTCTCTTGGAGCTCCGGACCCGACCCGGTTTTGCTCAGGTACGATCCGGTCCTCGGCGGCGTCGGATTCCGGCCGCGTTCGATCTGGTGCTGTCATTGTTGTGTTTTTTTTTTGGGGAGAATTAGGGTTCCGGAGTGCCGATTTGGGTGGGTTTTTTGGTGTCGTCCGGACGCGAATGGCGCCGCCTGTTGTGCCGGATTGTTGATGGGGACGAGGCGGAGGAGTCGTCTGCGGGTGGTTTTTTTTTTTGGGTGGGGGTCAACGCGGGGCGGGGGAATCCTTGAGGTCGTCGGGGTTGTCGAGGTTGAGGATCGGGGTTGTTTCGCGGTCGGTCGGTCTGGCGTTTGTGAAGTCCGTCGTTTCGATTTCTCCGGCCGGTTGCCGAGAGCCGAGAGAGGGAAGTCAAGATGGCATTTTTGGTCTGTGGAAATGGGGAAAGGCCCGGTCTTTGTTTCAGTATGTGGGGTGCATTTGTGGGGAATGATGGATTTGTCATGCGAAAGACGGGGGTTTGTCTTAGAAAGTGATGTCTTTTTAAGTGGTGCTTCGGTTTCTCATCGAGTAATTGGTGAATCTTGTTTTTCACAGTCTACAAATGGAACGCAACAGCTTATATTTCTGATTCTATTTCAATTAGTGTAAGTATTGAATAATAAGAGAGGATGGAGAATTTAAGCATCCAGGCGGGGAGTATCTCGAGATAATTACAGTCATTGATTTTTTTCGACAGTCAAAACCGCTTGGTTTGTAGATATAAGATGTTTAAGTGGTTCTCCTTCCATCGGTGACGTCGTAGCTCAAAACATGCTTCTGTGCCTTCAAAGCGACTTAAGTTGTGGAAATTGACTATTGCTTGGTTTGGGGGGTGTGTTTTACTTGGGATTGATCCAATTTTCTGTTGAATCTTTGATGTATCAGGAAATTTCTTCATAATCGGAATGAGTGAGCATCTTGTCCTCTGTGTGGATCACTTCATTACACCCGAGAAATCACAATCTCTTGAAAAGGCTGCAAAGCCTGCTGGAGAGGGTTCATCTTCTCACACTGCTGATCCGGCAACCTCTGCTATTGAAGTCGAGGATATACAAGTCATCAACACATGCGAAGAAGAAGAACCTCTCATTCAGACTGTTGAATGTCGCATTTGCCAGGAGGAGGATAGCATTAAGAATTTGGAGACTCCTTGTGCTTGCAGTGGCAGTTTGAAGGTTTATGCTTTTTTGGGTCTCTTTTTCCTAATTTTTTTTTTTTTTTTTAAAGACAGAATATATTGTTATTTGTGGTTTTCTTCATAATGTACCAGCTGCCATGTCACATATTGACTTGGCTATTTTTGTGCTTCCAATCAGGGTAGTGGTATACATGCTTGATTACATCAGTTCTGAGGGTTGTATCTGTGGGTGTTGCTGCTCTGTGTGCTTTAGCTTTGCTATGTTAATCCAATGGGGTAGAAGGTGCTGAAAAGTTTGCTTGTTCTTATAGAAGCCTGACCTCAGTGTATCTGGTCTGGAAGGCTTGGAAAATTACAACAAGAATAACTCATCTTTTTTCTTCTATAAAATAGAAACCTGAATGTTTACTTGAGCATCATTAGCGTATGATCAGATGCACTGAAATCCTGGTCCAACGGTTTTGTTTTCTTTTGTGTGTAGTATGCTCACAGGAAATGTGTGCAGCGGTGGTGCAATGAGAAAGGAGATGTAATTTGTGAAATATGCCATCAGGTAAGCCCCTCTTAGCACCTGAAACTTTTTTTACAACTACCTAATTTGTTGGTTGCTCGATGTGTATAGGTGCTCACATATGAAATCGGCAATGCTCAGTAAAATTGCTTCTTGAAATTGCATTAATTTTTTTGTTCCCTTCCTCTTCAAATATAATTATGATGTAGCGCAGTTATAGTCTTTCCAATGGCTGCTAGGTTGTATGCTGCATTGTACTAGGATGATTTGAAGAAGAGAGAATTTTTATTCCCCTCTCATTTTTCTTTATAAGTTCTGATCTGCCTCTGACTGCTCCATAAAATAAATGGCAATTTGTCAAATACCGTACTGCCTCCAACTAAATACTGTATGACTCAATATTGTCTGCATGCAGTTACTAAAATTATCCAATTTTATGGATTATTGTTTTTCTATTCCACTTACTGGGTAGAGGCTTGTTTGATGTTATCGTTGTATGGATTGATGGTCACTTTCTGAGTGGCAGAGTTTTTCCATATTTACTGACGCTAGGGAAATTTCATTGTTGATGTTTAGGCTTATGAGCCTGGCTATACAGCCCCACCAGCTCCCCCGAACTCTGAAGATGCTGCAATTGACATAAGGCAAGAGTTTACTTTAATATGCTTGTACTATTAACTAGTTAGCTTTATTTTAACTTGCTGCAATGATTTATGGAGAATGAAAACTACTGTGCGGATCATTTTGTTGCGTAGGATTGATGTTAAAAAGTTTGACATGGGTTGGCTTCTAATTTGCACTTGTCAATGATTCATTTTTCCTAATAATGGCAAAGACTCTTTTTCTTTTTCCAATTATAATTCTTTTTGACTTTGTTGGCGTTAAAGATGTTGAGGACCTCATAAAGTTTCCTGAATTGGGTGATTTTTCCCTTTTGTTTCGGACACACTTGCCATGACGGTAGATAAAGAAATTATTGCATATCAGTCATATATTTCCAGGCAAAATCCTATGAGTGGAATTACTGTCCTCTCAACTTGCATCTTCAAGAGTTTATTTTCTTAGACATTTTGCAGAGGACAGGATGGTAAGGTAAAACCTTAGTGCATTGTGTGAGTGTTTTTTTTTTTAATATATATTTTATTATGAAGGAAAAAGCTTTGTACCAGGTCAGATTTGATCATATTGATGTCTTATATTTCATGTTTGATGTGCAGTGAGGGTTGGACGCTGGCTGGTGCTCCTCTGGATTTACGTGATCCTCGTATTTTGGCAATGGCTGCAGAACGCCATTTTCTGGATGCAGAGTATGATGAATACGCTGACAACAATGCAAGTGGAGCTGCATTTTGCCGCTCTGCGGCTCTTATTGTGAGTCATAAATTATAATGGTCTTGTTTGTCATGTGATTTGGAGATGCATTACATTTTGATAAAATCACGTCACTTAACATGGGGCCCTGAAGTGGCAATGTGTTTCTGATTCCTTGGACTTACAAAATTTCAGTTTATGCATGCACACCTCACCTGCTTGTCAATTTAAACAAAAATCAAAATCCATTCATGAGCGCAGGGAGGAGAGAGGGTAGGGGGGGGAGTGGAAGGACTTACGTCTTTGCTTCTCACAATATTATTCTGACATCACACTAATGTAATAAAACTGCGCTTGGATTTTGCACTTTTTCCTTTTTTAACGAGCTTTACCCTTTTGATGGCAGTTGATGGCTCTTTTACTCTTAAGGCATGCCCTATACCTCACCAATGGTGATGATGAAGATGATGCATCTGCATTTTTCTCTGTGAGTGTTCTATTTTCTTATTAACTACTAGAGGTTTTATCAGTTATCTCTTGTGGCATTAGTTTACCGGTTTTTTCTTTCCAGCTGTTCCTGCTTCGAGCTGCCGGCTTTCTTCTTCCTTGCTACATTATGGCTTGGGCAGTAAGTATCTTACAGCGTCGAAGACAAAGACAGGTTTGGAGTGACACTTTCATTTTTATTTTTTTAATTATCTTGAAGGAAATTTCATCCATCTTTTAATCCTGTTAATACCTTTAGTTTATGCATAAGTATTTAAGAATTTGCTAGAGGAAGCATGTTGGCTACTTGGCATACTTATTTCTATCAATTTGCTAGATTAAGACGCGTTAGCAGATAACTTTGGAAGTGCACTATCTGGCTGGTGGCAAGGTTTTGCAATGTGGTTTTGGTTCTTGTAATCAGTCTCCTCTCTCTCTCTCCCTGTGGAAAAATTCTTATCTGTCTCAGCTGGGAGTCTTGTGCATTTTTTCTTGTTGAACTTGCAGTTTGATATCTGTCCACACAAGAGAATAGGGGGTTTGTCTCAGTGGTGGCCAAACTCTTGTTGTTTCATGACTAGGTGATTAAGTAAGCATCTACTGGTAAAATTGTTAAATTTAAATGATTCTCGATTCCTTGAACCAGGAAGCCGCAGCACTTGCAGCAAGTGAAGTTGCATTCATGCTACAGGCAGGACAGCATCGTGGTTTGCAGATCACAATAGAACCAGGACCTTCGGTGATTCCTCATCAGGAGCCAGTCCAAACATAGGCGGCCGAATTTCTGGACATCTGCATTACAGAAGTGTACTTTTACTGGTGGTTCTAGCAGTGAGAAACAGGGAATATATAATCTATCTATTCGAAGTTTGAAGTATGCACTCTTCACCTGAAAATACTCTTGAGGTTACATGAAGACTTTCTGTGTACATAATCTCCAAATCTCGCTGGGGGAAGTTTGTTTTCACTGTTTATAAATCCGGATAGTCACCTGAGCTGTTGTATCTGCGAGATGCTGTGTATGAGATAATCGTATTTGCCTTTATTGTTGAAAATTTCTGGGTTGAAGAGGAAGCACGTCTTCATGCTTAATCTTTTCCTTTTTCTTTGGTTATTCTGGTACTTTTCGGGTGGAAATGGACGATTTAATTCTTTGTTACGAGTGTGGTGGTATTGTGTCTCCCTCGATTTCAAAAGAACTTAGTATTCGCGCCCGGGAAAAATTTCAGCTATTGCTAGTCATTGCCTTTTTCGGGTGGCATTCTGTCTAAATCCGAGATGGAGGCAAAGCAAAAGCGCAAAGCGAGTTCGTGAAGAACATGAAACTCAAGACTAGCAACTTTTTCGGTTGAGTGGATGGGCAGAAATTCAAAGTTAGTGGGGGAAGCAAGCCTTGGTTTTTCACTTTTCGTTTTATGCCTTTCTTTTTCTCTGGAATAATCTGTTGGACACGCCCTCGTCCCCCCTATTTTAGGTTTGCTTTATTCTTCTTTTGGGGCTCGGTTTGTTAGTCACCCTCCATTTTGAGCATAGATGCTGCAACGGCTTGGATAATATCTAGAAAGGACTAGTTAGGCACATTTGGTATAAAAAAGCTGGAATGAAGTGGGAATGATAGGGAAAGAAGAATGGGATCTGGATCGGTAGATCGCGTGCGACATTGGCATTTTGTGATTGTTATATGCCCTTGCCACGAGGGCTGGATCGACAAAAGACGAATAATTGCCGTACAACAGCCGAACGCCGACTGTCCTAAGGCAATCCTAGGAGACGAGACAATAGCCATGTCGGCATCAGCCCCGCATGTTGTGCCGTCTTTACCTCGAGTTCCAAAGACTTCCTTTTCCCTTTTTCTGGCCGTGATTTTGTTGTGATGACCCTGAGGAATGCAAGATGCTCAGCACAATGGGGAAGATACTTGGCTTCCCAAAGAATGTAGTCAGGTCTCCAGGTTTCACTTTTGTTCAAACCTGTCAGAGTCTTCCTAAACAGCCTTACTGGCTTCCATGGCAGGCTTATCATTGGGGTGGATCTTGAATTGTCTTTATTTCTCTCGGGACCCCACTCTCTACTTTACGCTTTCTATTATTCCTAAATGCAATAAATAGTGAGACACAGGCTTACTCTTCAACCATGAGCTACAGAAAAAAAGACAGTCATAACTCCAGTAATACCACAAACCAGTCAGTTGAGCAATAACCCCTTCTTCCTCCTGCTTTGCCCAGTTTTCCTCATGGGACTTGGAAGTTCCAAGGTGGCAATTGTTCTCATCTGTTTTGGAGTCCTAGCCCTTTTGGCACATAATGCTTCGGCCACGAGACGTATGGGTCCTCGTCCTAGATTGGAGAGAGAGCAATCAACTTTCCATGACGGCCTGCCTAATTTAACAAGGAATCTTTCCATCGCCGAGCACCTACAGGAGCAAACTGCGGCACCTGCGCCTTCGACGGCATTTGACCCTAGCCAAGCAAACAAAAGAGGAATTCCAGGAGGATCCGATCCCATTCACAACAGATATGGACATTCTTAAGCCACAGCTTAAAGAGCAGAGAGCTTACCAGGTAATATCTTGGGAAGGAAAGGGTGCCTCGTTATGGCGTCGAACATTTTGTTTGGAGGATTACATGCATTTTGGCAGATCTTCTGTATATTTTTATGTAAGTTTAGGAGTCTTTTGTCAAGGTGAAGAGAGGCAGTTCAAGTCTTTTAGATCAGCACCCACTCATACAGCACACAAGTTACACATAACAACTGCAACAGTAGCTTCGTTATTTGCATATAAGGTTCTTTCCTACATGTTTTGAGATGAAATGCTGGACAATGCTTATGCTCAAATGATAGACAATGCTTCTGAACTATTTCACTCAGAGATGATTTCATTCTGGCAACTGTTGCATTTGGTTTAGATGCTGATAGTTAGGACCATAACAACAGTCAGTTTCCGTGTGACGTAAATTTTCTAACAATAAACACCCATCTCTAATATTTACCGGAAACAAGTACTCATCTAAATGGTCGTCCTTGATACCAATGAAAGTACAAAGAAAACCATTATTGTGAAAGCTAAGCCATCAAAATGGACAAAAGAAGAGAATTTCCACCCATATATATATAATTCACAATCTTATGTGGTGTAAGCTTAAGTAGCTGCTCTACAGTCAGTTACCCTTAAACAGTCGTGATCTGCGGTATCTATTCTCTCTGTGAAGTTTGATCTGCCCCGAAGATATCTTCCTGGAGACTGCTTGCCAAATCATATCTACCGCATCATCGGGTTGGGATGGATATTGGAATTCAAAATGCTGTGCAACTTCTTTCAGTCTCTCCCACATCTTGGTCCATTTGTCCTCTTTTATTCCACGGAGAAGATTTACCAAGTAACCTTTCTTTACAGCATCAGCAGCACGGACAAATAAGCAGAACTCTGAGTAGTCCAAAACATCTTCAAATGGTAATTCAATCTCATCGCTGATTATCACGGGGACACAATGATTTACAATTGCATCGAAAAGGCGATTTGAGGAGGGGGTGTCACCAGCGATATTCAAGCAGAATTTCGATGAAGCCATTCCTTGGCCTGCCTTGTGGATCCCATTCCCTTGAACACTTCCAAATGCAAAGTGCACGCCCTTCTCATCTTTGAGAAGGTAATACAATTCTTGACGAATCGCACCTCCCTGTAAAATGAAAAGCATTTAGACATAGGTGATAGGCAATTTAAAACTGAAAAAAATGTGTGGATGCGACAGGAAATAAACCAAAAGATGATTGATTTCAGTGGAAAATGGCCTCTTTCATGAGGCAAGCTGAAAGAAGCAACCTCATGCCAAAATAGGAAGAGGGTTCGAGATTTGGACAAAAACAATATAAGCTCCATCGTGATCTCCACAAAACTGCTTACGCAATAAATCCTTGTCAACTGGTAAAATAAAATATAATCAATTTAATAAAAAGCCAAAAGGCACTTACATCTTTTCGGTAAACTGCTCCTTGAAAATATGCCAGTATAGGGCGCTTACTGAATGGAGCAGAAGCATTGCCCCGTATGGTTCTTACAACATGCTTGTATGGAGCAATTATATCCTTCTCAAGGTTAGCTATTTCTGCTGGATATCTACCAAAATCGGCAAGCACAAACATTGCAGAACCCAATTTCTTTCTTGCATCCAACATGCTATTTGGATGGTGGGCTACAATGATATGATTCTTCCCACCCATCTGCTTCCACTCATCCCGGCCAGTTAGATACTGCACCAGTTTACTCTGTAACATCCTGTTGACACTAATTTTATTCTTCCCATGAAGCTTAGAATGGCGATTGTAACTGAGAGATGAGAAGAATGGCACAAAGATTATGTCTGCTAGGCTTGAATTATTCACTCTGATAGCAGTGCATGGTCTATCGATGTCCAGGATTTCCGAGGATAGAAGATCAAGAGTGAGCCAATACTCTATACTATGCTGTAAATTCAAGCCACCAGGATAAGTTGGGATTTGAGCCGGATCTTTGACATTTGGCCAAGTTTCACCAGCGTATCCCTTCCATCCCAGCAATCCAAAATGAAAATCAGGAGGCAAGTCATACATAAAAACTTTCAACAGAACCTGATCAGGATCGCATGCGCCTTTTCTTTGCCTTTTTTGAGAGATAAAATTTCCGCCACTGTCCGTAAAACTAAAACCCTCTCCTTGTCCTTCTAGACGGACTTTATGCTCAATTTGCGGAGTCATGGATGGTAGGGAGGAAACCTCAGCCTGTTCATTTTTTGCACTGGGTTTCAAATAAACGGATGTATTATTAACAAGAATCAGCTTCAAGACTTTGGTAGATATGGTCGAAGTATTACTAAATTCTAGGAGGAATAGAGAAGAGAGGATCAAAAGGAACATGGAAGTGGTTATTATGTAAAAAAGGAACCTCGAAGGGAGCATGCTTTTCTCTGACATGCTGGATTCGAAAGGAAAACAGTTAATGCTTCTCAAGTTTGATCTGACTGCATCAAGAGCTATCAAAAGACACTTTCCTACCAATCAACAAGCTACAGAGTTCAAGAAAACGTTAATCCTCTTTCAGGAACCTATGCATGATCACCCCCACTTTTTGACCACCCGCTCAATGTTTCAACTCCGGCTCCTCGAAGAGAACATCCAGACTTCCTAAACGGTAACTCAGAAGTCCCCGATTCCATTACAACATGGAAACCCGGTCTCAATCCCTAAAACCCTCAAGGGTTTTGAGAGAGATTCCGACAGCAGTCTGATTCACAACATCTTCACCAGCAAACCAAACAGTCCACGACAACCAGAAAAATCACATATTTCCTTCTCCAAAGTGGGCATGATAAAAAAGGAAAGAGTTGGTTCTGCAGAATCAATAAAATACCAGAATCTTCCCTAGCTTATGTTCTCACTCCAAGATTCTTTCTTGGGATTGCAAGAACATTAATGGCGGAACCTTCATCCCATACAAGAGAAAAAAAACCCGATCATCCAATCATCTCCGTCTCTGCCAAGAATAAAAAGAAAGAGAGCACAAAGAAATGCTATCAACCTCGAACAGAAGCTCGAAAAATCGAAACTTCATCAACTGGGTTCTCAAGGACTGCGATCATCTGAACTGGGTCAATCAGTTCTTGACAAACAGGTGAAGAGAGATTGATGTACCTGGACACCGCGGCTGATGCTCCGAGGGTTGAGGGGTGCTCACAGGGTGCTCTGTACAGCACAAAAAAAGAAACGCATGTCCTGTACATAAATATAAAGCGGAGGCTATATTGATCGAAAAGCTGAAGAAGGGTTTCTTAACAAGTCCCTTGTACAGGTTTCTTGCATCGCTTAATTGTCATTATTTAACTTGATCATGCTTCCCTCTTTCCCTTTTCAGCTTATGCTGCTGCCGCGGTGGAGCGCACCCAGAGAGAGAGAGAGGGAGAGACTTTTTAGTATTAAATATAGTCTGAAATGGTATCTTTACTAATTAAATCCTCCCTAATTTCCTTCGGAAGCAACCCCGCTTTGGCACTTTTCCCAGTTCCCCAAAACTTAAAAAAAAAAAACTATTTCCTCACCCGCAATTCTATATCTGAAATACAGACGAATTCTCAAAGAAAATCATTTACTTTCTGCACTATTTGATTATCTGTTGGCATGTCACGATCATCCGTTCGGTAATACTTGATGCAATCGGGATTTTCTCTGATGGTTTGGTGGGGAATGGGAGAGAGGCATTAGCTGGCTGTGATTGGTCGATTTTATGGTAAGACATCATCACTTTTGTTGGGGTTTGGAACTTGGATGAGAGGGAGGTTCAACTAATCGACCAAGAAGTCTGTTGATGTGGAGTTGGTTGGTTCATGCAAGTTGGCTCGACACAACCACATGTTGAAGCAGACTTTGTCCAAGAAAGGAATCAATTTTTGCTGGTAAGCAAAAATTAGAGAATTCTTTTGGGCGACTTGAAAAGGTACACCCCCCCATTGCTTACGGCCGAAAAAGAAACAGAAAAAGGCTCGATTGCTTGGAATGGAACCCCATGAATTAATGGAAACAATTCAAAAATCCAAAGCACGGTCAACTCTACAGTTAGCTTTGTGTGGAGGAGCTATTACCATTATTATCATGGATCAAAACAAAAAGATGTTCTTCAGGGATTTTTACTTTTCAAGTTAAAATTTTAATTTGTCCAAGCTATTTTTGTTTGTGGGGAGCTCATGATGTTAGAACACTCATGAACCAAAATATCAGAAAGAGAAGCGAAGAAATGTGACGGGGAGGAGAGTAATCAGAGGATGGAGAAGGAATCGGAGATGGGCTTCGCTGCTCTTCACAAGGTCCGGAAGGCGCATGCAGATTTTCATGGTTGCTTATGTTGAGAAAACTTTCTAATATATTTTGAAAATTGACAAAATCTTATGTATGTATTTAATGATTCTGATGATAAAATTTCCAGGTAATATTCTCGGAGCAACTTGGATCAAATTTCATTCATTAAACTCAGAGACTTAATCGTCTATTCAAGAAGTTCTAGTTCTCTATGTCATTAATATTGCTATGTCATGATCAAGAACAGCAGTATATAGTTTGTGTGAGGATTGTCAAGACAATGCACACCCTTAGACATTACGAGAAGTTTTTAGATCTTAACAATTAGTTTGGATTATGTGGAGTGCAACGCTAGTAATTTGGCTTGGATTTCTTTCTAAATATATTAATTGTCTATCCAAGAAAGATAAATACCAACACAATCTTTCCATAAAAAGGATTTGTAATTTGAGTGATAGTCATCTAGAGTCAAGACATTCTTTCCTAACGAGAAACTTTACTTATGGAAACCCAACCTCTCTTATATGGATAGCTGAATCGAGGGAGACTTTAATTTGCAATCCAAGAAGCAATTAGATCTTCTCATATCATTTATGTCCAATGGTATGATTGGATAGATGATCCTCAAAGTTTTTGTCCAATGGTTAGTTTGGATATCGATGAATATAAAAGGAGGTTGTGGTGTTGAAGGAAGTATAAGATTTGAAGTCTACAATTCCAAAGTTCAAAGAGAGCTTCGATATTACATGATTGTCTTCTCGAGCTTAAATTGTAATATCTAAGAGGTTATGTTGCTAAGAGCGTGAGATCATAAGTATTGATCCCACATACTTGAGTAGAGAGTACTTAGACATTGTAATTTCTAGTTGATTCTCTAATGAAATCCAGCCAATAAGTCATCAGTGGTTAGTTAGTATGGGAAAGTGGACACAAACTTATCATAAGCGGAATCACTATAATTGTTGTATGAGATGTTCTCTATCCTTTAATCTTTCCTTTATTATGCTTGATAGTTTATTGCATGCAATAAGGTCCGATCAGTGCGTAGTTCATCTTTAGACATTGTTCATTTGCAATATTGAACTCGATTGTTATGAATTCTGTTTAATCACCCATTTAATCTCTTATTCATGCCCTTTAGGTTGTTTTAGCCCCAACAACTTGTGTTAGTGAAATATTAGAGATTCTTAAGATTTTTTTATAGGATTTTTTTTTTTGCTAGAGATAATTATGATATTATTGCTAATTTTCCATATATTTCAAGATTATATGTATATCTCTCTTGATTGTACATGTCTTGATTAATATATATTACGTTAGATAGTTGTCTTATAAAGCCTATAAATAGGCATATGTTCATTATAATATATCAAAAAATGCAGAAGATTCCCTAATTCTATGTTCCTTAGAAAATCTAAATGCACCAGGTGCACATCGCACCCTTAGCAAAATAAATCCATCTCCCTCTCGAAATTGTTCACTCAAACGTCTCATCCGCATCTTTGCACAATATCTTTTATTAGTTATATGCTCCAAAGCAACCATATAATAGTTACATGTTAAGGATTATTTAATGGAAAAGAAATATTCATTCATCATTCCATAAATGAGTTCATAAGATCAGTTAGGGTTGAATCTATTCTTAAGGGGTTAAGAATATGTGTAACAGTTTGTAGTTATACTAAATCTTTAAATAGTTCTCGGTTGGTGAATCATTAAGAGGATACTAATGATCCTATTGAGATCGGCATGTTCTCAAGCTTCATCATTTGGTATTGGATACCTAAGGGGATGATGAGTCAAAAGTCATTAGGTATTGTGATATCCGAGCTAAAACATGGGTGCTTGTGTCACGGGCCGAAAGATGGACGACCTGAGAGGTTCCCTAGAGTCGACTCCAACTCGCCCGTGGACCTCCTGCTCTCCCTCAGATTTCCACCGAGTCTTCTCCCCGAATTGCAAGGGCGGGCGAAACTATCATTGTGCTAGATTACGGGAGTCCGTTCCTTTTATTTATGTCGATAGATAGTAGCTCAATACTTATGTCGGTAGTTGATGCGGTACGATCTCGTCCGCCGGTAGAATTCTAGATCGATGGTTGTAAGCCGAGGCCCTCAACTATAAAAGGGGTGTCCTCCTTCATTTGTAAGCACCCAACATTTCAGTTATATCAAAGCTTCCGCTTCCTTTCCAAAGCTCCTCTCTCTAGCTTTCTCTCTCAACGATCCGGGTAAGCGAGCGGGTAAGCGTTCGATCGAGCAAGGCTTGGCTTGGGTAGTCCAAATTCGCCCGAGTCGCCGCGCGGTCACGATCCCAATCGATCGGCCCGTGACAAGTGGTATCAGAGCAAGAGAGAGATCCGTTCGAGAGATCAAGGAGTGCCAACTGTTCGAAGGAATGTCGAGCCAAGAAGCTGTCATGGTTGGAGAGACCGTGCAAGTCCAAGAGGACCGCGGTCGTGGAAAGAAAAGAGACGCCTCGAGGGATGTCGTAGCTGCGTTCGATGAGAAGATCGCAAATGTTCGGAGCGCTGTGCAAGAACTCATGGAAGGTCTTGACGACGTGCGAGATCGGATCATGGAGGTTGACAATTCACTCCGTGAAGACTTCACTTCGTGCATCAACGAAGCTACCGCCCCATTACACAACAAGGACGAAGCCCTTGAAGCATCGATCGATGTGTTGAAGGAGCGCGTCCAAGTGGTCGAGGAAGAAGCTCTGCGTAGGGACGAGGTCGAAGCCATGAAGGCCGAGATCCAAGAGCTCAAAACCGAGCTTGCCCTATGCAAACTAAGCATCACCAATGGTGCTGTGGCCGAACCAAGCGGTGCCCAAAATTGAGGTGCTAAAGCCAAAAGAGTTCAACGGCGAACGATCCGCCAAGGAGGTGGACAACTTCGTCTGGAGCATGGAGCAATACTTCGGCGTCGTCAACATACACGACGAGTCGATCAAGGTACGAACCGCGTCCATGTTCCTGTCTGATACGGCAATGCTTTGGTGGCGCAATAGGTGTGACGAAGTTAGATGAGGCGCTGATCCTGTGTGTACATGGGACGACTTCGTACGAGAGTTCCGAGACTACTTTTTCCCCGAGTTCGCTCAACAAGAGGCCCGTAGCAAGCTCCATCGCCTCGAGCAAAGAGGCACGATCCGAGAGTACGTGAAGGAATTCACCGAGCTCAAGCTCCGTTTCGCAACCTGAGCGAAGAGGAGGCTCTCGGAGCGTTCATGGATGGATTGAAGCCATGGGCACTTCTCGAGCTGAAGCGGCGGGACGTGAGTAGCCTGGCGCGTGCGCTAAGCGTGGCCGAGTCACTCGTCGACCTTACCAAGACCGAACCAAGGAGTTGACAAAGGGATTGGAGGACGGATCGACCTTGCGAGGATGAAGCTAGAAGAAACACTCCCTGGGTCGCGCATGAGCAAAGCGGCCGAGCCAAAGCATGGGGAGAAGGGTCTTCCAAGCCAGCCTTCCAAAAGGGTAGACCACCGACGGACTACGCGAACAGGTTTGATCAACCCCCGCCTTCTCCTTGTTTCATTTGCCAAGGTCCGCACTGGACCCAAAAGTGCCCAAAGAAGGGTCGAATCAACGCCCTCCTTGCCCTCGAGGAAGAGAAGGAGGAGTCTAAAGAAGATAAGCGACGATCAGATTGGAGCCGTGAGGATGATCAACTCAGTCCAAGCACGATCG
This sequence comes from Eucalyptus cladocalyx, assembly GCA_017140615.1. Taxonomy (NCBI): domain Eukaryota; kingdom Viridiplantae; phylum Streptophyta; class Magnoliopsida; order Myrtales; family Myrtaceae; genus Eucalyptus; species Eucalyptus cladocalyx. Next base: position 4,730,603 of record CM029517.1, on the reverse strand, counting down.
CCGACCAAAGAAAAAGAAATCGCTCCAAACACCGACATGTTCTTTGTGGAGGTCGAAGTGGGCGGCCGAACGCTCTACGCTTTGGTCGACACCGGCGCATCCAACATGTTCATGTCGACTGAGGTTGCAAAGACCTTGGGACTTCACGTGGAGCCATCTGAGAAGTCGTACAAGCCGATCAATCCGGGGGACTTACATGGCGTAGGATCAACACCCGACATGGACGTCAAGATTGGCGGATGGAAGGGCTGAATGGCGTTTGAGGTAATCCCTCTTAACGATTATGATCTCATACTTGGCATGCAATTCTTTGAGAGTGTGGGAGCCATGATCGATATGAGGACGAAGTGCATGATGATCCTCGACCAAAAGTGCCCGTCGATGATCCCCATGATCAAAGGGGTGGTCGACACCAAGACCATCGTGTCGATCCGACGCCTCGACAAGAGCTTGAAGGCTGTCATGCGCATCAACAAGCTGACCGAGGTGAGGCCAAAGGCCAAGTTCGATCCTACTCCGACACATGCCATGCCCATCCAAGCGCTCTTCCCCGAGGTTGAGTGCGCGCCGCGTGCTCCGTCCAAGCCAAAGACCGAACCACGTGCGTCCGACTTCATCATGGAAGGATGCGGCCCTTCGTTCATGAGTGTTCGAGCAAAGAGAAACAAGAACAAGAAGGCTCGTGCCAAAGCCTGCAAGGCTGCCCGCCGAGCTGAGAGCGAAGAGGACGTCGCTCAATTGAGTGGGGGAGAATGTCACGGGCCGAAAGATGGACGACCCGAGAGGTTCCCGCAGTCGACTCCAACTCGCCCGTGGACCTCTTGCTCTCCCTCGGATTTCCACCAAGTCTTCTCCCCAAATTGCAAGGGCGGGCGAAACTGTCATTGCGCTAGATTACGGGAGTCCGTTCCTTTTATTTATGTCGGTAGATAGTAGCTCAATACTTATGTCGGTAGTTGAGGCGGTACGATCTCGTCCGCCGGTAGAATTCTAGATTGATGGTTGTAAGCCGAGACCCTCAACTATAAAAGGGGTGTCCTCCTTCATTTGTAAGCACCCAACATTTCAGTTATATCAAAGCTTCCGCTTCCTTTTCAAAGCTCCTCTCTCTAGCTTTCTCTCTCAACGATCCGGGTAAGCGAGCGGGTAAGCGTTCGATCGAGCAAGCCTTGGCTCGGGTAGTCCAAATTCGCGCGAGTCGCCGCGCGGTCACGATCCCAATCGATCGGCCCGTGACACTTGTCTCACACAAGTTCACTGAACGTGATGTGCATATAACGATTGGCAACATGAAAACTTTTAATGGGGTCAATATTTTATCGTTCATGCTTTAGTTTGGTGTAAGATCTTTAGACCTAAGGTATGATGTTACTTGTATGTTGGATGGCTATGATTCACAAATGAGTATATTGACGCTTCGTCGAACCATCTCTATACTTGATAGTCATAACTTATTCACATATGAAGGCACATATGTGCGCAATATGGAATTTGTCTTCTTATTATATATAGGTATACAAGATTGATATCCTAAACAATCTAATCGTGACATTATATTGAAATCCTTGACTTGGATTGTAATTGAGAATGAATGGTTCATGTCTCGTAGAATACATATCAATTAGACTTTGGCATATGATTGAATTGGTGGCTTGATCAATCATTCCATGGCCTTTGTTTGATTGAGACATTGTGAGATAGAATGATCGAATTACACGATTGCCAAAGTTGACGGGTTAATTATGTTTTTGAAACACTTCACATTGTCTACTTGACCATGATATATTGCTAGATATCACTCATGGTTTGTAAGATTAGGAGATTGATATGGGCAATCGATTTTTTAGGTTGTGCTAGTGTGTTAGTAAAAGTCTTACTGCTAGCTCAGTGATGAATTTAGGGATGTCACACACCATAACTAATTAGAATGGTGTTGAATGAGAGGGACAATATTGCAAATGTGTTTATAGTTGAGCAAATTGGATTGAGTCGAACTAAAAATAAAAGATTTGGAAAGAGCTTCGGACTTAAGCGACTTTCAGACTTTATGGTCGAATCAAAGATCTAAAGTGCATTCAAATTCAATAACCGAATTAAAAATTTGAAGTGAGTTTAGAATTAATAGCCGCATTAATAATCTGAAGTGAATTCAAAATCAATGACATCAGTAATGATCTGAAGTGAGTTCAAAATTAATAGTCAAATTAATGATCTGAAAGAATTTCAGACTTAATGGCTAAATTAAAGATCCAAAACTATTTTAGATTTAACGGTTATACTAATGTTTAGATTAATAACCATAAATGATCGAAATGATTTCAGATTTAATCAATTAATAACCATAAACGATTTCGGGGCGCTTTAATAATCGGAAGTGGTTTTGGATTCAAATAACCAATTAATGTTCTAAAACGGTTTTAAATGTAACGGTTAAATTAAATATTTATAACAACTAAAAATTTAATGCCTAAAATAAAGACTCGTAACCATTATAAATTAATGCCTAGAATAATGTTCAATAATGGTTACAGAATTAACATTTGAATCAGTGTTTGAAACGGTATCAAAACTTACATTTATCAGGTGTTACGGCTGAATTAATTATCTGAAACAGTTTTAGAGTTAATGAGCTAATTTAAATGTGATTTGAGACTGATTATAAAAGACAATTGAGAGAATAGATCACAGGATGATCAATGATCGACAATCGATAATTGGGAGTGTTGATAATGATCAATCAAGTCATTCTCATACGAGAGCAATTGCTAGCACTACTCATAGTGGTGAGATCTTTTAATTTCTCTTTACTGTTTGACATGAGATTAGTGGTGTGCCTAAACTAGAGCTTGACACTTGTGGGCTGAATCTGAAGAATGTTAGAACCTACATATAAAGAGATCGGACGTTTTGAATCTAAAGAACGTTAGAAGAGTATTACTAGGGGACATTAGACGTTTGTGGTCAATATTCCAAGAATGTTAGAACCGGTGTTACCATAACATCAAACTCTTGTGATTAGAATCTAAAGAAGTTAGAACCAACACTGTGAGAACATCATACGTCCGTAGTTAGATTTTGAAGAACGCTAGAAGCAAATTTTTTTTGAGTAAGAACCAAAGGTAATGTGATTACTCTACTTCTCATTTCTACATATTTTTATTAAAATATTCTAACAACGCTTTTAAAATATGTGTATGGAAGTTTTTACTTTTGCTGTGAATCATATTTTGATTCAAATTTATCTATTCATTTGTTTTTGTTTATCGAAATAAATCCCAACATCTTTTGCTGAGCAAAGTCCAACTTGTTTTGTTTACTGTAGCCATGCTAGCCACATCAGCCGTATTTGTTAGGTTAGGGGTGCATGACAAACCAGAATTTCGTTCTAAACAATTTTTCTATTCCGACTTTCCTTCGGAATAGAAATCCGTTTGATAAACCTATTCCGTTTTTATTTCTGGAATAGATTTACATTCCGAAAAATAGATTTTGATCGAAATCGAAATAGAAATTTTCTACTTCTCTATTTTTGGGCAATCGAAATAATTTCTCCATGAAATTTTCTACTAAGATGAATATACTTAGAAAAAATATTGCCAATAAAATGGCAAGAGATCATAATATGCGGAGATTCCATGAGATCGTGTTTTCAACTTTTGTAATATATTTCTATTATTTTGTATTTGGGGATTCTCAATCTTTGCTTTTGTAATGTGATATTGTATTTGATGATTCCTATCTCAATTCTTGTAATGTGATATTCTACTTGAGGATTTCCCTTATTTGTAATGGTCATTTATGACAAGCTCTATTACACTTCGTAAAATTCGCCGATTTTGTAAAATTTGCCGCAAATTGCCCAATACACTTCTTTGTGTTTCTTTCTAAAACGATTGCTCGATATCGTAAATTGTGATGGTGATCGAGATAACAGACTAGCATGAAGGGGATTAGAATATGATTGCGCACCTTCATTCTACTAGAGTTTTGGGAACCTTCTATCATGCTCAAAAGTAATGCATACTAATTTCTTTTTTCTATTGTATGGAGACTATTGATAAGTATATTGTTTGACCGTAATTGCCTATCTAGGTGGATGCTAAAGAATTTTGTGTGAAAATTTAGAAAATTTGATATAACAACTCTTACTTTGTATTTTTTTTTCAAAAAAGGGAGACTTTACTAAAAAAAAAAAAAAAAAAAAAACTCTTACTTTGTATTTGGGTCAATGGGTTCATAAGCATATGAAATTTGTAAGAATGGACATCTCATTTGTTCCAAAAAAAGAAAAATTTGTTTTAAGAAATAGAAATTTTATACTTTGTTATCAAACGAATTTCTATTTCTAAAACAGAAAAAATTTGTATCGTTATCAAAACAGTTTTTTTTCGCTCGTAAACTCGTTTAGAAATAGAAATAGAAAAATCTATTTTACGTTCCCGAAACTATTTCGGAATATAATGGTTGTCATGCGCGCCCTTAATGTCTTGACAGGAAAGCCAAGTGTAGTAGACACATGTTATTTGGCTCAAATGCCTATGATTTTTGACTTTTCACGTCTCATTTTGAGAAGTTGACACCACCACCAGTCTTACTGCCCTCAAACAAACCAAATTCGGTAGACACTGCCTCCCATAGCCCGTCGTGGATCCACCAAGTATGATGCATGGTAGCATCCTTAAGTTTTCATAGCACCCTTTAGCATTAATTCAAACTCTAGTTGACTTCTTTGGACTCATCTTGCATTTGCAGGGATGTTAGCCATATTATATTATGGATTTTTAAGATTTTCTATAGGATATTTTTTTATATTAGAGACAATAATGATATTATTGTTGATTATCCATATCTCTCAAGATTACACGTATATCTTTCCTAATTATGCATATATTGATTGATATATATTGCTTTAGATAGTTGTCTCATAAAACCCATAAATAGATAAAATTCATTATGATATATCAAAAGATAAAGAAAATTCCTTCCATTTTTCGCTTTATTATTCTTAACTGCTTGGAGGAAAACACGCCCAAGACTACGGGTGCATTTGGTTCGGCATTCCCAATAGGCTTTCAGCCTCCAAAGCCCCTTGGAAAAATACTGGACTATTTGGCATCCATTAGTAAAAGTCAACATCGGAATGCTTTGAAAGCCCTTCCCAATGCTTAGTAAAGATTAGTTTTGAGCTTTCAATATTTGACTAAATGTTGAAACTTATTTTTTTCTTCAAAAATTATCCTCACTCATTCTTAAAATTTCTGATTTTGCCCTCGTTATTATTATTTTTTAAATGCCAAAATAATACTAAAAAAATCAAATATATATAAATGCTAAAAAAATTAATATATTTTGGTCTTTTAAAAAAAATTATATATATATATATATATATTTATTTTTTTTTTTTTAGTTTTATTGTCAAAATTTATATTTAAAAAGCCGCATACATTATTTTTTTCAATTTTAAACAAATAAAAGTTAAAAAATTCCGATAAAGGGTTTGGTATTTTTTAAAAAAATTATATATATGTATTTGATTTCTTAGCATTATTTTCAAATTTATATTTAAAAATTCGCATACATTATTTTTTCAAATCTTAAAAAATTTCAACGAAGGATTTTGTCTTATATATATATATGTATGTATGTATGTATGTATGTATTTTTGTATGTATTATTGTCAAAATTTATATTTAAAAAGTTGGATAAATTATTTTCTTCAATTCTAAACAATTAAAAATTTAAAAATTCTGATGAAGGGTTTGGTCTTTAAAAAAAAAAATATATATGTGTATATATATATGTGTGTGTGTGTGTGTGTGTGTGTGTGTGTGTGTGTGTGTATTTTATTTTTTTTTTAGCATTATTTTCAAAATTTATATTTGCATACATTATTTTTTTCAATTTTAAACAAATAAAGTATTACAAAATTTCGATGAAGGATTTGGTCTTTTTAAAAAAAATATATTATATATATGTATTTGATTTTTTGGCATTATTGTGAAAATTTATATTTAAAAAGTTGCATACATCATTTTTTCAATTTTAAGAAAATAAAAATTAAAAAATTCCAATGAAGGGTTTCGTATTTAAAAATATATATATATATATGTATTCGATTTTTTAGTATTATTGTCATTATTTTTTTTTTCAATTTTAAACAAAAAAATTTAAAAAAACTAATCTTAATCACCCAAAGAGCTTTTCAAATGTATTTTCTACCAAACAACATTTCTCTCAAAGTTGTTTCTTAAAACATAGTTTACCAAACGGCCTTTGCATTTGCCTAAAGTCCTTTAGGCTAAACTGTTTTGCATTTTTCCAATGGGCTTTCAAAATGCTAAACCAAACGCACCTCACGTCTTTGTCATTGTGGTTGCTGTTGAGTGAGAATCTATGAGAGGGTTTAATGTTAACGTGTTTCAGTTTTGTTCAAGTTTATAGCCAAAAATGAACAACCCTCATGATGCCCAATTATTTCACATATTATCCGGATCATAAGGAGAATTGATTGGAAGGCTCAAACTTTGTCAGAATTTTTTTTTTTTTTTTTGGGTTTGAAATAGGTCATTCATTCATTCATAAGCAAGGATTACAAGTAAACGATAGATTTGATTCATAACATAAAATACTCCATAGATATTGGGGTGGGGCATATAACCAATTTGGAGATAGGGATTTGAGGTGATGCGATTTCGCTAAAACTTTGTTGGATTGGTTCGGGCCTTTTTGATACCCTTATGACCAAGGGCTTGTATTAAAGAGCCGGATATCAAATTAATGCAATTTTTTACCTCTGAAAATCTTAATCTTTCTTCCTCAAGTGACATGCTCGGCGCTAATTGAAAATTTCTTGGAACAGAAGGAAAAAAAAAGGAAAAAAAAAGGAATCCTTATAGTAAAAACTAAAAAGCAACGGGAAGGATCCAAAGTGAAAAGGTGTCGGCCATTGCTGCTCACTTCCCAGAAAGGGAACCCAATGTAAGAAAGCGAATCGGTGAGACCACAATGGGCCGGGGACTATTTTAAACGGGTCGGACCTTATCGTGACTGTAGGCTGGACCTAATGGGCTCAAGATAGCCCAATAGAGGAAGACCATCCAGTCAGAGCCCAATAACTTTGAGTGGGCCCAATGCGAAGGTTCATATGAGATTGATGGCCCAACAAAATTTATTGATTAATTGGCCAAAGTTTACAAGAAAAATTCCCATCTAAAAATTAGTCATCTGGATATGTAGCATGCCAAAAATTGTGTTCTCCATTCAACGTTTGTCAAGGCCCTATAATGTAGTCAAGATATGGCTTCCTATACAATGGCCTATTAACTCTTTGCAATCGAGGGCCATACATTTGTTCAATTAAGTTGGCCTGGATCAATACTTCCAATTTAATGAGTATATGTAAAGGATCCATGGATAAAAATAGAAAAAGCATGAAAAAAAAGGCTTGAATGGTACGATCCCTCCGTCACCCTAAAATGAAAGGGGCGATCTCGTAGTTCTTGATCAGTGAAGATACGTTGTTAGATGCTCCATTTTATTTTCCCATTGAGGCCAAGCCTAAACCTATGCTTGAGAGATAGTTGTCCATACATTGATAAGGAATGTATAAATTCTCGAGAAGAGAGGAGTCATGGGGGTCCCCTCCGGACCACCCAAATCCCACGAGTGAATAGAAAGTTGGGCCCCCATTAATTTCTTTGAGTTTCATTCTTGCAAACGTACTCCCCAGACGGGATATTTAACAAATTAGCTACAGTACTACACGGGTCGATACGCATAGCACCTAGTATCCATTGTTTACAACTATTGGGGTATCTAATCTCATTCGCTCCCCTAGCTTTCGTCTCTTAGTGTCAATTGCCATATAGGGAGTCCAGATTAGTATCGTCCGAAACATGACACGGACAAAACGATCCCATGTCACCAATCTCTGACTTTTCAATCTTAGGGTACAAATTTATCTATCTAACACCTGCTCGGAATTGATGAATGGAAGCTTATACTTTTCTCGATAATCATTAATAGACATAGGCATCGGGTGCTTCATCAAATGGCTATTTAATTAATAGTGCAGCTCAAGCCCCCTAAAACCTTATGTTTAGTGCTAAAAATATGAATGGATAGAAATGCAATCTATATACTCGAGTAATCTCTTCCATTTTGCTAATGAGAAATTTTTTGAGTATGTGACCCAGTCGTCCGAAGAAATTAAAATGTCTTGTGTATTCATTCTATGATGGTGTGGTCGATAGAAATCTTACGTGGGAGACCAAGTATTTTACGAGGTCTAGCAGCGATCCCTTTTGCTCCGATATCGACTTGGTATTATAGTAAAGTAAAGATTTTCCATACGATAGTAAGCCGAGCGAGAACCGATCGCGAGATGGTACAAAGCCTCACATCTCTCTTTACTACTTTGGCTAACATATGCTAAATAGCCATGGTGTTTCAATCGACCCAGCTGACAAAAACGGGACGTAAAATCCCGAAACGGAAGGATGAAAAATCTGCATGGAAGTCGGCTGAAAAAGCTTAGCTATTTTCGTGCTTGTATCATTGATGACGCGTATGAGTTGGGGAGGTCTCTTTGGCTTGGACGCGTGTAAAAGAATCCACGTGAACTGGGAATGGACAGGCATGTGTTTTAATAAGCAGTACAGAAATTGAATAACTCATTTTGGGTGTCTCTATGATATGCTCTTCTACGACAATGTCCTTATAAGGAAAAAGAGAAAATTGAATACTCTTTCCTGCATTGTATATTCATAAATGCACGTATAAAGCTTTTCTTCCTTATTGGTTTTATGTGGTGAAGAAAGCAACTGAGGGGTTTCTATCAGGAGAGAGCCTACTTGTATTTAGGCAAGAATACTGTGCGCGCATCATGGGGACCATGGATTATCTTCTTTGTCTTGTACGTGTAGCATTTGATCTCTCTCTCTCTCTCACTCTCTCACATGGTTCTTTCAAAATACATAACCTTTTTGCTGGGATATAAACAAGTTGGCCTCTCTTAAACGGGCACATGGTACTGTCCCACCGGCCAAGGAAATTAGAGATATGCATGATGGAGAAAGTATCGAGTCCCAACTGTGTATGGTCCATCTAGAGAACAAGTACCAAGTTTCTGGACAGTATTTCTAACAGGACAGAGAGCCATAATACGAACAAGGATCTAATCATTTTATATGTCAAATACATCACGCGATAGTGACACGTGAAGAAGTAAGTTAATTTTATGAAGAGTTTCCTAAAATTCAAAACACAAAACTAGTCGAGGTGCATGTATTTTTTTTATATAAGTAATGCGATTGAACGATTACACCACGTGACACCGTCATCAAGTGAAATACTTTGTTATGCTAGCTGTAATGTTAATTTATCTGATGAACATGAGCTTTCATGATCCCATACCTCCAAATTTAATGACCAATTGGGAAGGAAGGTCCTTTCCTCTTAAATACTCATGGAACTTAGTGGGAAAGTTCAGCGCTTCTTTTCCATTTTTCAGTTTTTCATGGTGGAACTGTGACTTTTCTTCTGTGCAAGCTGGTAAAATTAAAGTCTATATTGTTATCTACCAGCCTGTGAAACTTGGAAAAGGAACACGGCTTAATAAATACTTTTCTGGGGTTTTGACAATTCAAGTGGGTGAATTAAAGCAAGAGCTGTACCCCATCTGTGGGCTGCTATTCTTCTTTTTTCTCTTCCTCCTTTTTTCTTCTAATCTGTTGAATGATGCTAAGAATACAAAGTACATGCAGAGATTAATACGCAAAATCATCACCTTGTTTATCACATGATGAGCAATTCCAATGAAAATTGCCCTGTGGACTGTGGACACAGGTTGCATATAATTGTTCATGAACCATTTGCATCTGGCCTTTTGTTCTCTCCTTTTGGGTTTTTTGCCTTGCAAATTGATGATACTGTTCATGAGAAACCTATGGGTAGAGTCACTGTGAGATGGCTGTTTTTCACAGATTGGGCTACAATGAACGTGACGGTAGGTCAAGAGAGTCTGTTGCGAAATGAAAAAGAACGCAAAAAGTCAAAAACCCTCACATGTTCTCATTTATGACCCTCATTATGCATATTCCCAAGGCAAATTTTGGGTTTGATTCTCCGCGTTGCTTCTCCTTCATCCACAAATACAATTGCACAGAGAGAGAGAGAGAGAGAGAGAGAGAGAGAGAATGTAGAGATTCCACAGTACAAACAGTGCCTATAACAACAAGCTAGGTTTAGGCGATAGGGAGTGATGCATTGGCTATTGTATCATTACTCCAAGAACGTAATTAACTTATACAAATTTGATACATACGTGCATGGCTAATTTGATGATTAATTACTAAAGGCAATGAGCTGATAATAACCCTAACTTGGGTAAGTTTCAAGTTGTGACTTGAGTCAAGTCTCCTACGGTGTTCAGCATGATATAAAAGAGAGAGCAAGGTGTCACATTCGCAAAGATAAAGAATTGCAATATGCATACTTATATATACACCTGTTTGTCAAACTAGAGTACCTTTAAATTAAAATACAAGTCATTATTACTTTCAAGTTAAAATCAGATCTCCCACACAAATTTGAGACACTTAACTGGCCCTAAATTTGTGAATACGAGTCTTGTTAACAAGTGCATACCTGTTAAAATTACTTAACGATGAAATATTCAATTTTCAAAATATTGATTTTATGTAACAACTAACTAGATAGAGATATTGAATAAACATTGAAGTTGGCGAAAGCAACCTAGAAAAGGATCAACAGTTTTTATCTTACTGGCAAAATTAACTTCACATGTACCAGAAATGCTTTCTAGGGTCATCTAACATTAAGCCATAAGTTAAATCCTCTCCATCTACCGGAAGGGCGGCAAAACAATGAATAAAATTAGACGCTTGCCTGAAATGAGATATACTTTAGATTCAGTCAGCTGCCGGTCAAACCCTAATTTTGGGTTAATTCAGCTGCAAAACCATAATCTGTAGTATCTTAAGTCTTCATTTGTTTTATTTGCTCATTAATCAATGATGTGCAGGCAACCGGATGTACAGTGTCTCATCCACCATGGATAGATCCAAGTTTGACATGAATTTTGAGCAAGGATTCAATTATCACCTAATTTGTGCGCATGTGTTAGAAATATTTTAATCTTCGTTGAGATCATGCAGTACGAAGGAGGTGTGATAATATTACAAAAGTGGCGACGCAAAGATTTATTTATGGTAGTTTTGAGTACATATAGCATATCCACATATAGATTTGCTTAATTTACACTTTTCTGTGATCTTCCATAAGGCCAGGGTAGTCAGTTATAATTCTTGGCTTAGGCTTATAGGAAGATATAGCAACTCCTACGCAACTCCATTTCCTAAATCCTTGAAAAAGAAAAGAAACATAGAAGAAAGAAAATAAAAACATCTGACAATTTCCCCTTGTTTCGTTTGTCCAAAACTTCAACTCAAAACAAAGCAGTATCCTCGTCTAATGACATGCTATTGAGCTGATCCTCTTGGTCCTGAGGAGCGACTATTGCTCCATCATCAAAGAGCCATTTCTCCAGCAATGTGAGAGGCACTTGCTGGTGGTGGATCTGGTCCAACACTGGCTTGTTTTCCTCCTGGAAGACACACCCTTGGTCTGGCGTCAAGTTCGGTTTCTCATCTGGCACCGATGCCACCGATTGAGAGCCGTCAGAGACCGAAGAATTGAAGCTGAGCAGCGAGTACTCGAGGCCCTGATGGTGATCCGGCGTTGTTGCACCTTCACTTGAGCTTGAACCGCTAGTTGGAATGAAACTGTTGAAGGAATAATCTTGAGCAGCGTTGTGATTAACCCCTGGGGATGATTTTGTGGCTTGGGCTGATTTGGCGGAGTTCTTCATCCACCCTTCAAGCAATCTTGCTATGTTCTCTGTATTCGATGCATAAGTGCAGGATGATGCCGTTGACGGGTATGATGGTCTAGTACCGTTGCCAGAATCAATGTTGTGGCCATCATGATCAGATGGCTTTAAGTCAGCCAAAGGGCTTGGTGATGATTTGTCCAGAGACAAAGCCTCGCAGAGAGCTTGTTTGGCCATTTGGATGTCTGTCTGGAGCCTCCTCTCCCACTGACCCTTTGAGATGGAGTGGGAGCTGGATCTGAACTCTTCATGGCCATGGCCGTCCAGGCCTGGTTGGAGCTTCTTGAGCTTCTTCTTCAAGTGGGTGTTCCAGTAGTTCTTGATGTCATTGTCAGTCCTCTGTGGAAGATAAGAAGCTATAGCTGCCCACCTGAAAAAGAAAGATTTAGAAGAACAAAACCATTATTTATTATTCCTGTCACACATAAAAAGATGAATTAATTAAATTATGAGGATATGGTAATTAGTTTGGAAGTGTATCAATCCCTTTCGGGATTTGCAAAGTTAGATAGGATCAATTAGAAATTTTGAATTAGGGTATTTAGTTTTTTCTTTACCTGTTACCAAGAAGGGCCTGAAGATGGATGATCATCTTTTCCTCATGATCAGTGAAGTTGCCACGCTTGATGCCAGGCCTGAGGTAATTAGTCCATCTAAGCCTGCAGCTCTTGCTGCATCTAAGCAAACCTTTTGAAACACCACCAAACAAAACAAAGAAATAATAAGTCGAGAGAGAGAGAGAGAGAGAGAGAGAGAGAGAGAGAGAGAGAATGAGAATGAATCTTAACCCTTTACATGTTATTAACTCGAGAAAAAGGAAAATGGCAGACCCAAGTGAGGGAGCTACAGGTGCAAGCCCATTAATACCCAAGAATTTAATGAACAAACCAGCCAAAGGAGAGCATCGGCGATATCAAGATGAGACCCCCAAAGAAACAAAGTGGAGTGGAACGGGGAAAGGGAAAGCTCACAACCAGAGAGAGAGAGAGACAGACAGACAGACAAAGACAGAGATGATGAAGACGGAATTTGCAAAAGAAAAATGCATAAAATCTGTATGGTACCTGTATTGGTGGGAACAGATCTCCAATTCCCAGGTCCATGATCCTGGATGTAAGAGACCAGGATGATGTCTTCTTCTGGAGTCCACGGACCTTTCTTCACTCCAATCTTGTCACAGCATGGTGGTCTTCCCATTTTCTTTCTTTCTTTCTAGTGGAACGGTCACAAATCTTCTCTTCTTCTTCTCCTTCTTCTTGGATATATCTCTCTAGAGCAAGAACGATGACCTTATATTGCTGTATGAGGAAATTGCGCAGAGAGACAAGCGTCCAAGTTAGGGGTCGCTCTTTGTCTGCTATCACATATATATAGAGACGGATCAGGAAAAGAACAAAGGGTGGCTTAGACGCTGACCCAGAAAGAGGTAAAAAAAAAGGATAACACACCCACATACACACGTTACACTCCAAAGTAGTCAAAACAGACAGCAATGAGCATTTACTCTCTTGCTTGCAAAAAGTCAGCTATGCTTAGACTCTCTCTCTCTCTCTCTCTCTCGCTCACTGTGCGCCTCACAAAGCCGTGTGGCATTGAATACGGGCACCGTGTTGGCACCGAGAAAGAAGAGAAAGTCCAAGAAACCCTCGTTTGCTTTTTTTTCTTTCAAACGGGTCTGTTTCAAGAAGCAAGCAGTTACCCTCAGTGAATTTATTCGCGATTCACAGTAGAAACTTTGTCAACTACGGGTCACTGGTGTTTCTTTTTATATACTTTTGGTGACGGTGCTGAAAAAAAAAAAAAAAAAAAAAAAAAACGTTTTTTCTCTGCCACAACACACATACCATGTTCAAGAGATCCATAGTAATTACGAAATTTCAGTCTAGGTCTGGCGATCACAACATGAATAGCACAGCAACTGTTCTGTCCTTCGGGCAAAACTTATTTGGGCTAACATATTGTGTTTTGGTTAGCTTCTTTGTATACGGACAATTTAATTTCGTCTCTCTTTTACTTATGGGGATGTGAAGGGTTTATTTGCTGCTGTATTGAAAATTGGACTCTCTCTTGGCGGTGCAATAATTTTACCGTTCGGCCTTAAAAGTTTTACAGATGGAATAGCGGAGGACACCTCGTCGCAGTCATTAGTGAGTCTTGAAAATGCATCATCCGTCAAGAGGAAAAACAAGAGAATTGTGCTGATTAACTTCTAGGCTTTAAGAACGCATTAAATTTTTGTGGGCCACTCGCTCTTCGATGATTAACGAATTGTTCACAAATTTATTGCCCACTTATGCGAAAATAGGTTTAGAGAAACTACCACGTTCGTGCAAATTGCCCTGGTAATTTAAGACAAAAGAATGAGGCAGAGAGAGAGAGAGAGAGAGAGAGAGAGCAGAAATTACGTAAGGATTTCAAGTCCCAACGGCTGGTCATGATAGCTTAAATTAAATATATGTTGCTTCCAATATTAACTTCGAATTAAAAGCAAAATAGTAAATTGTCTGAGCGGATAGTGTGGTGATTAAGTGAAGTGAGACATGACGTAAGGGATCAGATTTTATCAACACTCGACGATTACAAAATGTACATCCCTTTGGTACACTTTTGTCCTTTTCATTTGTTTGATGACGCCTCCAATGTGAAGATTCCAAGTAGGCTTTGCTTACTTACTTCAATGTGACTTGTCGAGGGTTAGGGTTTCCATTATTAGATAAAGTAGCGTTTTACGTCAATGCAAGTACGTCGATTGAGGGAGCAAATGCAATTTGAAATCTGGAAAATGGATTAGGGACACGTAACAAATGCCTGTCATATCAGTCGGTCAAAATTTTTACAGGTCAATTCAAGTAGCAAATTGGTGCAGTGAGAAGTATACTACCAATGTTTTTTTTTTTTTTTTTGGCGAAGACCAATGTATGTTTTAAGGGCGATGATTAAGGGGGTGTTTGACAGATTTTTGTTTCTATTCCTCGGAACATAATATTTATTCTTTTATTTTGGGGAACAAAAAAAGAATAGAATCGTGTTTGTTTATATTTTTTTTTTTTTTCTCGGGAAACAAATTTATAATAGAAACAAGAAGTACAAAAAACTCATTTCTTGTTTTTGGGAACAATTCCGAGAAATACTTATTTTTTTTTCATTTTTCTTCTTCTTTTTAAAAAATTAAAAGAAATAAAAAAATTATACAAGTTTACCAAACGCGTGTTTCTATTCATTTTTTATTCTATAAAAAGAAATTTTGTATAATTATCAAATGTGTTATTCTATTCAAAAATTGTTTTTCAGAACATAAATAGTTTTTTCTATTTCTGTTTTCAGGAATAATTTTTAACAAAAACGTTACCAAACGCATCTAAATGTCCATATAAAAAAAGTTTTGCATTTCCAAAGTATCATTTTTGACGTGTTATGTACAACCACTGTAATTAATCTTTCTTAGATATAGTTGGATACCTTTTAAGAAGAACCTAATGTGAATAATGGGGGAACACACCGTAATAAACTACGGAACCAATAATTGAAAAAGGACACAATTCGAGAAGTTAGCATACTGGTGGAGATATAATAAGCAAGTTAATCTACTCATGATCTACTATATTTCAACTTGTAAGTAACTTGAACTCTGTTAGATTCTTTTTTAATCACACTTACAGATATAAATAAACAAATAAACTTGTTAACTCTTCAATTGCTGTGTACATTTATAATTTGAGCTCGAGCTCGAGTTTAATTCTAGTCTCGACTAAAACATATTGACTAGCTATAGACTATGTTCGTTATACTTCTTTAAATAGTTGTGTCGATGTGAATTTTTGCAAGAGAAATAGTATGCAGAAAATTCTAATAAAATAAATATTCATATCAATCAACTTCTTCGCTTAAGTTTATGGGAAGTTTTATTTATAGTGGATCCGAACCCCATCATGTTTAATTTGTCCTCTGATTAAAAGAAAATATGAACCGTAAAATTTTAATATTTATGGACTCATTGTACAAGTACACGCAACATTTCAATCCAGTAAAATAATATCAATAACAATAACCATTTGAAAACATAAGTAAGAATGTAAATTACCCTCTCTTGATAGCTTTCTTTCGTTTGTCGCAATGTTCACATTTGCGCCATCGAATTATTGAGAAGAAGGGGAGCAAGCTATTTGTGTAGATATTTATAATGTTTTCTTCTATCTTCCATTTGATCATATGAACTTATAGGGAGTTAGAGGTGATTTTTTCAAGATCATTTTCCAATTCGATAAATCCAATTTCCCCTCTTTATGGAAATTCTCCCTGATTTTATATTGTAACCGATGTTGTCTATCCTTTTATTTCGACAAGAGTTGATGGATATCTCATCATTCACAATAATGTGTTGCAGAGAGAATTAACACATGGTCATCTTACTAAATTTAGAAGAAAATCACAATATTTCTTTAATCAATAATGCATATCCAGAATTTCCTCTATTTATATTTTTAGAATAGAAACATTCATGCATTATTTCCTTTTCTATGAAAATTTCATTGCCAACATTTGTTTGTTAGTATATTTTGCATTTTTTTGATGTTCGAAGTTAATTACTTGTACTAAATTTATAGATTATAATACAGTTGTATCATGATCATTTGTTTGTAATTTTTAGTTATATTACCATAGTAAATTATTAGCGGCCTTATACTTTAACATCTTTACGAGAAAAAAAAATATTTAACTAGAGCAAGAGATGGTGTGTGTAGAAGCTTCAATAATATTGCAGTAAAGATGTAAAAATATGTATTAAGATAGTAATTTTAGTTAAACAAAAAGAAATAAAAATAAAAGAAAAATCACCAGAATGATAATAAATGATTAAAAATATTTTTAATAAATTGATGAACTTGATTGGATATACTGAATATCGATTGATATTTCTTGACATTTACAGGGTTTTTTATGTGATAGTTTTAACCCAAATATTTTTAAATTTATTTTATTTTTTCAAATATCATAGGTTGTTATGCAATCACACTCACGCTTAAATATTCCTTTTCCGGACATGGACCACAATGGCCATAAAGAGCTTTATACAAGCCAACTCATCCTATTTTTCAAATCTCAAGATTATAGATTGATTGTAACATTCAACAAAGAAAATATGTATTTTTTCTACAATTTATTATCAAAATATTTGCTATAATCACTTAGTTAAATCCTCCATTATAAAGTTGCTGGAAAAATCGTGCGTCATGTGATATGTTGCGACTAGGGAAAGTGGACGATGAGCAAACGAATAGTTTAACTTTAGATTGATCACATACATTTGACGTGAAAGCAAATCATTTATTGATTAAGCAAACCAAACCAATTATGTTACTTAGATATCTTAGGCATCAATCATTAATCCAATCTAACTTATGCTTGTCTCCTTTCGTACTAACAAAACCACTTTAGAGAACAACATCCGTCCCTGTACTTTCTGTCAATGTTGGAGGGGAATTTGATAGGGCCATGTATGGTTAAGGTAGCATTCTCCCTTTTGTATGCAAATAGATATAATCATATAATTAACCCCTCCTAAATATTCACATAATAATTCGGAAAATATTTTCTCCACTCAATTTTTGCCGACTGGATGTAGGTGCCTCCAATCACATCATAGAATCAAATCTGCACTATTTGTACAATCTTAATGTACCAAATGACTCGTTATCGGTTCAAACTCGAATCAATGTATCTTGAACATATTGCATCATAGATTTACGTGCTATTGGATGCATACTTCCATCACGGGTCGTTATATGTGCATGCACATCAAACAGGCGACATGTACCTACCTCAAAAAGAGGCAGTCGTGTTTACATTGAATCAAACCAATTAGGCTCAATTTGAAATCCCACAGGTGAGCCAATAATGGGGGCGAGACTTAATAGCTGCGGCGAGCAACCATCATGTATGAGATCTCTCCAGAAAAGAAACCCCGGCATGAGCTAGGGTTCCATACCTCCTCTCTTGAAAACAGAGCCACTATATGACAGCACAACGCTCGGCATGAGCCGTTGGATTTAGGAAGATGATATGTGCAATTAGTCCCACGTCTTCTGGAAGATAAGGCAGACATATTAGGCCTTGTTTTTTAGTTTTTCTAATTAATGTTTTTTTTTATCAATGTATAATACGTGTTGCACGGTGACAGGAGAGAGAGAGAGAGAGAGAGGCATCTGGCTCACTGAGTAAGACCATATTATTGGGCTTGGGCCCATTAATTAATGATTGTGATGACACAACGAAAGAAAAACAATAACAAAAAAAGTGTGTAATTATTTGTCTTCTACATTTATGCGCTATATTAAATTCTTCCGTACTACTGCGCAAATAAATATATAAAATACGTAGAGAAAAGGGGAAAAATTGTATAAATAAGGGGTTATATTACTAATCAGAATATTGGGATGCATATAATATATATGCAATATTTGTTTTTGGACCAAATTTCAAAAGAAATTCCTAATTTGTCTACGACAGTGATAGACAATTGCTATCCATGATAAATAAGGCATGAATTCTGTGGAATTGTGCAAAGCCAAATGCAGTGTTTTAGGTTGGATAGTTTTTTTTTTTTTTTTTTCAGTCATACTTTAATCCTACTCTAATATTCACTCTCAGATTTTTGTCCTACCTCATTGCAGGGCGTGGGAGTCGAAATCCACTTCTAAAATGAAATCGTCCCCACCCCAATCTCTCCTGAGAATGTGGGGATTTGAACCTCCCACCTCCCCCTTTCAAGATGGAAGGGTGGTCACTAGGGCGAATCCCTAGTGGTTATGTTGTATAGTGTGAGGACGGGGGTTATATACTACATCTCCATTTGTCTTCACCTCTATATTAAATGGTTTTGTGTCATTGTACCCGGAATTGGAGCTGGAGATATATAATTAAAGAAGAATTCATTATCTTAGGGTTATGTTAGACGGAAGTTACAATGACACTTCATGGATCAGTACATTTGTTTCCACATTAAACCTCAAGAAAAGTCAAGTCTATACGATATCGATGTGATAGAAATCGCATACCTTCATTTGAGGAGATCATTAGGGAAATCCCAAGTCTGAGCTTGTTAGTATATCCGTTTGAACCTGTCTTTGCTTAAAAGTTTTAAGTTAAGAAATTATATTAGTTGCTTCACATTACGCCATATCTCTTAAGGGATAATTCATTTGCCTAGCACCCATTTACACAAGCACCTTAAGACTCTACGTACTTTATTTCAAGAAACTAGAAAACCCAATATGAAAGGAATGGACATTTCTCTTATTCATTTTTTGGATAAAAAAATGAATATCAAGATAGGTAATAATGAAATTGATATTCTTAGTGCTAAATCCGTCGAAAAGATGAAATATACTTAGTGGCTCTCTCAATTGGTCATCATTTATAGAGATTGTTATAATACATGTGTAAGTTGTGTTAGAGAAATCTTAATATATTTTAATTGGCTTATCATTCATTGATTCAAGCTTTTGAGTAAAAGTAGGTCCAGCTAGATATATTGGCAGGCTTGGACTTTAGATTGACAGGTTGGGACTCTGAATTGACAGGCTTAGATTTTGGCTCTCTTTTGGCGATTTCCCTTAAAAAAAGTATTAGACTTTTACAATGCGCTTCTAATAGAGATAGTACATGCATTTTTCATGTGCCTCTCTCTATATTGTTGGCTGTTGCAAATTGAATTATGATTGAGTTATATCGTAAGAGATCAGGTGTGAACAAAATATCGTACCATATCAACAGTGAGGACAACACTCGAGTGCCCCATTATAGATGAACAAGACATTATCTTAGGGTTATGTTAGACGGAGGTTACAATGACACTTCATGGATCATATTGCAGTACCTTTGTTTCCACATTAAACCTCAAGAAAAGTCAAGTCTATACGATATCGATGCGATAGAAATTGCATATCTTCATTTGAGGAGATCATCAGGGAAATCCCAAGTTTGAGCTTGTTAGTATATCCGTTTGAACCTGTCTTTGCTTAAAAGTTTTAAGTTAAGAAATTATATTAGTTGCTTCACATTACGCCATATCTCTTAAGGGATAATTCATTTGCCTAGCACCCATTACACAAGCACCTTAAGACTCTACGTACTTTATTTCGAGAAACTAGAAAACCCCCAATATATGTAAGGAATGGACATTTCTCTTATTCATTTTCTGGATAAAAAAATGAATAACAAGATAGGCAATAATGAAATCGATATTTGCTAAATCTGTCAAAGAGATGAAATATACTTAGTGGCTCTCTCAATTGGTCATCATTTATAGAGGTTGTTATAATACACGTGTAAGTTGTGTTAGAGAAATTTTAATATATTTTAATTGGCTTATCACTCTTTGATTTAAGCTTTTGAGTAAAAGTGAGTTCAGTTAGATATATTGACAGGCTTGGACTTTAGATTGATAGGCTCAGACTTTGGATTGACAAGCTCGGATTTTGGCTCTCTTTTGGCGATTTCCCTTAAAAAAAGTATTAGACTTTTACAATGTGCTTCTAACAGAGATAGTACATGCATTTTTCACGTGCCTCTCTATATTGTTGGCTGTTGCAAATTGAATTATGATTGAGTTATATTGTAAGAGATCAGATATGAACAAAATATTGTACCATATCAACTGCGAGGACAACACTCGAGTGCCCCGTTATAGATGAACAAGACATTATTGTATCTTTGTACGGAGGAATTCACATACTAAGTTACCCCAAAGCATGACTTGTTCAAATCCGTCGTATACTGCCAAATAAATTCAAAAAGTGGGAGAAACAAGAATTGTTTGTTGCACTAGGAACATTGCGTATGTCTTTATTCAAGTTCGTGTTCAGCAAAAATACAAAAGAAATAAAAAGATATGATGAATAAAAGGGACACCATAGAAAATAGAAGCACTTGTCTACATTAGTCCGTCGATTACGACAGCACATTCGTCTCGATGTTAGGACAGTTGTCCTCTCCTAGGAATGATGGCCCTTTGGAGCCTTTAGTACGCAAAAATTGTCAATTTTTTTTTTTAAATCTTATATTTTTATGTCAATTCAATTATTAAATTTTTAATTCAAATAATTTAGTCCAAATTTTTGAAATTTACCATTTAACTCTAAACCTTTCAATTGTACTAATTTAATTCTTAACATTTTGACCATTTATTAATTTAGTCTTAAATCCTTTTATGATCTACCAATTTAGGTGTTGTTTGATAACGTTTTGGGAAATATCCATTTCTATTATTTTGTTTTTTTGGAATAGAAATAAAATAGAAACACGTTTGGTAATTTTTTTGTTCTCAGGAATAGATTTAGAACATAAACAAGAAACAAAAATTATTTTTTGTTCCCAGGAACAATTCAAGAAACAAGTTTTGTTTCTTTTATTTCTTTTTCTCTTGCTCTCTTCTTCCCTAGCTGGTCGTCGGTCCAATGATGGCTGATGACTAGCCAGATGAGGCTTGATGACCTTGTCGGCCCCCGGTAAAGCCCTCTCAAGCCTCACTATGGCTAGGTGAGGCTCAACCCAACCCAGATCTAGTGAGGTTGAGCCTCGCCCAACTACGGCAAGGCCGAGCTTTGCTTAGCCACGGTGAGGCTTGACCTCACTTGACCATCGCGAGGCTGACCTCGTAGTGGCTAGGCGAGGTCAAGCCTTGTTGTGGGGGACCTTGCCGGTGGCTGCCAAAGCTCCCCAAAGACTAGTGACCTCACTAGCCCTCGTCTGGCAGATCATTGGTCAACCATAGTGAAGGCTGGCGACTTCGCCGGCCTTTGTCTGGCCAATTTTTGGTTGGCCATGGCCAAGGCCGACGACCGGCTAAGAGGAAGGAGAAAAAAAAAGAAAAGAAAAAAAAAGAAAAATGCAATAAAATTATTAATATATATTCTAAGTCACAAAAATATTTTGGGTTATACCAAGTCCTTTGGTAGGCATATATCATACCAAGTGTATCCTTAGAATGTTGACGCAAAAAAGAAAGAAAAAAAAAAAATGGACGCCTTTTTTTGGTAGGCATATGTCATACCAAGTCCCCCTTAAAATGCTCAGAAACTGTTTCCGATAACTGTAAATAGAAAAAATTGTTTAAAAAGAAACTGTTCCCAAAAAAAAACGTTACCATGTGTATTCTTAGAATGTTGATGTAAACAATTTTTTTTGCATTTTTTAAAATTATTCCATTTTTTAAATTCTTTTCTTTTTTCTTTCCCCCCATTTTTTTTCCAACTCTTAGAGGTCATCGGCCATAGATGAAGGCCAGTGACCTTTGCTTGGCTTGAGTGAGGGCATCATGGCCCCTACTAGGTTTGGGTGAAAGCGTTGCAACCCTCACCTAGATCAAGTGAGGCCATTGCCACCATTACCGGTCAGCAAGCAAGAGTTGGAAAAAAAAGAGAGGAAAAGAATAAAAAAATATAAAAAAATTATTTATGTCAATGCCGACTGTGTTACATAGGATAGCTGGTGGTCATGTTAGCATTTTCTGGGCAAAATTGGTTGGAAAGATAAAATTGACAAATCATCAAATTGTCTAAAGGTTTTAGGCCAAATTGATTAAATGTTCATGACTGAATTGGCACGATCTAAAATGTTTACGATTCAATTGGCAAATTGTCAAAAAACCTTGGGATCAAATCAACATGAACGAAAGGTTGCATGTCTGAATTGGCACGAGATTTTTTTTTTTTTTTTTTTTTGGGTGGGTGGAGTAATTTCTCCCTTCTAGTACTTAAGGTGGGAGTAATTTCTCCGTTCTAGTACTTCAAGAACGCAATGCAGAGATGGAGACCGGTGCGAAGATGGGAGAGTGAGTTCGTGCCGGACTATTCTTAAATCGACACACTCTCTCTTTGACCCTTCCTTCCCATAATTCCTCCACTTCATTTTACTTATTCATCTCGTAGCGACCATAAATACAAGAGTCCGATTCATTCATTGGGCGGGCGTTGATGTGGACGGCACCCCGTTGTACACCGTCAGGCCCACTACCACGGCCATGCCTCACGCCAGCATTCTCGGCCGTGTTCCCACCTAATGACACGAGTCCAAGAATGGCGAGGTCGGATTTCTCAATCCCCCCCTCCTTCCAATTCATCATACATATGATGTATGGAGAGAGCAAGGAGTAGGGATTCGCAGTGTTTTGCCTTTCCAGAAATTTCCCTTTATTCTGTACCCAAAAAAAAAAAAAAAAAAAAACGACCTGGTTCGGCAAGGGATTGCGATATTTTAAAGGGCTAATACTCTGAAAAACCCAAAACCCATATCTTTTGTGACAAATTTACCCCAAACTATTTTTTTGACCACCAAAAACCCAAAACCCAGATAATTTGACAAATTTACCCAAAACTCGGTATACTTGTGACAAATTTACCCTTTATTAGTTTTCGTTAAATTTTATTATCAAATTATTAAGTTAAATGACACGTGACAGTTGATCGGTATATCAATTTAGGATTTTAAGCTCCGTTTGTCACCGTTTACAATTTTTGTGATTTTTTTGTGGTATTAATCTAATTTGGCATAGGGTATATTTGTCACAATTTTACTATTTTAGGGTTTTTTGCAATCAAATAAATTAGTTTGGGGTAAATTTGTAATAACTGTACTAGTTTAGGGTTTTTTATAGTCAGTCGGAGTAAATTTGTTACAGGTGTATCAGTTTGGAGTTTTTAATGGTAAAAAAAATAATTTTGGGTAAATTTGTCACAAATATACAAGTTTGGGATTTTTTAGGATATTAATCCTATTTTAAAGGCGATTAATGAGAAAGACGGGATTACTTATGGTTTGCACGAGTATGGGAAGCCCACCACCCCAGGCGCCTTTCTTTTTCCTGTCTTTTGGAATCTGATTACTAGTTGCCGAACCATTTGTGCACGATTGTATCGAGACCTGTTTCACTTCGTACGGAGCAACAGACGTGATTAGATAGCGACATGGATTATCTTTTTTATTAGCCCATAAAATCCCAGAATTAGTTCCATAGTTAGATTGCCATCAATTTCATGTCGTACAATGAAATAATGCGATTCTTAATCACTCCCAAGTCTTGGGTTCGTCGCTGTACTATATCATCCCCACGTGGCTTCCCCATCTCATTTGAACTCCTATCTTTCCCTCCCTCCGTAGATTATTGGCCGCCCTGTCCCTCATCCGGTCATCCCTCACCCTCAGAGAAACATCGACCCACATCGACCCGTACCCACCCGACGTCGAAATTCCGTCCATCTCCTCCCCGTTCTCGACCCTTCCCGGTTATGCGGCGCCCGTGGCGGCAGCCGGGGGCCAATGCGGAGTGGGGCGGCGGGGCCCCCACGGACTCCACGTCGCCGAGCCCGACACGTGTGTGGTCCCTAGAGATACAACGTAGTATCGAACGTAGTGGGAAAGGGAGGACGGACGGACGGACGAACGGGGTAAGGGGAGGGGGGGGGGGGGGGGACCGATCCCATCGGGGGATGGACCCCTGATGAGGAATTGATTGGGCTTTCTGGTAGGTGCGGATTGTAGCCCACGCCCTAACCAACCCCTCCGCAGGGGGACCCGCGGCGGGGGTCATAAGAGGGGGCAGGGGGGCCCGCGCTGACTTGTCGCGATCCCGCTGGAGGAGAACGGTGGAGCGGGGAAGCCTTTGTCGGCACATGCGGGCTGGTCGCGACACCTGTCGCCGTTGGATTTAATGAAAGGGGGGGGGGGGGGGGAAGAGATGATCATGGGGTTGATGAGGTCTGGTCCGTTCGAGTGGCGGACGCTCGTTTGGGCCCGAGGCCCACTTCCGGCAGGGGAATGGAATTGACGTTGCTTGATCTCGAAGTTTAGGATTGACGCTCCCACCCCATTTAAGGTTTGGTGCCGCCCTGTCTTAAATGGAAAAAGTTGAACGTGCTCCAACGGTCCGTTTGCTCGGGGCCACCGGTGCAGCAACCTCTCGAGGTTGTGGCCGTGATGGAGCCGGAGGCGACTATCTTGGGGGATCTGAGATGCCGGGATGCCGGTTCTTGCACTGTGGATCCAAGCATTTCCTGCTCCTCGGCAGAGCATGCATGACGGGAACTGAGAACCGATTTGCTGACTAGGTAGGGTCAGAAACCATGCGGCCAGGGTATCAGGTCCGCTGACATGGGTTTTGCGGTCTATGTGCGACGAGGTCGGTAGAATACTTGGTGAGCCAGAAAGCGGGGTCGGGTTAACTAATCTTTTCGAGTCGGGGTCCGGGTGGCACAGAGCCCGATATTAACCGCTGGAGTTACTTTTCCCAACCGTACACTGGGAATTTACAGGCGTGTAAAAGTAGAAAATGGATATGCTGGGGGATCTGTCATGTCACACTAAGAAGAAAGAGTGATCAAGGAGGATCCTATCCAAGGGGGAAGGGATCATGGCCTCTGTTCTGCATAGATATACACAAAAACATCACCAACATCACAGCCTCTCTATACCAGAGAATATCTTTAATATTTCGAGGCGAAAAGCCTCTTCTGCATGAACACTAAGCGGATATATCTTAGAATGTGGGGAAATCGATTCGACAGAAGTACAACGGGAAAGTAGGACTCGGCAATAAAGCTTTGTGTTTGTTGCAGATCCATGGACAAGTTTTTACAGTACGAATTTAGACAAATTCGATCCCTTTAAACTCTAAAGCTACTGACGTAAAATCTTGCCGTAGCTTCCAGAGTATATGTTTATGCGCATTATGAGATCTCTGGTGGCAAAGAGTCGAACTAATCGCTGTATGTAACATATTGAGATACTAAAGCTGCAAACATGGAGATATCAAATTGAGAAGCTTTCAAGATTCAAAAGTCTCCTGCAGAAAGCGGTACAGCTCCTCTGCAACGATAGATGGGTACTCCTCCTGTGGCAAGAGCGCACCTGGAACCTCCACGAATTTAGCAACCCCTTTGGCTCCTCGAAGGGCTTCCATCTCTGCTTTTGACCTCCTAGGAGAGCCTTCGGTTGACATGACTAGGACTGGCATCTTTCCCTCCAAACTGGCGAATAGCTCAAGAAATTCCTCTCGTGATTTCACGGGGTCAAGTAGACCTGTCAAGAAAGCGGCAGGCACATATCGGGCGCCTGGTCGTTTTGTTAGCCCATACCTGCTGTCGACGATTTCTGGTGTCACATTGTCAGGGTTTGCATATACATGAGATTTATACTGGGATTGGATTGCCTTCTCGTTGCTGACCAGTGCGTTGTACACCATCCAGCCCAGAGCAGGGGCTCGTAGAGTGCCTCTAAGCAAACCGTACCTGATAGAAAATCGAGCATGACAGAGCAAACTACTTCTGAACTCAGGGAATGGCGCTACTTACAGGGATCAAGGGGGACAAATCTTTTTGAAAGGCTACTCAGAATGACGGTGGCAAGGATGAGCCATAGATTTAGTACATAGTGACATTTAAATATAAACTAGCTGAGAATGCGAAAGCATATCTCATTTTTCAACATGAAAAGTGCCTTGGTGATCTAAATGCTTTGAGGAACAAGAAACCAAGTCCATATTGTTTCCAGGACAGATACTAAATCTGCACTCAAATCTTTTAGCAGATAACGCAACAATAAGCATGGGTGTGGATTAGCACAATGCATCACACGGGCCAAAACTAAAGTAATTAGCTTCTTTTTCTCCTCCATTTTTCTCTTCTTTTACCTTCAAGCGGTTGGCTTTATCACTAACTCGCCACACTACACCACCAAGTAAACAAGTATGCACTTAGCCTCCCCCTTTTCAAACTGTTAGATATAGGGCTGTACAACTGGTCTGGTTCTACCTTGGAATCGGACTGGATCGCCCATAGAAACAGGTCTGATTTCCAGTCCCAAATTTTTGGAACCAGTATTGTGTGGGTAGGTTCCAGTTTTGGGTGTTGAACTTACCCACCCACTCAGGAAACCGGTTAGAACATTTTTTGTTTTTTTTTGTTTTTTAATAAGTTGGACAAAGATGATTTATTATTCTTAAATGAGATTAAGTTCTCTATTGCTTTATATTTCTGGTTGGTTTGTATCGATGTTTTACTTTGAGCCATTTTGCTGCTCATACTATTTTGTTGTAATTGCTATTTGTCTTTTTTTTTTTTTTTTTAAATGAAGCAAAAAGAAAAAGGGAAAAAGAAAAAAGAAACCGGTTACTGGATAGAAGCTGGAATCAGATCAGACAAACAGGGTGGGTTCTAGGGTTGGTCCCAAGATAAACAGAGAACGTTCAAGATTTCAAAAACTGGAAATCGGTTCTACCAGGGTAGAAGTTCCAAATCTAGAACCTACTCAACTCGCAACCGATCACCTGTAATTAGATAACACCTCCTACCTGGAAAGTGAAATTATAAAAAGAAACAAAAGAAACCCAAAATTACCTTGTTTCCATGTTGGAGTCTCGGCCAAACACAATAGGGAGAGGCCCAGCCCATGTCGGAGCAACCACGGCAATGGCTCTAGGCTTCACCAAACCCTTTTTTGCAGCACGAGCTACGATTGTGGCAGCATGGCCTCCTCCAAAAACCACCAAATCATTTGCTGGTAATAACACAAGAGAGTTAGCGATAGTATCATCTGTACAACTTGAGAGACAAACAAGCCATATTAGAAGATAAAAGCTTTAAACAGAGCAGCAGACAAAATAAACCAGTAAGTAATTAAAGACGACTGGAATTTTAAGATAGCTGTGAGCAAGGTTGAAACTATTGAGCTCAAATTGCTTGTCCTTGTACAAAGCAAGCCAGACTAAAGGTTAGATCATGGAGCAGCCTCATGGCTGCATATACTAACCTCTTTTACTATATTGAAAAGAAATCTATCAGAATAATTAAAATTTTGTCTGTCCAACACCTTTAGAATTCTCTGACCCTCATAGAGAAAATCATGGACACTTCTGTAGCACATGTATCTGTATGTCAATCACCTTGTTTGCTTGATTGTACAAGAACATGATACCTTGTTAAAAGCATTGTAGGATTTCAACTGTTAAAAAGGTTTTATCACCAACACACCAGCACACTATAGTGTATGTAGTTGAAAAAGTTTCAAATTGAGGCTTCAATGAAGTAAATGTAATCATTTACATGTATTTTACTTGGAAGACACTACCTGAGTGACTAAGAGGGCTATCAGGCGCATTTATAAAATCAACCAGGAATTTCTCCATGACATCCGCGTCATAGTCCATCTTTAACCGATCAGAGTAGCCCAGACCAGGCCAATCCACAATAGTAGCATGCCAATTAACTTTACCAACTTGTTCGACTATATCTTTGGCCACTAGTCTCCATTCCTCTACAGTACTCACATCAGATATTGTCGGCACCATGAGGATATCTTTAGAAGCATCAGGGCTTTCGCTTTCATGCTTTTCGTAGTGGATGTTGATATCATTGTCCTTGAACTTCCACAGCCAATTGTTGGACTGAAATCAAATTGCAAACCATAAATAGCTGATGTCCACCTATTTGTAGTCACAATCATGTACTGCTTTATGTAACGACAAAATCATGTAACGCCCAAATTTTGCATGACAAGTTGGCCACTGTTTAATAATTGCTTTGCAAATGCAGGACCATCTAACCCTATAATCTAAGTCAAGATCAGCCAGTCTGCTTGCCTCTTTGTCAGGCAAATTTGGTCAGTCAATATCAGTCAGTCTACTTGCCTCTACATCGGACAAATTTGGTTAATATCAGCCAGTCTGCTGCACAACCACCAAAAATCACTGATAAAATGCCACTTCACATTTTACATTTAATTCCATAGTACAAGCCAACGCAAGCAAAGCAGCTAAAACATGAGTGTGATAAAAATCTCTATTCAAGAGGGAGACAAGTTTACATTTGTGAAACTTAGATCATTGGCAAACTGCCAAACACCAATTATCAAGGAGAATTGCACTAAACCTTCTGTTGTATAAAGTAGGCATTCCAAAAGGCTTATATTCTCACTTTTACTAAATTCTATTGAGTTTAAAGCAACATTGAAAATAGAACTTCGTTGAAGAGCCTTTGGTGGTGGAAGTCGAGCAAATAGACCATGAACAAAGTCCAGAATATTCGCTTCTTCACGAAGCGAATTTGAGGCAGTGGCAAGTACATGAGCAAGCTGGAAATTTCTACACGAGTAAGCAAGAGGTAGCCAAGTCCAAGAACTATGTTGACTTCAGAAGCCAGCTTGCATCAAATGCAATGAAATGGTCCTTGGCAGCAACTTGAACCAATGAGAGGCAATCTATACTCGGTCCCATAGATATATGTTAATGTGTTTGATGTACTATTCTCAGAAACAGAATGCGTTTAAGAAAAGCACAAGGTCGCAAGGTTTCAAATGTGAGTACAAGTGTTTAGGTAGGGAGAGCAATAGAGAGAGAGAAGGACTTGTTGTATCAAAATAATCTTGCTCTTCCTGTATTGCCTCAAGCCAAGTGCACGCAAATTAGACGGTCTGTTGTATCTTGGCGGATCGCTGCAACATACCTTCTCCACTTTACGAAGGGCAGAATTTATCCTCGAGGACAATTCTTCCACACCTCCAAATTTTCTCAGCACTTACAAGAGAGAGCAAACATTTCATGGGTAAACAACACTTGAATTGAAAAACCCATCGCTAACCAGCAAATCATTCATGGGTTAAATAACACTCGAATCAGAAAACCCATCACGACCCATCAATTGTTTCAACCGCCCCCCACCCAATTAGCTCAGTCAAATTCAACCACCCAACAGACAAGGTGAATTAAGGTAAATTGCAGGACTAGTACAAGCGGCACGTACCCTTGATGAGCTCGCGGGCTTGTCAGCAACCGAGGCGCTGGAGTAATCCACGGAAGCCGAAAGGGCCTTAATCGACATGGGTCTTCGCACAGAGCAAAGTGCTTTACGGGCCTTCCAGTGAGCGAGCGCATGAGAAACGCAAAATGCTGCGCAAGAAGAAGCCATTTATCTTGCGGGCGCAACAAAGAGAGGATCTTCAGAGGCGGGTTAAGGAAAGAGCTGGGATTTGAGGAAGAAAGATGACAAGTCGGATGAACTGGAGCCGTCCGAACAGCGAACCACACCTTTGAACACGGTGTCATCAATCTAACGTTCGTGCTAAGTCTCTTTCTTAGGATTCATACAAAGGTTCTATTCAATTTTTTTTTTTTTTTGGTTATTCCTATTCTATTCTTATTCTAACTCCACTCTCAAACTTTTTTTTTTGTCAGTCCTATTTTAACATTTACACTCAAATTTTTACCTTACCTTGTCGTAGGACGTGGGAGTCGAAACCCAATTCCTGAAACTAATTCGTTTCACCCCAACCCCTAAGAAGGTGAGGATTCGAATCCCCACTTCCCCCTTTCATATTAGAATAGTGGCCACTGAGACAAACCCTAATGATTTCCTGTTCAACTTAGTGTGCATTTGTTTGTGTTCTTTTTTTCTTGTCATAAACACAATTTATGTTTTTTGTTTTTGTTTCAGGAACAAAAAAAAAAAGAATAGAAATGCGTTTGTTTACATTTTTGTTCCCTTTACTTATTTCTGTTTTAGGGAATAAATTTGGAACAGAAACAAGAAAAACTTATTTTTTATTTTCGGAACACTTCCGAAAAATAATTTTTCTCTCTCCTTTTTTTTCTTCTTCTTCTTTTTTCTTTGGTCGGTCGCTGGCGACCGGCTGGTGCGAGGTCGGCCTCGCCCAGCCACGATGAGGCTTGGCCTTGCCGGGGGTTGGTGAGCCTCATTGTGGTTGGGTGAGGTCGCCGGCCCTCATCGGCGGCCGGTCGCCGGCCATGGCCGAGGTTGGCGACCGGCCAAAAGGAAGAAAAAATGAAAAATACAATAAAAATATAAAAAAAAAAATTCGAATATAAATTTTGTATATTTACCAAACGCGTTCTTTTGTTCAAAAAATTATTCCATAGAACAAAAATAATTTTTTCTATTTCTGTTTCTTGGAACAATTTCTATTTTTGTTCTGACGAATAATTTTTGAACAAAAACGTTATCAAACGCATCCTTACAAGCTAATTACCTAGACTGGTCTGTACGCGAGTATATTAGGCTTTCTTGTCTTATGCTTCTTTCGAGCTAGCCTGCCTTTGCTTTTCAGATTTGCTGTTGAAAGGAGAATTTTCGTTTCGTACAACTCGAAAAAGAAATTTGCATTGTATCAGCTTCTCCTTCATTGATTGTGCACCGAGACCAACCGATTCATCCATTTCTTGGTTGATGACCATAAAATCAGATTTTTCTCTGAATTTCTTCTACGTTATGATAACAAAGTCACCTCCTTTAATTTTTCTTTCTTTCTTTGTTGAACCTTCTAATGGGGATTATAAATATGCAAAATCATCCATCTCAAGCGTCCCTATTGAATGCAGTCAAATGAAACGGCATTTTGGAACACATCATAGACATTAGTGAGACTCCATTTAGCCAAAGTGTTGATCTTACACAATTACAATCATATTCGGTTCATGATATGTTAAATAACTGAGAGTTGTATATCAAATATGTCAATATTCTGATATATTATGATGATTGAATTGGTAATTTATATGTGGCTGAGAGTTTCATGGCCTGGTAAACCAATGAAAATGTGTGATTTCCTAAATTTTAGAAAACAACATGGTAGATATGTTGTCAAATTGACCTAATGTAGAGTCCAAGGATTATCAATCATGGTCTTCAAATTATTTGATTTCATTCTTTTTCCTAAGAGAACAAATTTGGCTAGCCTAAGAAGATGTTGGCACAAGATATGAGGAATCAATCTAAAAAAGGACTAGCTTTTATTTTTTATTTTTTGTTCTCAAGATAAGGACAAGCTTGGAAAGAAAGTTCCTCGGCAACTCACATTAAAAATATCCCTAATAGTAAAGATCAGCCATCCAACAATACATGATCTAAATTGACTTCTAGTAGTCCAGTTCAACTGATTTGAAGCCAAATTTTTTTCCCTGCAATGGGCTATATTGTTCAAAGAGGGAAAAAGAAATTGTAACGTTGGAGTTGACGGCCAAACATGGTTGTCAGAAATGTTGGGTATTTACATTGCAAGATTGACAAAAGCATTTGATTATCTTCTTGCGTAGTTAGATCCTTGGTCATGCTCAGCGAAGTTCCAAGTTGCAAGCAATCGGTTTTTTTACACAACTAGTGAAATCGATGATCAATACCTACATGGAAGGACGGAACGATTGACTATTTTAGTGCTATCGTAGTAAAAGAATTGATAGAGAAGACCGATATATAGTGGAACATTTGAAGTGAAATTTATTGGGCTGTGGCTTACTCCGCAAGCATATGCAGATTACATAGAAGTGCAATCAAATATAACATGTGAGAATGACGGATGAAGTTACTGCCTTCTCCTCAAGGAGACCCTCATAAGCATCAAGCTGTTGCAGATTTAAGAGCCCTGGCCCTTTTCAATTGAAGAACGCCCACCAGCTTCTCATGAGGACGCATTGCCTCTTTCACCAATGGCGACTCGGTTAGAGCTTTCGCCCAGGAGGTCACCCTTGGATACTTCTCATGGTCCAGAAATTTTACACCGAGGACTTCTTCCTGAGTTTTATGAGCGCCCAATATTGAACAGACAACCATGTCCAGGAGACCCATATTGTCGCCGTTGATAAATGGTGATCCCCCGGCATAATTTCCATTGATTCCCTCTTCCAGCACCTTCAGTTTCTCGTGCACTTCCTTGACAGCTCTCTCTTGCGCTTCGCCATCAGTTTTGAGCACTGAGAATATGGCCTCAAACAACTGCAGTTGACAACTTCTAATCATAAACTTGCCTGATCTCTAGTTTGATCTCACCTTTGTTTTAACCTGTCTATTTTGCAAAGAGGAAATCTTTCGTCGTGACAAATGCTCCTCTTAAAATTTTGAGAATTTCTCGTCCACGATGAGTAACTACACATTAGGCAGTAGCCTACCTATCTCAAGGTAAGAGCAATTGAAAAAAATACAGCAGGTTGATAAAACTATCGTGTAAGTGTCATTGTTATCACCGCTGTCGTAGAAAGCTCCCTCGGTCACGTGGACACGTTCTCGAGATTTTATTGGGAATAATGAAGACTTTATCCTCATTTCCTACCCCATGTCTTATAATTATCTCCATTTATTTGCTGCATAATTTTACAAGTCAAAGATTATCACTACGAACGAGTGCACTCACTCATTGATATATCATGTAATGCTGCGAACGAAAATGCATGCTCTGTTTTTCCCCTGACGATGGAGTAACGCAAGAAATGATCATGTACACGCTGAGAATTTTCATCGAACATTTTGCTGAAAAATCTGCACTAACCTGCTGGTGGAGAAAGCTGGCCCAGAAGCGAACTTTCGCTCTTTCATGGGGATCTTGGGGCAAGAGGCGCGGACCCTCCTTCCAAGTCTCATCGATGTACTCGATAATGACCAACGACTCGGTGATGGGCTTGCCGTTGTGAACAAGAACGGGGGCTTTCTTGTGAACAGGATTGTACCGCAAGAGCGCTTCACTCTTGTTTGTCAAATCTTCTTCCATGAATTCCTACTCAATCCCTTTCACTTTCAGAGCTAGTTCTACCCTCTCGGTGAACAGACTAGCCCACATTCCATGAAGAACCACTTTGTTTTCTTCTCGTGCCATCTCTCTCTCTTTGTGTCTCTGTGGGCGTCTCTATCTATGAGATTTAGAATGGACGCGGAGGTCTCATGGGTTTTCATTGCTTTAATAGACAATACATTGTTCTATTCAACGTTGAATCGAAAGCATCTTTGGCTTGTTTGACAAGAACCATGGACTTTATAATAGTTTTTCACGAAAGCTAGTAGGTATTCTCTACACAAAATTGACCGTATACATAATAAATAATTTTATCACCTTGAATGCGCACACAGACTGATTCATCGATTTCTTAGTTGATGAGCTAGATCCTTCACGAAATTTCTTCGTTGCTTATAACGACAAAGTCCCTCTCTTTCATTTTCTTTTTCCTTTGTTGAACCTCCCAATGGGGAATCATTAAGCTCCAAAAGCATTTATCTCAAGTGTCCGGTTTGGATGCAGTCAAACGAAATGGCACTTTGGAACACATCATAGACATTAGCGAGGCTCCATTTAGCTAAAGTATCGGGCACAAGGCCATTACAATCAAAAGTTTGAGTCATCACATGTGGAATAACTAAGAGTTGTTTATCAAATGTATCGATGTTAAGATGTACCATGATGATTGACTTAATATATTGCAATGTAAATGAGTGATTGAATAGAAACAGCATGGCAGATTTACTAGTCAAATCCACCTGATGGAGAGCCCATGGATTATCATTGAAGGTCTTCAAATTACAGATTTCATTCTCTTTCGAATAAGAACAAATTTGGCTAACCTAAGATGATTTCTTGTCCTTAGAGCAATTCCACTGGGGCACAGGTAAAGGTAAGCATAGTTTTGGTTGAGTCACTCGACCAACACGCAGAATGTCGGTTCTTAATTTTTGGGATTGGAGACCAACCCTGTTGGGCTTGGGACCAAGGATCAGACCGAGTCTATGGGTCAGTCGAGGCCAATCAATTATTTTTTATTCATTTTTTGTATTCCTTGAAAGGACATATATATATTCTTTTAAATTAAATATTCATTAATAATGTGACTTTGAATAATCAAACTATGAACACCGGTACATATTAAACATAAATCTAAGATTAGGTAACAATAGAAATCTCCATTTGCGATTGTTGAGTTGCATTCATGAGGCAGACCAAGAGAGGCGAGCTGTTTCACTAGCTGAGTTGCACTCATGAGGAGAGGCCAAAGGCTAGAGGCAAGAGAAGAGAGGCGAGTGGTGAGTAAGGTGAGGGAAGAGAGACGAGTGGTGAGTAAGGCAAGTGAATAGGGTTTCTATTTTTTTCATTTGAATCTGCACTGGGTTTCTACCTTCTAATTTACACGACAGAACCACATAAGTAAGAAAAAAAGGTGGAGGCGCAAGGGTTTAGAGTTGAAAAAAGTATATAATATATATGGATTGGACCAATTTTAAAGTCTCAAGACCGAGAACTAATCTACATAGTGTAGGGTTTAGGGGTCCTAGTACCAAGGATCGACCCAATCAGGTTAGGAATTAGACCGAGACTAGTTGGACTGGGCCAGTTTATGGTTAGTCTAGGGTTAACCCTGGATCAATACTCACCCCTATGCACAAGAACATATCTATATGAGCGCAAAAGAACTCATCTGACAAGACTAACTTGGAAAATGGAAAGAATGTTTTTTAGGCAAATCACATTGAAAACATCTCGTCATATGAAGATCAGCTATCCAATAGGCATGATCTAAATTGACTTCAATTGGCCCACTTCATCTGACTTCAAACAGAAATCTTTTCCTAGCGATGAACTTTATTGATCAAAGCTAGATTCTTCGTTGTGTTTGGTGAAGTTGCAAGTTGTAGGTAGCCAGATTTTTATGCAGCTAGTAGTATCAATAATTAATAGCTACATAATGTAGCACAGTAGGATGGATCAAATAGCTAGTTCAGTGTTATCATAGTAAGAGAATTGAAAAAGAGACGGAGATGTAGTGAAACATATAAAGTAAACTTTAGTGGGCATTAGCTTATTTCTCAGATACATTCAGAAGACATAGAAGTGCAATCAAACATGATATGTAAGATTGACTGACGAAGTTCCCACCCTTATTATCAAGGAGACCCTTATAAGCATTAAGCTGCCGCAGATTTGAGAGCCCTAGCCCTTAAGAACTGAAGAAGGCCAACCATCTTCTCATGAGGAGGCGTTGCCTCCTTCACCAACGGTAACTCAGTTAGAGCTGTCACCCAGGAGGTCACCCTTGGATACTTCTCCGGGTCCAGAAATTTTATACCAAGGACTTCTTCTTGAACCTTATGAGAACCAAATAATGAGCAGACAACAATGTCTAGGAGTCCCACGCTGTTGCCGTTGACAAATGGGGATCCCTCGGGGTAATTGCCCTTGATTCCCTCTTCCAACACCTTCAGTTTCTCGTGCATTTCCTTGACAGCTCTCTCTTGCGCTTCTCCATCAGTTTTGACCACAGATAACATGGCCTCAAACAACTGCAGTTAACAACTTCCAAACTTAAAACTTGCTTGAACTCTGGTTTCATCTTACTTTTGTTTTATCGGTCGATTTTGCAAAAAGAAATTATTTCGTCGTGACATAATTTTGAAATATTTTCATGCTCCATGAATGATAATTAGGCAGCAGCCTACCAAGGTAATGACAATTAAAGACAACAGCATGTGGACACAACTATTGTATCAGCGTCATCTTATGATCATAGTTACAGAAATCTCCCTCAGTCTTGGCCAGATTTTACTGGGAAAAAAGAAAACTTGTCCTCAATTCCTACTCCATGTCATTTAATGGATTATCACTACGGACAAGTGCACAAACTAATTGATAAACAACATGGTAAATCATGTAGAGATGCGAACAAGACATAATCTGTTTGTGCTATGACGGTGGATTAATGCAAGAAATGATTATTTGCACGTTGAGGAACTTCCTCAAACATTTTGCTAAAAAAATTGCACTGACCTGCTGCTGGAGAAAACCAGCCCAGAAGCGAACTTTCGCTCTCTCGAAGGGATCTTGGGGCATGAGGCGAGGACCCTCCGTCCAAGTCTCATCGATGTACTCGATAATGACCAGTGACTCGGCGATGGGCTTGCCATCGTGAACAAGAACGGGGACTTTCTTGTGAACAGGATTGTACCTCAAAAGTGCTTCACTCTTGCTTGTCAAGTCTTCTTCTACGAACTCATACTCGATTCCTTTCACTTTCAGAGCTAGCTCCACCCTCTTGCTGTACGGACTAGTCCACATTCCGTGAAGAACTACTTTGCCCGCCATATCTCTTTCTCTCTCTCTATGGCCGTCTCTCTCTGAATTTCAGATTGGATGTGGAGGTCTCATGGGTTCAGTGCTTTAATATACATGGAGCCGAAAGCATCTCTGGCTTGTTTTCCAAGAACTACCCCATTATTAAAGCTTTCTGACGGCAGCGAGAGGCTTTCTCTGCAAGAAATGGAGATGAACTATTGAACTGAGAGTTTCTTGGACGGTATACAACTGAGAGAAAATTATCTGATGCGGAACCTTTCCATTAAAAAATGGAAAAGAAAAGGAGAAAAAAATGTCAGAAGATTAGATCCTTCTTCCTCCTCGTTGACCCAGATCGTTTCTTGAGCACCGCGAAACTCCCGTCGAGCTTAAGGATGATTTTTTGCCTTAATGGAGCCTTGCTAACGTCCATGATGTGTTCCAATATGCCATTTTGTTTGACTGCATCCACTATTGACGCTTGAGATAGATGCTTTTGCATATGAATGATCCTTCATTGGATAAGTACAGATTATTAATTCCGTCGAAAAGTTCTACTTAAAATTACTCGCCTTGTGTGTGTACTTACAAGAATTTTTAAAACCAAGCTAAAAATTAGATAACAATTACGATTTGGAATCTTGACACAAGCTATACAAGGAGCGAATTGATTAACTTGAGGACCAAAGTGTAACTCTCCTTTTAAATTTCATACCATGCTTACGCTCGAGACGAGGTTTCGCGGTTTCTTGATAAACAAGAACGATCTGGGTCAAGGGGGAAGAAGGATCTTATCTTCTGACATTTTTCCTCCTTTTTTTTTGCTTTTCCACTTTTAAATGGGAAGGTGATGAGTACATTGAGTTGAATCCAGAGCTGATAATTTTCTTTTATATGTATTCTGTCTATATCTTGCATAGAAGACCTGCCACTTGCCCTCGTCAGAAAGCTTTAATAATGGCGATGGTTCTTGTCAAACAAGCCGGAGATGCTTTTGACTCCAAGCTTCATTGAACAACGCTTTTTAGATAAAGCACTAAACCCATGAATCCTCCACGTCCACTCTGAAAATTAGAGATAAAGACGCCCAGAAAGAGAGAGAGAGAGAGAGAGAGATGACCGGCAGGGTAGTTCTTCACGGAGTGTGGGCTAGTCCGTACAGCAAGAGGGTGGAGCTAGCTCTGAAAGTAAAAGGGATTGAGTATGAGTTCGTGGAAGAAGATTTGACGAACAAGAGTGAAGCCCTCTTGCGGTACAATCCTGTTCACAAGAAAGTCCCTGTTCTTGACACGAAATGTGGAGTAATGTGTTTTGTATTTTCATTAATCTGTCCATTGTACAAGCCTAATGCTGTATATATAATACAAGAAATAAAAGAAGGAAAGAATACACGTAATATTGTATTCCTTGAAATATTCCATGCCCCTGATTTGCTGTATCATCTACGAGATCAGAATCGCAATTAGGAATCAATCAAGGATCAAAATAAATTCTTTCGCCAACACTCTCCCTCAAGCTGGCGGCTTATATATGTCAAAGATACCTAGCTTGCTTAATAAGTATGTGTGTTGACTTTGACATAACGTTTTAGTAAAAATGTCTGCAGGCTGCTCCACTGTTCCGATTCCTCTAGTCATAATAATCCCCATTTGAATATTTTTTCTTGAGTAAAATGGCAATCAACTTCTATGTGCTTCGTTCTTTCGTGAAAAATTGGATTGGTTGCTAATTTAAGTGCGGCATCATTGTCGCAAAACAGTTCACTCGCACCATCAACTTGCACACCAAGATCTAGTAGCAATCTTCGTATCCAAACTATTTCACAAACAATTTTTGCTATTGCTCGATATTCGATTCTGCTGATGACAATGAAACTATTGACTTTGTTTCTTTGTCTTCCACGAAATCAAGGATTTTCCAAATTTGATGCAAAAACCAGTAATGGACCTCCTCGACATCAGGCATGTAGCATAATCCGTATCACAATAGGCCGTCATCTTCATGTTGCAGTCACGGGATAAAAGAATTCCAAGTCCTAGACATCCTTTTAAATACTTTACGACCTTCAATGCCACGTTCATATGAGATTGCTTTGGGTTGTGCATGAATTGACTAAGTATTTCTACTACATAACATATATCAGGCCTAGTCATGGTGAGATAGATTAATTTTCCAACAAGTCGTTGATATCTTGACAGATCCTTGAGTAGTGGATCTTCATTGGTTGATGGAGAATCCGTATCATACTCGAATGTCGTCAATTTAACATTTTGCTCAATAGGTATCATAGCTAGTTTTGCATCCTGACAATCCTGCTTATGATATAATTTCCAGGACAAACTTTCGTTGACTAAGGGAAATTCCTTTTTCAGATCGAGCTATCTCAATACCAAGAAAATATTTGGGAGGTCTCAAATCTTTAATATGGAAAGTTGAATGCAAATATTTCTTAAAATGTTGAATTGTGACGTCATCATTTCCCATTATCAATATATCATCCACATAAATCAGCAGATAGATTGATGAAGTACCTTTATCCATGTGAATAGAGTGTAATCATGCTTGGAATGATGGAAGCTTGCACTTGTGAGAGCAGCAGTGAATTTTGCATACCACTCAAAGAGGCTTGTTTGAATCCATATATGGATTTACAAAGACGACATACTCGAGACTCTCCCTGTCTGCGTAAACCCTGTGGAAGTTCCATGTATATTTCTTCGTCAAGGTCACCATGACGGAAGGCGTTGTTGACATCCATTTGATGCAGTTTCCAATTACGGAAGGTAGCCACAGACAAGAAAGATCGAATAGTAACTCCCTTAGCAACAGGAGAAAACGTTTCATGATAATCAAAGCTTTCACGCTGTGTGAATCCCTTAGCGACAAGGCATGCCTTGTAACGCTCCACAGAACCATCTACCTTGTACTCGATTTTATAAACCCATTTGCAGCCAATGGGCTTTCTATGAGTAGGCAAAGGAACAATATCCTAAGTATTATTTTCTATAAGTGCAAATAATTCGTCTGCCATAGCCCTTTGCCAATGCCTATCACGTGCTGCGTCCTCATAAGAGGTGGGTTCTCGTTCTTCAGAAATTCGACTAATGGAGCAATTATGTTGTGATGATAGTCGACTAAAAGAAACATATGAAGATACAAGATATTATGTACCTGGAGTATCCAAGGCAGGACAGATATAATCTTTTGTCCATGTCGAGGGACGAATTTGTCATCCTGATCGTCTAGGCTTGTCAATAGGCATCAATTCGATAGTTGGTGATGAGGACCCACTAACGCATGGCTGTGACGATGAATTGTTCATATCACAGGAAGAGACAGGAGATTCAGCCAAAGTGATGGAAGATCCAAGATCTGGCGATGTAGGAGATAAGGTGGGCAATGGCTGCTCAGACGACAATCTCTCAGTGCAATTAAAGCATATTGTGGTGTTATGGGAATATCCTGATAAGAATTGCCGATGATCTGATGTAGATGTCGATGGCTTATGTGAAGACCTCGTTTCCTAGATGGGGAATATATCCTTATGGAAGATAACATCTTGGCTAACAAAAAAATGACCTATAGATATCTCCATAACCTGGTAACCCTTCTGTAGAGTAGGATATCCCATAAAAACACATCGAAGAGCTCTAGGATCCAATTTATCTTTATGGCCCACATTTGTCACATAGCAGAGACAACCAAAAACTTGAAGATGATCAATATTTGGTTGTTTCCCAAAAAGCATTTCAAATGGCGTGCGCCCCTTAAGAATCCTAGTTGGCATGCAATTGATTAAATAGGCTGCCGTGACCACACAATCTCCCAAAAAAAAAATTCAGGAATGGAAGCTTGATATTTTAGTGCTCGGGCTACTTCAAGAAGGTGTCGATGCTTGCGTTCTACAATCCCATTTTGTTGGGGAGTGTATGTACAAGAACTTTCATGAAGTACTCCATGTGAAGACAATACATTGTTCTATTCCACGTTGAATTGAAAGCATCTTTGGCTTGTTTGACAAATGGACTTTATAATAGCTTTTTCACAAAAGCTAGTAGGTATTCTGTGCACAAAATTGACCGTATACATAATAAAGAATTTTATCACCTTGAATGCGCACACAGACTGATTCATCGATTTCTTGGTTGATGAGCTAGATCCTTCACGAAATTTCTTCGTTGATTATAACGACAAAGTGCCTCTCTTTCATTTTCTTTTTCCTTTGTTGAACCTCCCGACGGGGAATCATTAAGCTCCAAAAGCATTTATCTCAAGTATCCGGTTTGGATGCAGTCAAACAAAATGGCACTTTGGAACACATCATAGACATTAGCGAGGCTCTATTTAGCTAAAGTATCGGGCACAAGGCCATTACAATCAAAAGTTTGAGTCATCACATGTGGAATAACTAAGAGTTGTTTATCAAATATATCGATGGTAAGATGTACCATGATGATTGACTTGATATATTGCAATGTAAATGTGTGATTGAATAGAAACAGCATGGCAGATTTACTAGTCAAATCCACCTGATGGAGAGCCCATGGATTATCATTGAAGGTCTTCAAATTACAGATTTCATTCTCTTTCGAATAATAACAGATTTGGCTAACCTAAGAGGATGTCTCGTCCTTAGAGCAATTCCACTGGGGCACAGGTAAAGGTAAGCATAGTTTGGGTTGAGCCACTCGACCAACACGCAGAATGTTGGTTCTCAATTTTTAGGATTGGAGACCAACCCTGTTGGGCTTAGGACTAGGGATCAGACCGAGCCTATGGGTCAGTCGAGACCAACCGATTATTTTTTATTCATTTTTGTATTCCTTGAAAGGACATATATATATTCTTTTAAATTAAATATTCATTAATAATGTGACTTTAAATAATCAAACTATGAACACCGGTACATATTAAACATAAATCTAAGATTAGGTAACAATAGAAATCTCCATTTGCGATTGTTGAGTTGCATTCGTGAGGCAAACCAAGAGAGGCGAGCCATTTCACTAGCTGAGTTGCACTCATGAGGAGAGGCCAGAGGCTAGAGGTGAGAGAAGAGAGGCGAGTGATGAGTAAGGTGAGGGAAGAGAGACAAGTGGTGAGTAAGGCAAGTGAATAGGGTTTCTATTTTTTTCATTTGAATCTGCACTGGGTTTCTACCTTCTAATTTACACGACAGAACCACATACGAAAGAAAAATGTGGAGGCGCAAGGGTTTAGAGTTGAAAAATATATATATAGGATTGGTTTGGATTGGACCAATTTTAAAGTCTCAAGACTGAGAACTAATCTACATAGTGTAGGGTCTAGGGGTCCTAGTACCAAGGATCGACTCAATCAGGTTAGGAATTAGACCGAGACTAGTTGGATTGGGCCAGTTTAAGGTTAGTTTAGGGTTAACCCTAGACCAATACTCACCCCTAGGCACAAGAACATATCTATATGAGCGCGCAAGAACTCATATGACAAGACTAACTTGGAAAATGGAAAGAATGTTTTTTAGGCAATTCACATTGAAAACATCTCGTCATATGAAGATCAGCTATTCAATTGGCCCAGTTCATCTGACTTCAGACAGAAATCTTTTCCTAGCGATGAACTTTATTGATCAAAGCTAGATTCTTCGTTGTGTTCGGTGAAGTTGCAAGTTGTAGGTAGCCAGATTTTTATGCAGCTAGTAGTATCAATAATTAATAGCTACATAACGTAGCACAGTAGGATGGATCAAATAGCTAGTTCAGTGTTATCACAGTAAGAGAATTGAAAAAGAGACGGAGATGTAGTGAAACATTTAAAGTAAACTTTAGTGGGCATTAGCTTATTTCTCAGATACATTCAGAAGACATAGAGGTGCAATCAAACATGATATGTAAGATTGATTGACAAAGTTCCCACCCTTATTATCAAGGAGACCCTTATAAGCATTAAGCTGCCGCAGATTTAAGAGCCCTAGCCCTTAAGAACTGAAGAAGGCCAACCATCTTCTCATGAGGAGGCGTTGCCTCCTTCACCAACGGCAACTCAGTTAGAGCTGTCACCCAGGAGGTCACCCTTGGATACTTCTCCGGGTCCAGAAATTTTATACCAAGGACTTCTTCTTGAACCTTATGAGAACCCAATAATGAGCAGACAACAATGTCTAGGAGTCCCATGCTGTTGCCGTTGACAAATGGAGATCCCTCGGGGTAATTGCCCTTGATTCCCTCTTCCAACACCTTCAGTTTCTCGTGCACTTCCTTGACAGCTCTCTCTTGCGCTTCTCCATCAGTTTTGACCACAGATAACATGGCCTCAAACAACTGCAGTTAACAACTTCCAAACTTAAAACTTGCTTGTACTCTGGTTTCATCTTTTGTTTTATTGGTCGATTTTGCAAAGAGAAATTATTTCGTCGTGACATAATTTTGAAATATTTTCATGCTCCATGAATCACAATTAGGCAGCAGCCTACCTACGTAATGACAATTAAAGACAGCAGCATGTGGATACGACTATTGTATCAGCGTCATCTTATGATCATAGTTACAGAAAGCTCCCTCGGTCATAGCCAGATTTTACTAGGAAAAAGAAAACTTGTCCTCAATTCCTACTCCATGTCATTTAATGGATTATCACTACGGTCGAGTGCACAAACTGATTGATAAACAACATGGTAAATCATGTAGAGATGCGAACAAAAAGACATAATCTGTTTGTGCTATGACGGTGGATTAATGATTATGTGCACGTTGAGGAACTTCCTCAAACATTTTGCTAAAAAATTTGCACTAACCTGCTGCTGGAGAAAACCAGCCCAGAAGCGAACTTTCGCTCTCTCGAAGGAATCTTGGGGCAAGAGGCGAGGATCCTCCGTCCAAGTCTCATCGATGTACTCGATAATGACCAGTGACTCGGCGATGGGCTTGCCATCGTGAACAAGAACAGGGACTTTCTTGTGAACAGGATTGTACCTCAAAAGTGCTTCACTCTTGCTCGTCAAGTCTTCTTCCACGAACTCATACTCGATCCCTTTCACTTTCAGAGCTAGCTCCACCCTCCTGCTGTACGGACTAGCCCACATTCCGTAAAGAACTACTTTGCCCGCCATATCTCTCTCTCTCTCTCTCTCTCTCTCTATGGCCGTCTCTCTCTGAATTTCAGATTGGATGTGGAGGTCTCATGGGTTCAGTGCTTTAATATACATGGAGCCGAAAGCATCTCTGGCTTGTTTTCCAAGAACTACCCCATTATTAAAGCTTTCTGACGGCAGCGAGAGGCTTTCTCTGCAAGAAATGGAGATGAACTATTGAACTGAGAGTTTCTTGGACGGTATACAACTGAGAGAAAATTATCTGATGCGGAACCTTTCCATTAAAAAATGGAAAAGAAAAGGAGAAAAAATGTCAGAAGATTAGATCCTTCTTCCTCCTCGTTGACCCAGATCGTTTCTTGAGCACCGCGAAACTCCCGTCGAGCTTAAGGATGATTTTTTGCCTTAATGGAGCCTTGCTAACGTCCATGATGTGTTCCAATATGCCATTTTGTTTGACTGCATCCACTATTGACGCTTGAGATAGATGCTTTTGCATATGAATGATCCTTCATTGGATAAGTACAGATTATTAATTCCGTCGAAAAGTTCTACTTAAAATTACTCGCCTTGTGTGTGTACTTACAAGAATTTTTAAAACCAAGCTAAAAATTAGATAACAATTACGATTTGGAATCTTGACACAAGCTATACAAGGAGCGAATTGATTAACTTGAGGACCAAAGTGTAACTCTCCTTTTAAATTTCATACCATGCTTACGCTCGAGACGAGGTTTCGCGGTTTCTTGATAAACAAGAACGATCTGGGTCAAGGGGAAGAAGGATCTTATCTTCTGACATTTTTCCTC
Source organism: Eucalyptus cladocalyx (assembly GCA_017140615.1). Lineage (NCBI taxonomy): Eukaryota > Viridiplantae > Streptophyta > Magnoliopsida > Myrtales > Myrtaceae > Eucalyptus > Eucalyptus cladocalyx. The sequence goes on along the minus strand of CM029517.1, from coordinate 4,685,950 downwards.
CTTTTTTTTTGCTTTTCCACTTTTAAATGGGAAGGTGATGAGTACATTGAGTTGAATCCAGAGCTGATAATTTTCTTTTATATGTATTCTGTCTATATCTTGCATAGAAGACCTGCCACTTGCCCTCGTCAGAAAGCTTTAATAATGGCGATGGTTCTTGTCAAACAAGCCGGAGATGCTTTTGACTCCAAGCTTCATTGAACAACGCTTTTTATATAAAGCACTAAACCCATGAATCCTCCACGTCCACTCTGAAAATTAGAGATAAAGACGCCCAGAAAGAGAGAGATGACCGGCAGGGTAGTTCTTCACGGAGTGTGGGCTAGTCCGTACAGCAAGAGGGTGGAGCTAGCTCTGAAAGTAAAAGGGATTGAGTATGAGTTCGTGGAAGAAGATTTGACGAACAAGAGTGAAGCCCTCTTGCGGTACAATCCTGTTCACAAGAAAGTCCCTGTTCTTGACACGAAATGTGGAGTAATGTGTTTTGTATTTTCAATAATCTGCCCATTGTACAAGCCTAATGCTGTATATATAATACAAGAAATAAAAGAAGGAAAGAATACACGTAATATTGTATTCCTTGAAATATTCCATGCCCCTGATTTGCTGTATCATCTACGAGATCAGAATCGCAATTAGGAATCGCAATTAGGAATCAATCAAGGATCAAAATAAATTCTTTCTCCAACACTCTCCCTCAAGCTGGCGGCTTATATATGTCAAAGATACCTAGCTTGCTTAATAAGTATGTGTGTTGTCTTTGACATAACGTTTTAGTAAAAATGTCTACAGGCTGCTCCACTGTTCCGATTCCTCTAGTCATAATAATCCCCATTTGAATATTTTTTCTTGAGTAAAATGGCAATCAACTTCTATGTGCTTCGTTCTTTCGTGAAAAATTGGATTGGTTGCTAATTTAAGTGCGGCATCATTGTCGCAAAACAGTTCACTCGCACCATCAACTTGCACACCAAGATCTAGTAGCAATCCTCGTATCCAAACTATTTCACAAACAGTTTTTGCCATTGCTCGATATTCTGATTCTGCTGATGACAATGAAACTATTGACTGTTTCTTTGTCTTCCACGAAATCAAGGATTTTCCCAATTTGATGCAAAAACTAGTAATGGACCTCCTCGTCATCAGACATGTAGCATAATCCATCTCATAATAGGCCGTCATCTTCATGTTGCAGCCATGGGATAAAAGAATTCCAAGTCCTATACATCCTTTTAAATACTTTACAACCTTCAATGCCGCGTTTATATGAGATTGCTTCGGGTTGTGTATGAGTTGACTAAGTATTTGTACTGCATAACATATATCAGGCCTAGTCATGATGAGATAGATTAATTTTCCAACAAGTCATTGATATCCTGACGGATCCTTGAGCAGTGGATCTTCATTGGCTGATGGAGAATCCGTATCATACATGAATATCGTCAATTTAACATTTTGCTCAATAGGTATCGCAGCTGGTTTGCATCTTGACAATCCTGCTTTTGATATACTTTCAAGGACAAACTTTCGCTAACTAAGGGAAATTCCTTTTTCGGATCGAGCTATCTCAATACCAAGAAAATATTTAGGAGGTCCCAAATCTTTAATATGGAAATTCGAATGCAAATATTTCTTAAAATGTTGAATTGCGACGTCATCATTTCTCATTATTAGTATATCATCCACATAAATCAGCAGATAGATTGATGAAGTACCTTTGGTCCATGTGAATAGAGCATAATCATGCTTGGAATGATGGAAGCCTGCACTTGTGAGAGTAGCAGTGAATTTTGCATACCACTGTCAAGAGGCTTGTTTGAATCCATATATGGATTTACAAAGACGACATACTCGAGACTCTCCCTGTCTGCGTAAACCCTGTGGAAGTTCCATGTATATTTCTTCGTCAAGGTCACCGTGACGGAAGGAGTTGTTGACATCCATTTGATGCAGTTTCCAATTACGGAAGGTAGCCACAGACAAGAAAGATCGAATAGTAACTCCCTTAGCAACAGGAGAAAACGTTTCATGATAATCAAAGCTTTCACGCTTTGTGTGAATCCCTTAGCGACAAGGCATGCCTTGTAACGCTCCACGAACCATCTGCCTTGTACTTAATTTTATAAACCCATTTGCAGCCAATGGGCTTTCTATAAGCAGGCAAAGGAACAATATCCCAAGTCTTATTTTCTGTAAGAGCAAATACTTCGTCTGCCATAGCCCTTTGCCAGTGTCTATCACGTGTTGCGTCCTCATAAGAGGTGGGTTCCCGTTCTTCAGAAATTCGACTAATGCAGCAATTATGTTGTGATGATAGTTGACCAAAAGAAACATATGAAGATACAGGATATTGTGTACCTGGAGTATCCAAGGTAGGACAAATATAATCTTTTGTCCATGTCGGGGGACGAATTTGTCATCCTGATCGTCTAGGCTTATCAGTAGGCATCAATTCGACAGTTGGCGATGAGGAACCACTAACGCATGGCTGTGACGATGAATTGTTCATATCACAGGAAGAGATAGGAGATTCAGCCAAAGTGATGAAAGATCCAGGATTTGGCGATGTAGGAGATAAGGTGGGCAATGGTTGCTCAGACGACAATCTCCCAGGTGCAATTAGAGAATATTGCGGTGTCATGGAAATATCCTCTATTGATAAGAATTGTCGATGATCTGATGTAGATGTTGATGGCTCATGTGAAGACCTCATTTCCTAGAAGGGGAATATATCATCATGGAAGATAACATCTCGGTTAACAAAAAAACGACCTGTAGATATCTCCATAACCCGATAACCCTTATGTAGAGTAGGATATCCCATACAAACACATCGAGGAGCTCTAGGATCCAATTTATCTTTATGGCCCACATTTGTCACATAGCAGAGACAACCAAAAACTTGAAGATGATCAATATTTGGTTGTTTCCCAAAAGCATTTCAAATGGCGTGCGCCCCTTAATAATCCTAGTTGGCATGCAATTGATTAAATAGGCTGCCGTGACCACACAATCTCCTCAAAAAAATTCAGGAATGAAAGCTTGATATTTTAGTGCTCGGGCTACTTCAAGAAGGTGTCGATGCTTGCGTTCTACAATCCCATTTTGTTGGGGAGTGTATGTACAAGAACTTTCATGAAGTACTCCATGTGAAGACAATACATTGTTCTATTCAACGTTGAATTGAAAGCATCTTTGGCTTGTTTGACAAGAACCATGGACTTTATAATAGCTTTTTCACAAAAGCTAGTAGGTATTCTCTGCACAAAATTGACCGTATACATAATAAAGAATTTTATCACCTTGAATGCGCACACAGACTGATTCATCGATTTCTTGGTTGATGAGCTAGATCCTTCACGAAGTTTCTTCGTTGATTATAACGACAAAGTGCCTCTCTTTCATTTTCTTTTTCCTTTGTTGAACCTCCCAACGGGGAATCATTAAGCTCCAAAAGCATTTATCTCAAGTATCCGGTTTGGATGCAGTCAAACAAAATGGCACTTTGGAACACATCATAGACATTAGCGAGGCTCTATTTAGCTAAAGTATCGGGCACAAGGCCATTACAATCAAAAGTTTGAGTCATCACATGTGGAATAACTAAGAGTTGTTTATCAAATATATCGATGGTAAGATGTACCATGATGATTGACTTGATATATTGCAATGTAAATGTGTGATTGAATAGAAACAGCATGGCAGATTTACTAGTCAAATCCACCTGATGGAGAGCCCATGGATTATCATTGAAGGTCTTCAAATTACAGATTTCATTCTCTTTCGAATAATAACAGATTTGGCTAACCTAAGAGGATGTCTTGTCCTTAGAGCAATATTCATTAATAATGTGACTTTAAATAATCAAACTATGAACACCGGTACATATTAAACATAAATCTAAGATTAGGTAACAATAGAAATCTCCATTTGCGATTGTTGAGTTGCATTCGTGAGGCAGACCAAGAGAGGTGAGCCATTTCACTAGCTGAGTTGCACTCATGAGGAGAGGCCAGAGGCTAGAGGCAAGAGAAGAGAGGCGAGCAGTGAGTAAGGTGAGGGAAGAGAGATGAGTGGTGAGTAAGGCAAGTGAATCTGCACTGGGTTTCTACCTTCTAATTTACACGACAGAACCACATAAGAAAGAAAAAATGGTGGAGGCACAAGGGTTTAGAGTTGAAAAAATATATAATATATATGGATTGGACCAATTTTAAAGTCTCAAGACCGAGAACTAATCTACATAGTGTAGGGTCTAGTGGTCCTAGTACCAAGGATCGACCCAATCAGGTTAGGAATTAGACCGAGACTAGTTGGATTGGGCCAATTTATGGTTAGTCTAGGGTTAACCCTGGATCAATACTCACCCCTAGGCACAAGAACATATCTATATGAGCGCAAAAGAACTCATCTGACAAGACTAACTTGGAAAATGGAAAGAATGTTTTTTAGGCAATTCACATTGAAAATATCTCGTCATATGAAGATCAGCTATCCAATAGGCATGATCTAAATTGACTTCAATTGGCCCAGTTCATCTGACTTCAGACATAAATCTTTTCCTAGCGATGAACTTTATTGATCAAAGCTAGATTCTTCGTTGTGTTCGGTGAAGTTGCAAGTTGTAGGTAGCCAGATTTTTATGCAGCTAGTAGTATCAATAATTAATAGCTACATAATGTAGCACAGTAGGATGGATCAAATAGCTAGTTCAGTGTTATCACAAAGTAAACTTTAGTGGGCATTAGCTTATTTCTCAGATACATTCAGAAGACATAGAAGTGCAATCAAACATGATATGTAAGATTGATTGACAAAGTTCCCACCCTTATTATCAAGGAGACCCTTATAAGCATTAAGCTGCCGCAGATTTGAGAGCCCTAGCCCTTAAGAACTGAAGAAGGCCAACCATCTTCTCATGATGAGGCGTTGCCTCCTTCACCAACGGCAACTCAGTTAGAGCTGTCACCCAGGAGGTCACCCTTGGATACTTCTCCGGGTCCAGAAATTTTATACCAAGGACTTCTTCTTGAACCTTATGAGAACCCAATAATGAGCAGACAACAATGTCTAGGAGTCCCATGCTGTTGCCGTTGACAAATGGGGATCCCTCGGGGTAATTGCCCTTGATTCCCTCTTCCAACACCTTCAGTTTCTCGTGCACTTCCTTGACAGCTCTCTCTTGCGCTTCTCCATCAGTTTTGACCAAAGATAACATGGCCTCAAACAACTGCAGTTAACAACTTCCAAACTTAAAACTTGCTTGAACTCTGGTTTCATCTTTTGTTTTATTGGTCGATTTTGCAAAGAGAAATTATTTCGTCGTGACATAATTTTGAAATATTTTCATGCTCCATGAATCACAATTAGGCAGCAGCCTACCTACGTAATGACAATTAAAGACAGCAGCATGTGGATACGACTATTGTATCAGCGTCATCTTATGATCATAGTTACAGAAAGCTCCCTCGGTCATGGCCAGATTTTACTAGGAAAAAGAAAACTTGTCCTCAATTCCGACTCCATGTCATTTAATGGATTATCACTACGGTCGAGTGCACAAACTGATTGATAAACAACATGGTAAATCATGTAGAGATGCGAACAAAAAGACATAATCTGTTTGTGCTATGACGGTGGATTAATGATTATGTGCACGTTGAGGAACTTCCTCAAACATTTTGCTAAAAAATTTGCACTAACCTGCTGCTGGAGAAAACCAGCCCAGAAGCGAACTTTCGCTCTCTCGAAGGGATCTTGGGGCAAGAGGCGAGGATCCTCCGTCCAAGTCTCATCGATGTACTCGATAATGACCAGTGACTCGGCGATGGGCTTGCCATCGTGAACAAGAACAGGGACTTTCTTGTGAACAGGATTGTACCTCAAAAGTGCTTCACTCTTGCTCGTCAAGTCTTCTTCCACGAACTCATACTCGATCCCTTTCACTTTCAGAGCTAGCTCCACCCTCCTGCTGTACGGACTAGCCCATATTCCGTAAAGAACTACTTTGCCCGCCATATCTCTCTCTCTCTATGGCCGTCTCTCTCTGAATTTCAGATTGGATGTGGAGGTCTCATGGGTTCAGTGCTTTAATATACATGGAGCCGAAAGCAAGCATCTCTGGCTTGTTTTTGTTAAAATTTAAATAGGCGCGGAAGCAGGGTTTTTGTATTAGTTATAGTTTTTTGTTAGTGGCGTGTGCAAGTGTATGGTGTAGTTTATAGAGGATGGACAAGGGACAATATGTGATAGTTGGAGGATATAAGACATGAGGAAAATAGTTTCATTAGTTGAAGGAAATAGTTTGATGGAGATTGGTGGAGGTCTAAACCTCACACACCACCAAATGAATGAATTACAAGCCTATTTATAGGCATGAGTTACACCTTAGTACAACATTCTAGATTTTTATAGAATGTTGCCATGTAGGCTTTATCTAGGAAATTCTAGATTGTAGTTTATCTATTCATCTTCTAGAGACTTCTACCTTCTACACTTTTCTTTTGCCACCTAAGCTAGATTTTCTTGACTTTTCTAGCTAATATCAATCTTGAAGCTTCTAGAAATTGGATCACACATTCCAACACTCCCCCTTGATCCAATTTCGGGATACTTCAGCTATTGTAGTTTGTCCCATGTCTTTTATCCCGTCTTCATCCACGATCCCTTGCATTCTCTTGTCGAACCACTTGCACTTGCTTTGAATGTGCATTTCTTTTCTTCAGTGATGTCCCATACGTCTCGGGGCATCAAAATGCTCTTAGTTGTAGTTGTTAGCTCGGGCTCTGTCTCTGGCTCTCGTAGGCTCTGGCTTTGGCTCTGGCTTTGACTCCGGCTTTGGTTCTGGCTCTGGCTCCGACTCTAGCTCTGTTGGCTCTCGCTCGGGCTCTGGCCTTTTTAGTTGAGGATGGTGAGGACAAACGCTCATAACCATCCGATATGCCTGGTTCTGGCTTCATGGACCCTTACGCCTGGCTCAGTTACGAACCTGGGCGCACTTGGCTCTGATACCATGTTAAAATTTAAATAGGCGCGGAAGCAGGGTTTTTGTATTAGTTATAGTTTTTTGTTAGTGGCGTGTGCAAGTGTATGGTGTAGTTTATAGAGGATGGACAAGGGACAATATGTGATAGTTGGAGGATATAAGACATGAGGAAAATAGTTTCATTAGTTGAAGGAAATAGTTTGATGGAGATTGGTGGAGGTCTAAACCTCACACACCACCAAATGAATGAATTACAAGCCTATTTATAGGCATGAGTTACACCTTAGTACAACATTCTAGATTTTTATAGAATGTTGCCATGTAGGCTTTATCTAGGAAATTCTAGATTGTAGTTTATCTATTCATCTTCTAGAGACTTCTACCTTCTACACTTTTCTTTTGCCACCTAAGCTAGATTTTCTTGACTTTTCTAGCTAATATCAATCTTGAAGCTTCTAGAAATTGGATCACACATTCCAACAGTTTTCCAAGAACTACCCCATTATTAAAGCTTTCTGACGGCAGCGAGAGGCTTTCTCTGCAAGAAATGGAGATGAACTATTGAACTGAGAGTTTCTTGGACGGTATACAACTGAGAGAAAATTATCTGATGCGGAACCTTTCCATTAAAAAATGGAAAAGAAAAGGAGAAAAAATGTCAGAAGATTAGATCCTTCTTCCTCCTCGTTGACCCAGATCGCTTCTTGAGCACCGCGAAACTCCCGTCGAGCTTAAGGATGATTTTTTGCCTTAATGGAGCCTTGCTAACGTCCATGATGTGTTCCAATATGCCATTTTGTTTGACTGCATCCACTATTGACGCTTGAGATAGATGCTTTTGCATATGAATGATCCTCCATTGGATAAGTACAGATTATTAATTCCGTCGAAAAGTTCTATTTAAAATTACTCGCCTTGTGTGTGTACTTACAAGAATTTTTAAAACCAAGCTAAAAATTAGATAACAATTACGATTTGGAATCTTGACACAAGCTATACAAGCCACAAGGAGCGAATTGATTAACTTGAGGACCAAAGTGCAATTCTCCTTTTAAATTTCATACCATGCTTACGCTCGAGATGAGGTTTCGCGGTTTCTTGATAAACAAGAACGATCTGGGTCAAGGGGGAAGAAGGATCTCATCTTCTGACATTTTTTCTCTTTTTTTTCTTTTCCACTTTTAAATGGGAAGGTGACGAGTACATCGAGTTGAATCCAGAGCTGATAATTTTCTTTTATATGTATTCTGTCTATATCTTGCATAGAATACCTGCCACTTGCTCTCGTCAGAAAGCTTTAATAATGGCGATGGTTCTTGTCAAACAAGCCGAAGATGCTTTTGACTCCAAGCTTCATTGAACAACGCTTTTTATATAAAGCACTAAACCCATGAATCCTCCACGTCCACTCTGAAACTTAGAGATAAAGACGCCCAGAAAGAGAGAGAGAGAGAGAGAGAGAGAGAGAGATGACCGGCAGGGTAGTTCTTCACGGAGTGTGGGCTAGTCCGTACAGCAAGAGGGTGGAGCTAGCTCTGAAAGTAAAAGGGATTGAGTATGAGTTTGTGGAAGAAGATTTGACGAACAAGAGTGAAGCCCTCTTGCGGTACAATCCTGTTCACAAGAAAATTCCTGTTCTTGTTCACAACGGCAAGCCCATCGCTGAGTCGCTTGTCATCATCGAGTACATCGACGAGACTTGGAAGGAGGGTCCTCGCCTCTTGCCCCAAGATCCCTACGAAAGAGCCAAAGTTCGCTTCTGGGCTGGCTTTCTCCACCAGCAGGTCAGTGTAAATTTCCTGCAAAATATTTGATGAAATTTCCCAACGTGTACGTGATCATTTCTTGCATTATTCCACGGTCACAGTACAAGCTGATTAAGCCTTTTGGTTCACAGCTTTACATGATTTACCATCTTGTTTATCAATCAGTGTGCGCAAGTGTTCATAGTGATGATCTTGACTTGCAAATTTATTGAGTATACATTGGATTAATGTGAAGTAGGAAATGAGGACAGTTCTGTTTTTTCTATATAAAATCTCAAGAACGGGTGTCGGCACGGCTGAGGGAGCTGTATATTAGCGACAATAACCATAACACTGTACAGTTGTATCAAGCTGCTGTTGTCTTAGTTGCTATCACCTTGAGATAGGTGGGCTGCTGCCTGATTGTTATTCATTGAGCATGAGAAATAGAAAGATGTTTCTTTTGCAAAATTGACCGATCGAAAAAAAGTAAGATCGAACTAGAGTTCAAGCAAGTTGATCATTGGAAGTCGTTAACTGCAGCTGTCTGAGGCCATGGCCTCTGTGATCAAAACTGATGGAGGAGCGCAAGAGAGAGCTGTCAAGGAAGTGCATGAGAAACTGAGGGTGTTGGAAGAGGGAATCAACGGAAGTTATCCTGGGGGATCACCATTTATCAAAGGAGATGGCATGGGACTCCTAGACATTGTTGTCTGCTCAATATTGGGTGCTCATAAAGCTCAGGAAGAAGTCCTCGGCGTAAACTTTCTGGATCCAGAGAAGTATCCGACCGTAACCTCTTGGGTGAAAGCTCTAATCGAGTTGCCATTGGTGAAAGAGGCAATGCCTCCTCATGAGAAGCTGGTGGGTGTTTTTCAATTCTTCAGGGCTAGGGCTCTTGAATCTGCAGCAGCTTGATGCTTAGAATGGTCTCCTTTATAACAAAGATTGGAACCTCGTTTGTTACACCCGCATGTTATATTTGATTGCGCTTCTATGTAATCCTTATGTTTTGCAGAATAAGATATAGCCCAATAAAGTTTACTTTATATGTTCCACTACATCCTGGTCTCTCTATCAATTCTATTGTGGCGATGACGCTGAACTAGCCATCCATTTCATCCTACCATGATATGCTGTGTTGCTACAGATAATTGATACTACTAGCTCCATAAAAGAATGGACTCTATGCAACTCGCTACTTCAGTGAACACAACGAAAGGATCTAATGTTGCAAGACGATTATCACATGCTTTTGCCGATAACCTCCTCCTGCGGTGTATCCCTACATTTCTGATAACCATAGTCCAATGTCAACTCCAACAAAAGAATTACTATTTTTCCCTCTTTGCACAATACAGTCCATAGTTGTGAACGTATTTCTGCTTGAAGTCAGGTGAACCACACTGATTGAAGTCAATTTAGGTCACGTACTATTGGATGGCAGATCTTTGCATTGTCAAGGATACTTTCAGTGTGAATTGCCCAGGGACTTTCTTTCTAGTCCGGTGGAAGTGCTCTGGGGACGAGACATATTCTTAGGATAGCAAGATTTGTTCTCACAGGAAAAGGAATGAAATTTATAATTTGAATGCCATGAATGATAATCATGGGCTCTCCATTTGGTCTTTGACAATAAATATTCCATGTTGTTTCCTAGAAAAAATAAAATCATGCAGTTACATTGTAATATCGTCGGTTCAATCATTATGATACATCAGGACATTGATATGTTTGATATATAGATCTCACTTATGTCACATGTCATGACCAAGTATGGGTCCTCAAGTTAATTCAATTGCTCCTCATTTAATTTAGGAAAAATTTCAAGTAAAGACCTAAATTAGGAACATTTTCTCAAAGGAGGACTTAAAGTAGATTTTATTTCAAATGAGGGTCTAAAGTGACTAATTTAGTCAACTCGGAGCGACGATATTCGAGGGCGTTTTCGTCATTCTATTTTTTTTCCCTTCTCTTCCATATTCATTTTCTCCTTCCTTCTTCATTGGCACCACTGCACAGCCACTTCCGATGAAGGCCTGAGTGGCTTGCACGACAACAACGATGGTTGTTCTCGACGTGGTGCAACTCAGTCTGTATCCCAGGCTCGATTCCGGTTCCTGCTGCATCTCAGGGGCAGCAAAATTCAATGGATATGACTCTTTGATATGTACATTGCTTGTGTGTGGTCTAATTTTAGGCGATTGTTGGGCTTAGGTGCATGAATGTAGTTTCAACCTAGATATGCTATTTGGGGCTGAGACATCGCTTCATGGTGTGGCTTACGAGAACGAGCTGCTTTGCTTCTATGGCAACCATGGTCCCGATTGAGAAGAGAGAGTGGTCATGGCTTCGAGGAAGCACTAGACGGTGCCTTGGTCACGGGAACGAGCTGCTTGGCTTCTACGTGGTGTTGGGGCTTAATGGCTCGTCGAGCCTGTGTATTGGAGTCGGGTTGCGTGTGCAGGATCATGCGGCATGGGATCTTGATGAAGAAGGAATTGAAGGGACAGATCGGGGTGTTTGCAACATCCACGAGTGGCCAGGGTTGTTTGAAGATTTGGGGCCTATGGTTCAGAGCTCAAAGCTCAAGCAGCTATGGCCATTGCCGAGATCTTGGAGATATGGAGCCCATGGTCTTGAGTGAGAACAAAAAGAGGAGCTATGGCGGCCATTGCCAAGAATAGCCGCCTTTGTCGTCGTGGAAGCCACTCAAGTCATCATCGACTTTCGCTTTCAACGAAAGTGGCTGGACAGTGGTGCAGAAGGAAAATCAAAGAAGGAATAAGAAAGAAAATATCCACGATGAAATTGCCTCCAATCATGGTATGTGAGATGCACATGTTTGCTAGTTGGCAAAAAATTGATCGGCCAACGAGTTAAAGCCCTTATTTGAGACTACATTGGTCACTTTTGGCCTTTATTTGATATAAGCTTCACTCTTGGCCATCTTTTGAGAAAAGGACTTTACTTTATGCCCTTATTTGGAATTTTTACTTAAATTTTTTTTTGCTACAACCTTATATTATGTATAGCTTGCGTTAATTTATCCTAAATTGTAATCTAATCTGTAGTAAGAATGTGAACTTCTTGATATATGCACATGGTGAGTAATTTTGATAATGGCTTTTCAACGGAATTCATTTATACTAATCCACATCATCTCTTGCCTTGAACCTTCCTCGTCACATCATTAGGCTAGGCTAGAGTTTTGATTTTCAAATTGAAAGATAAAGTCTTTTAGACCATACACCTTTATTTTAGGAATTTTTGAAAGGAGACTGTAAAAGAAAAGTGTTTAATAACACATCTACAACCCTAGCCTCTATATTATTTCCTGTTTTGTTATTTCCTATTTTCTTGTTGGATATTTAGATCTTGTGGCTCACCGAGTGGTTTTAGAGCCCTTTTGGATTGTACTTTGGTATTTTTTGTTGAAGATAGTGAAACTCCTCTCTCTCTCCTTGTGATTTTTCCCGTTTTGGATTTTCCATGTAAATCTTGCGTCATGTGTGACTTCGATTTTCTTTCATCCTTTGCTACTTGTTCTTAGATTGATGTATCTTTGATTAGCGTTTTTCTGCAACATTATCAAATAATCTACAATGAAATATCTAAGAAACTATTGAAGAATGAATAGGATTAGTACCAATTTTTGCTAATTCATTTCTACGAATTTCCTGTAATGCATTTTCTTCTTTTTCATTAAATAAATTTATTTGGATATAAAACTGAGGTAACTATTGTTCCCAACAAATATACATAACTTATTTGAGTCAACCATAAGTAATTGTGTGATTGCTTGAGCAGTTTCTTGTGTCATCCAAACATTAGATTCTCAAAGCAAATATAAATTAACAGGTTTTTCCCATCATCCTTGATAAGAAACAAAACAACAAGAACAGAAATGGGAACGGCAATTAATTTCTTCCACAGGAAATCATACTTAAAGAGGTTCCTGTTTAAGTTACAAACTAATTAACTAGACATGCTTTAGGCAGCCGGACAGGGGATTAACTAGAAATGGCTCCTGGCTGGATGGAGATCCAGAAGAGTCTATAGCAGGAGTGATTTTCGGAATTCGAGTGGTTTTCTGGTCGCTGGCTTCGCGAAATCGGTGTGCGCGTCCTCTGCCCTTCATGCCAAAACCTAGCAGTGATGGATGCACTCTTGTACTTGCTCAAGAACACTGGGCTGAACAAACCTTCTGATTTGCGCGACGAAGTTCAAACTGATAACTTTGTCAGTCGTATAGTTTATCACCGGCAACACTGAAAGTCCATGGGCCTTGCCTAGCGTAATCGAAGAACTGTCAGCAGTACTTGGTCCATCTGAAAAAGGTGGAAGTTGTCCATTGTCCCCGGGAATTCAATCAACTTGCATATTGGGTCGCTGAAGCCCACCATAGATGGACCCTTCCTCCAAGTTGGTTAACTTTATCTCCTCAGCCCCTACGGAATATTTTTAGTTCTGAAACTCCGATGTCATGTTTTAGTTGTGTTCATTAATTAATAAAGCATTTATTCTCGATGCAAAGAAAATAGACATGCTTTGCACGAGTATGGTAGTCTTCGTTGTTTTCTTCTTCTTTTCTAGCAAACTTGCTATCAGGCCCCGATCCTCGAGCACGCATATATCCTTCTACTTGATCAATTTTAGAATGCGATATCCCAGGATTATGTATCGCCAACCCTTTTATTTTTTAAACACATGCAGAAGCAGTTATAAATTCCCAGACAATAAAACGATGGATAAGAAAGTAAGGTCATATTTTTCATATTGAAATCCACAACCATACTTTTATACGGAGCATAACTCAAAATATATTCACAACTGTTCACAACTTTAAAGCCTCACTCTATCTACACATAAACAGGTTCACAATAAGAGGATAGGTTCTTAATCCTCATATGGGTCGTACTTAGGATAGGTTCTTAATCCTCATATGGGTCGTACTTAGGATCATCTTGATCCTCTTCTGACTCTTCTTCACTAAATTCGTTTCCTTCAAGCTCTTCATCTTTTTTTGGCTCATCGTCATCTTTCGGTTCCTCCTCCTCAGGCTCATCTACAGACCTGAAATGTTGTCCCACAACCAGGATGAGACTACGTTCTCAGCAAGTTCTACCCCACTAAGACTCGATTAGAAAACTAATACACTAACCGGGCTACCTATACACACACGGGTCAGAGGACTTATCTTGGTCTCAGATTCCACCTGCATATTAGCACAGTTCAATAGGCACCCTAGCAATCACATCACAAATTGATATCTTGATCGATCGATTTAGTCAATTACATGTCAACATGAAATTTCCCCGGTCATTTCAATTTAATTAATCAATTCACGACATTAGATCAAGCAATGATCAATCGACCTAGTTGATTACATATCAATCGGACCATTTCTAGGTCATTTCACTCCTCACTATATAACCTCCAATTATACTCTTAGTCACAGAGCTACAATAATGCTCTCAGGCATCTATTCGCCAATGTGACGTACAGTGAACACTTTACTATGCTCTCGGGTGTCGCTTTTGCCAATGTGATATATTGATCACAGAGCCACCATAAGACTTTATTATGCTCTCGGGCGTTTTTTTGCCAAGGTGATATATTGATCACAAAGCCAACATAAACAATTCACTATGCTCTCGGACGTCTTTTTTACCAAGGTGATATATTAATCATAGAGCCAACATAAACAATTCACTATGTAATGGACATCATTGTGCGTTCTTTAAGGCGCCGCTTTCAACAATGATATTCTCAATCACCAAATCACGTATATCCATGATAATGCATGTAGTAGATAGTACTTGTGCGTTCTTTAAGGCGCCGTTTTCACCAATTATTTCTTTATCACCAAACCACGTATGTCTATACTAATGCAGGTAATAGACAGCACTCGTGTGTTCTTTAAGGCGTCATTTTCACCAGTGATTTCCTTATCATCAAACCACGTATGTCTATACCCCGTTCCTGATCGGTCTCAGCCAAGAGTATTCCTAGTTCGATCTCACGAATCTCTCCACCTTACAACTCATCAAAGCATTATTAATGCTAAATAACCATACTTGGCCATCTACCGATCAATCCTTCAATTCAACTCAATTTCAATTAATTTAGGATAAATTCCTAACATACCACCTTTAACTCAATTCCACATAACGTAGAGCTCAAATAAATAAATGGATTGCACTACGACAATCAATACAAAATTCCGATCGTTGACTATCCCTGCCTAATTTATGGAAACTAAATAAATAAATAAATTATTTGGAAAATTAATAAATAATTATGAAAAATCTAATTTATGCCCATAATGCCTAATTGAAGCCTTATAAGGGTCGAGAAAAATCCCGAGATACATTTAATAAACAGTACATGCAGTTCTCTAGCTAAGTACACTAATCACCTAACTAATATGTAATGCAATTAACTAATAATCACTAATCCATTATAATCTATCCACCTAATCCTATTTAATTAACACTAATCAACCCTTAAGCATAATTAGTCTACTAAGTAAGGATTAGTGAGATTACTCACTTGATTAAAAGTGAAGACTAGAACACCGCGATGTCGGCCGAAATTCAAATTTTTGATGGCGTTGGCAAACACTCGGGCCAAGTCAAGAAACCTCGTAAGCCCACAGCAAAAAGGCTGGGCTTGGGCCTGTTTCTTGGGCCAATGGGCTGAACTTCAAGTGGGCCCGTCTTCGAATGGGCTGGGAAAATTCATGGGCTTCAATTGGTTGGGCTGGACTGCTGAAAATGGGCTTCAAGTGAGCTAGACAACAACTGAAGATGGGCTGAAACTACGGGCTGCAGCTGCTGACTTGCGTGGGCTTGGAGACTGCTGGAGTTTGTTGGGCTGCTCGCTCACTTGGGCTGAGCTTGGTACGCTGCAGCAGCGAGCTGGAGAATGCTGCATGCGGCTGGAGCTTGAAGACACACGTGGCTGAAGGCAACGGCTTCAGGCGTGAAGACGGAAGGGGGCAGCTCTGTTGGGGCTTTGATTAACAGTGGTGGGGGCTTGGACGCGTGGGCGAAGTGGAGGGGAATTCGGTGGAAAGCAGCAGACGTTGCTGCTGGGTTGATTGGATGTGGCTGCTTGTAGAAGTTGTGAGAATAAAATTAATATTAGAACTATGTTTATTATTAATTCTTTGTCTTATGATTTTATTTATTATAATTAGCCCAGTAAATCTTTAATTTTTCGTTTCGTCAAAAAGTTCATGTATTTATTAATTACAAGTGCTTAATGTTTCGATATAAATTAGGAGGATTACATTATTTTCTTGTATATTAATATAAAATTCGAAATCGTATAAGATATCGGGAGATTGCAAAATAGGTTCCAGTGAAAACATGGTTGACTTTGGAACCAGACCGGAAAAATAAGATGGGTCATGATCCAATACAAACAGGGTCGGGTACAAGGTCCAAAAATGAGAACCTGGTTATAACATAATCGGGTATAGAATCTAAGTTTAAACCCTACTCATCCTGGACTCGATCACCCCTACTTCCAATGGTAGAGAATTAAGCTACAAAATTAATTATCTCAAGTGTCCATATTGGATGCAGTCAAACAAAACTCCATTTAGCTAAAGCATTAGGTACATGGTCATGATCTTGCATGGTTACAATATTATTTGGGTCATGACATGGGATATAACTGAGAGCTGTATATTTAACACATCAATGTGCTGATGTACCATGATGGTTGAATCAATAATACTACAATTCCTAAGAACAAGGCAGACTTATTGGAGAGCCCATGATTATCTTTCATGGTATTCAAATTATAGATTTCATTCTTTTTTCAATGAGAACACGTTCGTTATATTAGGAAAGATGTCCCATCTAAGAATATAAATGCGTGATTTGATTATATATAGGAAACAACATGACAGATTTGCAATCAAATTGACCAAATGGAGAGCCTATGGATTAATATTCAAGGTCTTGAATTTATAGAAATTGTTCTTTTTCCTATGAGAACCAATCTAGCTTAGCCTAAGAAAATGTCTCATCCTAAGAGCAAATCCAGGCACAAGAGCATAATCACACATACACGAAGAACACATCTGAACACATCTGAACACAACTAGCTTGGAAAGAAGATACTGGGCAATTCACATTGAAAATATCCCTGGTAACACAAAGATCAGCCACCCAATAGTACATGATCTAAATTGACCTTAATCATTCCCATTTAACTGACTTCAAGCAGAGATCTTTTACCCGCAGGATGGACTGTATTGTTCAAAGGAAGAAGAAAACGTCCGAACATGCGACACAAAAGTTGGCATTTTACACCATAAAGGGAGGTTATCGGCAAAAGGATGTGATGATCTTTTGGCAGAATTATTATCCTTTTTTGTGTTCAGCGAAGTTGCAAATTGCAGGAAGGCAGTTTGATATATAACTAGTTGTATCAATAATCAATAGCGACAATATATAGCACAGTAGGATGAAATGAATGGCTAATTCAGTGTTAATGTGGTAAAACAATTGATAAGAGAGACCGAGATGTAGTTGAACATTTTTTAAGTATACTTTATTGGGCTATGTAGCTTATTCTGCAAACACAGTCGAATTACATAAAAGTGCAATCACATTTAACATGTGACTTTGATAGACGAAGTTCCCACCTTTAACATCAAGGAGACCCTTACAAGCATTAAGCTGCTGCAGATTCAAGAAGCCTAGCCCTATAAAGCCGATAAATGGCCACCAGCTTCTCATGGGGAGGCATTGCCTCTTTCACCAACGGCAACTCGGTTAGAGCTTTCACCCAAGAGGTCACCGTTGGATACTTATCCGGGTCAAGAAATTTTACACCGAGGACCTCTTCCCGAACTTTATGATTACCTAATATCGAACAGACAACAACGTCTAGGAGTCCCATGTTGTCGCCGTTGAAAAATGGGGACCCCCCAGGATAACTGCCCTTGATTCCCTCTTCCAACACCTTCAGTTTCTCATGCATTTCCTTGACAGCTCTCTCTTGCGCTTCTCCATCAGTTCTGAGCACTGAGCCCATGACCTCAAACAACTGCAGTTCACAACTTCCAATCATAAACTTGCTTGAACTCTAGATTGATCGTACTTTTGTTTGATCGTTCTATTCTTCCAAGAGAAAATCTTTCTAGTTCTCTACCTCAATTAGGCAGCAGCTACCCATCTCAAGTTAATAGCAATTAAACACGACAGCAGGTTGATGCGACTGTCGTCAGTATCATGTTATCATCGCTGGAATATAGTTCTCTTGGTCGTGCGGACATAGGTTAAGGAGATTTTATTGGGGAACAAGAAAACTGGTCGTCTCCATGTCTCTTAATTACTCACATGCATGCTCAATATACTTGCAAGTCAAGATCATCACTACGAACAAGTGCACATACTGTTCAATAAACAAGATGGCAAATCATGAAAAGCTGTGAACCGAAAGGCATAGTCCATTTTTCCGGTGACGATGGAGTAATGCAAGAAATGATCAAACATTTTGCAGGAAACTTTGCACTGACCTGCTGGTGGAGAAAGCCAGCCCAGAAGCGAACTTTGGCTCTTTCATAGGGATCTTGGGGCAAGAGGCGAGGACCCTCCTTCCAAGTCTCGTCGATGTACTCAATAATGACCAGCGACTCGGCAATGGGCTTGCCGTTGTGAACAAGAACAGGGACTTTCTTGTGAACAGGACTGTACCGCAAGAGGGCTTCACTCTTGTTCGTCAAATCTTCTTCCACGAACTCATACTCGATCCCTTTTACTTTCAGAGCTAGCTCCACCCTCTTGCTGTACGGACTAGCCCACATTCCACGAAGAACTACCCTGCCGGTCATCTCTCTCTCTCTCTCTCTCTTTCTGGGCGTCTTTATCTCTAAGTTTCAGAGTGGACGTGGAGGATCCATGGGTTTAGTGCTTTATATAAAAAGCGTTGTTCAATGAAGCGTGGAGTCAAAAACATCTTCGGCTTGTTTGACAAGAACCATCGCCATTATTGAAGCTTTCTGACGAGAGCAAGTGGCAGGTATTCTATGCAAGATATAGACAGAATACATATAAAAGAAAATTATCACCCCTGGATTCAACTCAATGTACTCATCACCTTCCCATTTAAAAGTGGAAAAGACCAAAAAGGAGGAAAAATGTCAGAAGATGAGATCCTTCTTCCCCCTTGACCCAGATCGTTCTTGTTTATCAAGAAACCGCGAAACCTCATCTCGAGCATAAGCATGGTATGAAATTTAAAAGGAGAATTACACTTTGGTCCTCAAGTAGAACTTTTTGACGGAATTAATAATCTGTACTTATCCAATGGAGGATCATTCATATGCAAAAGCATCTATCTCAAGCGTCAATAGTGGATGCAGTCAAACAAAATGGCATATTGGAACACATCATGGACGTTAGCAAGGCTCCATTAAGGCAAAGCATCATTACACGGTCATTATCTTACACAATTACAATCATACTCGGTCATGACATGTGACATAAGTGAGGTCTATAACATATCAATGTTCATGATGTATCATAATGGTTGAACCGACGATATTACAATGTAAATGCATGATTTTATCATTTCTAGGAAACAACATGGAATATTTATTGTCAAAGACCAAATGGAGAGCCCATGATTATCATTCATGGCATTCAAATTATAAATTTCATTCTTTTTCCTGTGAGAACAAATCTTGCTATTCTAAGAATATGTCTCGTCCCCACAGCATTTCCATCGGACTAGAAAGAAAGTTCCTGGGCAATTCACACTGAAAGTATCCTTGACAATGCAAAGATCAGCCATCCAATAGTACGTGACCTAAATTGACTTCAATCAGTCCGGTTCACCTGACTTCAAGCAGAAATATGTTCACAACTGTGGACTGTATTGTGCAAAGAGGGAAAAATAGTAATTCTTTTGTTGGAGTTGACATTGGAATATGGTTATCAGAAATGTAGGGATACATTGCAGGAGGAGGTTATCGGCAAAAGCATGTGATAATCGTCTTGCAACATTAGATCCTTTCGTTGTGTTCACTGAAGTAGCAAGTTGCACAGAGTCGGTTTTTTCATGGAGCTAGTAGTATCAATTATCTGTAGCAACATGACATATCATGGTAGGATGAAATGGATGGCTAGTTCAGTGTCATCGCCACAATAGAATCGATAGAGAGACCAGGATGTCGCGGAACATATGAAGTAAACTTTATTGGGCTATATCTTATTCCGCAAAAACATATGGATTACATAGAAGCGCAATCAAATATAACATGTGGGTGTAACGAACGAGGTTCCAATCTTTATTATGAAGGAGACCATTCTAAGCATCAAGCTGCTGCAGATTCGAGAGCCCTAGCCCTGAAGAATTGAAGAGCACCCACCAGCTTCTCATGAGGAGGCATTGCCTCTTTCACCAATGGCAACTCAATTAGAGCTTTCACCCAAGAGGTTACCGTCGGATACTTCTCTGGATCCAGAAAGTTTATGCCGAGGACTTCTTCCTGAACTTTATGAGCACCCAATATTGACCAGACAACAATGTCTAGGAGTCCCGTGCCATCGCCATTGATAAATGGTGATCCCCCAGGATAACTTCCATTGATTCCCTCTTCCAACACCCTCATTGTCTCATGCACTTCCTTGACAGCTCTCTCTTGCGCTCCTCCATCAGTTCTGATCACAGAGGCCATGGCCTCAAAAAACTGCAGTTAACGACTTCCAATGATCAATTTGCTTGAATTCTAGTTCGATCTTACTTTTTTTCGATCGGTCAATTTTGCAAAAGAAACATCTTTCTATTTCTCATGCTCAAAGAATAACAATCAGGCAGCAGCCCACCTATCTCAAGGTGATAGCAACTAAAGACAACAGCAGCTCGATACAGCTGTTGTCACAGCTGTTGTCCGTGTTATGGTTATTGTCGCTAATATACAGCTCCCTTAGCTGTGCCGACACCCGTTCTTGAGATTTTAAATAGAAAAAACAGAACTGTCCTCTTTTCCTACTTCACATTAATCCAATGTATACTCAATAAATTTACAAGTCGAGATCATCACTATGAACACTTGCGCAGACTGATTGATAAACAAGATGGTAAATCATGTAAAGCTGTGAACCAAAAAGGCTTAATTAGCTTGTACTGTGACCGTGGAATAATGCAAGAAATGATCACGTACACGTTGGGAAATTTCATCAAACATTTTGCAGGAAATTTGCACTGACCTGCTGGTGGAGAAAGCCAGCCCAGAAGCGAACTTTGGCTCTTTCGTAGGGATCTTGGGGCAAGAGACGAGGACCCTCCTTCCAAGTCTCGTCGATGTACTCAATGATGACCAGCGACTCGGCGATGGGCTTGCCGTTGTGAACAAGAACAGGGACTTTCTTGTGAACAGGATTGTACCGCAAGAGGGCTTCACTCTTGTCCGTCAAATCTTCTTCCACGAACTCATACTCAATCCCTTTCACTTTCAGAGCTAGCTCCACCCTCTTGCCGGACAGACTAGCCCACGTTCCATGAAGAACCACTCTGTTTTCTTCTCCTGCCATCTCTCTCTCTCTCTCTCTCTCTCTCTGTGTCTATCTCTGAATTTCAGTTTGGACGTGGGGGCTTCATGGGTTTAGTGCTTTATATACAACGTGTTGTTCGACTCAACACTGAGTCGACGGCATCTTTGGCTTGTTTGACAAGAACCATGGCCATTATTACAGCTTTCTGACACGGGCAAGTCAAAGGCGTATTCTGCAAGAAATGGAGGGAATAGATATTGACGAAAATTATCTGCTTTGGATTTGAGGTAATGGGTACACTGCACGAGTATCGCCTTCCCTTTTAAAAATGGAAAGAAAAAAAGGAGAACATTTTTCAGAAGAAGAGATCCTTGTTCTTCCCCGTTGACCAAGATCGTTCTCGTTTCTCAAGAAACAGCGAAACCTCGTCTTGAGCGGGAAGCAGGGTCTGGAAATGACAAAAAGGAGAATTCCACTTGGATCTTCGAGCTTATCAATTTGCTCCTTTGTCAGTAAATTTATTTTCACTTCACCTATGTATTTTTTGCAGCTTCTGTCAATATATCCCAATTCGTAAAGTACGCACAAGGCGAGTGATGGAATTGACAATTTGTACTTATCCGCATCTTTTGTGGCATAGTTATGGATATTTTAAACATTCGACGTGATTCCCTCCGCATTTATGTCTCTAGTCTAGGCTAAACAATTATCAATTGATCTACTATGAAGAATCTAGAATGAACAGAACTAGCACAAATTTATATATAATTCGTTGCTCCCTCCGTGGCAAGGACTGTTGAAAATATGTCTCGATTTGAGCCCGTTGAACGAGAATACGTGAACTCGACCACGTGCGAGTCAGCGGAAAATGTGAACTGGCCGAAATTGTCAGAAGATCGCATGCGGATCTATGAGCCGCAAGCGTGAAGAATGGAGGGAGCGTGCAGCCGCAAGAGAGGGGAAGACCATTATTTTATTCTACCTCTTTAATTGCATGCACATGGACGTGCATGCATGGCAAGAAGTGGACGTTGAAGACCAAGACAAAAGTAAAAGTTTGTAGGCTTGTTTTGTCTTCTTTCTCCTTGTTTCTTTCCTTTGCCATTTGTTTATTCAGCTGCAGACAACCAAAGGAAAGAAATGATAAAATATTACCTGAAGGAGTTCAACGTCGTGGAGATGGTCTTGGAAGACGGCGGCCATCCTTCTTTCGCGCTTGAATTATGGGCGCAAGTTTTCTGCCTTATTAAATGCGTCCCATGCATGCATGCGTGTCCGTGAATTTTGGTGGGCGTCAGTGCTGATTGCGGGCGCCTGAATGGCTTCACATTTTCTGTCTTACTTCGTCCTTAAAAGGCAGAGGAGCGAAGGAAAAGAGTGCGCCGAGCTAAGTTATTTCGGTGGCCGAAGAGAGAGCTGAAGAGAGAAGTTGTGAGGCTTTAGAAGCTCTCGGCAGAGAGAGATTTTCTCGTTGAAATTACACCCGAATGTTTTAGTCAGTTAAATTCTTGTGAGTAGAATTTGTTTAATTCCTTGAGTGAGGTTTCACTAGGAATTGTGAGGAGCTAAACACTGTGTGTGTTATTTGGGTGTAATTTGGGGCTGGGAAACATTGAGAGTGTGTTTGAGTGCTCGAGTAATTGTAATCTCCGGTGTATCGCTTGTTTCTATAGTGGAATTCCGTGCTGCTCTCCCCGTGGACGTAGGTTCCGATATTCGGACCGAACCACGTAAATCCGGTGTCTCATTTCCTTTCCTTCATTCAGACTATTTTATCCGATTCGCTTGGTCCGTCTATATTCCGCACGCGTGCAACAACAAGTGGTATCAGAGCTTGGTTTGGCTGACGTGAAGCGAATCGGTAACGATGGAAGATGGAAAGGTGAGAATCGACCAATTTGATGGGAATGATTTTGCTTTCTGGAAGATGCAGATTGAAGATTGTCTGTACCAGAAAAATTTGCACTTACCCTTATATGGGGAGAAACCAGACTCGATGAAGGATGCCGAGTGGGAATTGCTGGATAGACAAGCGATGGGTGTTATTCGGCTGACGTTGGCTCGTAACGTCGCATTTAACATCGTGAAGGAGAAAACCACTGTGGGACTGATGAAAGCCCTGTCAAATATGTACGAGAAACCCTCTGCGATTAATAAGGTCTATTTGATGCGACGTCTGTTTCACTTAAAGATGGGCGAAGGTACGTCGAAGAGCTGAACATATCAATGAATTCAATGAGGTCGTTAACCTATTGAGTTCGGTTGAGATTAACTTTGAAGATGAGGTACGTGCGTTGATTTTATTATCCTCATTGCCGATAGTTGGAATACTACATTCGCTGTTAGTAATTCCTCCGGGTCAAGAAGTTTGACGTTTGATGAGGTTCGCGATTTGATTCTGAGTGAAGACATTCGTAGGAAAGAATCTGGTGAACCCGTGTCTCTTTGCTTTAGTAGGTGAAGGTAGAGGAAGAACTAGCACACGTGTTAGCGGAACATGAATGACGAAGATCTAGTCTAGGACTAGGTAGGATTGTCTCGTTGGAATTGTGGCAATAGTGGGCATCGTAGAAGAGACTATTTTAAGCTGAAAAATGAAAAGGGTAAGGGAATTAGAGTTGAGTCTACAGAAAATGTTGCTTTCTTGTAGCTGAGAATGATTCGATGGTGTCGATTGTGTCTTGTCTCGTCATCGAGGATTCATCATTTGACGGATGGATAATGGATTCCGGTTGTTCATTTCACGTTACACCAAATAGGAATTGGTTTATCACTTATCAGTGCATGGGTAGTGGTAAAGTCCAATTAGGGAACAATGCTGAGTGCGATGTTGTGGGTGTTGGTGATGTTAAAATCAGAATGCATGATGGTATTATGAGGACATTGACTGGAGTAAGACATGTTCCAGAATTGAAAAAGAACTTAATTTCCTTTGGTGCCCTAGATTCAGTGGTTGCGGTATTCTTCGAAGGTGGAGTTCGAAGGTTGTTCGAGGTGCCCCGGTGATAATGAAAGGAATCAAGCACGAGAGACCCGTATAAACTTCAAGGTGAGACAAAGGATGGGTTTCGCCCCGGAGACGTTGGATGCATCTGTTCGAGAGTCTTTTGACTGCTCGAGGAAGACTTGGGTGTTTATGCCAATGCACAAGTTTGATGCTGGTGTCAGGATCACGCGGTCGAGAGCTTTGATCGAGACGGAGACTGGTAAGTCGATCAAGCATGTGCGAACTGACAATAGCATGGAATTCTGCTCGGAGCTGTCAAATAAATTCTGCATGAAAGAGGGTATAGTGAAACACCGCACTAGTGCCGCAAATCACAACAATTTGCAGAATTGATGAGCGCGAACATTACTAGAGACGGCCCATAAAATGATCTCTAGTGCTTTGGTGTTGCTAGGAGAATCCTAGTTGATGTGCTTAGTACGGTAAGCTACCCGGGTGAATAGATCCCCATCAACTTTGCTATTGAATGGCGGACTCCCGAAGAAGTATGGTCAGGTAACGTTGCTGGTTATTCTATTTTTAGAATGTTTGGTTGCCCGTGTTATTTTCGAGTGAGTGATGGTAAGCTCGATGGGAGGGCAAAGTGCATATTCCATGGCTATGCACAAGGTGAGTGGGGCGATCAGTTGTGGTGCCCGGATATAAATTCACCTGTTGACAGCAGAGAAGTTACCTTTGACAAGTCTCCAGTACTTCTGGATAGGAGTGTTTTTTGGCAGTGTTAATACGGATCTGGACGGTGTTCAGCTCAAGGTGGAGTTGCAACCAGAAACTCCTGAGGTAGCAGCTACTAGCTTAATAATCGACACGGATGATGCTTGTAGCGAGGTGGAGCCAAAAGAGCCAATAGTTGTTGTAGCTGCTGAATTTGACAAGGTGCGTGTTCGACCTTCTGTCAGATATGAAAGCAATGATGGTTTTGCTTTATCTGTGATACATGAGGATATGTCGGAAAATCCTTGTGGAGTAGCTAATTATGCAGGTGGAGTTGGTGTCTTGATGAAGTCCACGATTATGGGAAAGTTCAAGCACGGCTTGAACTTGGAAGCACTCTGTGGCGGTTGAGCCCGTTGGGGCTGTGGGAGAGTAGTAGCGAGGTGTCCACTAAAGCGATTATGATTTGGCTCAAACGTCGAGCCAAGGTGGAGATTGTTGAAAATATGTCTCGATTTGAGCTCGTTGAACGAGAATACGTGAACTCGACCACGTGCGAGTCAGCGGAAAATGTGAACTGGCCGAAATTGTCAGAAGATCGCATGCGGATCTATGAGCCGCAAGCGTGAAGAATGGAGGGAGCGTGCAGCCGCAAGAGAGGGGAAGACCATTATTTTATTCTACCTCTTTAATTGCATGCACATGGACGTGCATGCATGGCAAGAAGTGGACGTTGAAGACCAAGACAAAAGTAAAAGTTTGTAGGCTTGTTTTGTCTTCTTTCTCCTTGTTTCTTTCCTTTGCCATTTGTTTATTCAGCTGCAGACAACCAAAGGAAAGAAATGATAAAATATTACCTGAAGGAGTTCAACGTCGTGGAGATGGTCTTGGAAGACGGCGGCCATCCTTCTTTCGCGCTTGAATTATGGGCGCAAGTTTTCTGCCTTATTAAATGCGTCCCATGCATGCATGCGTGTCCATGAATTTTGGTGGGCGTCAGTGCTGATTGCGGGCGCCTGAATGGCTTCACATTTTCTGTCTTACTTCGTCCTTAAAAGGCAGAGGAGCGAAGGAAAAGAGTGCGCCGAGCTGAGTTATTTCGGTGGCCGAAGAGAGAGCTGAAGAGAGAAGTTGTGAGGCTTTAGAAGCTCTCGGCAGAGAGAGATTTTCTCGTTGAAATTACACCTGAGTGTTTTAGTCAGTTAAATTCTTGTGAGTATAATTTGTTTAATTCCTTGAGTGAGGTTTCACTAGGAATTGTGAGGAGCTAAACACCGTGTGTGTTATTTGGGTGTAATTTGGGGTGGGAAACACCGAGAGTGTGTTTGAGTGCTCGAGTGATTGTAATCTCCGGTGTATCGCTTGTTTCTATAGTGGAATTTCGTGCTGCTCTCCCCGTGGACGTAGGTTCCGATATTCGGACCGAACCACGTAAATCCGGTGTCTCATTTCCTTTCCTTCATTCCGACTATTTTATCCGATTCGCTTGGTCCGTCTATATTCCGCACGCGTGCAACAACAAGGACGTTGTCATGTTCCGACGCAAGTTCAAGCGCAAGATCGTCATGGGCCACCTCAAGGACCTTCTCGAGGGTGATCAATCCGAGCCATCTGATCAGTATTGTGAAGCCGCTTGGCGCCTTTATCTCAGACGACAACACCTTCTTCGTCTACGAGTTCGTTGGTGGTGCTAGTCTCTCCATTTGCCTACAAAACCCTAGAATGCCCAATTTCACGGTCCTCGTTAAGGATGCAGATTGCCACCAACGTCGCACATGACCTTGATTACATCCACAACAACATTGGCCTCAACATGATCCTCGTCCACAGCCACATCAAAAACGGCGGCATCATGGTGACAGAGCCATTGTTCAAAGCCAATATCTGTCACTTTGGTTCAAAGCCAATATCTGTCACTTTGGGATCACCTAGCTATGCAACGAGGGTAACGAGAACAACGTGCTTTGGGAGTGAGCAGGTTTGGCAGAGAGTAGAGGCGAGATCAGGAAGGAGGGGTTGGAAATTTTGTGTTGTTATCAAATAAATTTTTATTCTGGAAATTTTGTGTCATTAACAAATGCGGTCAAATGTTTTGAAATACGTATTTATGGAATAGAAATAGAAAAATTTATTTTTGGCCAAAAATTGTTTCTAATAACAATATGATTATCATTTTTCCCCTTACTTGTTGATGTGAACCAGCCTAGACGTTGCTTATACGTTTTGCTTTTGTTTGAAGTGAAGAGGTTTCGTTGAGCGCGCTAAGGAAGACGTAAGGAAGACGATAAGGAGAGAAAAGAAAGAAGGTGAACTGGAGAGTCAGCTCAGCCGTAGGAGGAAGAAAGAAGAAGAACAGAGAAAGAAAGAAAAAAATGGCTTTGGACAAAATTGCCCTTAACCCTAACCTGAAAAGTGCACGTGAGTATATATGCTCACTTAATCCCTTATTTGAAACTGTGTTAATCACTTTAAACTCTTATTTAAAATAATATTCACTATTGAGCCTATTTTTGAGGATCACACTTTAGGTCAATATGTGAAATTTTTCCTAGTATCAATGGTCAATAGCAACATAATATACTCTTATTTAAAATAATGTTCACTGTGGGTTTTTTTTTTTTTTGAGGATAAACTTTAGGTCATTATGTGAAATTTTTCCTAGTATCAATAGTTGATAGCAACATAATATAACATAGTAGGATGAAAAGAACAACTAGTTTAGTGTCATCGCAGTAAAATAATTGGTAGAGAGATTGAGATGTAGTGGAACATTTGAATTGAACTTTAATGGGCAATAGCTTATTCTGCAAATGCATTTGGATTACATAAAAGTGCCATCAAATATATGATTTGAGTGTCATAGATTTATGATTAAGGAGACCCTTATAAGCATCAAGCTGCTGCAGATTTAAGAGCGCATCCCTGAAAACTGAAGCAGCTTCTCATAGTGCCTCCTTCACCACCGGCAACTGCTTTAGAGCTTTCACCCAAGTGGTCACCCTTGGATACTTCTCCGAATCCAGAAATTTTACGCCGAGGACTGCTTCCAGAACTTCAAGATGTCCCAAAATCAAAAAGACAACAATGTCTAGGAGTCCCATGTTGTCGCCGTTGATAAATGGAAATCCCCCCGGATATCTGCCCTCGATACCTTCTTCCAACACCTTCAGTTTCTCGTGCACTTTCTCGACAGCTCTCTCTTGCTCTTCTCCATCAGTTTTGATCACAGAGGCAGTGGCCTCATACAACTGCAGTCAACAACTCCCAATCTTAAACTTGCTTGAACTCTAGTTTGATCGGTCTACGTTGCAAAGAGAAAATCTTTCTATTTCTCATGCTCGATGGATGACAATTAGGCAGCAGCTACCTATCTCAAGGTAATCGCAATTAAAAACAACAGCAGGTTGATGCAACTGTTGTCGGTGTCATCCTTACCGTCGCTGTAATATAAAGTTCTCTTGGCAGTGCGGACACACGTTATCGAGATTTAATTGGGAAAGAAGGAAAACTTGTCCTCATTTCCTATTCCATGTATATTAATTACTACTCCCTTGTACACTCAATAAACTTGCAAGTTAAGATCATTACTACTTCGCCCCAGTGGCCACCCTTCTCACATGGAAGGGGGAGGTGATGGGTTCAAATCCTCATATTCTCAGGGGATGGGGTGGGGACGCGTAAGTTTCAGGGTGGGTTTTGACTCCCACGCCCTGCAAGAGACAGGGCAAAAGTCTGAGAGTGAGTGTAGAGTAGGAATAGAGTAGGACTGACAAAAAAAAAAGATCATTACTACGAACAAGGGCACGCACTGATTAATAGACAAGATGGTAAATCGTGTAATGCTGTAAATGAAAGGTTTAATCCGTTTGTCTTGTGACGATGCAGCAATGCAGGAAATGATCGTGTAGCCGTCGAGAAATCTCATCAAACATTTTGCAGGAAAATTGGCACTGACCGGCTGTTGGATAAAGCCGGTCCAGAAGCGAACTTTGGCTCTTTCGTAGGGATCTTGGGGCAAGAGGCGAGGACCCTCCTTCCAGGTCTCGTCGATGTACTCGATAATGACGATCGACTCGATGATGGGCTTGCCATTGTGAACAAGAACAGGGACTTTCTTGTAAACAGGATTGTACCACAAGAGTGCCTCGCTCTTGTTCATCAAATCTTCTTCCACGAACTCATACTCGATCCCTTTCACTTTCAGAGCTAGCTTCACCCTCGCGCTGTGCAGACTAGCCAAATTTCCGTGAAGAACAACTCTGTTTTCTTCTCCTGCCATTTCTCTCTCTGATTTCAGATCTGGACGTGGAGGAGGATTCATGGTACAGTACTTTAATATACAACGCGTTGGTCAACTCGCCGTCGGATCGAAAGCAATTGTCAAACAAGAATCAGGGCCATTACTGCGGCTTAATGAGCAAGTAGGAGGCATTCTTTGCAGGAAATGCACCGATTACATATTAAAGAAAATTATCTGCTCCGGATTTCCGACATTGTCTTCGCTGTATGAGGATCGCCTTTCCATTTAAAAACGGAATAGAAAAAGGAAAAAAAATCCGGAGGATGAGATCGGGCTTCCTCGTTGACCAAGATCGTTATTGTTTCTCAAGAAAGCAGCAAACCCCGTCTTAGGAGTGAGCGGTTCCAGGTTTCGGTTCGGCTCCATCTAGAACCTGGAATTTACTCTCGGATATAGGTTTCTCATTTTTTTGAACTTGGAACCTATCCGTAGAACCAAGAACCTAGAACCTACCCTATTACAAATTCTAGGGTTGGTTCCAGGTTCCAACATGTTTTTTTTTTTGTAAGATTTGAATTAGAATGTACACGCATACTTTACGGTAATTTCCCACATCTTAGCAAGCATACCAATGCCAATTGTCAAGAATCTAGACATACATAATCAAAACTAATAAGAAGTTTCCAAAGAGGAAATGAGATGCTTAATTAACTATAATTATTGTACCCACATATGTCAATATATGTGCACTAAAGCTTAAATCGTCACATTTGTCATATGCCATATGCCTTTTTAGCTGAGTCAAATGAAAATGATGAAGCAAAATATACTAAAGAGATGAAAAATCAGAAGTGCCAACAAAATCTCAAATTTTCATTTACTCCATAGTGTGAGCTCTGTAACATTTCCCTATAATTCCTTTGGCACAGCAAAACCCTGCAAAGACATGAATGAAAATCAGTCAAAATCTTAAGTAAAGACATAGAAAAAAAAAATCAATATCGATAATACTCCATGAAGCATGTCATTTTGCCATCTAAAGGCTCCTAAACTCTTTGACAATATAGTTCAAAAATTCAATGTACATAAGAGGAGTCTGCATTCACATTACGACAAACAAAATTGCTCATTAATCAACTTCTACACAGTTAAAGTAGCACAAAGCCAAAAAAAAAAAAAAAACTTGCTTGACTTCTCAACCGCTGGACCATTGCAGATATGACACCACCAACTCTATTTATCGACAATAATCTTCACATTAAGACCATCAATATTTGGAAAAAAATGAAATTAAATAAAATATTCACTTATTAGATATACAAAAATAATTACAATATATAAAGATATAAACATTTCTTACCCAACCTTTAAAAAAAAAAAAAAAAAAAAAAAAAAAAAAAAAAAAAAAAAAAAAAAAAAAAAAAAAAAAAAAAAAAAACATTACTTACCCAACTCAATTTTTTTTGCATTCTTGATGCACTCTTCAACATCAAGCGATACACAAACGACTCTCAACTAATCTTGAGTACAAATCAAAGCTTCCACTACTTTGGGAGTTAAAGAACTTCGAAAGCCATTAAGCACATGACCCGATGTACTAAAAGTTGACTCTAAAGCAAATGTAGTTACAAGGATAGATAAAATATTTTGAGCCATCAAAGAAATGATATTATATTTTGAGTTACTAGTCTTCCACCAAATCAAAAGGTCAAGATCAAGATTCTTTTTATTTTTTTCTTGAAGATACTCATCAA
Source organism: Eucalyptus cladocalyx (assembly GCA_017140615.1). Classification (NCBI taxonomy): domain Eukaryota; kingdom Viridiplantae; phylum Streptophyta; class Magnoliopsida; order Myrtales; family Myrtaceae; genus Eucalyptus; species Eucalyptus cladocalyx. Next base: position 4,655,044 of record CM029517.1, on the reverse strand, counting down.
GCTTAGACTTCTTGTTACCACACTCTTGTTCATTTGAGTATAAAAACATTTTCTTTTAAGTTTGGCCGTCATACTTCTTTATTCCTTCATTACCACCCGTATTGACATTGGAACCACTACTACTTGCACCCAAATTATGGCTCACCAAAATTTTGATCACTTAAAATAAGAGAATATTGCTCATAAAATTCATACAAACACTCCAATGTATCATTTACCTTGTAATGCATCTTTTTAATTTTCGATTTATCATCATAAATTTGTCCATACAAGAAAATTACATAATTTAACTTGACTCTAAGATCTAACACAACCGTAATTAACACCATCATATTCACTTTATCCAAGCTTCCATAATATTTGTCAAATTTTTTTTTCATTTTCACACTCATAGCTTAAAGCTTAGGATCCGAAGCATCAACCGTATCTTTCAAATATCTATACAAAAGAGCTATCATTTTAAAATAATCATTTGAAGTAACATATGAACTCCTAGACATCTATTTTGTGGCATCATAAAAAAAATTTAGAAATTCCGAAAGAATAATATTATTTTCCCGATTATTATCATTAGGAGTTTCATGATTAAGCTCACTTACAAAAAATGAATCGTTTTCTTCCATCTTTTCGAAAACTTTTTTGAACTTTATGACGGTATCTAACATGAGGTAAATGAAGTTCCATTTAGTGACAACATCAAGAACTACCGAACCATTATAAGTGATTTGTTCTCTCTCAATGCAAGATTAAAATCATTTGACTATTGTGGGAGAACTTCTTACATACCTAACCACATTTTGGATACATGCAATAGAGTCATGTACCGTAGTCAAGCCATCTCTCACAATCAAATTTAATATATGAGTTGTACACCTCATATGTAAAACACTATTATATAATATCAACGACCTTTCTTTCGAAAGTTTTTCCCTCAAATAGCCAATTGCAACATCATTCAAACTAACATTATCCACCTTAATTGTGAACACATTTTCTTCTATTCCCTACTCCTGAATGCATTTCTCCATAATTTTCCCAATCTTCCTACCCTTGTGATTATACATCACCACAAAGTTGATGATTTTTTTATGCAACTTCCAATTTTCATTAATAAAATGTGCAATGAGACACAAATAATTCAGATTTTGATTGGAACTCCATGTATCATTCGTGAATGTGATTATAGAATTAATTTTTTTAAATAATTTTTCAAAAAGTTTTTTCACATAAATACAACTTCATGCAATCTTTTGCCATTGTGAAACGTGATAATTATTTGAAAAGATGTTGTAATTTAGTAACAAATTCACGTTTAACCAAGGAAAAATGTTACTCATCAAGGATGATAAATAGAGCAAGCATTTGCCTACTTCCTGATTAAACGACCATGTCGATAAAACGCTATCAATACTAGAATCTCCTCCTGCCTTGTTAGCTATGTCGACATTACATGGTGCAAAAAATTTCTACCTCTTATCTACATTATGTGAAAACCTCTTGCATGTGGTCAAGTGCTTCCTCATTGTAGAAGTACCATTAGTAACACGATACTTAAGCACGGACCCACAATGAATGCACTTTCATTTGATATGTTTTTCCATCCTTATCATTGATTCTCGAATAATAATTTATCATATATTACATTTGGTACTTGCTCAAGATAGGATAAAGTCAAATATAATGGGGATATGGGCGGGAATTCTAATTTAAGAAATAAGAAATAAAAAAATAGAAATTTATTTTTAATTTATTTTATTTTAATTTATATATTAAACTTTAATTCTATCTTATAATATACATTCAATTTATAAATTAAATATTTATATTCATTATATATTTTAGGTATGTTAGTATAATTTACTATTTGATAAAATTTTATTAAAGAATGATGAAGGGAAAAAGAAATAATAAAGAAAATAATATAAAAAAGAGGAAAAATAAAACAAAAATAAATTAATGAATAATATTATGAGAGATTTTTATTATCTCCGTTTATGAATATTTAGGTTCAATTATAATGACATGCCATTTATATCAAAAAAAAAATGTACATGATATGGTGTGAATATATCCGACTTTAATACCGTGATTCACCAAACAATTGACAATATATAAAAAAAATCATAGGATTTTATATCCAATTTTATCCCAATAAGAAATCCGGACAACTAAATCTAGCCAAAGAAAATTATCTGCTCCGGATTTCCGACATTGACTTTGTTGTACAAGGATCACCTTTCCATTTAAAAACGGAATAGAAAAAGGAAAGAAATTTTTAGAAGATGAGATTGGGCTTCCTCGTTGACCAGGATCGTTCTTGTTTCTCGAAACCACCAAACCTCATCTCCACTGCAAGCATGGTTTGAAAATGAAAAGGCTAACGGTATAAGTTATTTATAAACTTTTGATCCAACGTATAATGTTCCCTCCAAAATGGTTTCTAAACTTTAATCTAATAAATAATATCGTCCTTAATTTTTTAATTTATTTAATGTGGTCTCTAATTATTAATAAATATTTAATATAATCTCTGAATTATATGAAAATATTTATAAAATTTTAATTTATTTAATATAATCTTTATTTATGGATCATTTTAAACTTCGAGCAAATTTTAGGAATCATATTAAATATATTAAAAAATCGGAGTCACGTTGTATATTTGATCGAAATTTAGGGGTCATTTGCCCAAAATAAGAAAAGGAAAATTACATTTTGGTCCTGCTTTGATTAATGCATTGTTATGGATTTTCGTGCCTGTCGAATGGTGGGTTCGGTTTCACCACCTTTCATCATGGTAGCTGTAAATTGTTATAGCTGGAAGACAGCGCATAGTAGAATTGAATGAGTGATAGTTCGATGTCTGCGTTGTAGAGCGGGAGGGTTTTGATCCCTTCCCTTGCATAGATGAATGCATAAGTTGTTAGAGGCACGAGAGCTTAAAAGATGATGCAGTTTCTGGATCCTCTATTTGGTGTACTCATGGAGGGAAAAGTATGATTAGCTTGGAAAACTGGATTATCTGTCTTTGATGAGAGGGACTTGAAAATTCCCTTGTAGGCATTGACCATGATTGCAAAATGCTTATACAATCGCCTAGTTATGCTGCTTTTGGCATGAAACAATGTGGGGGAGTTGGAAAAGAACGAAAAGTAGGATCATATGATGTGATTGTAATTCATGGATAGTTTGGTTATGTACTTTTCATTAGGCAATTGTTTTTGCTGGAATTCCACACAAGCTGGAGGATGCCCATGTTTTCATCTTGTTCACAGGTTTCTTGAAAATCTCAGGGATCAATTAATTTTTGTTGTCTTTCACCCAAAAGAAAAAAATTAATTAATTAATTTTGTTGTCTTGAAGATGGGTCGGGAAAATGAGTTTGGAGTGTGCCATCATTTGCTTCACGTGGAGAAATTGTTTTGTAGATCTTACTCACGAATAATAGCAATAAGTGAATCGTGTCCTAACTCACTAGCTGTTGGTGATTTCGTGCTTTAGCGATGTTGCTTGAATCTTTCAAGCGAGATAAGGGTAATACGTGCGATTCTGCTGTTTGCTTTTAAGTCATCCAAGAGGATACGGCTTGTTTCCTCAATAAATGTTGTTGTACATTCAGATTGACTTCTTTGTTAAAACATTCTCTGTCATGCCTTTTTGTCCACCTCAATACAAAATTAGCCATTTACCCGCAAAGATTGTATTTCCACTTGTTGTGGCGCTGTTATACGTTCTTTATTTTACTTAACATGGTGGATGAAGCAGTGGAAACTAGGAATTTAGTTTCTTCACTCAGCAAGGTGAAGCTCATGAATCCGTTAACACAATTCCAAAATAATGAGTGCTTTGTGATTGACCTTTTCATGTAAATGCTTCCAATTGCGGATAGCCACTTTAACCATTGCTTTGGACATGTTGGGAACAGATTATCATGGTTGTGATATTCGCATTTGTTTTTTTGGCCTTTATTTGCTACCTCTCGGTCTAGAGTTGTCAAAGTAGAACTAGCCCATTCTTATCGCGAGAGAAGTATGGCGGATGTTGGGGATGGCAAGTTATGTTTAGACTAATTAGTTGTGGAGTACAAACCAACGAGTGGGTTGTCTCCATTTAAGCCATTGATTGGGTCTCCCGTTGTCTTCATCGGGACATAAACGGAACTCTCGGTGGTGAAGGAAGTTAGGTTCATCTTGGACATTCTTCAATTGAATTGACAGATAAGATCCAAGGAAGAAATATAGAATTTGGTAACAGCTTACGAACTCGATTATGTCATGATGATTATGTCATAGAACTAGGTTGATAAATTCTCTTAAAGCAGCCAAACTCCTTAAAGTGGATGCATGCTTAGCCTATTTGTGATGGGACTCATGGAAGATTCACACTTAGATCAGAAGATGCGGTTTGCCCTTTCTCCATTTTCATTTAAACGTTAAACATCTTCGAATCTAGAATGCTTTTCTGGGTTACCCGTTATCTCGATAAACCATGAGCTATATGGCCTCCCGACATTGCGGGGATCGCACTTTGCACATTCTTAGATCAAGAATGGGAACCTTTCAAGTTTCTACCTTTCTTTTTTCATGCATGACCAGCACTTATGGCTTTTGAAGTTGATTGTCCTACTGTTGTAATAATTTGACATCACTTTTCTTCCATCTGTTTGCTGCTGTTGTGAATACGACGGGATGTGGATCCCCGAGGACGATCTTCTACGGGAGTACCAAAAACCGGGGCGGGGGCGAGCACGGCCCAACGGTTGCGTGGGCCGGGTATAAGCCAGCTCTCATGGCGACTAAGGCCGGGAAGTTCACGGTGGGGTCGTTCATCCAAGGGCGTGGTTGCCTCAAACGAGCGTGACGTTCGACACCGCTTTGTAATACGGTAATTGGTAATGATGTAGAGCCGCGAAGTGCCTATAGAGAAAAGAAAACTGTTTCCTATTGTCCCCTTCTTCTTTTTTTATTTTTATTTTTTATTAATCGACAATGAAATTTCTTTGTAGCGTTTCGGTTTTCTCATATATGCTGTACACTAATTATGAAAACGGCAAAAAGAGAATCAATAGAGAAACGGTACCACTTTCTAAGCTTGTTCGTCCGTATGTCAGCCGATGTTCCATTATTTAATGAATGTGTGTGACAAGAGGTGAGGGGAGGTTATATGGTTCACCGATGATGGATTCTCTAAGTCTTAACGGGTCGCAATACATTAAAATTCTTTGTAACTCCTGCACAAAATGTCATGACGTATGAAAATTTCTGAACTTTAAGATCGACACATGAAAGTAACCGAACTTTAAGATCCTGCACAAAATGTCGTAACACATGAAAATTTCCGGGGACCAAAGATCGACACATGAAAGCATCCGAACTAAGATCAGTTGGATGATTTCTTATCAGAGCCCAGTAAGGAAGATGAGTATTGCAAGAGTGAATATCTATGACTAAAATGCAATCTCTTTCGAGTTAACATAGACCCTCCCCTGTGCGACCCGAATGTATAAGCATCTTGTTGTGTTGAGATGTCATGAAAAGTTCAAGGGGGCCCATTTCCTATACTTTTGCCCTCATGTGTTAGGTTTTGCTGAGCACCAATTATACTCTGTAATTGCTGTTTGTAATACTAAGTATAAAGTTTTTTTTTTTTTTTTTTTTTTTTTTTTTTTTTTTGGGATATATATGCCCATGTTTACTATTATGAAATGACTTTTTTTAGTCAAATTTGTATGAGAGAAACTTGGTTTTATTCAAAGTTAAAAACAAACCTAAAGAACCTTAGGCTAAAAGTCAAAGCTTTGCATTTAATCTATAATCAAATTCTTTGAATATAATTTTTAAATAAATTTACTAATATGTATTTTTTATATTACTCTCAACATTTGTAAAATGTTATATACGTTTCTTTTTTGCATTTGCTTTTCAAATACAAGCTTCGTATATAGCTTGTGTCGTTTTTATCTTGACTTCTAAGTGTCATCCAATTTTCAGCACGAATGTGAAATTTGTGGAAGCATGTGCAAATGTGACTTTTCAGCGAACTTTTTTTTTTTTTTTTTTTTGGTACTACTCCACACCTTCTCTGGTCTCGTTGTGGAGATTTTTAAATATGATTCCTTCCTCGTCGTATCATATGTCTAGGCTAAACAGCTATCGATTAATTTACAATGAAAAGAACTAGTACGAATTTTATGTAATTTATTTTCTTCTTTTATTTACTTGGAAATAAATCTGAAATAACCACCATGCCAAACAAACTAGTCATATATTTTTTGATACAAACGTAAATAACTGTGCAATGCATTTACCAATTTCTTGTGTTATTGGAACATTAGATTCTCAATTCGTTGGAAAATTAAAAGTTCGTTTCAATTTAGAAAAAAAAATGCAAAAGAGAGATCGTTAAGAATTGAATTCCTTCCTCATCATATCATATGTCTAGGCTAATTAGCTATCATTAATTTACAATGACAAATCTAAAGAAACTATAGTAGAATGAATATAAATAGAACGAATTTTATGTATTATATTTTCTTCTTCTACACTAAATAAATTTACTAGAAAATAAATCTGAAATAACCATGCCAAACATACTAGTCACGTATTGTTCAAATCAAACGTAAATAACTATGCGATGAATATATCAATTTCTTGTGTCATCAGAATATTAAATTCTTAATTCACAGAAAAATTAAAAGTTCCGTTTGAGGGAAAAAAAAATGTATTATCTAGAATGGGATTCTGAAATAACCAAAATGCCAAACAAACTAGTCATATATTGCTCGAATCAAACGTGAATAACCGTGCGATGGATATATCAATTTCTCGTGTCATCAGAACATTAAATTCTCAATTCACGGAAAAATTAAAAGTTCGTTTCAATTTAGAAAAAAAAAAAAGAAGAAAAAACAAAATGAAAAAAGAGATTGTCAAGAATGGGATTTGAACCCATGCCCTTTCGGACCAGTACCTGAAACTGGCGCCTTAGACCAACTCGGCCATCTTGACGTTTCTTGTCACCTTGTTTCCACAAAATCTACATATACGTTATCTTCCTGCTCATCTTCAAAACCTCAATTTTCGTTGGACTCTCCTCTCCGAACCCAAATGAAATCTCTCCTCCATCGCAACATCCGCGAGAAAGTTTCGTCATCATCCGCTGTAAAGCTCAAGCATTCCTTGGCCGTCATCGACCCTCCATCGCTTATCGATGGAGAACCAGAACCAGCTATCGCTCCGGTCGATCCGCTTCTTGTCATCTTCGATGATTATATCAAGTCTAGGCAGTGCACTGCGCCAAACACGAAAATTTTGCATGCCCAGTTGCTCAAAACGCGTCTTTTACAAACCCAAGTGGGCATTGCGGATTCTTTGATGGACTGCTACTGTAAATGTGGTGCCACAGGATATGCACTCAATCTGTTTGATACGGCTCCTCAATGGAGTGTTTTTTCTTGGAACATTCTCATTTCAGGTTTCAATAAGAAAGCATTATTCTTGGAGTCGTGGAAACACTTTTGCAGGATGCATAAGTTGGGTTTCGACGCTGACGAGATAACTTATGGAAGTGTTATCTCGGCTTGTACTGCATTGCGAGCTTCCTGGAATGGTATGCAAGTTTATTCTCTGGCATTGAGGAAAGGTTTCCGTGCGAATGGTTATGTTCGAGCTGGGATGATTGATTTGCTGGCGAAGAACCATAGGTTTGATGATGCTCTGAGGGTGTTTCGTGATGTGTCGTGTGAGAATGTGGTTTGTTGGAATGCTATAATTGCAGGGGCAGTTAGGAATGGAGAGAATCAGATTGCTTTGGATCTTTTCCGGCAATTGTGTCGTCATGGCACTTTTCTGCCCAATAGTTTCACTTTCCCTTGTGTCCTGACGGCCTCTGCTATGCTTGAAGACCTTGAGACTGGAAAGATGGTCCAAGGGTGGATAATCAAGTGTGGAAATTATGACGTGTACGTAAATACTTCGCTTTCTGATTTATATGCCAAATGCAAAGATATGGAAGGAGCTATGAAGATATTTACTCGGATGCGTTTCCGCAGTGTTGTTTCTTGGACTGCCATGATTTCGGGTTTTGTGCAGCTGGATGATTATATTTCTGCAGTCCTACTGTTCAAAGAAATGAGAAGTTTGGGGGAGGAAATAAACACTTTTACTATTACTAGTTTACTTAGTGCTAGTGGCAGACGAGGATTGACTAAAACTGCCACACAATTCCATGCGTTGATCATTAAATGTGGATTTGACCTGGACCCTGCGGTGGGGGCTTCATTATTCAATATGTATTGCAAAGTTGGAGCTGTTGATTCATCCGAATTAATACTTGAAGAAATGGAAAGGATGAAAAATCCCAATAATCATGCAGTTATGATATCTCTGCACGCACAGGCTAATGATGCTGAAAGGGCTGTAGAATTGTTCGTGAGCATGTTACGGGAAGGTGTTAGACCAGATAAGTACTGTACTTCCAGTCTCTTAAGTGTTGTAAATGCATTAAGCTTGGGGAGACAGGTCCACTCTCATGTTATTAAAAGTGGCTTGGTCTTCGATGTCTCGGTTGCTAGTTCACTTTTTACAATGTATTCTAAATGTGATAGTTTGGAAGAATCATATGAAATTTTTGGGCAAATTTGTGAAAAAGACAATGTCTCCTGGACATCTATGATTGCAGGTTTTGCTAAAAATAATCTTCCAGATGAAGCAGTTCGACTATTCAGAAATATGCTGCTTGAGGGGAATAGTCCTGATCAATCAACCTTTATTGCAATTTTAACCGCAATCTGTTCACTAAAGTTAGTACACAAAGGCAAGGAAGTTCATGCCAAAGTTATTCGATTAGGGTTTGGTGAAGAGATCACAGTTGGCGGTGCTCTTGTTATGATGTACTCCAGATGCGGATATTTGAAATTGGCAAGAAGGCTACTTGACTTACTACCCTTGTGGGATGATGTTGCATGTTCGTCAATGATTTCAGGGTATGCCCAGAATGGGTACATTGAGGAGGCATCGTTGATGTTTCACAAGATGCTCAAGGCTAATTTTGCTGTTGACTCCTTCAGTATATCATCTGTTGTTCAGGCTGTTACTCTCACAAACAGATTAGACATAGGAACACAGCTGCAGTCTTATGCAATGAAAGTAGGATTGGACTCCAATGCGGCTGTTGGTAGTTCACTAGTGGCAATGTACTCCAAATTTGGGGGCATCAACGAATGTGTTAAAGCATATGATCAGATTGATGCGCCTGATTTAATAGGTTGGACGACAATGATCATGAGTTATGCCAGACATGGAATAGGTGAGGAGGCCTTGAAGCTCTTCGAGCTTATGAAGAGAAAGAAGATGAGACCTGATCCAGTGACTTTTGTTGGGGTTCTCTCAGCTTGTAGCCACAGTGGTTTGGTTGAAGAAGGTTATTTCCATTTTGATTCAATGGTTAAGGATTACGGTATTGAGCCTAACTACCGCCACTATGCCTGTATGGTCGATCTTCTTGGTCGCTCAGGGAGACTTAAAGAGGCTGAAGGGTTCATCAGCAACATGCCAATCAAACCTAATGCTCTGGTTTGGGAGACACTGCTTGCTGCTTGTAAATTACATGGTGACATTGAGCTCGGAAAACTAGCAGCAAAAAAGATCACTGAGAGCGAGCCATCTGATGCTGGAGCTTATATTTCTTTGTCAAACATCTATGCTGACATGGGCCAGTGGGGAGAAGTCATGAACATTAGAAGCTCAATGAAAGGAGCTAAAGTAAAGAAGGAACCTGGTTGGAGCGTTGTTTGAATAAAAATACTTTGAGACTTCAATTGGGTGGATGTCCAGATCTTGTGCAACTTTTTGTGCCACTTTCATGCGGTGATCGAGGATTTTACCTGATAAAATATAATTTGAGGAAGCAAACTAGTCAAATATATTTTTGCTTCCATCGCGTATACATGCGTCAAGAAGAGGATCGGGATTCTGGATGCTACATGTCATAGCCCATTCCTTGAACCTTCTCAGGCTGGCAATCCTGACAACAGACAGATGTCAGATAAACAGTATCTTCTATGATAACTTCGTTGTTCCCTATTTAATGTTATAAGCTTGTGAGTCAGCATCCCATTGTCTTAAGTTCTTAAGTTGAGCTTACCAGCACTGCATTTTGAGCATGTTTAACCATTCCTTTAGATTAACAGAGTAGTTTATGCAAGGGGAATTAGGTGGTGCGATTAACATGACCAAAGGAACCATGTTCCTCAATCGCTCTCTTGTATTCAACCATAGTCTCTAATATTGACTTCTTATAGTAGGAACTAGTGCTTGGAGTTCCCAAGCATCTTCTTTATATGAACCATCACTTCATTTTTGCCAGCTCCCTCTTTGCTGGCTTTTGCTTTGTAGGACTGTTTAAGATGCGAAGGCTGGATTTCCTTCAGTACTTGATAGCTTATTGATTGTTTGCTCTTCTGCGTGATGCTCCTCTTGACCATGCATTTTTGTTCGTATTATCACAGTGGTGTAATGGAACCATGCAATGATGCTGGATTTTAGATGCTCGATTCAGGCATTATCAAATCATGGTGTCGCCTGCAAACCTTAGAACAGTGCGGCGTGTTGCTGTCCTGAAAGAAGCATTGAAAGTGAAAAGGTAAAGAATAATTTTGGTCTTCACGGTGACAATTTTTCCATCGTTTCTATAGCTGTTCATGTTATGAACTTAGTATATTTTCACAGAAGATCCTGCCCGCGTCTTTGATTGCAGCAGGACGTCAAACTTACCGACATGATCACACTGGATGTTCTTCCATGCAAAATCAAGTGAGCTCTCTCATTTTCTCTCTCTATCTCTCGCATAAATGATCAGAACTGGAGAAACAATGAAATAAGTCTAAAGACTGACCTAGCTCCATCTTTGGCAGGTTTGGGCCATGGGCAAATACAGTGATGATAGACCAAATAATTGTGAATTGGACTAAATCAACTGGATACAGGTTTCAGAGTATCCAACGGAGAAATCACATGCCAAAGTAGGAAAGTAGATTTGTTAACCACGTGTTTGTAGATGATCCAAAGCATTCAGCCCTTTATCTATCAGCCTACATAGTAATTATTGGCCTTTTAAGTTTTGGGTGTGAATCAACTACCTTTACACGGAACCGTTCTCGATTTCAGAAAAGCTTCTCTTTGTTCCGAAATGGATTGCTTCATAAAGGAGAAGATGGTAGTGGCTGACCAGGTCATAAAGCGACAACTAAGATCAGAAATGAGAATATTCTTCTTACATATGGCATATCATGTTGATTGGCTTTGTAAGGATAGAACGGTACAGATCTGTTAAAAGAGACATTTAGCATTCATGGTATCCACAATGAAAAGGTTTTCTTTCCACTTGTATGTGACAAAAGACAAATTGATGTCTTGTAAAGTTTTGTGCAACACAGGGAGGACTCCAAAACTTAGAATGGAAGCTAATATTACGTTCCTTGTCATTGCTAAAATAAGATAGGACGAACGGTTGTTTGAAAAGGAAAAGGTGATTGGTAAATGCAAAGCATACACGATTACAAGTACCTCCAGGAAATAAATATGTATAGTGCTGGACCAAATATGACATATGATGACTATCTTCCATTCTCTTCGCAGGCTTGTAAATGATTCCGCCCATCATATCACAGTACTTATGAAACAGATTTCACTTCCAGATGCCCACCAGCACAGCTCTCGTTCTTATGCTGCACCTAGCCTTGAATGACTAGTCAACAGAGTTGAGGTCACGTTCTCATTTTAATAAGTCTTGTCCTCACTGGTTCATCCTTCTCCATTGACTGGCCTGCAAATTAGTAAATCTGAACAGGCATCCATTGCAATTCATTTTCCATGTAAACCAATCTTGAAATATGCTGCAACCTCATCAATCTGGAATGAAGTGGATGAATCTGAAGATGTGAGTTTGAGTTTGTCTAGCTCTGTATGTAAAAATTAATGGCATCACTAGTTCAAATCACTCAAGCCCAATCAACAATCAGAGCTATCAACTTCATAGGTTCTCGTTCAGAAAAAAATTTAAAACTGTCAAAGGCAAAGGACATTGCCATATTTCTCTAAGCAATTTTGTAGAAGTTTACAATGTTTGACAAGATTATCTGACATATATCGATTGATTCTTAGAGAATAAAAATAATTTACAGGTTAAACTGAGTGAACGAAATACACAGCACTAAGATAAGTAAATGAAAATGTCCCACTATTTCTTTTTACCAAGAGAAATGAGGATGTACATTACCGAGACTTAGCATAGTGCCTTGCAAGTTACCAGAGTTTGAGCGCACAAATGTGTTCAATCTCAATATCTGGTGAACTCAGCCTGAAGAAGCCAGATGGGCAGGATTCCTTGTAGCGCAGATTTCTGAGACATGGGGAATTCTGACGTGGAGAGGAGGGAAGAGTAAGCATTATATGGAGCACTACCATATCAGGAAAAAAGTCTTTATTTCACCAGAAATGAGGATTTTAATCACCAAGAGGTAGCTAAATGCCTTACCTGGCTTCCATGGCAACAGAGAGTGGAGCCTCAATAGTTGAATGAAGATGTTCTCGGCCCAAGTGAAGCTACGTACCCAGGACTATCAGTGGAGGAGCTTGCTGACATGTTGGAATTCTGTCAACAAAGGAAAGAGCAGCCTATGACAGAGCTATGATTCTATACATGAGTGCTCATGTAGTTTGACATATTATTAGGATGTCTCCACATCCTTGTAAAGTCCTGTTGAATGTCTTCTTTGTTGATATGCCAGTAGACCTTTTCTTACATGGCAATAGAAATTGAAGCTTTGCAAGGTTTGGAACTAAAATCATGCAAAATGTATGACTGTTCCATGCATTCAAGATATCGATATATTAAACAGAAGAGGACATCTTCTTTGGATCACGTAAGAATCTACTTGGAAGCATCTTCTTTAGCATCTTTTTATCCCGAACACCCTCATGGAGAAGTTCATAAGTATAATAAGTTATATGGCTTTTCTTCAACAAGTCTTCCACAACAATCTTAGGCGCAGCCACCTCCTTTTTGTCAGCCTCAAAAATAGTGTTCACTACCTCAGGAACAATACCTTTGTGAACCATAAGGTGAATGATCCCAACAGCCTCACGAACCCTATGCTTCACACAAAGGCAATTTATTACTCGTCCGAATGAAGCAAGCGTTGGAATAAAACCCTTCTCAATTTTTTTGAGTAGAAGCTTATACCCCGAGTCAACATCCCCTGCTCTACAGAATCCATCAATCATCACACGATATGTGTAACTGTTGGGCATGCAACCTTTGACACTCATCTCATTAAAAAGCTTTGCTGCCAGATCAATTTTTAGTTTTCCCAGAAAAGCATTGATCATTATATTATATGTTGCTGTTGTATGAGAAACCTGATAGTGCTCCTCCACTTTCCTGAAAAAGTTGTAGGCTTCATCGAGCTCCCCTTGATCACAAAGACCATTAATCAATGTGCCAAAACTTACAATATCTGGTGCAATCCCCTTTATTTCCATCTTATCGAGCAAATCCAAAGCTTCCTTTACTTTGCGAGCCTTGCACAAGCTCTCAATGAGTATATTGTAAGTAATGATGTTGGGGATGCACTGTTTCACTATCATTGTGTCAAATATTTCCATCAAGTGTTCATATTTTGAGGCCTTGCATAGGCCATTCAACAATGAGTTATATGTGATCACATCGGGAAAAACACCATGACTGCACATTCTCTCTATAATCTCAATTGCACTATTCAACTTCAATTGCTTGCAAAAGCCATCAACCAATGTATTGAAAGTAAAAATGTCAGGAATGTACCCTCTGGCTATAGCATCATCCATCAGGCCATAAGCATCAGATACGCAGCCCATCTTGCAAAGTCCATTAATAACAAGATTGTATGTCCATATGTCGGGGGAACAACCATTTTCTGACATCTCAGTCATTAATTCCAAGGCTTCCATTATAAGCCCATTCTGGGACAAGCCTCTGATCACTGTATTGTAGAGAACAACATTAGATTTCACTCCTCTTCTTGATACCTCATTAAATAAAGCCATAGCACGCCTGACATCACCATCTTGGCAGAATCCACCGATAAGAGAACAATACGTGAACTGATCAGGCACAAATCCCTTGAAAACAGCCTCATTAAGAATTTTATTTGCATTTTCTGTCAGGCCAACTTTGCAGTATCCATTGATTATAGTATTGTATGTATAGTCGTCCGCCTCAAGCCCAAAATTCACCATTTTACGCAAATAGCTTTCAGCTTCCACAGCCCTAGAATTCTTACACAAGCCACCGATTAAAGTGTTATACGTGACAACATCTGGAGTTAATCCCTCTGTAGTTACATTTTCCAACAACTTCACAGCCTCAACAAGAGCTCCTTTCCTGCAAAGTCCTTGAATGAAAATATTGAATGTGAACAAATTTGGACTTGATCCCCTCTTCAGGACACTGGCAAAAAGCTTTTCGCTCTCCTGGATGTCCCCATTCTTGCAAAGTATATGAATAAGCTTATTGAATATTGTGATATCAGGATGAATATCTAAACTAAGCATCTCAAGAAACAATTCATATGCCTCACATCGGTAATTCTCTACATAGAACCCACCAATGACAGTACAATATGCAACAGCATTGTTCTCACAACCCTGAGAAGTCATATTTCGGAGAAGTCTTAGAGCAGCATGAGGCCTACCTGTCCGGCAAAAGGACTTTATCCTGATTGTGAAAGTGTACACATCTGGGGCAATCCCTTTATCCCTCATCCTCAGATAAACTTTATGGGCCTGATTAAAGTAACCATTCTCAATAAGTATATTCATGATTGCATTGTAAGATTGGACAGACGGCTCGCAACTGTAGAAATCCATCCTCTCAAACACATTGACAGCTTCCTGAATCTTGCGTTTCCTTCCATAACTTCTCATGGCCCCAATATAGACTCCTTCGAGTAAACCGCTATCGATGTTTGATCTCACCTCTGTGAGCAAATTCTCCATAGCTTCAAACTCCCCATGAAACCCAAGCTTTTCAATCATGCATTTGTAAGTTGACAACGTGTGCTTGAAGTCATCTTCTTTTCTGACTGAATTGAACATCTCCAATGCTCTGAGAGGATCCTTTTGGTACCTAACAACTGCAGCCACATGCTTTGGAAGTATAGCACGACGCATTCCAAGACCGGCTGTCTAACAACGAGACAGCTTGAAATCCATCAACCGTGTGAACATTTTTTCTGCTCCATTCACATACATCCCCGTGATCCCCTGAAACAGACAGAAAGACACATAAGTCATGAGTTCAACCAATTCCTAGGATCAATGAAAGAGAGCAGCAAAAAGGATGAAACCAGAAAGTTATGCCTTGAAAAATCGGCACCCAACTGATCATTCTCTTGAATCACATTCAAAGTTCGGAACTTTTCCACACGATTAAAAGAATTGCAACAGTGGGTGAATGGATCTTTTCTTTGTTTCACCTCAGTTTCCAGATCATCATTTATTAATGAAGGAAAATCTTTCCAAGAAACTAAGCATAGACTTCCTTTCTTGGCAAAACAAGAAAGCAAATCGAGACATAGAAATTTGAAGAGAATTGCGTGTAATGCAGGGAAGGAAACACCACCCAATTCAAGATAATCTGTGAGGGTTGCAAAAAAGTTTGAGTCTAGTGGATGACAGTTGCATCAGCATGGGAGGAACATTGCAAGGGTTTGCTATTGAGCATGGAGGGAAGACTGGTAAAAGAGGACGCCGTGTTTTCAGAAATAGAGTGACATTGAAGAGTGTTGTATTTCACCATTCCAAACTCATTTTGTTGAAACCCAACTAAAACCACCAGAAAACCATCAACCACAGAGAGCATACAAACTTATTAGAGAGTGGTGAAGGATTCAAGATAGAGACCGCCAGACGCACCACATATACTCAAAATAAGTAACTGAAAGCAAGAAAACTACAATAAAATGAATACATTTGTTGGAAACTGAGTGTTTGTAATGAAAAATGGATTGAAAATCATGTTAATAGAAAACAAATTTTGTTTTCCCCTTCAACATCCACTAATCCAACAATGATTTCATCGAATCTGCTCCACAATCGCACGTGCAAACTCAACATTTCAAACCGGAATTTCGTCAAACGGGTTATGGGCATGCACAGTTGCTCTGTATCCCGTTGCTGAACACTTGCTCTCCTCGTCCATGCTAAACGATGTTCCCACATAAACTACGTTTGAAATTCATGTTCATAGAAGAATGATTGCAACATTCACTTTGTGCTGCTCATCAAGGTCACGATTTCAACTAGGAATTCCATCGAACACATAACAAGCACAAGTAGTTTTACCATGAAGGGATAAACCGATCAGGTAGGACTCCTACCCAGTTGAGCAATCCAACCGACGATGTCGAAATCAACGCGAAAATGGAGAAATTATGGCAGGTGGCCTTTGAGGGATCAAGCGAGAATGGTGAAGGTAACCAAGGAGGAAGGAATGGGGTGCGGATGAGACGAAAAGAAGCGAAGGTAGTTATTTATATACCAAAAATAAGACCATATCATATCACATTCGCACGAATGAAATATCATATTATTTTTATGTATCGTTAGATAGAGTGGAATAGTTATTTGATGAAATATTTTTATACAATATTTTGATTAAATTGGTGACATTGTCATAACCCCCCTTCCCAAAAGAAATAATATATATATATATAGTTACATTTGTGTACGCATGTTTTTCTCATTTTTAAAACAATTAAGATAAAAATTTTTGATAACATCATTTTAGATAATGTCAATTTTTTTCACATGCTTTTAAAAGAAACGACAATATATAAGTACTTATTTTTTTGAAACTTGAAACCTACTATACATATCATGAACTTAGAACTATGTGTCACAAGTTATAAAATTTACTTGAGGATTGGCCAATTTTTTCTTTCGTTTTTTTGTTTTGTTTCATTTTTAGTTAAGCAATTCCAATAATATACAATATCCTGGAGGTGGCTATCATAAACACATAATAAAAAGCATGCAAGATGGCATCTAATAGAGCACAGAGGCTCACCAATTTCCTGCATTGCACTTCATCGAATGAGACCACAAAAAGTCTGATACCAATAATTAGAGAGCAAAGCAAACTTCTTTTTTTTTGGTCAGAATAGCGAGCAAAGCAAACTTATAGAAACATATTTGTTTGGTCTTTGCCTCACGGCCCTCACCAGTACAATAGGTGGTTCGGTTTTTTGTTTGGTTTAGTTAAGTTCTTATTCAAATTGTTTAGTTTAAATTCCAAAATAAAATAAAATATGAGATCAGGATTCAAACCGAAATCCACTAAAATTTGGAATTGGACCGATTCCCATCATTCCGGTTCTTCAATTCTTGATCCTCACTCCTAGATATTGCATTATATTCATCTCGTATTACTAACACAACTTGTAAAGTAATTAGCTAAAATATAATATTTTGCCTGATCCGCTAATCTTGTGCTATCTATAATCAACCTTATAGAAAGAGTGATATTTTGTTTTATGGACACCTCTTTTATAATAAAAAACTTTAATGGACATCAATCTCGTGCAAACTTAACTAAAAAACTTCACGATAAAACTTCACAAAATTTCATCCAACGAGGTCGTACCGAGCAGCCCTCCCCTCGCCCTTCCGAGAACCGGGTGAAAACCAAAAGGAAGCTCCTTTCACCTCCTGCAAAGCCGACTCCGATCGTCTTTGAAAGCTGCGGAGCAAATGGAGTCGCCGGGGCAATGGCTGGAGAAGGCGCTGCTGGATCTCTGCAAGCGGGCGGAGTCGGGTCTGGACTTGGACAAGGACGTGATCTCGGGCCTCGTCTCCTACTGCGACCTCGCTCAGCCCTCCGACGCCAAGGAGTACCTCGACGTAAGAAAATCTCTCGCCTTTCTCGCGTTTCCTGCGTCTTTTTTCGGTCGCCCGCGATGGTGCGATGGTTTCGCGAATTGGGTTTCTCGCTTTTTTTGATTTCTCGATCGAATTTTATATGGGTAGAGCAGAGAAGATGGAGCATCGTCCTGAAAAGTCTCAGTTTTTCATCTAAAAACCGCTTCAGAAATCTTGGGCCTTTTGTTTTATTCGTAGGAAGAGATGATGTTACGGTGGATTGACGATTGGTTTATGAAGGATTTGTTCCTCGAGCAAATGGTATAATTGGCTGTAAATTGGTTTCAACTTTGTGTTTTGAAATTTTTGCTCAGAACATTATCGGGCGAGAAGTGGGGAAAGGCGTGATCGATGAATATCTGCGGCAAAGAGGCTATTCAGATCTCAGTGGCGGTAGCAGTGGCGGCAGCAGCGGCGTTTCTGATGTTTCATCCTCGAAATTACATGCCTATGTCAAACCGCCCTCAGCTGAAGTTTCCGTCCCCGGTACCAAGAAACCCCCTAGAGTATCTAAAGAGGCAGCTGGCTCGACTAGTCAAGAGAAGTTGGCGGTGACCAGAACCAATGAGCCGAAACCTGTGAATCAAAGTAGTTCTCGGAAAAAGAAATCTGGGAAGGTCGTGTCACTGGCTGAGGCAGCCAAAGGTTCCATTGTGTTCCAGCAGGGTAAGCCCTGTTCATGCCAAGCCCGCAGGCACAAGTTGGTCAGCAATTGCTTGTCCTGTGGCAAGATTGTTTGCGAGCAGGAGGGAGAAGGGCCATGTCAATTTTGTGGTGCCCTTGTTTTGAAGGAAGGAAGCCAGTATGCCGGTCTTGAACAAACTGTGCCGGTCCTCACAGAAGCTGAAGTTGCCGCAGAAGCTTATGCCAAGAGACTTGTGGATTACGATCGGAACTCTGCAGCACGTACAACGGTTATCGATGACCAAAGTGACTATTATGAAATCGAGGGCAACAGCTGGTTATCGAAGGAGGTATTTTCATCTTTAGGAATCTTGATGATGAGAGATTGACTTCCCTAGTTGAGGCCATTTTTGAAATTTTTTCATCCTTACAGGAAAAGGAGCTCTTGATAAAGAAGAAAGAGGAGATTGAGGAAGCTGAGCAGGCCAAACGAGGCAAAGTGGTCATGACCTTTGACTTGGTTGGTCGCAAGGTGAGCACATTTCTCTGAAGGAATTTTGATGAATTTGTCTAATTCCACATGACTTTAATCTTAATGACTTTCCCAAAAACAAAACTAGTGAAAATGTCTGACTGTGCTGTGCATACATTATTGTGTTCTGGTTCCATAGCAGCACAAACATATTGTAAGAGCCTTCAGATTATCATACTCTTTTTTTTAGGATTTAAAATGACACTGTCACATTTTTGTGGCTTTTCGTCTTGATGGAAAACACCTGGAATTGGTGAATGATGAGTTCTGATGGTAAGGTTAGTAATGTATCTCAAGTCCACTGAAAATTAGCTGCTCTTATTGAAAGGGAAACCAATGATCTTTACTTTGCAATGATCAGAGTGAAAGCTTCCCACATGTTTATTAAACTGCTAATATTATCATTCACGGATGTTCAATGTGTTCTTTTCTAATTCGTAGTTTCAGATGTTTTAATTAAGCTAGCATGATGTGGAATGGGTGCAGGTCCTCTTCAATGAAGATGAAGTTTCGGAAATGGAATCGAGGAGCAGTATATTAAAGTCTACAGATGAAAGGGAAGTGAACAGAATAAAACCAAACCCAACCCTTCAAATCCAACCCATTTTTATAGATCCAGGCCGGATGAAGAAGCCAGATAAGGGTAAAGTGCCGAACAAGAGTCTCAAAAGCGGATTATGCTTGGAGATCACTGGGAGGGTGCAACATGAGAGAAACGAGTTGAAACACTTCATTGTTGACAACCATCTGGAAATGACCTCAAATGGAAAGTCTTGACACGGGCCATCAGTGAGTAGGGGATCGCATATAGAAGATGGAGTCAAAAGTTCTCTAGAATGTAACTAGCGTGTAGCAACAAGGGAATAGGGGTCTGCCAGTACTTGTGTTGGTGAGAAACCCTTAAAACTCATCATTCTTATGCGGCATCTACCATTTTGTATGTACTGCAAATTGTTCACCAGCTTTTTCTCATTGAATCCACTTTTTGTCACTACCTATGTGAGGCCGGAATGGCAAAATGAGTGTTTTCTGTTTTAAGTGGATTGGTGTAAGTCTGGAATAGCCGCTCCTTTGGAAGTGAAGTACGTTTAGAAGTCGGCTATTATGCGTTGGTAGTCTTATGCTTGTTATTGCCAAACATGGGAAGTGACATCGACTGTACTTACTGCACTCGCTGCTTGGGCGACTATGGCCCGATGGCGATGCCGAAACAAAATCTAAGAGAGGGTAAGAAGATGAAGTTGATTGTTGCTATTAATGTGCCGAAGTTCAATGGATCATGTTCCTCAAAACTGATTTGTGAGACTGATTTGTTTAACTGTGCTTACCATCGAGTTTAGATTTGAGAAGAGGTCTTTAGATACTTTTACCAGTAGTCAGAACACTTCTGCTGTTATTCACTTTTGTTTGTTAGTTGAGCTACAATGTCCTGATTTTTCTTGGGATATGTGCAACATAAGTCCTAAAACTTATGAGGAGAGTGCAATTGAGTTTTAAAACTTACAAAAAGTGCAATTGAGTTCTAAAATTTGTCAAATTTGTTCAATTGAGTCCTAAAATTAACACCATCAAACTTAGTAACGGAAAATGCGACGTGGCACTCACGTGGCATTTTAAATATTTTTTTATTATACGCATGGATTTTTTAATTTATTTTTTATTCAAAATTTTTAAAAATTAATTTAAAAACTAAATATGAAAAACTAAAATTTATTTAAAAAAAAAACTGTTAAAAAAAAAAAAATGGCACCGGCGGGCATTTTTGCCGCGCCGTCCGCCCATCGCCGGAGGGGGCCGACAACGGTCGACGACCTTGGGCGAGGCCTCGCCGGCCCCAGGCGAGGCCCAACCACCCCCGCCAGGTCAGGCAAGGACACCCAGATCTGGGCACGCTGGCCCTCACGGGGGGCCGGCGACCCTCGCCCTCCCTGCGGGTGGCCTCGCCAACCCTCGCTTGGGGTTGGCGATGCTCGCCTAGATCTGGGTGTTTCGATTCAGCTCTGTTGCACTCCCGACGCCGTGCCCCAACATTGTCCGGATCTGAGTGAGTGGGTTCCGGAGGGGGGGTTCCGTCGCCGTCGCCGCACACAACCGCTGCGAGCCGTGCCGCCGTAGCCCCGACGCCATCCCCAAAGAAACCAGCCGTGACCTTTTGTAGTGCTAGGCTGCTACCGTTCCCCGACGTCCTACCGCTAACCCCCCTGACGCCATCGCTGCACCGGACTACCGTTCGTCAGCCAGCCGCCACCGACGAAACCACTCGATCCAACGTCGGGGACGCCCAGATCTAGGTGAGCATTGGGGTCGGCGATGCTCGCCCAGATCTGGGCGTCCTTGCTCGACCCGGGCGGGGGTGGCCGGCCCTCACCGGGGCACGGCGAAGCCTCGCCGCGAGGGCGGCCACCCCACCCAAGGCCGGCGACGTCACCGGCCACTCCGGCGATGGCGGCGGCGGAAGCACCACCAGTGCCTTTTTTTTATTATTTGAACAGTTTTTTTTTTTTGAAATAAAATTATCTTTTTCTTTTCTATTTTTAAATCTAATTTAAACAAGAATAAAAATAATGTTAAAAGCCACATGTATAATAAAAAATTATTTAAAATGCCATATCAACGCCACGTCAGCGTTTTTCGTTATTGAGTTTGACGATATTAACTTTAGGACTCAATTGAATCAATTTGATAAGTTTTAAGACTCGATTGCACTTTTTGTAAGTTTTAGGACTCAATTGCACTTTTCTTGTAAGTTTTAAGACTTGTGTTGTACATATCCCTATATAAATTGTCCGACTTTTGCTTAAGTTTCCCTGATTTCTCGAAGGATCCTACTAGGCTAGAGAAGAAGAGGAATTTAGAAAGCCATGGAGAGTGTTTTTCACAAAGCACACACTTTACTTCAAGGGACTCTGCCCAACACAATACATCATCATGGCCTTATATAGGCAAATGAGGTCACAAAGCAACAAACAAGGACCAAGCTCATGGGTCCGGGTACAAACAGGGGGCAACGGGAATTATTCGCACACTATGAACAAGAATCGTACGTGAACAGACATTCCCCATCCTAGTGCTACGGTAAAAGTGAACAAAAGTGACTCGCTACGGTGAAAAATGTACGGACTCAACGGTCTCTTCCGTCGCGGCATTGTAGCTACAGACCGAGTCCGAGTCATCCGAGCTGTCTTCTAGGAGATGAGCTTCGATTTCTGGAGGGCTTCAAGATCTTCCGGTGAGAGGATCTGATTTAGCCTTCTTGATGAGGATGCTTGTTCATGAGCCCAATGAGATGCTTTTTCTTCTGCCCAGTTTGTTTCTTCGCTTGTAGGTCGTCTAGCGGAATGCTTGGGCGAGGCCGGTTGATGCTGTGCATAGTACGATGTGTCCATGTTTTGAAATGAGGACGAAGGTCCCTATTCGTAGGGATCCTGGGACAGAGGACCTCCAAAGCGTGCATAGGGATCTTGAGTAGACTGGACAATGTCATCTTCGTTTGTCATTTCATGTTCTTGGGACGATGCAGCTTGTCTGTATTGCATGAGTGATTCCTTAGCTTCTGGTGCTAGGTCATAATGATCCCACGTAGTGGGTACATTATTCCAAATATCTTCAGGAATGGTTTTGTTTTCTTGGCATAGGATTCTCTAGAGTTCTCGATATTCGTTTTCACAAAATCTAACAGATCTTGGATAAGATTTGTGAATCCTAGCTTCTCGATTGTTCAAGTTAGGCTTATAGGATGTGGTTCCTATTTCAAGTGGGGCATCAAGAATACTACCATTATTTCTGCAGAAATTCCATGGACGTCGGAAAAACAGGATGGTATGGACTTCAGGATTCGGTGTCATGGTTTTCAGTTCTTTTTCCAAGTCTTATTTCCAGCATGTAGGATGATAGAACCAATTTAGAAAATCTAAAAGATTTCTATCACATTCCTTTTCGATGTTTCTTCCGAGCAAGAATATCCTGGTGAGATTAGCAATGATTCTGGTGGGGATTTCAAAAGCTATTAAGTACTTATTAGTCAAGTACCATAACAGCATTTTGAGCTGGTCAGGGAAATCATCTTCTTTCCAGATAAGATGATGAATGAAAGGATAATTCAGATTTAACCCGAAAGGATAAAGAATCGAACCTCCATTGAATCTGAATAGGTCTGTGTGACATTGCCACATGAGGTTCTCCAGATTTTCGGCAAGACTGTCATTCTGGATTTGCTGAATAATTTCTTCGGGATATTTCCAGCTTGGCAAATCTCTGATCTTCTCAATCTTGTATTTTACCCCATGATTGAGCATATGGAAAGCAGGCCTTTTGATGTACATGTTGATTTCAGCTGTTGCTTTGGGTCTTGACAAGAAGTCAGCAAGCACATTCTTTTTCCCCGGAATGTGTTTGGTTTCAAAAGAATATTTTGAAAACCATTCAGCCCATCGTAGCAATTGAGAGTTTGGAATATGCTTTTGTTTAAACTTGGTCATCTGTGGAAAAGATGCCATGTTTAATTCTACTAGGAAATGATGGCCAATGAGATGAAACTCAAATTTTTTTATTCCATTTTTTACTGCTAAGATTTCTTTGAAAATGGAATGGTAGTGCATTTCAGCTTGAGAGAACTTTCCACTTTTGTGAGCACAAAGAAGTCTCTTACCATTAATTTCTTCGAACAGGACAGCTGCCCAGTATTCATCACTAGCGTCAGTTTGGAGAATTCTTTTGCCTGTTGATGGTATTTGCAATGGTGGGAGATTTTGCATAATCTTCTTGAGTTCAGCGACTGCTTTGGTTTGAGTTTTTCCCCAAGGTGGGGAGTTCTTCTTCAGCATGGATTGCAAAGGAATCAGGAGTTTTGCAATATTGGGGACAAAGTCTCTGAGATAATTGATTATCCCTAGAAATTGCTGAACTTGTTTTGTCGTGAAGTTGTCTACGAAACTTCAATAATTCTTGAGCAATGTGTGGCCCCGGATAGTATGTACCTTTGTTGAGGTGCATACCAAGAAATTCAATTTCTGTCTGGGCAATGTTCATTTTCCTTTGAGAAAGCATAATGCCATGCTTTCTTACTATTTCTGAGAACTGCTCAAGAAGTTGACAGTGTGATCGCTCATCGGATCAGAGTAGAATATCGTCGATGTATACGGCTGCACTTGACAAGATTGGTTGGAAAATCGACACATGGCCTTTTGGAACAAGGATGGGGCTACTTTTAGGCCAAAAGGAAGAACTTTCCACTGGAAATGCTGGTTCAGGATACAGAATCCTGTTTTGGATCTGTCTTCAGGATGGATACCCAATTGCCAAAATCAGGCTTTGAGGTCGAATTTGGAATAGATGTGGGCCTTGGTTAAACCGGTAAAGAGAGAATCTCTGGATGGTAAAGGGAATTTGTCATCTTGGAGAAAGAGGTTGAGGGGTTGATAATTAATTACTAGTCTCATTTTCCCTCTATTTTGCTCAGCACGTTTATTGACATAAAAAGCTTCACAGGCCCATTGAGAATCAGAGGTTTCAATGAGGCCTTGCTGTAATAATTCTGAGCGTTCCCTTTGAGCTAAAGCCAAATGTTTTGGGTTCATTCCCGTATGACTCGCCTTGGTTAGATTGATATCTTCATTTTTCTTAAAGGGAAGGCGGACAAAGAACTCAGGATTTTTCCATAAGGGATGAGAACATTTTTGAGTGAATTCGAATGGGATTCGAACAAGATTCAAGCAACTTTTGCATGATTGGATCTAATAAACTCATCTCAATGGAAAAGAGCCTCCGAATATTGACAAACTCGGAGAATTGGTCTTTATATCTAAGACATTTTTCCAGGAATAATGCGAAGCTGAGAGATTTGAGTCATGACATCCCACCCAATTATCGATCTTTATTGGGAAGGTTTGATCCAAAAATCTTTGTCGTTATGGAACACGAGGAAAAAACTGGATGGTGACCGGAGTGGTTCGACATTTGTGGAGAAAGTATCTCCGAAGCGTAATTGAAATATCGATGTAAGGAGTCCATAATTCTTCAGGTAGAATTTTAGTATCTAGAATCGAATAACTTGCTCCTGTGTCAATAAGAGCAATGACATTGATAGGCTTGGCAAACTTCGAGGTGAAAATTTTGACAGGAAAATGAGGGCAGTGAGTTTGACTTGAGAATATATCAGGATTTGGCTTTGAAGATGTGGGAGCTATGTGAAAGATGTCTTGATTCTCGAGTCGACTCGCTTTCACCGGAAGTTTGATAAAAAGGGATGACACAAAGTGTTTGTTCGGTTGGTTCATCATCAGCAGAGAATAAAGATTCAATATCATCATTTTCAAGTGAAAAACCTGTTTCATTTTCTATGAGATGATTCTGACCTTTTTTTGCCTGAGGACAATTTTTGGCGAAATGTCACTTCTTGTTGCAAATGTAGCAACGGCTTGATTTCTTATGGCCTCGTGCGATCCTTTCTTTTGCGTAGGTATCGCCATTTCTTCTTTTTCCGGAAATGCTTAGAGCCATGTCTGGATTTCTTTACGGAATACTTCTTGTAGTGCTTTTTCTTCCGTGAATACTGGCCACAAGTACCATCACAATCTTGTTTGGAGCATTTGATTTTTAGCTTCTGATGAGAATAAGCTGTTTCAAGCCGCTTGTCATCTGTGATGTATGTTTGGACCATTCGGCGCTTTAAGCATAATTCTTCAAGGCATAGATGGACTTCTTGCTGAATTTCTCCCATGGGAACGTCTTGTATCCTTCTTTGCTTTCTAAAGAAAGATCTTTCAACTATCTCGTGATAACTCTTTAGGGATAGAAGTAAGGAAAACATGCTTAAGATTTGGATCTCGCGCCAATTTGGTAAAAGAGCTGAAGCATTAATCTATAATGCTTATCAAGATGCCTTTTTTGAAGGGAGCAAAAGATCTTCTTTCAAAGAACTCTCTTCTTTTGAGCTCTTTGAGATCTCCAGGTGTTCCCACAAAAACATGATATAGGTAAATAAGGGCATGGCTGTAAGTTGGTGACGGAGAAACGTAAGTGGTCTTGTTCTGAGTGATTGCCACCAAAATTTAAGGCTTCCCGTGAACCTTGTAACAAAATTGTAAATGACATCATTCATATCATGGTTGGTGATGGATTGTGTACTCAACCAAGTATGAAACTCTTCAAGTCTATGTGGCCATTGCGAATAAGGAATATCGCCAATGGAGAAGAATTGTTTTGATGCCATAGACACATGCCTAGCAGGATTGGTTCTAGTGGGATTACTTGTCTGACCAAAATCTGGATCAGAATAGTTTGATTCCATCTCCATTTCATAATCATAGTCTGGAGGAGTGCCAGCCATGAATATCTGTGAAGTTGGTGGAACAATAGGGGGAGAATCAACTGTGTGATCTGAAAAGGATGAGAAAGATGAGAAGGATGCTGAGTCTGATGTAGTAGAAGAAGTTTGTGCAGCTTGCAGAATTTGCTTTTCGGGATAACGGGATCGGGCTCGAGCTGTTGGGTACTAGGATTAATTTCTTGCTTACCCAAATCCTTCAAAAAGGATTCTAATGGATTTGATAACATCATCTGGTCTGGCTTTTCTCTTATAACAATTGAACTTGATTCTGTAGGTGGAATCTTCTCTTTCCCCTTTTCCTTTTTCAATGCTTTAAGACGGCTTCGTATATCTGAATCTCTTCTGGAGAGATCTTGTGGGATATTAGCAAAAACAGACACTTGTGGTGCTGGGGATGCATACCCAGTTTGAACAGGTGGTGCCAATGGATCGAAGGGTCTGAATTTTCCTTCCTCAAGAAGTTGAATTTGTTTCTTGAGTTTGTCTATCTCTCGGCTTTGGATTTTCAAGATAATGGTACCCAAGATGTTGTCCTGATTCCAAGGCTTGAAGCCTTTTCTGGAACTCAGAAAGTATCTTCTTGGTACCCTCATCGTATCTTCGGAGATCTTGTTGCACGTTTCCGATTTTGGAATCAATAGCCTTGAAGGCATTGTTTTGTGCCAACAGAGTCTCTGATTGCCAATTCAAAACAAATGACTTCACCGTAGGGGTTTTCTTCTGTCTTCCATGTTCATCCACATCGGTGGGGGCGAAATTTTAGGAACATGGCGATATCTACCATGTGGATCAATAAACTCTTCAAAGGATCGGGAACGAGAGTTTAGAACTTTCCTTGACAAGTGGAGGGAAGTCGATCACCGTGAAACATGGCAATAGAAGAAGTGGGTGGTACTTCGTTGGGACTTCAAGCGGGTAAGAGTGTTTCTTAGCCCATTTGAGGATTGGCTTATAGAATGGAGAAAGAGCTTGTTTTTTCTGGGGAGGAGAATGTGGAGGTGATTTTGGTGGATCTTGTGGGGTTTGGGACATAGTACTGAACTCTGGTGGTGGAGGTGGTGCATAAGAGACCATGAACTGGTATTTGTCACACTCACCAAGAGTATCAACGGAGGAATCTCCGTTCAAGTACCTTTGGTACATTTTATCTTTGTGCCTCTTCCGTCGGGGTGGAGATCTTGCAAGAGGATCTACTTCATCAGGAGAATTTATGCAGTGGGAACATTGGCAAAAAGGATCCCAAAAACAGTGACCATAATTATCTTTATAGTAATGAACAGGATGTCCATCACCATCAAAGTGTCGAACGAGCTTTTTTGGGTTTGGTTGAGAAATAGAGTCTGGAACACATGGTTCAATCATGAAGAGGGTCTGGAAGATAGAAGGACTTTCTTCCTTTTCCTTGCCAAATTTGATGGAAACAGTTCCATCTTTTTTCCGTACAAACTCTGAGTCAGTGGACTGGAAAGGCTTGTTATGCTGATGTAGCTTTTCATAGTTGGTGATCCAAGTTTCTGGAAGAAGCTTGGCCAACGTATCCTTTGGGATCTGTCTGGGAACATGGATGCAAGACGCCTGGTCGTTCTGCATAGAGATGAACAACGCATCTTCATTACCATTGTTGAAGTTGAGGTCGAGGGCGTGGTTCTGCACTCGATAAACCATCTGGTAATGTAGGGTTGCAGCTACAGATTCAGCAGTTTGAGGAGCTCCAGTGAGCTGGACTTGGACTTTCAAGAAAGAAAGTAGCTGGGGGTCTGATAGAGCGATATTGAAATTTGGATACAAAGTTACAAAAAACTGCTCCAAAGATTTAAAGTGGTTTGAACAGTGCCTATACATGCATGCTGGTATTGTAAAAACCTGGTATCCAATAATGCTATTCTTGCCACAACTGGCAAACCTTTCCGACCATGGAAGGTAAGGGCAAGACGAACAGCTCCATAATGGACATGAGAATATCCCTGTTGAACCCATTGTCTGGGAAATTCTGGAGGGATCTGAAGAGTAACAAAGTACTCTTTTTCTGTGGCAGGAATAGGATGCTGGTCAAATTTGGAAGACTGGACATACTCCTTTACTTGCTTTGGAGTTTGGTGAATCAGTTGGCGAATAGAGCGGATGGGTGAAAATGACGAAGTGGGTTTGGCAAAAGCGGAATCGTCCGTACGTGCATGTCTAAATAATTGGCTGGATATATCCATTTACGCTTCTTGAGGAAACAACCTTTTTCTTATTATTCCAGGTTCTTCAAGGCCCTCCAGAGTAACTACACCTGCGTACATCCTATTCTACCAATGTTCACTTGACGTACTTCATGCCCACAAACTAGCTTTGAGGAAGGTTTTTGACAATCGAAATGGACATAGACACCACTATGAATTGTTAAAACAACTATGTTAGACACAGACTTCTGCACCAGCAGTAACTACACCTGCGTACATCCTATTCTACCAATGTACACTTGATGTACTTCATGCGCACAAACTAGCTTTGAGGAAGGTTTTTGATAATTGAAATGGACATAGACACCACTATGAATTGTTAAAACAACTATGTTAGACATAGACTTCTGCACCAGCAAGGCCGGCAAGCCTCTCCAGCACTGGTTGAAACACCAACCACTTGCACTTCAATATCGGTTCATGTTCCTCCATTTGTCCTTCAGGTCCACCTGAACAGAAAAGCTTCAGTTCATAATGCAGTCAATCTATGGTGTGATGAGATTCGAGCATTACCTCAGTTCTCTCCTCAAAAATGTGGCGGTAGCAGTGTAGGATGAGCTTCCAATTTCCTTTGCCAAACCTGGATTGCAAAAATAATATAACAATGAGATAATGCGATGTTTTTTGACCAACTTGGGAATCAAAGCACACGACACCACTTCAACACAAAAGCACCCAAAAGTCTATGGACAACAAATATCAACAATGCGACCCTTATGCTGTTAATAGATAGTGCGAAAATTAACATTGCACCTCTGGACACCATTCCTCAAAGTTTCTTCTTCCTCCAAACTCCATCTCTTTACTTTTCTCCGTCCAGAAACTTTCAAACTCCGAGTCAATGGCTTCCTCAATGGAGAAACAGCACTTCTCCTTGGGCTGGGTAATTGAACCCTATCTGAGCCCGAAGGTTCTTCAGGGGAGCCTTCTATTGAATCATCCCACTGAAAAAATTATCATTTTCAAACATAATATGGCTATTACTATCATATCGTCAAAAGACCCAAATAAAGAAGAGGCATTAGGCATCAGTACACTTCTGCATCTGCAAGAGTTGATCAGCATTAAGAGTACTTACTTTCCATTTTTAAGGCTATACTTCATTGCTTCATGAATCAGTTAAATGATTAGCTATGCTTTTAGATTGACACGGCTCCATGATGGCCTCATTTTTATGCCAGCCAACTTACAAATATAGTTCTAAATTAATCCATGGAGGATTAAACTTTCAGCAGATCAAAGCCATCATTAACTTTGTCTTCATCAATGTAAGATGAAGAAATCCTACAACAGCTAAGCAAAATCTCCAAAAAGATTAAGAAATAATGTGAAGAGAGAAAGAGCAAGACATGATACCACCGACTACACATGTACTGGATTTGGCACACCTCACAAAATCGACATTACTAGCTAATATGTCCCCTGTCAAAAGTGAGTAGAAAGAGGAAAGGGGCGGTTCAGCATCCTCTGTGCTTGATAGCACTTCATTTTTACCTATCACAGAGATGATGAGCAAGGACAATCCAGAGTCTAATGCAGCAAGTATGTTCGCATAGTCTAAAAACATTCTTATGACTCTTATGACATGTAGATGTATATTTTCTGAATCTGAAGAAGCTTTTGAGTCTCTACAACCAAAGAAAAAAGTTACAAAAGATTAAAAGACCTCTGTTCTTCAAGTGTTACTAATTATCTTCAAAATCTGGAAGCGAACATTTTCTTCTTCTCACAAATAAAAGCATCCGCCCATTCTTCTAGCTAATAACAAAATGAAGCATTAATGTATGTACGCAGGGCATCCCGTCATTGCATAAATGCTGGCAAAGTATCTTACACAAGGGAAGAGTTATTTATTTAGACAGACAAATGCCGACACCAACACTGAGTTTCAATAACAAATTAAGTTGCACAATTGTTATATGCTTCAAGCCATAACTCTTGTGAAGTAGACACAGACATGGATAGAAAAGCACATGTTCGCACATACACATAATAATGAAAAAAGTATGAAGAGGCAAAACAAAATGCAACCATTAGTTAGATACCTCATAGGTACGAGCAGAGGTGTTCCTCTCAAACAAACTAGGTTTACACTGCTTATTCTGATGGCTGGTTGACTGGTTGACATGATTTTCTTCACCGCCTGGAGCAGGCCCAACATTTTGCTCGGCAGAGGCATCGGATGCATTAACATCTTCCCTAATCTGTGCTTCTGCACACTCAAAATTCGTAGATGATTCAGTAGCATTTCGCACAAGGGAGTCAGCCAACCGTATCGCATCAGGAAGTGGGTCCGCAACTGCCGCTCGCAGCTCCATAGAACTAGATTTGAGCGCCTCTTGAACTCTATTAACATCAGGTGAAGGGACCGTATCAAATCTGGTACGCGATGCAACATCTCTTCCAGTTTCCCCATTATCATCAATGATCTTAACTCCCACTTTGGATCGCCTATGGCGGGCAAGCTGCTTTCTTTTGATCAATCCCTCATCCGGCTTCGATGTTTCTAAGGAAAACAACTTGATACATTACCAAAAACCCAATTCACCAACTTGTTTCCAATGCTCCAATAACAATCAGCCAGAACAGAATAAGATCATCACAAAAGGAAAGGCCAAAAAAGAACAATTGAAATGTAGCAGAGCAACTAAATCCAATAGAACAAACCAGGCATTTCCCCATCATCTTCTATCCTTACAGCCGGCCTTTCGCTATTCGGACCAGCACTCGCTCTACCGTCAGGCAAATCATCGCGCTCGCATGCACGGGATTCTGCTCGACCGCTCGCGACAACCAGTTCTCTACACGGATTATCCTCCGCCATCCGGCTTGCCGCCGCCTCGACGAAAGAAGGACCCATCCTCTCCCACGCCTCACCCAAATACGCCCTAACCGACCTGAAAGCATCGCCCCTCGTGTTCATCGCCAGCACGCTCTCGCGCTCCCCCCCGTCGCGCATCGCCGCCTCGACGCGGCGCCCCCACCGGAGCAGCTCCGGCGAGAGGAGCCCGCTCTTGACCGCCGACTCCTCCATCCGCCGGACCCTCCCCCGCCATATCCTCTCCACGGCGCGGGAATACTCGCCCCCCTCGTCCACCCGCCCGTGCAGGAACCTGGCGGCGCACTCCACGGCGACGGCGCGGTACGCCTCCCGCATGGCGTCGGAGACGGCGGACGGGGGACCGCCGCCGGCGGCCGTCCTGTCCACCTCCTCGATGGCCTCGAGGGCATCGAGGGTCTCCTCGGAGACGGAGGCGGCGTCGACCTCGGACTGTATGGAGCGGAGGAGGACGGATTTCTTGAGGCGGAGGTCGGAGTCCGGGAGGGGGAGGACGGCGAGGGCGAGCTTGACGGCGCCGTCGTCGAGGCGGGGCTGCCGGAGGAGGAACTCGAGGATCCACCGCGAGATGTCAAGGTCGATCTCCATGGAAGAGGAGTAAGAAAGTGAGAGAAAATACGGAACAGTGGTCGTTTTCCTGGGAAAATATAATAGAAGGTAAATAATCGGGACCGGATTGGAAGTAAAATATGACCTAATCCAATGTGAGGGCAAGTTGGTAATTTAAATGGGTAATTTGATTACATGGTCTAATTGCATTTTTGAGATGATTCAACCTTAGACCATATGTTTCATATCTCTTATTTTAGTTATCTCTTGTATTAATCAAGGCATATTGGGGCGTCGGACCTTTTGACCCTAAAGGTGGTCGGATCCTTAATATCATCTAATCTCATACATTATATAATTTGTTATACACGGTTGGTTAAATGAATTTGATAGTGTTGAAATAATGTATTATGAATAATATTGAAGAATCTCAAGTGAGATATATATTTCGATGCATCCTATGTTTTAGATTTATCGATTGTCGTGTCTATATTATTACATAACCTATGTTTAGACCTTAGGAAGCATTTATAATTCATGATTTACAATTTTCATGTTTGGGACAATGCATGTTAGGATAATTCATAATTTTCATCAAATAAGAATCAAATAACAAAAAAAATGTCATAAGGATTTTCATATAGATTGCATATGAGAATCAATGCGTGTCATAAATTGCCTATTACTCAGTGAGTTGAGTGAGTAAAAATTAAGGCTTTAGAAAAATCAAATTAAGGAAATCAAATCAAGGCTTTATAAAAATCATATCTTGTAGGAGAGCGAGGAGGAACTAGCGAGGAGGAACTCGAGCATCCGCCGAGAGATGTGAGAGGATTGAGCAAGGAGAACCGGCGATAGGAGTCCAAGTGGGAGCAGGGAAGGAGAGAGAGGAGGAGGAAGAAGGTGAGAGAAAAACAAAGTCATGATCATTTTCCTGGAAAAATAAGAAAAAGAATGGCTCGGGCTCCAGTGAAGAGAGGTCATTCCTGGCTCGTACACAAACCGATTTCCATGCAAACGATCCTACGAACTGTGAGTGTTAGGGGTGAGAATGATCCGAGTGAGCAGTTCCTGCTTTGGAATCAGGAATTGCTCACCAAGCACCAGTTCTGAAAAATTAGAACCGAAATCCGTTCGTTGGTTCCATAAATCCATCCGGAAATCGAATTGCCGATCTAGTTTAGTGGATCCATAGAATCGGTCTCTAATCCCTACAAAGCTTGTTCGACCTTATATTTGAGTTAAATTATGAGTCATTGAATTTGATTAAGGATTGAAAACTATAAGGTAAAATGTATAGACAATATTCGTTAGCTAAAAATTAAATTTCTTCGAAAGCCATGGTGTGGCCCATTTAAGGTTTCCCGCCACTGGAAACATGTGAAAAATTGGACTCCACTTTAAAAGTCCTAGCCTCCATAGAAGTGAAAATATTGATCGTTTCATTTTTTTTCCAACATCAACCTAATTTAATCATAGGAATTGCTAAGAAGAGATCTAATTATATTCTTAAGAGGAGCCATTGGCTCTTATGGACATCTCCAATCGATTCTCTCCTTCTTCTAGGTTTGTTTATTTTGTTTTGGTTGATAAAGCAAGTAAATAGATTATTATAATGAAAAAAAAAGTAGGGGGTAATCGTATTATATACCCAAAAGAAAAAATTAGTCAATAATGTCCAATAACTATATATATTTAGTTGAAAAACTACAAAATAATTAAGTAATTGATGTGGAATTTATGTTTTACACACACACAAGTCCAAGTGGGTGGGTGGGTGGTTCTATGCCTAGAACCAGGAACTAGATCAGTAATCACCGGTTCTACTAAATTGGAATGGGGAATTGGACTAGCTCTCATGGAAATCGCCGATTCTGATCTAGTCTAATCCGATCATGTTCTAGGCGGTCCAGGTGATTCCTGATTCTATTGCACACCCCTAATGAGTGTGTCTTAGCTTTGACTCTTAGCTGTTGTTCTTTTGACTACTCATAACTAAGAATAGTACCCACTGCATACACCTTTGAGATGGGCTAACATCTGGAAGCCAAACCCTAACCCTTGCTAAGCAAATTTGTGGCCTTTTTTTTTTCTTATCAAGAGAAGTGCTGGTTGAGGATACATTGATTTGGATAGGTTGTCTTGATGCAGACTAACAAAGGCAAGGGTTGGGAGGTCTTGATTTAGTATGGTCGGAATTCTTTTTTGGTCAAAAGTATAGTCGAAATGTTTGCCGACATCATATGTTGTCAAGTCAATTTGAAGCTCTAAAGAGCCTTGGCCTTTAAATTGTTGGGAGTGCACAATATAAGTTTGAAACTTTCGTTTGAAGACATTGTCAAAAGGGAGCCCAAGTTCAAGCTTGTTAATATATCCAATTGGACTCACTTTCACTCAAAAACTTAAGTCAATGAATTATGAGTCCACTTGAATATATTAATTGCTCTATGTCGTGACCTTCACTTGGGGGGAGGGAACAGGTTTAGGGATATTGCCTAAAGGACGGGTCTAAGGCCCATTATTAGGCATAGGCTCTCCCAAACTCCTACCCCGCGTGACATTGGGATAGTTTTTAGGAATTTTGCACAAAATGAGTCGCCACTAGCCTATTGGCTTATTGGGGTCGGCTAGAAACTAAGTGAAGCACGGGAGCTTACCACACTTCCTACTCAATCAGAGAATCTAGGGTCGGATTTGCATACCACTAAAGCATCATTCTAGGCCCACAACAAGGAGAAAGAATCAAATACAATAAAGAGTAAACTTGATCTTACTTGCAAGTCAATTCATGGATAGCATTGGTGTTTCCTCAAATAGTGGAGGAAGACTTTTGAACTCTGTCAGCAAAACCTGTACAGTGAACATTTCTCTTCTTATTGCGTACATACAATGACAGATACATGTATAAGAAAGACAGCACAGTTTAAAGTAGGGGCCTCAGTCAATACTTTTCTCTACACATTAAATTTGGCAAGCAAACTCTCCATACACTAACATTGTACAAAGCGAAATCCACTATGATCAGAAATCACACAAATGAAGACCTCCAATATGTTCTCACTCAAACCTCACCCTAAATGCACAGAACCTGTGGGCTTCAAGCATTAACAGATGCAACTCATGCCAGGGAAGGGCTTCCTGAACTCAACCAATTCAAAATACACACATCGCATACTGTAAAATTTGACATGAGTCTTGATATACAGAAGTTAAGAACAAGATCAATCTGAAAAGGCTTGATATTGGTAAAGACAGTTTTTTTTTTTTTGGTTGCAAACAATGTCAAAAAAGCCTTTAACATCATGCACTCCAACTGAAACGAAGGTTCCTACTCTATTCATATAACTTTCTCAAGGCATATATATCCGACTTCACATCTTCAAATTCCATATTTATAGCCAAGACTCCTATCAACCATTCTATACGGTCAGTCTAAAAGTGTCCAATTAGAAAACAAACTCTTGAACCAATACGTGACGAAGCAAAAGAACATGGTAATATAGAACTTGTGTGTAGAAAGAATGAGGTAACTTGATCTTCATCACAACAATTTTATCCATGCAAATGAAACCTAAAAGATGGATTTCTAGATAAGTCATTCTCTAGTGGTAGACATGTGGCATCCCAAAATTCAAGTTAAGCTATAAGGTGTGTTAAAGCCCATAAATAGGTAATGAAATTACCTATGGTTTATGTTTTAGCCATTAGTTTTCTTAAGGCTATGTGTTATGTGCTTGTGTTCATAAATTTTTAAATTAGTAATATGGGATAAATTAATAAGGATGATTTATTCTTTGGCCATGTGAATTTTAAAATTTAAACTCTATAAAAGAAATAATTAAAGATAAATAATTGAGAGTGAAATTGTGGGTTTAATTAGGTTGGGCCTTAGGCCCATTGGCCTAAGCTTTAGTGGGCCAAGCCAGTCGGCCCAATTAGGCCCGCGGATGGGGCTGCTATCGCCGGCCCAT
This sequence comes from Eucalyptus cladocalyx, assembly GCA_017140615.1. Lineage (NCBI taxonomy): Eukaryota > Viridiplantae > Streptophyta > Magnoliopsida > Myrtales > Myrtaceae > Eucalyptus > Eucalyptus cladocalyx. The sequence goes on along the minus strand of CM029517.1, from coordinate 4,619,020 downwards.
TGAGGCCCAAGGAGGTGTGGCCGTCGGCCACAAGGGAGGCCCAAGCCCAAAGCCCAAGCCCATGCATGTGTTGTGACAAGTGGCAAGAAGGATGGCATGCATTGGCCAATTTGAGAGGCAATCTAATGATTGCAAATGATGAGGTTTAGGGGAAATAAAAGAGAAGAAGAGAGAGAGGGGTGGCCGGTTGATTTGGCCAAGAGAGAAAGGGAGAGAGAGTGCGGCCGAGAGGGAGAGGAAGGAGTCGCCGCCGTTCGCCGCCGTGTGCCGTCGTTCGTTCGGTCTAGAGGTAAGTTGGGAATCCACTTTCTACTCTTGCACCAATGTTTTGCATGTATGGTCGGAATCTAGAACATTTGAAGGCATGGGAGTGAGGCTAATGTGTTTTGTTGCATGCTGTTTTCGCATGAACTGTTTGAGTCAGAACCTTGTGAGAGCTTGCATGCATGTTTTGAGTTCGATTTTGACTTTTATCTCTTCATGAAAGTTGTAGAAAACATCTTAAACTACAACATACTAAAATTGGGTACAAAATGATGGATATTTAAGGGGTAAAACTCTCATCCTACGGAGACCCTAGATCTGGAACGATTTCACTGACCTTTCGGTGGATTTGTGGTTGCATGTTGATTTTCACTAATAATCTCTCTTCAATTTCTTCATGAAAGTTGTAGGGGACATCTTAAGCTACAACATACTCAAATTTTAAGTAAAATTAACAAGTATAACCTAGTAAATCGACCTACTCTTGAAGACGGTAAATCTGGAGACGTGGTACAGGACACCCGAGACTTCATGGACCCATATGATGACTATACTCTCGATATTTGACTTAGATCCCTTCATGAAACTTGTAGAGAACATATTGAAGTAAAACAGATCATAATTTCAGAGGAAACGAAGAAGAATAGGTAGGTGAAGACTCAGTATTTCGGAGAAGCATGCACTGGACGTTTCGGTGTTAGATCCAGAAGCTTCGTGTAACTGTAGAAAATAATCTAAAAATAATTTGGCTTGGAAGTCTTCATGAAAAATATACTTTAGTGTCTTGGCTATAACTTGGTGAAATTTCGTAATTTTTGGAGGTCGTTCGAGTATTTTAATCAAATTATTTCGAAAACTGTGCATTCTGATTTCATCCGAAATTACATGCTATATTTGTGTGAATTATGAATTTGTGTGGAATTCTATTTGGCCATGTATTTTGCACGAAATCATTATCTATTGTCTTGTCCATCACTTGCCTTAATTTTATGATTTTTGAAAATCATATGGATATTTAAATTTAATATTTTCGAAAGTGGCACAACCTGAAATTTAAATAAATGTAAAAAGGGGCATGATAAATGGATTATTTTAATTGGTACGAATTCCATAAATTTTATTTTATGAATAATTGTACCTTGTTGCATGTATGATGAGGTCTTGATGCATGCATGACAATGAATTGAGATGCATGTATGAATTCAATGCTGAATATAATTATGTTTGCCATTACATCATGTGCCATGCTAAACTGAAATTGAAATTAGTGAACATGAATAATGACAAATGAGGAAATTGTTGTGGCGGATGATAATGCCCTGGGAGTATCAGGATGCCCGGGATGGGGGGTGCCGAATGCCTGGAATGTATAGAGATACATTGCCGGATGGCCCTGGGAGTATCAGGATGCCCGGAATGGTTGGGTGCCGGAAGCCTTGGAGGTCTTTGCTCGAGGGGATGCCTTGTGATGCCTGTTGGGATGCGAGATGCCCGGAATGTGGGGGTGCCGGATGCCCGGTGGCCTTAAATGGCTGAATGCCGGAGGTTTTTCTCGCGATGCTAGGATGGGGTGCGAGTGTAAAGTATGAGATGAAATTGGTGATTCGAGGAAGGGTGATGTGGTGATCGAATTGAAAGTTAAAAGTGGAAATTGAAACATGCATGATGACATGATATGATGTGATGATGATCACCTATGGCATGATGATGTGCATATATGATATGATGTGATGATGATCACCTATGGCATGATGACATGATACGATGTGATGATGATCACCTATGGCATGATGACATGATATGATGTGATGATGATGTATGATGGTATATGCATGGCTTCAAGGTAAGTACGCTTGGATGCATGAATGGCATGTATGATGTTGTGATTGTATTGTATGATGCATTGAGTGGTTATTGGATTCATTTACCTGCTGAGTGATTGTACTCATCCCTTTGGGGACCAACATTTCAGATTAGCAACATGCCGCTCCCTGCTGTCACGCGGGGTGTGTTTTACGGCCTACCTTTCGATGTTGAGGTCGAGTGCGAGGAGTTTGGCTGTCCCTCTATTCCTGAATTGACGTATATTTGAGTGCGTTGTTTAGTTATATACGATGTAGGCCTGGCTGGGGGCCTTGTTGTCCAGGATTTCATATTCGTCCACGTTCTTCGCGATGGTGTGATGCGTGGGATGTTGCCGCCGCCACCGCCTGATGCACCGGGATGGGTGTGAGGGCCCGGGCGTGACGAGTAAGAGCTGGAACTTTTTGGGATAGTTAGCCGACACTTGTGATGGGGATCGTGCACGTGAGTTGTAGTGGATCGAGAGTTTCTTTTTGGGGTTTTAGGCCGGATGTGGCTGAGTCCTGGCTTTTCCTTTGATGTACCGACCCAAAGAAATCCCATCTAGAAAATATGTAAATAAAGTGTCATGGCTTGTCTTTTAATTATGATGATTAGTGGTGTGTATTTGTATCATGGTTGATGAAGGGGGAGATGGTGATGTTTTGCTTCCGCTAATGAGTCGCGCTGGGACCGTTGTTTTTTTTTTAAAGAAAAAAATGTCTATGAATTACGATCTCTTTTCTAAGAGAGGTAATAAGGTGTAACGTTGGTGCCTGTGGTGTCCTAAGAAGGGTTCAGGGTGCCACAAGACGTGAGGTCATAGAAAGGCTGAGCTTAACCAGAACCATTTCTGCTATTCCTGTATCTAAATTGGGACATGCATCCGAATGTAAATTAATGGAAACAACACGCCACTTGCCATCTAGAACACACTCATTCAAAGATACCCGATAATCGGAATGCCACTTGAATTTCCGTAAATTATTTCTCGAAACTAAAACCTGCCTGCCCCAATAACAAGGAGATGAACAATCTTCCTACGGAGGAGGATGCGCTAGCTATTCATTTTCGCCAACACTTATAACAGCAGAGCCCATCATGCATGGATGAATCAAATAAGAAACTGCCTCTGTCAATGTACCAAAACCCAAAAGGATCTATTTCCTCCATAGCCTTCTCCGCATCAATTAACGAAGTACTCAGTTTTTTACCTAGGCCATCGGTCTTAAGCCAAAACCCCAAGCAATTAAGCTATGGTTCTCACCTACCTAATGAACAAGCTCACCAAAACAGAATGGCTCAAAAATCGCAAGTGCAACTCTCTCCATTCTCAGCTCAGAGATCAGAGTAATTCAGACAAACTTTATCAGCATCAGGAAAGCCTAACTTCGTGTTGGACAGCTCAAATTTGCGGGTCGACTCAAGTCAAAGAAACAAAACGTCAATATTGACTACGGATCTAGTAAGCGAAACCAGAACCCACGAAGTTGTTCAAGCGCATAAACAAGAAGGATTCCTGCAAAGCACCCGAGGAAAATAAATTCACGCTCAAAATGGATTATAGCCCACGAAAAAAAAAAAAAAAAAAATTATAATTGTAAGCCTTTTAATCTGAAGTAACAGAAGTTAGAACCGAGTCATTGTTTATGTAGAAGTGATTCCTGGAGCCAATTTTCCAATCCAACCCCAGCTTAAACAAAAGAAAAATCAAATCTTGATGAATAAAGTGCATTAGTTTACCACGAACAACCAATGCTAAAGAACAAATTACGAAGCAATAGATTTGTCTGAGGAACAAAACTCATCCCCACCAGCTACAGGCAGACTCATTCATTTGCATCAAGGCAAAAGTTCAACCGCAATAAACCGGTACTCTTTATCTGTATCTACTCTGATAAAAGAAACAACTGACTATTGACACTGATCTCTACTCTTAATGACACCAAAAAGGGGATCAAGAAACATGGGTTTTGCCTTTACCGACGCCCATAACTCGCAGACAACCAAAAAACAACGAAAAAACAAAAAGGAACGTCGGCAATGAAAGACGAACAATGTCTGAAGACAAACCTGAAAGCGAGCGATGGCATCAGCAGCAATGGTGGTGTAGGTGCTGCCCATGTGAGGAGGGGCATTGACGTAGTAGAGCGGCGTCGTGAGGACAAAAGGGTCGGTCTCCGAACTGCCGTTGCTCGACCCAGCACAGCACACAGCTCCACGAGTCGCCGCTGCCAACAAAGAAGGAGAAGAAGAAGAGGAAAGGGCGTGGCGGAAAGGGAGGCGGGGCTTCGAAATGGAAGGCCTGGAGGCCACGGCGTCCCTCAATCGGTCGCCGTCCTTGTCGCCGTTGCCGTCGCCGTCCCTGTCGCCGTCGCCGTCGCAGTCACAATCGGGGGTGACGATGGCGGTCGGCGTCGGTCGGGTGGCTCGCCGATGATGGTAGGGTGCCTCAATGAGTTTCTTCTCTCTCGGCTTCCTCCTTCGGCCGCTTTTTCCTTCTCCTCCTCTCCTTTTCTCCCTGTTTCGCCCCTCTGTTCTTCCCTTTGTTCTAGTTCGGAGGGAAGAGCTGCGGCGGACAAAGGCGGGCAGACGGGACTCCGGCGACGGTTCACTGCTCCCCCCAGTTCCCCTTCCTCCCTCTCGTTCGCTCTCTGTTTTTTGTTTTTTACTCCCTCCCTGTTCTCTCTTTCGATTCCTCCTTTTCCTCCCCCCGTTCTGCCCTTCTCTTTTCTCCTTTCCGCCCAGCTCGCCCGCGTGAATTCGCTCGACCAACCCCGCTCTCTGCTGGCCTGCCCGCCTACGGATCGCACTGCCCCCTACGCGGATCTGCTGTCCCCTGCACGCCCTCCCTTCTGCTCTGGCGGCTGCTTTCTCCTTCGCTGCTTCCCCGCGCAAGAAACGGCTAGAGGAGAAGACAAACGAGCGCGGGCCAGGCCGGGCCGCGCAAAAGGGAAAAAGAAAAAGGAAAAAGGGAGGAGTTGGGCCTAAGGCCCACGCGAGGGGGAAAAGAAGAGGAAAAGGGACAGGCCGGACCGAGGCCGGATCGGGCCCGACCCGACCCCCGGGGCCCTTTTTTTGTATCATTTTTTTTTTTTGTGTGCTTGAAAATGAAAATAAAAATTAGGTGTCAATACTCTAAACTACATCAATTCTCCGATGTGAGACTTTTCTAACACAATTCACACGTGCATCTTAATAATCTTCCTATCAAGTGTGAGCTCCAATGTTAGGTTTGCTTCTCCTTCATTCAAGTATCTTTTTGGCCCAATTTCGTCCGTATGGGCATGCCTTTCTACACCACAATGCCCACTTGTTTGAACCTTATAGGCCATCGTTGCTATACCACAACGTCCATTTGCCCAAAAATCGCAATCATGGGCTTTGATAATAAAGAGCATGCTGTAGAAGTCTGATATATATATTTCAGGGAGATCACCAAAAGGAAGCCCAAGTTCAAGCCCGTCAACATATCCAATTGGATCCATCTTCACTTGAATTTATTAACTACTTTACACTACATCAATTTTCCGATGCGGGACTTCTCTAATATAATTCATACATACATCCTAACAAGAATCACCAAGGCAAGAAAGTAGAGGTAGTCATATGTTGATCAGCCTAGCTGTACTATGTCAAAATGAAATGAAGTGTATAATTTATGCTCATAATCAATAAAAAGATGAAACGATCCTTAATAATTCTAAGTAGGGGTCGAAAAAGATTATTACTTAAACTACACATGAAATCTTCCATTTGATCGGCAATAATAGATAAGATAAATATAGATATAAGAGACTTAATATATTAAATCCACGTGCATTTTTATGCTTTATCAACATAGCTTAGCAACAATGCACTTATGAGCACTTTTTGGGCCTGATTCTGATAGGCAGGCCCATGGAGAATAAGGCTTTGTTTGGCGAGTGAGGGTCTCATTCAACTCCAATTGCAACTCCTGTTGCAGCCATCTAGAAAGCATTAACACTTTTCTAAAATCTTTGTGTCATATTGGACACTCCAACACTATCCAACACTCGGTCAAATAGATATCAAAAAATCCGATACCTGGTCAATTCTCCTGATATTCTTTGACATGCATGTTCGAATTCCAAAACAAAATTCCAACATGCGAGTTCGAATTTCAATATGTGATTTCAATTTTAAAAATTTTCAATAAATGATAGGTCAAAATTTAAATATGTAAAATAATAAAATTAATAAAAAGGAAAAGAATAAAAACCTAGCATTCTCTTTTCTTCTCACTCTCACTTCCTGTAATACACAATTTATCCCCTAAGTTTGTTTTTTCTTCTCTTCTGACATACTTTGACATGTGAGTCCAAATTATGGATTGTTTATTTATTTTTCCTCCAAATTTTATAGATTATTAAAATGGAATTGAATTTGGCTAATTGAAACAATAAATAATATTAAAAAATAGTGGATTAATTTTTTTGGTTATTATTATTATTATTATTATTATTATTATTATTATTATTATTATTATTATTATTATTATTATTATTATTATTATTATTATTATTATTATTATTATTATTTTATTTGTGAATTTGAATCAAATTAATTTGATTAAAATAATATAAAAATGATAATTTACTATGTATATATAAAAATATACATTAAATATACAATGTGTCTCAATATGTTGAAATTCTTTATTAAAAAAAAAAGACGTGTTAACATGTCGTGTGATGTCGCGTCTCGATGTCAATGCTATTTAGGCAAATACTCATACCCTGTCAACAAATTGTGCACTATTGTGAGCATCTTTACTCTTGCAAACTTGTTGCTAATGGTATGAGTGAGTGGTTCGGATTCCACTTGAAACTTGAAACCTACTTTGTCACTAGTTATAAAGTCAATTTTATGATCTATCCAAGTTCCACCTATATTATTGAATGAACGATTGCAGTTGATTATCACATTTAATGACCACCATTAGCCACAATTTATATGTAGTCACACGAAAAATATGAAATATTTACAAAATAAAAGTCTTAATTATAAAATGGAAGCTTACACTAGTAATTCCAAATTACCACAAGATCATGGGAAGACATAAATAAAGAAAAGCACAAAAAAGTTATTCTAAACTTTAGGTTCCACCTATCTAGAAACAGGTTTCCCAATTTTTGAAACCTATCATACATACCTTAGAATCTAAAATTAAACATATTTTTATCGGTCTGGTTCTTCAATTTCAAGTTCTACCCTGAAAATATACTCTCCTCTGTCGAATAGGACATAGGTGAAGGGTGAGATCAGCCTTGACAAGCTCTTGAAATGAGACGATTCCAACATGTTCGGCCCTCGCTATTTTACATCTTCTTTCTGCTTCTTTTAAATTTTAGTTTTTAAGTCTAATTTTAATAATATTTAATAAAAAAATTGCATTTGGACCAATTGTATTGCCCTCATCCTTCATGTTTTAGTTAGAGGTGAGCGGTTTCAAGTTCTGTTTAGGTTTCACCTGAGACATACCCGTTGAAATGGATTTCTTATTTTTTGAAACTTAGAACCCTACATACTTTAGAATTTGGAATCTACCCCGTCACATATCACAGGATTACTTCCAAGGTCTACCTAGGTTTTATATATATTATTAATTGAATGATTGTAGTTAATTAAAACATTTAATAACTACTACTTACTGCTTCAATTCATTGGCCATAAAGACACACGGAAAAAATATGAACATTAATAAAGTAAAAGTCCCAATCATAAAATAAAAATTTAAACTAGTGCTTCCAAATTATACGCTTCATCATTAACTGGTATAGAATATTGCAAAATCGCACGAAGGCATGACTTAAGAAAAATATTAAAACTTATTTCAGGTTCTAGGTTACAGGTTTCAGATTCCAAGTTCTTCTAACTAAAAATCTAGAACGTACCTGTTTATTTATTTTTTTTAAATCTAAAATTTACCCTACATACCTTAGAATTCAAAACTCATAGATTCCCAGTGGTCCGGTTCTCAAGTTCAATATTCTACCTTAGAACTATGCTCACCTTTAGTTTTAGTTACGTCAACACTACATAGGAGAGAATAAACATAAAAGAAAAGCCACGTTAGCATTTTTCGTTAGTCAAATTGGACGGAGTTAACGGAATGACTCAATTGCACTAATTTGATAAGTTTTAGCACTTATTTATATTTTCGATAAATTTTAAGATTTAATTATAATTTCATGATAAGTTTTAGAATTTTGAATGTGTTTATTCCTTCTAAGACGAGCCGTCCAAGAAAAGAATGCTTCTCCGCCCCCCTCTCTCTGTCGAATGTATAAGAGACTTAATGCGTGGGAAGGCTCCGAAACGTGTGTCCTTCAGCTGAGATTTTTCTCTGCCCCCTCTGCGTCTCTTTGAAAAAAGTACATAAGTATGAGGGTGTATTTCACTATGGGAGTCTAAATCCCTCTTTCAAGCTGTGTATAATTGTTTTCAAGAAAGAATTTCTGCCCGTAAGTCATGCAAAAAATTCGAAAAAAAGTACAAAAAAAAAACCATAAATCTATTGTATTGATATCAATATAGTTCAAAAGTTTTCTTTTTTTGGGTAAGATAGTTCAAAATTTTTCAATTGAATTAATTTTAATTTTTTTTGTATTGATACAAATTCAGTCTATTTGACCAATTTAGGTAAGAAATTACTAACGTGAACATCGATCATCTTACATAACACAGTTAGTATTGACGTGGATATTCTTTATAATCTTTCTTTTCATCTTTTCCTTTTCATTTCACCAATGACTAGTGATCAACGACTGAGCAAAGGCCATGGCTGGTGAGGATCAGTCTCGTTGGCACTTGCCCTTGTCCAAGTGAGGCCAGCCCTCTTAGCCATCAACAAAAAGAAAAGAGAAAGAATAAAAAAACATGAAAAAAAGGGAAAGGATTCCAACAATTATTAAAATATAATTAAAAATATCTATATCAGTGCCGACTATACTACATAGAATGTTCGGTGTTTATATTAGCGATTTCTAACCTAAATTTGACTGAATGGACTAAATCGATACTAATGTGAAAAAGTTCATAACTAAATTGGCCCAATTTAGAAAAGTGCCTTGATTAGGTTGTTAGAAATTAGTAGTTGGGGTTAGTTTAGTTTCATTTAGTTAGTATACTTATAGTTTACATATTCTAGTTGATACATTTTACAAGTTTAGTGTTAATGGATTAATCTTTTAGGTAAGAATTTGAACTTGATTTGAATTTAGCTCATGGGGATCATGCCTTAGGGCTTATAACATGATCATGTATATTTTTGTGCGATGTGTATTGGATTTTCATTTTTGTACTTACACTTTGAGCTTTTAAATACTTGGGTGTTTAATTCTCGTCATTTCGATAGATTGTTTGTTAATTTCTTTCTTTAGAATGGCTAGGTCTAGTTTAGAATCATAATAAACTCCTCAAGAACATTTGCGTGATCACTAAGTGATTTTGATACATTTAGGATCATAATTGATAATCAAGATTGCATAACCATTTAGATAACAACCTTTCAAGTTAGTGATACCAAGAAGGCGCTAATAGACATTAGCGTAATCAAATCCCCAAACTAGGATCTCTAATTGTGTAGGAAATGATATGCGTTATTTCTAGCCGACCCTAGATGGCTTATAATGACTATCTGAAATATTAAGTTCTTAAGGACTAAAAAATAAAAGCGCGAGGTACGGGCCTAAGTAATATCTTTAAACCTATCCTCTTTCCCCAACAGAGAAAGGAAGGTCGTGACAGATGGTTAAAAACACGGATTCGACGACACACGAACGTGCACTCAAGCACACACGCTCATGGGTTCAACTAGAAGGAGAAATCTCGTTTTATAAATATCCATGTGTCAATCATATAATAGGTCCCCTATTAACACATCATAATTTTGATATGTACTCGATAAAGTTAAAAGAAAAAAAATTATTGGCATATACTTTAGGTAACCTACAATATCACAATTCCTTCGCTCATTTTTGTTGTTACTGTATTTTAACTTGGGTAATATGGGAAATGACTTTCCCATGAATTGGCAGTACATTTCTCACAAATAATATCCAACTTTGCAATAGGATGATTCTTTATTAGACATCTCAATAAATTCAAGAGACGAGTTTTAGTTGTTGGATGGGGAAAAGGAATTAGATATCCTAGGATACAATCACCTCGTGGGATATATATACTCACATCAATCAAAACTGTCACTCAGTGATTAATTTGGGTGAACAAAGTTAAGTAGTGAGATGATAATGAGAGAAATTCTTCTCTTTTTTTTTTCTTTTTTTTGCTTTCATTAGGTTTAAGTACTGTCAAGAATGTTCTTGCTTCTATTTTCCAAACACCAATACATTGTTAAAATGTTTATCACCTTAATAATTAATGAAAATTTGGTTAAAAACAAACCTTGATTAAAATTGGTCAAGAGACCATGTCATTCTTTTATTCTGTCGAGTGTTTTTTTCTCTTCTTTTTAAATAAAGTAACTTTAGGTTTGGCAATAAAAGGATTAAAACGTGTGATGCAGCCCGCATAGAAGAGAAAGCCTACCCTTTGGCTTGCATCAACGTGTGAGTTTCGATAATAGACTAAGAATCGTGTGAAAATTCTCCAGAGAGCACATTGCTTTATTACTAAATTATGGTGATCTCTTCACCATTCAATTTTATTTTATTCTTTGGAGCAGTACTAGTATTTTTAGGTGAGGTGAAAAGCAGGTGAATCCCACACACCATTCCTATTAATTATGAGCATGGACGTCCATGGAGCTCTATTTATTAAAAAAACTCTTGCTCCGTTATTTCATAAAAAATATCTTATTTAAAAGATATTCTTTCTAATGAATGAAAAATATGTTTATTACTCATGAAGATATTTAGATATAAGTTGTTATTGATAATGAACATTCATCACTAACTTTTATGTTTAGAAAAAGTTTAGAAACTGTTTAGGAACTAAGCTGTTTTTTTTTTTCTAGATGGTTAGTTCGGAACATTTTTAAATTTCTAGACTGTTTAGAACTTTATATTTAGAAAAGTCATGTAAATTGTTTAGGAACTAAATAAACAATTTAGTTTATGTTTAAAAAAAGTTATGTAAACATCATAAATTCTCTGCCCTCCACACAGAACTCACCCACCAAAATTTGCAGGAGAAGGAAAAAAAGGAAAAAAAAAAAGAGTAACTCAAAATGACAGATCTCCATGACTAACACAAGCGGATCATACACCAATGTATCTTATATGCCATATTAGACACAAGCAGATCATACACCAATGTATCTTATATGCCATATTTGCTATGTTTGGCCTTGCCATGGTGATTTTTGTGCTAATACCTACCTCTATACCCCCAGAGGTCAAGCTTAGCCCCGTCTCTTTTCTCTCGTCCTCAACATCTCCATCTCCTACGTCACCGGCCAATGGAACATCGCTCTCTCCGTCAAGAATCCCAACAAGCTCATTGCCGTCTAGTACACTCACATGAAGCTTCTCTTGAAATTCAATGGCCACCTCCCCCTCTCTCGTCCCTCCCTCATTCCTGCCTTCATCCAGGGCCTCAACAATGATGAGTTTCCAAGATTCTTTTCCACATAGTCATCAATCCGTGAAGTGTTTCCACTCCATTTCTCTCGTGTTGCACCCTCCCAGCAATTTCCAAGCATAATCCACACTCTTGACTCTTGTTCGGGACTTTAGACTTGTTCGGTCTCTTCATTAGGCTTGGATCTATAAAAATTGGTCGAGTTCTAAGGGTTGGGTTCGTTTTTGTCCGAGTCACTTCCCTTTCATCCGATGGCATTCCATTTCTAAAACACCATCTTCATCGAAGAAGACCTGCACCCGTTCCACATTATGCTAGTGTCACGGGTCGATCAATTGGGATCATGACCGTGTGGTGACTTAGGCTCTTTTGGATCGACTTGGATCGTCAGGACACCTAAGCCAAGCCTTGCTTGCATCGGATCGTCAGGACGCCTAAGCCAAGCCTTGCTCGAATCAATTGTTCACTTGCTTGCTCACCCGGATCATAGAAAGAGAAAGTTTCTAGAGAGAGAAGCTTTGGAAGAGAAATGAGCTTTTTATTACTGAAATGGTTGGATGGTTACAAATGAGGGGAGGGCGCCTCTTTTTATACTTGAGACCCTCGGATTATAACCATTGATCAAAAATTCATTCGGCGGACGAGATCGTACTGCCCAACCTATCAATTATCGATACTAATGGCAGGAGAGTTCTAGACTTTGGCTCAATTACTATATCGCCTACCCTTGGAACATTTTGGAAGAGCCCTTGTTGGGAATCCTAGCGATCGCAAGAGGTCCTCCTCGAGAAGGCACAACCCTTTAGCTACAAAAATCTCTTGGCCGTGACACTAGCTTATCAGAAATGAACTGAAATTACGAATTAGAATAATACTGTTAGCTGTTAAAAGAACATGTAGGAAGCTTTCCCTTTGATTGCGAAGAAGCGACCATTGGTTTTGCTCTCTGTAAGAACAGCTAATTTGGACTGAAGACACATTTCTAACCTTGCCCCCACAACTCATCATTCACAAATTCCACTTCCAGGGTTTGACCATCGAGATGAAAAGCCACAAAATTGTGACAGTGTCGTTCTTAATCTTAAAAAAAAGCAAGAGTACTACAATATGAAGGACTCTTACAATATGTTTGGCTGCCATGGAACCAGAAAAGAACATCGGATGCATAGCAAAATTAGACATGCTCACTCGTTTTTCTTCATTTTTTGGGGATTGCCGGCGAGATTAAAGTCATGTGGAATCAAATGGACAATAACATCGCACAATCGCAAATAACTGAAAAAAGACGCAGAAAACACAAGAAAGATAAGAAAACTTGATTAAATCGGATAGTTTTGCATGTCTAGCATGGAGAGAAACCTTCTTTGACATGTAAGCCAGGCGCCTCGCGCGTATTTCTATTTGCACTTTTGGTTGGTGTGGCCACTCGTACGTATTCCTATCTTATTATTTTTGGCCGCAACTCGCACGTGTTCAGGTCCCCTTCGCATCACGAGCTTGAGTGTCTATAATTGCAACTTGTCCCCTGATATTCAACTAATTGATCGCATTGCGTCCATTGGCGTCAACTCCAACCAAATTTTGCTTGGAATTCCAGTTACTTAGACTTGTCGAAATGGGTCTCAAACCCATTTATTAACCCAAAGTTATTGAAAAGGGTCATAAATAGGTCACCTCAAATTTAAGGTGTCTAGTCATAATAGGTTAGAAATTAAAAAGCTCAAAATTAATGGGTCTAAATGACAAAAGTGAGCGGTTTTAGGTTCCAAATATCGGGCGAAATATGTTTAATAATTTTGGAATCTGGAACTTACCTTACATACCCATCAATCAGGAACCTTGTTATAGATTTTGGAGTTTACCCAAATTTCATTTGTACTTTAAATTGAACAATTGTAGTGAATCATTACCTCTAGTAACCATCAATTGCTAATTCATTTACCACAATTTATATTTAGACACACAGGGATTATAAACCATTAACAAAATCAAAGTCTCAATGATGGACGTTACCAAAAATGAAAGTTCAGATTAATAGTTTCATATTACATACTCATTATTGCATGACATAGAATACTGTAGGATTGTGTGAAGATATAGAATAAGAAAAATACAAAGACTTGTTCCAAGTTCTATGTTTCAAGTTTCCAACTTCACCTAAAACCTAAAACCCACCTTTCGGAATAGTTTCCCCAATTTTTTAAATTTGAAACTTATCATGCATATCTAAAAACTTGAATTGGACTGGTAGGTTCTCGATTCTACCTTGAATCATGCTCATCCTTACTATATAGGTAACGTTGTGAACCCTTTTCCAACCCACGAAATCGGGCCACTAACTCACTCTTAATGGACACCCGACGTTGTTCTCCGCTATCAAACTCTCTGCTCTCTCCCCCTGTGACGTCGCTTGACAGCTTCTATTGGATGAAGGGCGAGCTCAGCTTCACGGGTTGCAATGGAGTGGAGGGTCTTGAGGGAGACGATGGTGAAGTAGACGAGGGTCAGAAGGGCGAGGGTGAACAGAGACGATGACGACGATTACGGCTGCTTCTGCGCCGCCGACATTGCCAATCGAAGCGATTGGAGATTTGAATTTCCAGCTAGAACCGCGGGGAGGATTGTGCAGCAGGATGTGTGTGAGATTGGGGAAGGTTTGTTAATTGAGGGGACGATGGATTTGGGGTCGTGATCGTGATTCTCCAGAAGAACTTCTCTTTATCGTTCCCCCTCCAGAGTGAGCCTATGAAATGATGTAGTGCGCCCATGAAAGTTGGGGGAATTTTCCAAGTAGCCCTGCAGTCGGACGGCATTTTCAAAGTTCCCATATACATAAATTTGTTCTCAATTTGCCCTTTCAAAGGAACTGAAATCTTTCGAACTGCCCAAAAATAGATCTGGCACTTCAAAATGTACACGTGAATTTCGCGCGCTCTGCACACGACATTCTGCACTTGAATAACTTGAAACCAGTTTCATAATTTATGAATGGCCCAGAAGCCATCTGTATTTAATCCAAAATCAAAGTTGGAACCTACTTCATAATCTATGGATGACCTGGGCCAGACTTTTGCCACCACTTGCACGTACCTTTTCATAACCAAAACCCCGACTTGCCTCACTAACTTGACGAGCCGGTCCATGAAGCTGCTCATTATTCAAATGCAACAATTTAATAGGCAAAATTGATTAAAATGGATCCTAGGTCGGGTTGGGTATGGATCGCTAATTTTGCATTGCATATAAACAAGTTAAATGGGCTAATAATTTGGGTTTGACCATTTTCAATCCAATCCGAGCCACCTATTTTGCTAGGTTTATATCTTGGTGAAGTTAGTGTAATTGCTGGTTCATGGCGCATATATATACTTTGACAGGTGGTTTTTGTTTTTTAGTTTCTATAGCTGCACAAAAGAAGTTCACATGCCATTCGAATTTTTGAAGATTCTTCTTGGTGGATTACACTATGTGATTTATGAAATGTATCCAATTGAAATCGTTTGTCGTACTAAAAGGCTTAAGGTAACACACCGTGGTTGCGTTTGGTCGTTTGGATTTCTAATTAAGATAGGACTGGATATGATAGTATAAGAAATCCATGGATTTTGCTATATCCTATAAATTGTTTTGTGATTATAGTGATATAGTGAGATATATTCATATCATATCATATACATTGTTTGAAATAAATAATATATCAGTAAAAATGAACAAAAAAATTTACAAACATATATGGTAAAATCTCTCGCGCCACTTTTGCCTACTTTATTTTTATTTGATTTTTTATTTATTTTCCTCTCTTTTTTAATCAATTTCTTTTTTTATTTCTTTCTTCCCCTTCCATCATTCTATTATAAAATTTTATTAAATAGTAAATAATATTGATATACCTTAAATACTAAAATGCCCAAAATATGTAATAAACATAAATATATATTTATATTTATATTTTGAAATTATATTAGAAAATAGAGTTGAATTAGAATATATAAATCAACATAAGATAAATTAAAATAACTAAACTAGTATTTTTGTTATTTTGAATTTCTTATAATATAATTAAAATATTACTTATATTGAAATATAATTTGATTCTATTAATTTAAAAAGTTCATTATTTAAAAAAAAATGACTTTCCTATTATAAATGTTAGAAATCCTATCCAACTTTCTCTCACCTTTATCCCACCTCCTCCGTGAGATATTTTATTTAGCTTATATCGCCCTTATATCCGACTTTATCCTATTTTCAGCAGGTACCAAACGTATGATAATTTAGAATTTTATTATATCATGAATTTTATCTTGACTGCCAAATGCAGTCAATGGGTTTTGATGTAATTTAATATTAGAAAACACTTAAACAGTTGAGTGATTGTAACTTTATAACAACCTAATTGATTATTAGATTTTTTTACAATTGATTCTACCCATGGAGTAGGTATTTGCTAATACTCAATCGAATCGTGTAAATCTCTCGTATATATATTTTTCATCATTCCTAGTCAATTGCTTGAGTAATTTCTTCTTCTCACGTCAGATTTGAATTGTAATATCCGTTAGCTCCTGCGTTTTTTTCTTATATACTTAAATGAACTCATTTCATTGGAGTTTCTTGCTTTCGATTAGATTTTTTGTTTTTTTGTTTTTTTGTTTTTTTGGGTACACGGTGCATGTGGAAGGCGGAAATCTCTCTCTCGAAGCCTTTGCAAACATGAAGTCGAGCTTTGCTGCTCTGTAAAAACTATGTGTGCTCTCTTCAACATCACTCTATTTCTAGGGACATGGCATTGTCATTTACCGGTCTTCCCTCCATATTAAATACTAAATAGCATGTCCTAGCAATAGCACCTTCCATGTGACGCGACTATCATCTACTAGTCCCAACTTTTTTGCAACCCTCAGAGATTATCTCGAGTTGGGTTGCATTTCCTTCCTTGCAATATTCCCAATTCTCCCGCAAATTTCTCTCTCGATTTTGTTTTCTTGTTTTACCAAGAAAGGAAGCCTATTTCGTGGAAAATTCTTCCTTCATTGATGAAAGATGAACTGGAAAGAGAGGGAAACGAGAGAAAGATCTATGCACCCGCTGTTGCCATTCTTTTGATTGTGAGGAAAAGTTCCAAACTTTGTGCTTGATTCATGAGAATGATCAGTTGGGTATGTCGATTTTTCAAGGCATTCTTTTTCCCGTTTCATCCTTTTTGCTGCTCCCTTTACTTGATCCATGAAATTGGTTGAACTCGCGACTTTTGTGTCCTCTTTGTTTCAGGAGATCACAGGGATATATGTGAAATGGAGCAGAAATACAGTTCGCGGTCAATGGTCGATGGATTTCGAGCGGTCTGTTTGTTAGACATTCAATCTTGGAATGCGTTGTGCTACACTTCCGAAACATGTGGCTGCAGTTTTTAGGTACCAAAAAGGGATGCCCTCAAAGGGTTCGAGTTGTTCAATTCAGTTGAAAAAGAACACGGCTTCAATCACATGTCGTCGACTTACAAATGCATGATAAAAAAGCTCAGGTTTCATGGGGAGTTTGAGGTTAAAGAGTATTTGTTGGCAGAGATTAGAACAAACATCAATGCCGCTTACCGGAAGGAGTCTATATTGGTGCCATGAGAAGGCAAGGAAGGAGTGGCCAGATTCATTAAGCCGTCAATGTGTTTAAGAGAATGGATTTCTACAATTGCAAGCCGTCGGTCCAATCTTGCAATGTGATCTTTGAGTGTACCGATGGAGAGTGGTTAATTTAGCTCAAAAAGTGTATCTGTAGATGAGGGATAAAGGGATTGCTCCAGATGTGTACACCTACACAATCCAGATAAAGTCCTTTTTCCAAACAGGCAGGCCTCATGCTGCTCTAAAACTTCTCCGAAATATGACTTCTCAGGGTCATGTCACAGTGCTGTTGCATATTGTACTGTCATTGGCGGGTTCAATGGACAGAATTATCCATGTGAAGCATACAACTTTGTTTCTTGAGATGCTTAGTCAAGATATTTATCCTTATGAGATTTGATGAAACCATTACTAATTTTTCTAAAAGCTTAAACTATTAAATAAAGACGCAATTTATTATCTAAATATTATAACATTCCCCCTCATGCTTAGTATCTAATATTTTATCTAGTACTATTTAATTGGGAAGGCAAATAGAACCTGGAAAGATTTGAATTCAGAATTTTCAACTCTAATACTATGTGAGATTTGATGAGACCATTGTTAATTTGTCTAAAAGTTTAAACCGTTAGATGAAGACATGATTTGTTATTTTAATATTTTAACAATCCTGATATTACAATATTCAATAAACTTATACTTTGCAAGAATGGGGACATCCAGGAGAGCGAAAAGCTTCTTTCCAAAGTACAAAAGACAGAATCAAGTCCAAATTTGTTCATGTTCAATATTTTCATTCAGGGAATTTGCAGGAAAGGTGCTTTTGCTGATGCAGAGGATTGTTGGAAAGTGTAACAGCAGGGGGTTTGACTCCACATGTGTTCATGTATAAGACTTTAATTGGTGGCTTGTGTAAGAATTCTAGGGCTGTGGAAGCTAAAAGTTTCATGAGTAAAATGGTGAATTGTGGGCTTGAGCTAGATGACTATAGATACAACCCCATAATCAAAGTTGGTCTGACAAAATTGCAAATAAAATTCTCAATGATGCAGTTTTCAAGCGACTTGTGTCGGATCAGTTCACACATTGTTCTCTCATCAGTGGGTTCTGCCAAGATGGTGATGGCAGCCAGGCTCTGACTTTGTTTAATGAGGTTTCGAGAAGAGGAGTGAAATCTAATGCCGTTCTCCACAATACAGTGATCAGAGGCTTGTCCCAGAAGGGGCTTATAATAGAAGCCATGGAATTAATGACTGAGATGTTTGAAAATGGTTGTTCCCCTAACATATAGACATACAATTTAGTTATTAATTGACTTTGCAAGATGGGATCTGTATCTGATGCTTATGATGCTATAACCAGAGGGTACATTCCCGACATTTTTTTTCTCACTTTCTATACATTGGCGGATGGCTATTGTAAGAAACTGAAGTTGGATAGTGCAATTAGAGAGAAAGTGCAATTATTGCATTTTTCCTGATGTGACCACATATAATTCTATGTCAAATGGCCTGTGCAACAAGGTTTCAAAGTCTGAAAATGTGATGGAAACATTTGACGTGATGGTCAGGAAACAGTGCATCCCTATCATTACTCAGTACATACCCATTGAGAGCTTATGCAAGGCTCGTAAAGTAAAGGAAGCTTAGAATTTGCTTGATAAGATGGAAGTAAAGGGGAATTACACCAGATATTATGAGTTGTCACACTGGTTAATGGGCTTTGGGTTCATGGGGAGCTGCAGTAAGGTTTCTCATACGAAAGCAACATACAATACTTTTCTGGGGGAACTATATATTAATCTGGCAGCATCTCTTTTTAAATGAGTGTCAAAGGTCACCTGCCCAACAGTTACACGTGTTGTGTGATGATTGATGGATGCTCTAAAGCAGGGGATGCTGACTTTGGATGTAACCTGCTACTCGGAAAAATAGAGAACGGTTTCTTCCAACGTTTTCTTCATTTGGACGAGTAAGAAATTGCCTTTCTGTGAAACATAGGGTTCATGAGGCTTTGTGGTCATTCACCTTATGGTTCAAAAGGTATTGTTCCAAAGGTAGTGAAGACTGTTTTCTGGCTGACAAAAAGGGAGTAACGGCACCTAAGATTGTTCAGGAAGGCTTGTTGAGGAGAATTGGTATAACTTGTTATGTTTATGAACTCCTCCATGAGAGTGTTCAGGATAAAAAGATGCTAAAGAAGATAATCACGTGATCAGAAGAAGATGTCCTTGTCTGTTCATACATCAATACTTTAAAAGAACGTAACAGTTGTACATTTTTGCATGATTTTAAATTCCAAACCTCGTGAAGCTTCAATTGATATTGCCATGTGAGAAAAGCTCTGCTGGCATATTGACAAAGAATGTAAGAGTTTTTCTAATTGTGACTTACATTAATCGATATTGTAATTTACCGTTTAACGTTTACCGTTTTACGGGGTTTGGTCTAAGGTGAGATAGAAGGTTTCTTAATTAGTCTAATATGGGCTGGCTAGTGGGAGCCGAGTTGAGCCTGGCCCGTAATAAGGGGGACTGGCTGGAAACCCTATTACTCAAGTCTCTCCTCTAACCCTAATTCTCACATGTATCCTCACTTAAGGAGCGTTTACCTAACGCTACACGTGAGGGGGCCGTCGCATTAAGCCAGTGATACGGAGGGCAATAGAGGAGAAGGACTTGCGCGTGGAACATTGTGTTTCCGCTTCCGCTTCAAGAACAATGGATACCAAAACAGGTGCGTTAATCTTTCTACTCAATAATACATATTTTTGTTCTAGTTATAGAGATCTTTGGGTTACGCAATTTGCGTCTTACATGTGGTATCAGAGCTTCCATAACCCTAGAACACGAACGCAAATGATTTTGCCATAATTTGAGATTTTCGAGATTTTTTGTTCAATAAAAATTAAATTAAATTATTTATTCAATCTGAGCTCGACAAGACGAAGAGAACCGTGGGCAGCGTGTCATCGAAGGATACCGGACGCGCCCCCACGCGCGGCCACGTGCCTCCTGGGCGTCGAACACGCACCGCGCGCTGCGCACTCAGGCGGCGCGTGTAGGCGCGTGGAAGCTCCGATTCGCACGTGGCCGGCGGCGATGGACTCGTATGACTATTCCCTACATCATGGTGTATTTATTTTATATGTTTGATGATTTTATGGATGTGAAAATACATGCAAAGCCCTAAATACGTGAATTTTTAATGTATTTTTGCGTATTTTTCTTGTATTCTTTGTGTTTTTGGAAATACATGTGTTGGGTTACTGATATGTTATCACATAAACATTATAAAAGTGTGATTCATTAATAAAAATTAAAATTTATTGTATTTTATTAATGAATAAGGCAATGTAATTAGCATATCATGTAATTTGAGTGATATGATGCCCCTATCACTAAAGTTAAATCACATATATATGGTGTATGTGAGATGTAAAGATTATATCCCTAGTATGAGATAATTTCAAGGATTCAATTGAGTTGTGACCGCCAAAGTGGCACACTTGATTAGGTTTGAGAAATTTCGATCTCGTATATTAATTGGGATGTCTCCTGGTCTAATGCATAGTCATACTCCCAAAGGAGGTGATTGTGTATTAGTTCATAGAGGGATACATGGTGGTGTGGTGGAGGAGTGACCAATCATAATGGTTCATATGCCCAAAGGTGATGAATTCACGAAGATTGGAATATATTCTCATAACCACTATCATGTGGGGAGTGTACAATTGCATGTCATGTATTTTGCCCAAAGGTTGTGATTTTGCATGTAACTCTTTAGATGTGTTCTTGTAAGTTACACATTACTCACATTATGCTACTTATATATATATACTGCTTGTCTTTTAGTCACATTTTATGTAAATGGTAACTCCGTCACCATTGAGGTTATTGCTGGTTCGAATTTTAAGAGATGAAGTGAGGATTTTTTGTTTACTATAGAGATGGCAGATGTTCATATGGTTCTTACTACTGATCGGCCAGCAGATTTGACTGCTGAGAGTACAGAGGCTCAAAAAGCAAATTTTGCTGCATGGGAAAAGAGCAATAAAATTTGCTTGCTGTCCATGAAGCGTTCCATTTAGAAACACTTGAAAAGTGGTTTGCCTGCGACTGCAATGTTAGGTAGATGATGGAAGCTTTGATGACTAGAAACCGTGTCTCACTTAATGTTGAAATAGGAACACACATGCAAACACTTTTTACTATGACGTATGATGGTTGTGGTGGAGTTAGAGATTATGTTCTCAGGATGGTTGATTTATAGACAAAGCTTCAGGCTCTTAATGTTGAAATTCCTACTGCTTGCATTGTCCATCAAGCTCTAAGTACTCTTCCTCCTGATTTTGGGATTATCAAGACCAATTATAGTTCTCAAGATGAAACATGGTCTGTTAATGACCTGATTACAAGGTTGGTGGCAGAGGAAGAGAAATTGAAGAAAGATAAATGACATATTACTCTTTATGCTTCTAGTTCTGCTAGTGACAAGGGTAAGAAGTTGAAGAACTATACCCATAAAGGCAATTCAGAAGTTGCTGGTCCTTCCAACAACAAAGGAAATTCTGAAAGTGCAAGTTCTTCTAACACTCTGGGTCCTAAGAAAGCATTCATAAAAAAGGATGGTGTTCTTTGCTACTTTTGTAGGGAGAGAGGACACGGGAAGAAACGTTGCAGGAAATTTAAGGCTTGATTGTCTAAGAGAAATCAGAGAGAGCCTAAAGGTAATGATTATTTGGCATTTGTTTATGAATCCAATCTATCTGAAGTTCCGACCAATTCCTGGTGGCTAGATAGTGGTGCAACTAATCATGTTGCATTTACCATACAGGGGTTCATAAACCGAAGGACGCCAAATCAAGATGAATCAAAGCTCACTGTTGGAAACAACGTTGGAGTTGACGTGGAGTTCGTAGGAGATGTTATTTTGATTTTAGATTCTGGTCTTCGGATGGTGTTAGGAAACACTTTTTATATACCTTCTTTTAGGAGGAATTTAGTTTCCGTGTCTTGTTTGGACATGTGTGGATACTCTTTTGAAATAAAGAGTAGTACTGTTTCCATGTTTTATGATTCAAATAAGATTGGGTTTTGCAATTTATCCGATGGATTATATCGATTGAGCTTATCTCTCAACGACATATATGTTGCTTATTCAGCTGAAAAAGTTGTTTTCAAAAGACCTCTACCTAAGGAACAGTCTTATACTTTGTGGCATAAACGTCTTGGTCATATCTCTAAAGAAAGAGTAGAAAGGCTTATAAAGACTGATATATTGCCTACTCTTAAAGATGATCAAGAGACTTGCATAGACTGTTGCAGAGGTAAGATGACTAAAATAAAGAAGAAATCTGCTGTACGAAATTCAGACTTGTTGGAGGTTATTCACACTGATATTAGTGGACCACACACGGCTACTTTGTGTAGAAATTTTTATTTCATCACATTTATTGATGACTATTCCCGATATGGATACTTATATTTGATTAAAGAAAAGTCCGAGTCTCTGGATAAATTCAAGATTTTTCGGACTGAAGTGGAGAAATAATTGGGAAAAGTTATAAAGATTGTCAGATCTGATCGTGGTGGTAAGTATTTTGGTAGGCACGGTGATGCTGGACAACTTAAAGGGTGGTTTGCTAAATACTTAGAGGATTCTAGGATAATAGGTCAATTTACTATGCCCGGAAGTCTTGAACAAAATGGTGTAACTGAAAGGAAAAATCGTACTCTTATGGACATGATGAGAAATATGATTAGTAGGACCAATTTACATAATTTTCTATGGGGTGAAGCTTTTAAAATAGCTCTTTATATTCTAAATCACGTTCCTATTAAAGCGGTTCCATTGACTCCTTTTGAGTTGTGAACTGGACGTAAACCTAGCTTAAATCATCTTAAAGTTTGGGGATATCCAGCAGAAGTGAAGTTATATAATCCAACATTGAGTAAGCTGGATTCCAAAACTACTCGGTGTTACTTCGTGTCTTACCCAGATCACTCAAAGGGGTATCGATTTTATAACCCTAATGGAGGTATAAGAATTGTGGAATCTCATACTGTAAAATTTCTGGAATTTGATGTAGCTGAAAATGGTAGCTGTTCACAAGCTATCGAAGATGATAGTATGGTTAGGATTACTGGATCCCTGTCTCATCCTGTACAGACAATTATGGCGCCTCTTGCGCCACAAACTAAGCCTGTTGTGGCACATGATCCTATTGTTGAGACAGTTCCTGATGAGATTCCTCAAGCTCCTCAAATTCAGAATGAAATTAAAGTAGCTCAACTCAGAAGATCAACTAGGGAAAACGTTCAGCTATACCACTAGACTATCTAGTTTACCTGGGAGAGCATGATTATGATATAGGCTGTGTTGTTGATCCCATAACTTATACGGATGCCATCTCATGTCCTCAATCAAATTTGTGGCTAAATGCGATGAAAGAAGAGATGTAATCTATGAAACACAATGGTGTTAGGGAACTTGTTGAATTACCTGAAGGTATAAACCTATTGGTTGCAAATGGGTATTCAATATTAAAAGGGATTCCAAATGAAAGATCGAAAAGTTTAAAGTCAGACTGGTAGCTAAGGGTTTCATTCAAAGAGAATGAATAGATTATAAAGCAATATATTCTCCAATTTCTTCTAAAGATTCCTTTAGAGTGATCTTAGCATTGGTAGCTTATTTCGATATGGAGTTACACCAGATGGATGTTAAGACCACTTTTCTAAATGGAGACCTTGATGAGGAGGTTTATATGGTGCAGCCTAAAAGATTTGCAGCAAAAGACTCGGGTAAGCTTGTTTGTAGAATGAAAAAGTCTATTTATGGCCTTAAACAAGCTTCTAGACAGTGGTATTTCAAGTTTCATAGTGTTGTTACTTCATTCGGATTTATTGAGAACAAAGCAGATCAATATATATACACCAAGGGTAATGGGAGGAAATATATTTTTCTCATGCTTTATGTAGATGATATCTTTCTTGTTAGTAGTGACATTGGTTTACTACATGAGACAAAACGGATGTTATTAAAAAAATTTGACATGAAAGACCTTGGTGAAGCGTCTTTTGTTCTTGGCATTGAGATCCATAGGGATCGCTCACGTTGTTCATTGGGTTTGTCTCAGAGGGCGTATATTGATTGCATTTTAGAAAAATTCAATATGTAGGATTGCAAACCAAGAATTGCTCATGTTGTTAAGGGTGATAAATTGAGTCTTTCACAATACCCTAATTCAGATTTTGAGAAAGCTCAAATGAAGGATGTACCTTATGCTAGTGTGCTTGGCAGTATCATGTATGCTCAAGTTTGCACTAGGCCAGATATTACTTTTACTACAGGGC
Source organism: Eucalyptus cladocalyx (assembly GCA_017140615.1). Taxonomy (NCBI): domain Eukaryota; kingdom Viridiplantae; phylum Streptophyta; class Magnoliopsida; order Myrtales; family Myrtaceae; genus Eucalyptus; species Eucalyptus cladocalyx. The sequence goes on along the minus strand of CM029517.1, from coordinate 4,594,369 downwards.
TTCTAGGCAGATATCAGTCTAATACAGGATACGATCACTGGGTTGCTGCCAAGAATATTTTAAGGTATTTAAAGAGAACAAAAGATTATATATTGATTTATAGATATGTTCCAAACTTGCAATTAGCAGGGTATTCAGATGCAGATTTTGCTAGTTGTCAAGATGATAAGAAGTCAATGACGGGATACATATTTATGTTGGCAGGAGGTGCAATATTATAGAAGAGCGAAAAACAGAAATCCATATCTTCTTCTACCATGCAAGCGGAGTTTATATCATGTTTTTTAGCTGCTACTCAAGTTATTTGGCTCTGGAACCTCATTAGGGAGTTATCTATTTTTGATTTTGTGGATAGACACATACAGTTATACTGTGACAATAACTCTGCAATGTTGTTTATTAATAACAATAAAAGTCTCAAGAGATCTAAACACATGGAGGTAAAGTTTTTGACTATAAAGGAATCAGTGCAGAATGGTGACGTTGCAGTAAATTATATTCCTACAGATGATATGGTTGCAGATTCACTAACTAAAGGTCTACGCCTATATGTTTTTAATCGACATATCATTAGCATGGGCCTAGGAGCGTCTTGGGATGCTGTTATTTAGTGGGAGCTGTATTTTATTTTTCTTGAATAAAGTTTACATCTTTTTTGTTACAATTTAGTAACACTTTGATATATATATGTGTGTGTGTGTGTGTGTGTGTGTGTGTGTGTGTGTCAACTTTTGCATTCAATAAAATATTTTTGAATGGATTGTTATTATGTTGAATATATATTGTTGAAATCTCAAAGGTATTGCTTAAACCTTGAGTGAAGGCTAGGGGCATCTGAGCATCCGGTTATTAGCCTTGTGCATATGTCTTGTGATACATAAAGAAAGGTTAACTGTAAGAACAAGACATATGTAGGTTCATTGGAACCATAAAGCATTTTGTAGTGGCACAAGTTTTTATGACACCTAAAGTTAAGAGAATGGTGACTAACAAATGGGATCTCTCCATGAGAGATGTTATCCATTTGCCACGCTACCATATTGAATCCATATCAAGAAAGTTGAGAGCACTCGTGACCATGGAAGGCTCTGTGTGTATACATGCAGTTACCGCCATGATTCAGTGTTTAAGACTTTATGAGATATGATTGACTATTAAGAATTATCACTATACCAATGTGCGCACATATAGTACGATTTCAATTAATATAGTTCAAGTGGGAGAATGTAAGAGTTTTTCTAATTGTGGACTACATTAATTGATATTATAATTTACCATTTAACGTTTACCATTTTACAGAGTTTGGTCTAAGGTGAGATAAAATGTTTCTTAATTAGTTTAATATGGGTTGGCTAGTGTGAGCCGAGTTGAGCCTGGCTCGTAATGAGGAGGACTGACTAGAAACTCTATAAATAGTGCTCATATCTCTCATCTAACCCTAATTCTCACATGTATCCTCACCTAATGTGCATTTACCTAACGCTACACGTGAGGGGGCCGTCTCATTGAGCTAGTGATACGAAGAGCAATAGAGGAGAAGGACTTACAAGTGGAACATTGTGTTTCCGCTTCCGCTTCAAGAACAATGGATTCCAAAACAGATGCGTTAATCTTTTTATTCAATAATGCATATTCTTGTTCTAGTTATGAAGATCTTGGGGTTACGCAATTTGCGTCTTACAAAGAAAACATTCAATAGGATTGTACGAGGATGTGGTGACAATGTAATATTATGTTGAACTACATGTGCACTCATGCATAGAACCATCGCTCTGTCGTAGGCTGCTCTTTTTTTTTAAGACAGAACTCTCAACATGTCAGCAAGCACCTCCACTGAGAGTCCTGTGTGTATTGCTTCCTTAAGGCCCAGTTGATCTTCACTAGACTATTGAGGATCAACTCTTCGTGTCATGGAAGCTAGGGTAAGGCATTTAACTACCTCTTGGTAATTTACGTTCTCATTTCTAGTGGAAAAAAGGACATTTTGTTTTAGGTATCTTAGTTCTCCATATTATTGTGTTACTCTATATCCCCTCCTCTCTGCGTCAGAGTTCCCCATATAAAAGAAATCTCCGCTACAAGGAATCCCGTCCATAAGGATTCTTCAGGCTGAGTTTACATGATATATAGATTCAACTCATTTGTGCACTCGAACTCGAGTAAGGCACTATGCTAAGTTTCTGTAATTTACATCCTCATTTCTCTTTGTAAAAAGAAAATGTGGCACATTTCCAATGTAAGATATTTTAATGCTGGTGCGTGTTTTGCTCACTCCGTTTGACGTATAAATTCTTTTTATTGTCTAAGAATCAACCACATCTATGTCCAGATAATTTTGTCAAACAGTGTTATTCTTCAATGTTGCTTAGAGAAAGATGGCAATGGCCCTCTCCTTTTATAGTTCTATATCTTTTCTTGGACGACTACCTGTGAAGCTTACGGCTATGATTCTTGATTGGACTCAAGCGATTTGACACGAGTGATGCAGTAATTTTGCTTTCGCTACTTGCATTGGCATTTCCATACAGAGCTAGACAAATTCAAACTGACATCATAACACTCATCTGTTTACATTCCAGATTGATTAGGTTGCAGCGTGTTTTGAGGTCGGTTTAGATGGGAAATGAATCGCAATGGATGATTATACAAGTTCACTAATAAGAGGACGGGGCAATGGAGAAGGATGACCCAGCGAGGACTAGTTATATTAAGATGAGAATGTGACCTCAACTATGCTGACTAGTCATTCGCAGCTCTATGAAGCATAAGAATGAGAACTTTGTGCAGGTGGTCATCTGGAAGAGAAATGTGTTTCACGAGAACTGTAAGATGTGGTGGACAGAACTATTTACATGCCTGAGAAGAAGATAATGGATAGTCATCATATGTCATATTCGGTTAAGCACTATTCGAGTATATTTCCTCGACATCCTTATAAACTTGTATAACTTTGCATTTATTGATCGCCTTTTCCTTTTCATACAGCTATCCATTCTATCTTATTTTAATAGTGACGAGGAATGTAGAATTAATTTACCATCGGAGTCTAGAGCTCCTCCCTGAGTTGCACAAAACTTTATACAAGACGTGAATTTGTGTTTTATCAGACAGTAGGAGAGAGAACCTTTTCATTGTGGACACCACGAATTCTAGATGTCTGTACAAATCTATGAGGTTATATCTTTATATAGCAAATCAACGTCATTGTCAGCGATGAGTTACATCTGTGGAGAAACACTATAAGTGAATGCCCTAATGTGCTGCTAAGTTTTGGTCATGTAATTTACAGATTGGGTTACCAGCTTTTTAGGAGGCCATTATAGACTATGCAATGTCACTCCAGAAAAACTTGTCAAAAGACCAAATATTCGTTTATGGCTACAGTGTTTTTTTCCGCCCGGAGAGTCATTATTCTAATGGGAAAATAATGACAACCCAAACAATATCAAATTAACACAATAGAACAAAAGGGAAAATTTCAAATAATGACTCGAAGTGAATCTATTTTCTCAAATAAAGACCCGAAGTGAACTTTGTGTCATATAAGGACCCATAGAGGACCAATTGTTTCAAATAAAAATCCAAAGTGAATTTTGTGTCAAATAGAGACCTGAAGTGATCAAGTTAATCTCTTGAGGACCTTAGCTCATCGGCAAACATTTTTCATCGATTAAAATAGGGGCAATTTTGTTAGAAATTTGTGATTGGAAAAAAAATGAAAAATTCTAAATTAATTAAGTTTAGGTTATTCATTTAGATATTTACATTTTCTTCTTTCTTCTCTCCCGCTACTCCTCAACCAAATCAATGCCTGGTCATCGTCGCAACTCGATTATCGTCGCTCCTGGCCTTGCTCAACCAGCGAAAAATTTGGGTCTCCGCAAACAAAAAAAGAAACATCTGGTTTTCTTCTTGTTTTTGAATTCATGCCTCAACCGGCAGAGAATTTGGGTCTTTGACTTTGCAGATGATGGGTACAAGGAATGGGGAGAACTTCGGTCTCTGACTTTACAGAGGATGGATACAAGGAACGGGGAGATCGTAGAAAACCTAGGGTTTTTTTTGTTTCTGTTTTAGGATTTGTTAATTTTCCATATATTTTTTTTTAACAAAATTGCCAAAACTTTGGTCATCGGAAATGTCACATGCTTGATAGCTAGCGAATATTTGGCTGACCGATGGCTCGGAGTTCTTATTTGGAATTGATTCAATCGCTTCGGGTCTTTATTTGAGACAATGGGTCCACTTTAGGTCTTTATCTGATACAAAATTCAGTTCGGATCCTTATTTAAGAAAATTGGTCAACTTCGAGTCCTTATTTGGAACTTTCCCCAAAACAAAACAATCTTTTTTTCTTGTGCAAACCTAAAAGGTAACAATATAATAGAGCAATATATATATAAACACCAAGCATCCACAAACATAAGGCAATTTTTACATGGAAAATCTCGTCGATATGAGGAGAAAAAAAGCCATGGGTTGAAGTCCATCCAAAATCATCATTGTCAACAAAATTTTTTTTTTTTTTTTGTCAGTCCTACTCTAATCATACTCTACACTCACTCTCAGACTTTTGCTCTGCCTCTTGCAGGGCGTGGGAGTCAAAACCCACCCTTGAAACTTACGCGTCCCCATCCCATCCCCCCTGAGAAGGTGGGTATTTGAACCCCTCACCCCCCCTTCCATGTTGGAAGGGTGGCCACTGGGGCGAATCCCAGTGGTTATTGTCAACAAAATTGGATAGTTAAAGTTCTTCCCCTATTAATACTAGAGGTACATAACTGTAATTATATCAAGAAGATTGTTTGGCAATACATACTAATTTCACAAGAGATCAATGATAAATATACTAAAATGCGGGTTCGGTTCAACCCACAAAAAACTTGATGTAGGGAGCATGAATCAACCTGTGATTGTCAACTTGAAAAAGACTGGATGACACCTTCTTTCCTAAATTTTCTACTTTGTTCTTCTCCCTTGCTACTGTATCTTTGCAAATGTTCTTTGTGGCTACTAGGGGTGTCAATTCCTGAACCAAAAACCGAACCGAACCGAAAACCGAACCGAAAAATTCGGTTTTTTTCGGTTCGGTTTTCATTAAAAACCGAAAATTTTCGGTTCGGTTCGGTTTTTATCGGTTAACCGAACCGAACCGAACCAACAAATAAAAATGGAGAAATAAAAGTGGAGAAATCTAAGTTTAATAGAAAAAAAAAACAAAAACCGAAAAACAAAGGCTAAAAATCGAAAACCGAAAAACCGAACCGAACCGAAATTTCGTTTGGTTCACCTTTCGGAAGATTTTTCTAACGGTTCGGTTCGGTTCGGTTTTAAAAATAAGGAGAAATTCTATTTCTTCATATAAAAATAAGGAGAAATTCTATTTCTTCATATGGATTACTATATGAACTCAAACTTTTGGGTTTATAATTTATTGGGCTTTCTTTATAAGGAAGTGAACCCAGCCCAACATATTCTTTACCCGTTTAACCAAAAGAGGAAAGGAAAGGGCGGCATTGCCCAGATGGCTCCCATCAAATAGACTACGTTACCTCGGAAAGACTTTTCAAAATCCATGCTACAAATTTCCCATTTATACACTTATCCAATGATGATAAATAAAGTTATCCTCGATTTAAACCTGTTCCTATTTAGGAACGGAGAGGGCGGGTGGGATCAAACAATCAGTGCAGGAAGCATGTGAACGAGATTTTAGTGGCTGGGAAGTAATTGGCTTACCTCTGATTTCTCGACCCCAATGGCCTTCTCGATCGAGTTGGTTGAAATTAGTTAGAATCTCAAATTATATCTATCGTGACAAATTTTTCGTACATTAGCATTCCGTCCAAATTCCAGGTACAAATGGCCCTGACGTCCACATTGAAAAAAAGAAAGAAAAAAGGTTTGCACTGTTCATCGTCTTCTCGGCGAGGAAGAACGGTACTTTCTTCTCCAGAAAACGAAGCTTCAAGGAGTCGAGCTTGAGCTGCCGCCATGGCCTCTTCAGCTCGAGGCTTGGCTTGTCTGACCTCGACCTTCGAAGCTCGCGGGTGGTAGCAAGCCGCCATAGCCAAGCCTTGATACTCGCGGCCGCCATGGCCGCTCTTCGCTCGAAGCTTGGTCGAGGGTCTGACCTCGACCTTCGAAGCTCGCGAGTAGTCGCAAGCCGCCGTGGCCAAGCTTCGAAGCTCGCGGTCGCCATGACTGCTCTAGCTTGAAGCACGACCTCGACCTTCGAAGCTCGCGGGTAGTCGCAAACCGCCAAGGCCAAGCTTTGAAGCAGCTTGAAGGTAGAGCTCCGAAGCTCGCAGGTGGTCACAAGCCCCCATGGCCTCCAAAGCTCGCGGCCGCCATGACCGCTCTATCTCAAAGCTTGTCTCGAGGTTCTAACCTCGACCTTCGAAGCTCGTGGGTGGTCGCAAGCGGCCAATGCCAAGCTTGGAAGTTAGCGGCCGCCATGGCCGCTCGAGCTCGAAGCTTGGCTTGGTCGGACCTCGATCTCCAAAGCTCGTGGATGATCGGGCAAGCGCCGCGAGAGGTCCAGGTAGCAGGAGACAGGGAAGCAAGAGCGCCAGAGGAGTTTGTAAAATCTCAACTTTTAATGACACGTAAAGTGCGAACCATTTCAATGTTTAGAGAGTACACAATTTCAAAAGAAGGATTACATAAACCAACAACAACAACAATTCAGACGGAGAGTCCTGAGCATATGAAGTATGTGCCAAAGTAATAGCCTAGAAAAAGAAAGCTCCCAAGTGATGCCCCAGATGCATGGATAGAAGCCACAGTCTCCACCTGAATCTGACAAATTGAACAAGACAACACGCGACCGTAAGAATCAAACATTGTTTGAGTACAATACAATAAAAGTGCCAACCAACCACGCGCAGTGGATCAAACCACCAGCCGCGCGCTGAGGCAAACTGGCCAAGCAGGTGCCGAATGGAACAAGCCACGCGCTGAGGCAAACAACCCCAAGCACGCGCTCGGGATCAAGCAGGTGCTGAATAAAAACAGGCCACGTGCTGAGGCAAACGGGCCAACCATGCGCTCTTGATCGAGCAGGGCGAGCATCGCTGCACCAGACCAGCCAAGCCGGGGGATTCTGCGGAGGCTCAAGTACGAAATGGCTGCGCCCCGTCCTGCACATCAAGCCGGGGCCGCCTCGTTCTTGACCAGCACGACTCGACCAGTCATCGGCACCGCAACCAAGTGGTGACGTCTCCAAAAAGTTGGTTATGCTAAGCTTCGACAGCTTTTTATCAACACAAACTGCCACGATAAGAGAAATACGAAACTAAGCAGGAACTTGAGACTTTTCTTACCAGAGTTGAGGGATGATGTCGAGCGAGCAGCTCAGGGTGCCTTCGAGGATCATCCGATTGCCGCCGCCCTCACTGTCGGAGTGAGCTGCGAAGGTCAAGTACGTGCACGAGACGTCCACGTCGAGCACGGCCGCCCACCACGGACCCAAGCGCAGCCTCCGCTTGGCTTTCACCGCCATTTCAATGGTCACCTCGGCACCGTTCACGCCCAAGTCAATGACAATCGACAGTGTTGTCTGGGCCTTGGCTCGGAGTGAGGTCCCACAACCCCGCGCCTGAGTGGAGCTGGGCACGAGGGAGGGACAAGAGAGAGCGAGTTGGCCATCAAAACTCGAGAGGAGCTTCATGTGAGCATACTCAGCCGTGATGAGATTACTATAAGAGATGGAGATGTTGAGGGACCAAAGGGAAGAGCCTGGATTGAGCCCGACCTCCAGCGGCGTTTCGGAGGGTATTGCCAGGAAGATGAGCAGGAGGAGGCCGAGAATAGTGGGCCCGGCAAATGCGATACAGCGGCTGATGGTCAGCTTGTACCGGTCAGACCGCGGTGGCGCTGCTGGCGGCGATGCCGGATCGCCATTCGCATGGGGCGGGATGGGGCGGGCAGGTCTCATTTGGAATTCTCGTGTCGAGTGTTCTTGTTTCTGTAGGTGTTTCTGTGTGAAGTTTTAATCTGTAGGGGGAGAAGAGTCGATGTTCTGAGTCGGGCGGGGCTCTCCTTTGTAGCTAGCAATCGTGTGCGTGCCTAGGCGATTCCGAAAACATAAGGAATCGCATTTCTTATAAGAGAAGAAACCACTAAAAATCTCAAATTGTAGTTATTATAATATATTTGTTCTAAATTTTTTTATGACATCAAAAATCTTAAATTATGGATATTATGATACAATTACCCTCTATGATACTTTCGTCCAAAATTATTGTTAAAAAACTTATGTGGATCTAATGTGACACTTTTAGGAAATGTAGTGCCACACAAGCTAGGGGTAAGTGGGTGTAGGTTTCACATAGGTTCCATATGAAATTTGAAACCTACATAACTTAAAACGTATTTTATATATCATAGAACCTAAAACATATCATATATAATTAATTGAATGATTGCAGTGAATTAAGACATTTAATGACTACCACACTTTCCTGTAATCTACTTACCATGATTTATATTTAGATACGTGAAAAATATGAATATTAATAAAGTAAAAGTCACAATCATCAAATCATCAAATAACATAGAATATCACAAGATCACATAAAGATATAGACTAAGAATAATATTAAAATTTTATTATATATTATAAGTTATAAATTTCAGGTTCCAAATTTATTTAACTAAGCACCTAATTGAAAATCTAAGATATATTCGTTAAAGCAATTTTTCATTTTTTGAAACCTGAAAGCTATCACACATTTTTTTAACCTGAAACCTACTGATTCTCGGGTTTTAGATTCTTTCCTAAACCACGCTCATCATTGCTACACTTAAAAAAGAGAAAAGAAAGAGATAAATTTTTTTTTTAAAATACTGTTCATCGTCTTCTCCAAGCCAAAGCTTCGAGCTCAAGTGGCCATTGCGGCGGCAAACTTAGAAGCTAAAGAAAAAGCCAAAATCAAAAGGAAAAAAAAAGTAAAATTACTGTTCATCGTCTTTTCCAGACCAAGCCAAGCTTCGAGCTCGAGCGTCCATGGCGGCCGCGAACTTCGAAGCTAAAGAAAAAGCCAAAAAAAAAAACTGTTCATCGTCCTCTCCAGACGAAGCCAAGCTTCAAGCTCGAGCGGCCATGGCGGCCGCGAACTTCGAAGCTTGGCATTGGCCGCTTGCGAGCACCGGCTAGCTTCGAAGGTCGAGGTCAGAACCTCAAGACAAGCTTCGGAATAGAGCGGCCATGGCGGCCACAAGCTTTGGAGCTTGGCCATGGAGGCTTGTGACCACCCGCGAGCTTCGAAGCTCGACCTTCAAGCTGCTTCGAAGGTTGGTCATGGCTGCTTGCGACTACCCGCGAGCTTCGAAAGTCGAGGTCGAGCTTCAAGCTAGAGCGGTCATAGCGACCACCTGCGACTATCGAAGCTCGACCTTCAAGCTGCTTCGAAACTTGGCCTTGGCCTTGGCCGCTTGCGACTACTCGTGAGCTTCGAAGGTCGAGGTCAGACCCTCGACCAAGCTTCAAGCGAAGAGCGGCCATGGCAGCCGTGAGCATCGAAGCTTGGCTATGGCGGCTTGCTACCACCCGTGAGCTTCAAAGGTCGAGGTCAGACAAGCCATGCTTCGAGCTGGAGAGGCCATGGCGGCCGCTCAAGCTCGACCTTCTTGAAGCTTCGTTTTCTGTACGAGAAAGTACTGTTCTTCCTCGCGGAGAAGACGATGAACAGTGCAAACTTTTTTCTATTTTTGATTTTTTCTTTTTCTTTTTTCAATGTGGACATCAGAGTCATTTGCACCTGGAACTGCCGCATGAGATGGATCCATGTCAGCTTTTAAACTGTGATTTTGAACTGATCTTTAGCAAGGGAAATATATCATAATTTGGAATTTTTTATCATAAATTTTTTTAGATAAATGTGTCATAATAAATTTTTGATGGTTTTTAAACCATAATAAAAATTCAGCAACAATTCCTAAATTAAGAAGACTATTTACTCCTTGAGGATTTTCCTTCACATTTGATTGATGGTCATTGTAATGAAAAGTTTACTCGTTTCACGGAAAATGTAGTGTTTCTAAAAAATACTTTCTAAAAAGTTCTTTTATAGGAAAATGTTGTTATTTTCTAATATTCATGTAAAATTTGAAAATAAAGTGGAAATATTTTTTGCTATTCGGTAAAGAAAATCTTTTTCTCTATGCAATTTTTTTAATAATTTATCATTATTTTTAAAAAATCAATTTTTAAATTTTTTTTCTTGTCTTTCTTTTTATCTTTTTCTTCTTTGGCCGACCACCAACCACGATGACGATCGGCCACTAACCAAAGGCCAACTTCTACTTGCTCGCCAATCCAATGAGTAACAAGCAGCCACCGACAAGCTCGAGCTCGCTGGCCTCTAGCTAGAGGCAAGTAGCATGCCTCAAGCTCGCTGCTTGCCAGAGATCAACGAGTGCAAGGGCGAGCCTCAAGCTCACTAGCCTCTAGCCTTGCCAAATTGGTGAGCCAGAGGTTTGCACTCACCCCTGGTTCGTCGATCTAGCAAGCAACGAGCGTCGCAAGAGGTCACTGAGCCTTGAGCTCGCAACTCGCCAGAGATTGGGGAGCCAAGTGAGGCCCAAGGCTAGTGACAGTAGGCCTCAAGCTCACTCGAGGCTTACTTGTGGCCGGTCATTGGCTGTAGCCATGTTGGCTGGTGACTGGCCAAAGAAGAAGGTGAAAAAAATAAAAGGAAAAAGAAAAATAATTTAAAATTCGAATTATTAAAAAAGAAGAAAAAAAAGGTTAGTAGAATATGAGACAAAAGAGAGTGAGCAATAAAAAATGTTTTCCCCAGTTTGAAAATCAAAAAGCATTTTCCCCCTCTTTTTAGAAGACTTTTTTTTTGTGAAAAATGTTTTCATGACTAATTCATTTTTGGTGAAATAAATATTGGAATAATCAGAAAATATTTTTTTTGGAAGTTATTTTCATAAAATGGATGAAGATCTTCCCACTAATTTGGGATCAATTTTCACTCTCTACCGATAAAACGGAGAACGAGAACACAATTTCCCATGTCACCGTCCAAGGAACACCTTTCTCTCTGTCAAGAACCCCACAGACAGTAAAGGTCATCGCGGTTAGGTACACACACACCCTCACGTGAAGCACCTCTTAAGTTTCCAAAGGCGGACTCACATTCAATCTTCATGCGGTGGGGCCCATGGTTGTCCACGATTGAAAATGATTGTAGGTTGGTGAGAGCAATCACGCGCCCCTAAGAAGTGGCTTACATCCAACGCATGACACGTGCCACGACAAGTTGCTCCCGGAGGTGATTGCCAACCACGCGCGAGAGGGCGCTTAGGAAATATCATTGGGATGGGAAAAAGTACACGTGGATTCGTCAATTGTCTTGCAGTAGACCTAACCGCGTCATTCTCAAATCCGTTCAGACCTCGTTTTTCCATGCCGAGCGAAGGAAAAGAACCCGTGGCTTCCTCAACTTCGCTCAATTTTTTTTCCCCCTGAAATTCTCTCTCTCTCTCTCTCTCTCTCTTTTGTCGAAATAACCCCTGAAATTCTCTCGAAATGCCTAAATTGTTTTTAAATTACTAGATAAAAAAAATCAAAAATTGATTTTGTTAGACTCGATTTGATTTAAAGTGCACAAGCTGATTTTTTCGTTAAAAAAATAGCCAATTCAAGTTTATTCCCAAACAATTATCAACATTTCAGAATATTCGACGGTCGTTCACGAAGAAATTTCAAAATCCAATTTACCTGAACGTAATGAGTTTGGTGATGGGGCTCATTTTTCAAAATGAGCAGAGGAAGAATTGGATAGCTTGGAAAGCTACGAACGGGCAGAGAAACAATTCATTAATAAGTTAAGAATTCTGATGAAAAAGAGAAAAATATGACATTTAGTACATAATTGAATGGAGTGTTACATAAGCCCATTCATAGGTTTTTCATAAGGTGAATATTTAAGATAACCAAATATCAATTACAATTCAATAGGATCACCAAGAAAAATGTGCATAAATGTTTTAATTGCCTCTCTAACACGAAGAAAGCTTCCCATCCTGATCGATTGCTTAAACCCTACAAATGATTGACGATGTGATTCTTCGTCCCGAACATCCCCAACGACACCTCTTTCATCCACCATTGTCCCCCGCAAGACCAACAACATCGGAATAGCAACATAGGCGATGGAGCTCGACTATAGCAATGGTGTCGCTAACAAATGCGTTACGACGCTTTGAGAAGAATGTTGGTCATCAGAATCTGGACGCCTCTGATATATCTATCCACGGGATGAGTTTAATCTCAGTGCAAACCCTTTGTCTGTACTTTACTCGGTCTTTTAACATGTCAATACTATCCGGAGAATCCTAGCCAAAGAACTTCCAACCATCGAATTCAACTATTTCTACTAGGCGATCCCCAACCACCACCGCCACCCATCACACACCTGCCCTTTCCAAAAGCAACAAGAGATGAATAAAGCAGGATATCTTCAGTTTCGCTTTTGTAATTCCAACATGTCTTTTAGTAATTTCAGGGTGACATAATATTTTGAAAAAAAAAAACTGGTGTCCAAATAAAAAAATTAGTCATAAAAATTGAATTGATAATAAATAAAAAGATTTATGACTAAATTGACACTAAATAAAAAAATTAAAACTAAATTACCATAAATATAATAAGTTAAGGATATATATTTTTTTTAACTCTTTTCCTTCTGCACGGGTGATTGCGGATGCCCATGGCAGTTTTCCACTTTGCATGTGCTTTCTTCATCGTTTTAAAGTGTGACACAAGGGACTTTAAAAAAAAAAAAAATCATATAACTACTACTTCAAAATCAATGCCGAATGCAACGTGCTTAATTGGACGTGGGGTTGGATAGTTCCATGCTTAGAATTGAAAAATTGAATCAGTACTCATTGATTTCACTAAGAACTGTCAATTTTTCGACAATCTAGATAGTTCTCGATTCTTTTATGCACTCCCAATTTAAAGTCCCTTCTTTTTTATTGTGCTAGCTAAGCATTCAATATTTTCTCTTCTTGTATTTTGCCATACGATTGAGAAAAACAAGAACACCGCCCCCTCGAAAGGGACACCGCTCTCCTCTCTCTCCTCTCTCTCCTCTCTCTGAACCGAACAGGAACACACGTTCTCCGTTCTCCTGATGTGGGTGGACTCTCCTCTCTCTCTCGACCGAACAAAACGAGGATGTGGGTGGACCCCCGGAAAGGAAGGAACACCGTTCTCCTCTCTCTCCTCTATCTGAACTGCTGGATTTCGCGACTGCTAAAAAAGAAAGGGACACCCCTCTCTCTGGACTGCACAAAAACCAGGGATTTCGCGATTGCTAAAAAGAAAAGGGCACCCCAACCACCCCCCCTCCTTTTTTCTCGGGATTGCTAAAAGACAACAAGGATCTCGCTACTGTCTCTCCCTCTGTCTCCCTCGGCACTGCATGTCCTTATGTCTGATCAAAAGTGAAGACTCTCTCTTGTTTTTCTAATGTGGGTTTGAGAAAACAAAAGGTTTGAGGGGGGAAAAGCACATTGGATTAGATAAATAGCGAAATCATACCTCAATTGATTCATATCACATATATACTCCTATAAATCAAAATTGTAGTTGGGCGATTAATTTGGATTAAAGGAGTTAAGAAGCGAAATAACAATGTGAGAGAGTCCAACTTTTTTTTTTATTTCTCATTGGATTTAATATCATCAAGGACAGTTTTGCTTCACTTTTCCAAATGTCCAGACATTGGCAAAAATAATTATCAATTTGATAATAACGAAAATCTAGGTGAAAACGAACTTCGTAAAAAACTTGCCAAAAGATCGCATTGTTCTTTTAATTTGTGTAGCATTCTTCTCAAGTTTTTAGATGGAGAACCCCTAGGAAGGTATCGCGGAGATCAGGCCTAGGAGATTTTCCCAAATTATTTAATTTCCCCCGGAGATTTATCATTATTCAATTTTACGTTTGGGGTTGACTCCGATAAAATGGAATAGTTTAAGGACCTATCAAAGTCCTACTTCTCAAGTTTTTAGATGGAGAAAATTTAAATTTAGCAATAATAAGTTTAAAATGTATGAATTTTGAAAATAAATTAAGAACTTTGAAAAGGAAAAATTATCAAAAGGACACGTGGTTTCTGTCGATTCATTGATTATCCCCCTCAGAAAGCGCCGGTTGCTTGGCCAAGCAAAATCCTCAAGAAAAGGCCAGCGCTACGGACAGATTATAATAAATGAATATCCCCCTCCTACCAATAGAACATAAAATGAAATATCTCAATGCAAATTTCTATCGTACGCTCGACACCATGTGATAGGCAGAACATAGTGAACAGAATCGAAGTCCCCACTCATAAATTCCGATCCCCCGAAAATATACCTATCCTCTCCACACACCACGCCATGTGATAGCGAGACATAATGAACAGGGTCCAATTCCCCTTATAATTCCGATCCCCCAAAAGAATACCTATCCTCCCTGGACACCACACCATGTGATAGCGAGACATAATGAACAGGGTCCAACTCCCCTTATAAATTCCGTGCCCTCCTAAAAAATTCACACAGTTTTTAGGGAGGAAAAAGAACCTCGCCGATTAAATTATGAAGCAAATCGTTTTCATATTCCCTAAATCTGTACCTTAAGAAAACCAAAACCGATTAGCTCATTTGTAAACCTTGCTGCCGAAACAAACTGGTACCGATTGGTAGTGGATGTTTCATGCCTAAAATATTCGAGTGTCGAGTGTCAACTCCAATCGCGAAAATAGAAAAGAAAAAGTGTCAACTACACAAAGGTATAGGACATCCGGATTAGTCCAAGTATAATCAGTTGCTCCTAGCAACAACTTTCCCCTATAAATTCACTTCTAGTCCTCTCAAAAACTTCCACACAAACATACCCATGAAAGCAGAGACACTCAACACAAAATTTCAGGGAAATAGGCTCAATATCATTTGATTGAATAGTTGACCCAGATGATCCGGCCGTAGCACCGCCGCATTCCTGCTGGTACAAGCTGATAAGGGGCCACTTTATAGTCTCGGCCTCCTAATGGATTGGCATTATTGGGTTGGATGCATCCAATCCCCAAAAAGACCACGAAGAAGATGGGGGACATTTTCTCTCCCCGTCCTAAACGAGATAAATATCGATATTTGCAACTTGTCCCCTGAATTTCCATATATACATTGCATTGCGTCCCTTGGTATCGCCTCTGACCAAATTTTGCGGGGAATTCTATGTAACACCTAACTAATTGCGGAGGACAAGTTTGTCGTATAAATGTGTACCAATAAAAAAAAAGAGACTAGAAGAACAATTCGAAAAATACATTATATGCAAGAGCATGTGATTAAAGTATTGGCAAGTTTAACTGGAATCGACGAAAATGCACAATGATATAAAGTTTCGGAATATATTTTTGAGCAGACACTGCATTTCTTTTTCATGGGTGTAGAGCCTTCCCTAATCGCGTGCAGTTATGTGGCTAGAATTGTGAGAAAAATGTAGTTGGCATAATCACTACAAGATATAACACAACCGATTCCAAAGAGCCGGATAAATTGTAAAAATTGAAACTTTAGGTTGGGGGCACGCCCAGGACACGAAAGTTAGTACGCATGGCCAGCAAATCCACCGCTACGGGTGGGACCAAGGACGGGCCATAATTTCAAAATCAACAACATTTTTAGTTTTCGGTCTAAAATATCAACAAGATTTCATGTGTAACATTTCGGGTCCGTGTAAAGTACCCAATGGTTGAGCCGATCCGTTTACTTAACATAGACGGTCCGACAAAAGCTGCGATTCTTTTGTCGTCTGTTTTCGGAATGGCCTAGCCACACATGCGATTGCAAAGCTACGACGAAGAGCCCTCACCAACTTGTAACCCGTACTTCCACCTACAGATACACCAACGGAAACAAGAACACTTCCCCCTACAAAAACCCCTAGAGAAACAAGAACGCTGAGTTTCGCCCACCCCATCCCTCGCTCAACTCGAGAATTCCAAATGAGATCCGCCCACCCCATCCCACGCTCAACTCGAGAATTCCAAATGAGGTCCGCCCACCCCATCCCACCCCGTGCGAATGACGATCCAGCATCACCGCCAGCAGCGCTGCCGCGGTCTGACTGGTACAAGCTGATCATCAGCTGCTGTATCGCATTTGCCGGGCCCACTATTCTCGGCCTCATGCTCATCTTCCTGGCAATACCCGCGGAAACGCCGCTGGAGCTTGGGCTCCACCCGGGCTCTTCCCTTTGGTCCCTCAACATAAACATCTCCTACAGTAATCTCATCACGGTCGAGTACGCTCACATGAAGCTCCTCTCGAGTTTTGATGGCCAACTTGCTCTCTCTCGTCCCCCCCTCGTGTCCAACTCCACTCAGGCGCCCGGCTGCAGGACCTCACTCCAAGCCAAGGCCCAGACAACGCTGTCGATCATCACTGACTTGGGCTTGAATGGCATGGAGGTGACCATCGAAGTGGCGGCAAAAGCCAAGCGGAGGCTGCGCTTGGGTCTGTGGTGGGTGGCCGTGCTCGACGTGGACGTCTCGTGCACGTACTTGACCTTCGCAGCTCAGTCTAACAGTGAGGGCAGCGGCGATCGGATGATCCTTGAAGGCACCCTGAGCTGCTTGCTCGACATCATCCCTCAACTCTGGTAAGAAAAGTTACAAGTTCTTCCTCAGTTTCGTATTTCTATTATTGTGGCAGTGGTTTGTGTTCACCAATGAAGTTGATGAGAAGCTGTCGATCCTTAGTCTAACCAATTTCTTGGAGCCGTCACCACCTGGTTGCGGTGGCGATGACTGGTCGAGTCATGCTGGTCAAGAACAAGGCGGTCCCGGCGTGGTGTGCACCACGGGGGGCAGCCATGTGGTACTTGAGCCACCGCAGAATTCTCCGGCGTGGCTTGGCACTTTCTATTGTATTGACATTATTAAACAATGTTTGCTTCTCACGGTCGTCCGTCGTCTTGTTCAATTTTCTCAGATTCAGGGTGGTGACCCTGGCCTCTAACCATACATCCGGGCATCACTTTGGGAGGTTTCTTTTGTTAGCATATTACTTTGGCAAATACTCCATATGCTGAGGGGTTTCTGTCTCACCCGTTGTGTGCTCTCTAAATATTAAAATAGTTTGCACCTCACATGTCATTAAAAATTCGAGGTTATGCAAGTTTTGTCTCTTTAACCTTACTTCAGATCATGCATTGGCGTACGATCTTGAAACTCATTTAACTTGAAACTCATTTAACTTTTTCGGTTGCAAATGAGACAACAGAGTTGGCCTCAAATAATTAACCGAGTAATTATGCAACTTGACGGGTTTTCAGAGGTGCTTCGATGGAGGTTTCGAGCTCGTTTTCATGGCGGAGAGAGAGCAGAGGAAATAAAGAGGGATTAGCTGTTGCAGGAGATGATGAGACGACGGCCATTTTATTTTATTTTAATTTTCGATTCTCACGGGTGACGCTGAAACGACCGGGATGCGTCGGGGTAATTGGCCCGGGTCAGATCGGACGGTCCCGCGAGGTGGGGGAGATCGCGGGGGAGGCATTTAATGGGGCGGGAGCTGTGGTTTTTGAGCGTGGGGGGCGGGCCCCCACCCGGTTGAAAGGACGGCGGATGCGTTGTCGCTTCGTTTTGAGCGACCGCGCCTTTCCACTCTAAGTAATGTTGGGATTCATGTCACACCGCCCTTTGATGAAGCCTATTTGCTCATATATACATGGACGTGACCTTTTTATGCGCATACGACGATATTTGTCAGGAGATTGAAAAAAATAATTAAGTGACTATCCTTATATTATTTGCTCCTTAAGGAATTTCCCTCGCATTTAAGAAGAAAGATTGGGAGTCCAAAAATATTATGGCCAGGAATGGTTAGAAAATCAATATTTGCGAAAAATGGCATATTCTTGAGACTTTGGAAATACAAGGAACGCAGTAAACACAGATTTCTCGATTATCTTACGGGCGAAACAGTGTCAATCTCAAATCCACGTAAATCTTAGTTTATTTATTTATTTTTTCGGGCTTTTATTTGTACTCAATCCTAAAGATGTTCTCCAGATTTAAGCAATCTGGCTCAGCGACTCCGGGCATCAATTTGGTGAATGGTTATTATATAACCCTCTTTAGGGTAAAAGCAGAATTTTTTGCGGTGACGATCACACGGGGGCCAACTCAAGACCCATAATTCTTCGAGGCATCTTCCCCCTTGAGCAGCTCCTGCCACGTCGCTGCGAGGAGTTCTGCCAATCTCCACTTCCCACGTTACCGTCTCACGAGACATCTCTCTCCCCATCGAGAACTCCACAGAAAGAAAAAGCTCTTCGCGGTCGAGTACACTCGCGCACATGAAGCTCCTCTTGAGCTTCCAAAGGCCAACTCACGCTCGATCCCCCCGCGGGCGCGGTGGGGCCCATGGTAGTCGAAGCTGGCGAATTGGTGAATGTTATATAAATCCATCCACAGGCTTATCGCAGGATGGATATTTAAGATAACAAAATATCAATTACAATCAAATGGGCCATCAAGAAAAATATACAGAAATCTTTTAATTGCATCTCTAACACGAAAAAAGATACCCATCTAGGTCAATTGCTCAAACTCTGCAGATGATTGACAATACGATTCTTCGTCCCGAACATCCCCAACGGCACCTCTCCTGCCACTGTCCCGGCAAGACCAACAGCATCGCAATAGCAGCAAAAACGATGGAGCTGGGCTACGGCAATGGCGTCGCTAACAAACTTGCGAGAATGTGGTGTGTCCTTGAATAGACACCTTCGTTTCCCAATTCGGTTCCCGGATCGAGTGAGAGAACGGATGTTGCAAAGTCAGCAGTACGGTCGGGGACGAAACTAGAACCTCCGCACCCACAGCGCGTACTGATCACTCGAGGTGCTCGATTACCACGTGGGCGCGTGTCGCCCACCCCCACGTCCGATCGAGCACGCCGCATCAACATTGACTTTGAGCCCCTTATTTTGTCGTAATTCTCGTAAAAGTAGTTAAATGATATTTTAAAGTCACTTTGGCACGCTTTAAAACGACGAGGACGGCACATGGGAAGTGTATGCATTCACCCGTGTATAAAAAAAAAAATATCAAAAAAATCTTAAATTTATTAAATTTATATTAATTTAATTATAAAACTTTTTAATCTAATATTAATTAAATTATAAAAATCTTTTTTACTTAGCGTCAATTCATTCTTTCCAATTAATTTTAATTGGATATTCTTTAACCTGGATGTCAATCAACCTACACGATATTGATAACTTTTAATAATTTTTAAAATATTTTCTAATTTATTTATTTATTTATTTATCTTTGGTGAGGCTACCACATTTACTTAGGAGACTCGCGCCTAAATTTAAAGGCTAGGAGGTTGCAGCCTTCAACCTAGTGACTGATGAGGCTCAACCCTCGCAAGCCTAAAATGAGGCTGCCCTCGCGGCCTCTAGCGAGAGTTCGAGCCTTGTCAAGGGCTTGGAGAGCCACGACCTTATCGGATTTGGCAAGATTGGGCCTCATACAATCATGGTGAGACTTGCTAGAGGTCATCGAGGTTGAGTCAACCTCACCAAACCTCACTTTAGGCCAATTGCTGACCGGGGATTGATTAGCTGACCGGGGATAGATTAGAGGAAGAAGAAAGGGAAGGAGAAAGAAAAAATGAAAGAGAAATCGAGAGGAAAAGGAAAAAAATCACCAGCTGCCTTATGAAGCTTTCACTTTGATCACTGCAAAAAATGGAACATGTAGAAAGTTTTCACTCTGATTATTGCAAAGTGGCGACCGCCGGTTTTGCTTTCTGTATGAATGGCTAATTTTCAGTGGACTCGAGACACATTTCTTACCTTGCTACCAGAACTCCTCATTCACCAATTCTGGGTGTTAAACATATAGACGAAAGGCCACAAAAATTGTGACAGTGTCATTCTAAATCTCTAACCGTAGTACGCGCTGCAGAGTTCCGATAATATTCCACAAGTCCTCTTAACATAAGCTTCTGCGGCTGATTCAGCCTCAATGAGGACCAGCGCAGTCTGGCTGAGACCGGCAAACTGGCTTCCTTCCTTCAGGACAAGGGGTACTGCAAAAGTTACACGGCTCCTTTCCCTCCTGCTCGCAAACAATCTTGCCACAGGATAAGCAATTGCTGACCAACCTGTGCCTGCGGGCTTGGCACGAACAGGGCTTGCCCTGCTGGAACACAACGGAACCTTCGGCTGCCTCAGCTATCGACACGACCTTCCCAGATTTCTTTTTCCGGGAATTACTTTGATTCTCAGGTTTTGACTCACTGGTTCTGGTCACTGCCGCCTTTTCTCAACTACTCGAGCCAGCAGCTTCCTTAGATGCTCTAGGCGGTTCCCTGATGCGGGCGGTGGAAACTTCAACTGAGTGGGGTTTGACACAGGCATGTAATTATGGGGACGAAACACCGGAAATGCTGCTGCGATCTGGAATGGCCTCTCCACCGCATATATTCATCGATCACGCTTTTCCCCGCTTCCTGCCAGATATTGTTCTGAGCGAAAACTCCAAATCACAAAGTTGGAACTCATTTAAAGCCAATTAAAATATCTGCTCAAATTTGAAGTGTCTAACCATAATGGGTTATAAAATAACAGCCCCGAAATAAATGGGTGTAGATAGTTAAAGTTATGAATCCATTTCTGATGTTGCCGGTCGGAGCTTTTGGGGGTCAATCGGAGATTTGAATTTTTGGCTAGAACCAGTAGAGGATTGTGCAGGAGGATGTGTGCGCGATTGGGGAAGGTTTCTTTCTTAATTGAGGGGACTATGGATTGGGGGTTGGGATTGTGATTCTCCAGCAAAAGTTTTCTTTAGGTTGTGTTTGGCGGTCGGGATAAAATTCAGGATAAGATATGATTCGGCATGTACTGAGCCTGTTTGGTTGATCGTGGCCGTTTTGATTCAGCGGGTCCTTGCCGTGCTTGATCCAGCGCGTGGCCTTTTTGATTGAGCGCGGTGCTTGGCCTTTTCATTGTTAATTATTAAACGATTTCCTCCTGTTTCTATTTTTCAGATGCTGGCGGAGACCGTGGCTTCTATCTATGCATTTGGGCATCACTTTGGGAGGTTTCTTTTTTCTACGTATTGTTTTGGCAAATACCTCATATGCTGAGGACTCTCCGTCTGGATTTGTTGTTGTTGTTGGTTTATGTAATAATTGTTTTGAAAATATGTATTCTCAGAATATTTTAAATCTTCGAGTCATGCCCAAGAAGCATGTTTTTTTTATATGTCAATAAAGATCAAGGTTTTGCAAGTTTTGTACTTTTAACTTTTGGTTGCAAAGGAGGTAATAGACTCGGCCTCGAATAATTAACCGAGTAATTAAGTGCTTTGATTTGAATGCTTGCCAATCATGTGTTTAGATTACCCCGTTTTCCACTCAAAGTAATGTTGGGATTCGTGAACATCACCCTATGGAGAAGTAGAACCCTTGTGCGAAATCCATGGACATGAGTTTTTATGTTAACTCGTGGGGATTAGTTCAGCAAAAATATGTTCAATGAAGCGATGATGCTTAAATTAAGGAGACTGTCCGTTCCTTTGAAGCTAGACCCGGACTGAGCTTGGAGTTAAGTGCTTCTCCTAGCTCTTTGCTCGTCATTACCCACCTTTTAAACATACTTCGCTTCCAAAGGCGTGGCTATTCCGGACCTAAACAAACCCACTTAAAACAAAACACTTGTCTTTTGTCATTCCGGCTTATGAGAGGACTTGATGAGAAAAAAGTCGAGAAAATATTGGGTGGGCGTATTTCCATCAGCGATAGGTCACTTCATTAATGATCGACACATGACATTGTGGGTCTCACTTGTCGAATGACTTCCTCTCTTCTCTCTCTTAGCTCCCAACCACTGCCTCCGCCACCGTTACCTCTCCAATTTGTTGTCTGCCCTCTCCATTCTCTCCCGAGATGAGCGAGGAGGAGATCATGGCCCTCGGGCCCAGTCCTGGATTACCACGTCGTCCTCCCCCAAACCTGTATTCAATCAGCTACGCCCAGAACTTTGTTCACGGCAGGAGATTGTCGACATTCGTCAAAGCTTATTGATTGATTGATGTAATGCCGTACCGAGAAAGCTTGTAACGGAGATCGTAGAAGAACGAGAACGACGAGGAGGAGAGGAGATCCAGAATCGATGGAATAAGAAATCCCAAGACCTAGACCCCAACGGACTGAATTTCCTGTTCTATTATTTTCTTTTTCTCTTTTCATGTTCGTATAAGAATGCAGCATATTCCTTCGTATAGGAATGACGAGTTTTAAGGCTTTCTTACCGACGGTGCTAGCAGTAACTACCCAATTGATGCTATCATGCTAGAGACATTCTAAAGAACATTCGGCTCCGTCTTCTAAATGCAATCCCCTGCTCATGAATGGCCCGTGCCAACACTTTCCATTTGAGGCCGTTTCCAGATTGTCATCGGCCGTGAAAGTGTATCAATTCGTTTCCCTCGTGCTGCACCCTTCCGGTGATTTCCAAGCATAATCCGCTCCTGAAACTCTTGTTTGGCACTTTTAAAATTCAAACTATTTTAATTACAATATCTTATAAAAAAAAAATACTGTATCTGAGAACTAGGTCATGCCATTTAATGATGAATCAAAATAATGTTTTATTTTGCTTGTGTGAATGGGATATGATGTCGTACAAGATGCGTGTGGAAAGTGGCGGTCTCTCTCTAGAAAAGCCTTCGCAGACACAAAGTCAAGTTTGGCCGCTTTCTTAAAAGTTTGCGTGCTCTCTCCTGTGTTTGATGGTTTCTGGTGGTTTTACTTGGGTTTTCTGGGAACACAGCATCTTTTTTCACAGGTCTTCCCCTTCATAATCAACAGCAAACTTTAGCAATGCCACCCACCTCCCATGGCGATGCAACTATCATCCGCTTGGCTCAACGTTTTTGCATCCGACAGAGATTATCTCAAGTCGAGCAATTTCTTTCCCGGCGAAACAGGCAATTCTCTCTCGCGTTTATTTTCTTGTTTTGCCAAGAAAGGAAGTCTATGCTCAGTTTCTTGGAAAATCGTTCCTACGTTGATAAAAGAAGAACTGGAAACAGAGGGGAAATGAAGGAAAGATCTATGCACCCGCTGCTGCCATTCTTTTCATTGTGTGGAGAAGTCCCAAATGCTGTGCTTGAGTCACGAGAATGATAAGTTGAGTATGTCAATTTTCCATGGGGGGACCAGAAAGCACACAGAAACCACCGGGGGTGAGAACTGGGACCACTTCGACCATGTAGATTTCCATCTGCAAAAGGAAGATCAGAAAAAATAAAGGGATATGACATTGCATGAGTTCTTTTCTCACGCAATTGTTTCAAGAAAGATCCTAAATTATGTGATAAGGGTCAAAATCCAATGCCAAATTTCTTCCAGCACCCATCTGACCCTTCCTCAACCGGCCACTAAATGACGTTTTCACATCGACATTGCAATTCATTGGTATATCTCAATTTATCGAACTAAAATTAACTATGCTTTATAGTTGGCGTTTAAAAGAAGAGATATACTGTCGTGCCCTTCGGTTCTAGAAAATGGTTTTTGATTTGTCACGTGATGCCAGAACACTAACAACTAATTATACAATATCGCCTTGATTAATGCATCATAATTTAAATTTTTACTTGATAAATTTATGGGAAAATAATTTCTTTGCTAAAATTATAAGTAGCCTGTGATATCATGATTCCTTGTATCATTTTTATTGTTATTGTATTTCGCTTTGGGTAACATAAGAGTTAACTTTCAGATGAATTGAGCAGTACGTTGCTCATAAAAATCTTCAACTTTCAAACAACATGATTTTTTTTATCTAGAAAGTTTGCATGGAAATGTTATTTTCAAAAAAAAAAAAAATCAGTAGAAATGCGTTTTTTCTGGAAAAGAGAAAAGAAAAGCATAAGGTATGAATATCTCAATTAATTGGAGAGTCCCACTTGTTGGATCGGGAAGAAAACATTATATGTGCTAGAGTATAATATGGCATTAGTACATCAAAAAAGTATTACATTTTAATTAGCTGCTTAACAAGCTTTGTCATAGAAAACGGGACGGAGATTATATAGTATTAGATGGGCATATGCCGTCATTCTACTAAAGAGTGCGTGAAAAACAAATTTGACATTGTTAAGATAAAATCTATAAATGATGTCGACAAAAATTTACTTGAATTGTATTAAAATAGATTGCACACAATAAATTTAATTATTTCAATTATAATTATTTATAAGAAAAAAATATTGTATCTGAGAACTATGTCACGCTATTTAATAATGAATCAAAACAATATTGTATTTTACCAGTGTGAATGGGAGACGACGTCGGACACGACGTGTGTAGAAAATGGCGGTCTCTCTCTAGAAAAGCCTTGGCAAACTTGAAGTCAAGTTTGGCTGCTCTCTAATAAGTTTGTGGTCTCTCTTCTGTGCTTGATGGTTTTCCAACAAAATGATTTCCTGGTTGCTCATTCAATTTCAGTGCACACAGCATCGTCTTCTGCAGGTCTTCCCTCCATGATCAACAGCAAACATTGGCAACATTAGCTCCCATGGCGATCCAACTATCATCCGCTCGACTCGACGTTCTTGCAGTCCTCAGCAATTATCTTGAGTCGGGCGGCGTTTCCTTCCTCGCAGTACAGTCAATTCTCTAGCAAATTTCTCTCTCTCTCTCTCTCTCTATTTTGTTTTCTTGTTTCGCCACGAAAGGAAGTCTGTTGGGTTTCTTGGAAAAGTTTTATTTCATAGACGAAAGATGAACCGGGAAACAGAGGGGAAAAGAATAGCATAGGATTCGATGATGCCATGGAAATTACTATAAATATTCTCAATATTTACCCGTCCCTATTACATCCAATAACTCACTTGATCCATCACGAAACAATCTTTTAATCTTACAATCTAATTCCCGGATTTATGGGATTATACACTGTGGTTTTCTGGAACTTTGTCGCGGCAAGAATTAGAGTGGATTTGTGAAATTTACTCACTTGGCGAATTCCTCGTACTATGGGAGGATAAGAAAGCACGCAGTAACTCTAAGAACTCAGTCAAGTTCGACTAGGGATATTCCAGTTCGAAACAAAAGATTACAAAAAAATAAAGTCATATTTAGAAAAAGAGATTGAAAATACATTAGGTGTAAGAGAAGATGTGATTGAAGTTCGGCCAAGAATTTAGCTGGAGCCAACGCCAAATGCACATTGATATGTGACTCCATGGCTGGCCTGAGAAAACGCCTCATGTTTACACTATTCGACATCGGTTTTCATAATGCTTCTCTTTAGGGAGTTAGACATTTAAAAAAGAAAAAGAAAGGTGCAAAGGCCATGTTTTCTTGCTGGTGCTGCATGACTTTTAAGGGAACACAAAACTAACCAGGGAAGACTTTTTCCAATGCCAATATGTTACGGGTCGATCAATCTCACATTCCCGAACCCGTGTAGCTTTAGAATTTCTACCAAGTCAGCCTTACATACAAGCACGCTTGACTCACGAAGTGTATGAAGAATGAAGCATGAATGTATATTCACTTGTGAATAAACCAGTACAATTAAAGAGGAAGGGCCCCTATTTATACAAGTGCAGGACTAATCTTAACCGTTGATCTTTTACTTGATCTAACAGTGGGGTTTGAATCCCAGAATCATTACATAGACTGTACCATAAGATACTCAAGGGCTCCTAGGCTTGGGGAAGCCCAAAGGTCATGCGTCAGAGGGAACTGGAGGATCGCCTACCCATGTCTGGCACGGGAGCTCAAGAGTCGTGGACTGGTTCTCGTATAGATCGTGGGCTTGTCCTTGCATGGATCATGGCCTGTTGTTTTGACGTCTTGCATCATGCTCGTCTGTCGGTCTGTGTCAAATGCCTCCAATTTTGGCCTTCCCATTCTTTTTGGATAAGTAAACTTATTAACTGTAAACCTCTCGGTTGCATGCCTATATAATGCTGGAGTGGCAATTCTCCCCGGTATCCCAATAAAACTTCACACAACAAGAACAATTTAATAAGACAATTCGATATGACAGCCCCCCACGTCACCCCACCTATGCGAGGAATAACCCGGCATCACCATCACCAGGGCTGCCGCGATCTGACTGATACAAGCAGATCATCGGCCACTATATCGCATTTTCCTTACCCGCTATTCTCGTTCCCCCTCATGGTCATCTTCCTTGCAATACCCGCCACAATGCCGCAGTACACTCACATGAAGCTCCTCTTGAGTTTCCAAGGCCAACTCGCTCTTTCTCGTCCCTCCCTCGTTCTCTCCTTCACTTTGGGCCTAGCAACGTGACCACAGTCCAAGCCGAGGCCCAATCGTCCTTGGCAATCGTCAATGACTTGGGCACGAAGGGCCTTGTGAGCACATTGAAGGGCCCAGAGGTGACCGTCGACATAGTGGCGAAAGCCAAGCGGAGGCTGCATTTGGGTCCATGGTGGGTGCCCGTGTTCAATGTATACGTCTTGTGCATGAGCGTGACCTTCACGGTTCCACGTGACGGCGAGGGTGGCGGCGATTGGATGATCCTTGGAGGCATCCCGAGCTGCATTCCTGACACCATCACTCTACTCTGGTAAGAAAACTTACAAGCACGTGAGTTCCCTTAATCAAGCTCATGATTTATGATTAAGTGGTCGGAATAATTTATGGTTATGATATATAGTGAGTGCTTTTGTTGCATTAAACACTCAATTAAAGTAATTTTTATTTGGTTTTATCGAACTATTTTGCATTACCAGAAATCATCTTGGCTGTTTATTCTATTAATATAAACAAGGTTTAATTATCGTGATATCGTGTTTTTGAGTTTTTTTTTTTTTTTTTTTTTTTTTTTCAGATTCTGAAGACTCTGGCTTCTACAAATCCGGCCATCCACTGCACTGGACGGTTCTTTCCTAGACTATTACTTTGGCAAATACTTTAATTTTTGTTTTAGGTTTATGTGTATTTCTTTGTTAAAAGTTGTATTCTGGATATTTACTGTGTGGAAGAAATAGTTTGTACTTTACTTGTCTTTAATTTGTGAGGTTTTGCAAGTTTTCCTCTTAACTTGGTTACCGATCATGCATTGCATTGGTATGCAATCCCAAAGTTCGTATTGCTTTTTCAGCTGGAAAGGAGGCAATCTCCAAGAATTGATTGAGTAGTTAAATGCCTCAATTGGAATTCTTACAAAATCTGTGTTCAGATTATGGTGTTTTTCACTCAAAATAATCTTGGGATTCGTGCATATCACCCTATGGTGAAGCCTTGTCCAATATACATGGACATGACCTTTTATATGCATCCGTGAAAGATTAGTTAAGGAAAAAAGTGCTTAATAAAGTGCAGAAACCTAAGTTAAGAAGTCCATTTGCTCCTATGAAGCTAGACCAAGACCAAGCTTGGAGTTTGGTGGCTTTGTCAAAAAAGACTGAAAATAGAAGCCGATGGCTGACTCAATTGGTCGGGGCCGCTCTCCTCCGAGCACCACGCTTGTCTCAAGTCTCAACAACCTCTCTTCATCTGTTATGTAAAATGTAACCAAAAAGATCAAGTCCGTAACATTTTCAATATCCGGCATATGCGTTTTAAGGATTTTTTACCAACGATCGGAGCACTGGCAGATCCCTATTACATTGACCCTACGTGCTAGTGACATTCTAGAGAACATTCGGCTCCATCTTCTGAATGCAATCCCCTGCTCACTGATGTCCCGGGCTGAGACTTCCCATTTGAGGTCATTTCAAAATGGTCATCAACCATGAAGCGTTTCAACTCGTTTCTCTCTTGCTGCATCCTCCCGGGATTCCAAGCATAATCTGCTCTTGAGACTCTTGTTCGGCACTCTAGCCTTATCCTTCGTGGGGCCTAGATCTATAAAAATTGGTTGAATTCTAAGGGCTGGGTCCGGTTTTACTCTGTTTCACTTCCCTTTCGTCTGAAGGCTTTAGTCCGCTACTCCTCGGTTCCATTTCTGAAACTTCATCTTCACTGAAGAGGACCCGCACACATTCCACATCATGCTAGCCTGAAACTGCTGATGTGAAAAGAATTGAACATCTGCGAATGATATTATAAGCAGTTAAAAGAACATAGGAAGCTTTCCCTCTGATCACTGCATAGTAGTGATCATTAATTTTGCTTCGCAGCTAATTTTCAGTGCACCCGAGACGCATAACTAAACTTGCCATCAGAACTCATCATTCACCAATGCCAGCTGTAGCCATCGAGATGGAAAGCCACAAAAATGCTTAGTGTCATGCAAACAGAGTACAACAATCCGAAGGGCTCTCACTACATGTTTGTGCTGCTGGTATGTATAGCAAAATCAGACATGCCCACTCGTTTTTCTTTTGTTTATCTAGATGAGGAAGTCGGTGAGATTAAAGTTATATGTAATTAGACAGATTCATTAAACTTCCCGAAAAGAATGTACTCAACTTGCGACAAACCAAGTCAAAGATCATGGCCGCTTTGCTTCGTTTGGTCGGCGCAGCTTCCTCGATCTCCTCTTCCTTCTTTTACCAGAGCTCCTTCTCCTGTGAGGACGAGAACATTACACTGAGAATTCAGACAAGGCCTCTCGAGTAACGAAGTAAATCTGTCAGCTCGTCGAGATCTCTTAAGACGAAAATACCTCCTTCGATAACCAGCTGTTGCCTGCTATTTCGAAGAACAAATCATTCATAAACTAATTGTCCAACTCACCGTGGATATCCAAGCTCTTCCTACAAATAAAACTAGTGCACATGCGTAGATGCTCCATACGATATTCGATTTTAGAAATCAAAAAGCGAGAATCCCAATTGACAATTACACCGTACGATCGCGAGTGACTGAAAAAAGGCGCAAAAAACACAAGAAAGATGAGAGATTTACGTCGAGGTACCCTTTGGCGTCGGAGGGCCGAGCGAGGTCGCAACAGGAGACAGACCGGATTACGTCTTGAGACCCCGAGATTGCGTCCTTTGTCCAAGTCCAGACCCGACTCTGCTCCGCTGCAGAGCTCCAGAAACACCGTTCACCAGCCGGCAGCCACTGCCCACGTGATTCCATCGCTCTGCAATTTCAAAGACAATCAAAGCTGGACTTCATGAAAGGTAAAAGAAGCTTCCTTTTCTTTTTCTTTTTTGGGTCAAAAAAGGAGCTTCCTTTTCACTTGGTTCTTTCTTGGAAAGGCGAGGCAAGGGCGAGGAAAGGGCCCGTCGGACTCAATAGGACGGCAGAAAGTTTGTCTTTTTGTTTAAAATAATGGGAACTTATAACGGGCATATGGCAAAATTTATATATATTTTTATTTCTTTATTAATCTATTCTCCGAAACAAATTTATAACATAAATGAATTTGAAAACGCAATTTCATTTTTTTTATTTGTGGAACATATTTCTATTTTAAAAATAGATTTAAAGTAAAAATCAAAAGCTAATATATTTTTGAAATAAAAGTAAAAAATGAAAACTTTTATCATCATTTACTTTTGTCACCACCTGCCGCTCACCCATAAGAGAGGGAGTAGCTCTTTTTAAAGTAAAAATAACTGTTGTATAAAAAGAAAAAAATAAGAGAACTTTAAACAAACAGTAAACAATATGTATGTTCTTCCTTTTTTTACGAAAGTAAATTCTTTTTCAAGAACACAACTCCAAGGCTTTAATCAATCCCTCTAAGGCTACAACAAGTATTTAATCTATGACAAATAAGATACGTTCATTTTCCTGATGTCCCTTTCAATTGGTGTTGCATGTATTTTTGAGCCCGTTTCCACGTTTGTTTTTAGAATTCGATATTTCATGTTTCTGTTCGTTTTTAGGAATCCGTTTCCTTCGCCCAGGAACACAAAACTCTCACACTATTGCTCATTCAACCTCTCCCTATTGCTTAGAAACTATCCGGAGCATCAAGATTTGGTTGTGGAGCCTGTTGATCGCAACTAGTTTAGTCACATCATTGCTCATTCAAGAACCTTTAACTATAATTGAAGTGCCTTGATCCCCACAAAGATGTCAATGTCTTTCCTGAGTGGAAAACGTTGTTTCCTTGTTTTTCTGTCTCGTGCAAAAAGTCTCCCCCACCTTACCCACCTTCATTTGCACGGCCCGTGGTTTGTTTTGCCCCGATAAAGGACCTTCAATTAATATATATTTGGTATTTTACCGGTCTTTTTAATTTTAGGGGCCGCAAACCATTCAAACCGTGTCCCTGTATTCACATTTAGGAATTTGGATCTCATCAGCCATTTATGCCATTTTGTGTTGAGGCGTGTCAATTCAGGGACCACCCTATTCATAGCGTGTCATGATTGGGCCCATAAGAGATCTCTTGTCCACGTAGCATCGTGTTCGACATAGGTCTGAAATTTACTACCTCCTTCGCTTGTAAGTTACCATAGCAGAGCAGATATGAGAAAAACATGTTGCGTGCGGGAGAGGGAACCCTATCTGACCAAAGGAGGGAGGGAGGGAGGAATCAATAGTGACAATACAGGAAGACAAATAAGATTTGAAAAATTCGAATTTCGTGCAGTCTGATATCATGTGAGAAATAGTGAGATCACTATTAAAAGTTTAAATTTTCATAATAACGTGTGGTGTAATAGTTGAATATTTTATCGATAAAGTGACAATGCTTAGATTAAGAAAACTCTTTCTCTGCTCCTATGAAGTGAGATCCAGACACAGCATGGAGTTCGGTGGCTCTGTACGAAGAGGCCGAAAATGGAGGCCGATGGCTGACCCAACTGGGCGGAGCGGCTCTTCTCCTATCACCGTTTTTCTACCTCCCTGATCGACATTTTCAGCTGAAGTCGTGCATATACAGCTCGAAGATCCAGCCTCTCCATCTAAACACCAGATCCTCTCCGTATTCTGTCATCCTCGACTGATCCCCCTCAAGTCCACTTGCCATCATGTCTCCATTTTCTCGTTGGTTTCGATTTTAACATGCTTTTAAACCATTTTTTTTCCTCTTTAAGTTAACTCAGTTTCCAATAAATGAACTCATTTCGTTGGAGTTTTCTTGCTTTCAATTAGGTTTTTTTTTTTGGGCTACGCGGTGCGTTTAGAAAGTGGAAATCTCTCTCTTGAAGCCTTTGCAAACATGTGTGCTCTCTTTTGTGTTTGATGGTTTTAGTTCCAGGCTAGAGCAATTTTTTCACGAGCCTCTATGACATAAACAGAACGGTGGCTTGTTAAGCAGGTTATTAAAGTAATTAAATATTAAATCACATTTTTTTCTAATAACTTAAACTTTTAAAATAGTTGGTAGTGGTTTTTTTCGCACGTCAAGTCCAAATTTGTTGATGTTTAATATTTTCATTCAAGGAATTTGCAGGAAAGCCGCTCTTGTTGAGGCAGTGAAGTTGTTGGAAAGTGTAACTGCAGGGGGTCTAACTCCACATGTCGTCATGTATAACACTTTGATTGGTCGTGAATTGCGGGCTTGATCTAGACGGATATAGACAGAACCCCATAATCCATGAATCCTGCAAAGTTGGTCCGATAGAAATTGCAAATAAGATTCTCAATGATGCAGTTTTCAAGAGACTAGTCTCGGATCAGTTCGCATATTGTTCTCTCATCTGTGGGTTCTGCCAGGATGGTGATGGCAGCCAGGCTATGACTTTGATTAATGAGGTTTCAAGAAGAGGAGTGAAATCTAATGTCGTTCTCTACAATACAGTGATCAGAGGCTTGTCGCAGAAGGGACTTATAATAGAAGTATTGGAATTAATGACTGAGATGTCCAAAATGGTTGTTACCCATGCATATGAACAAACAATTTAGTTATTAATGGATTTTGCAAGATAGGGTCTGTATCTGATGCTTATGATGCTATAACCAGAGGGTACATTCCCGACAATTTTTACTTTCTACACATTGGCTGATGGCTATTGTAAGCAATTGAAGTTGGATAGTGCAATTAGAGAGAATGTGCAGTTATGGCGTTTTCCCGGTGTGACCACATATAATTCTTTGTCGAATGGCCTGTGCAACAAGGCTTCAAAGTTTGAAAATGTGATGGAAACATGTCATGGTTGGGACATGGTGCATCCCTAACATCATTACTTACTATATACTCATGTGCAAGGCTCGCAAAGTAAATGAAGCTTTGAATTTGCTCGATGAGATGGAAGTAAAGGGGAATTACACCAGATATTTTGAGTTGTTACAGTGGTTAATGGGCTCTGTGATCATGAGGAGCTGCAGTAAGGTTTCTCTTACGAAAGCAACATGCAATACCCTGATTAATGCTTTTCTGGGGAAACTATATATTAATCTGGCAGCATTTTCTTTCTAATGAGATGAGTGTCAAAGAAGGAATAAAAAAAAAACCAGTTACACGTGCTATGTGACGATTGATGGATTCTCTAAAGCAGGGGATGTCGACTCATATGCCCCCTGCCCCCTTCAAATTCCGCGTCCTCATAAAACATCATAACCAAAGACTTATAGGGAAATGTTTTTTGCATCTCCGCTCCCTTACCAAACATTACATCACACCGAAAAACTTGTAAGGAATTTTTGTTTTTGCAGGTCTACCCCTTGCCCCCTTTAAATTCCGTGTCGTCACAAAATATCACACCGAAAAAATTATAGGGAAAATTATTTTGCATGTCTGCCCTGCCCTCCTTAAATTCTGCGATCTCACACCAAACAACTTATTAGGGAAAAAAATTTGCAAAGTCAAAAATCACACTAAAAGGCTTGTAGGGAAAAACGTTTTTGCAAGTCTACCCCCTGCCCTGTTTAAATTCCAAGTGAGCGGTACACCAAGATTTGCCAAGTCAAACATCCAAAAGAGGATATTCACTCTTAATCTTCCGTTATTAAGACTTTATCGTACCCTCTACTCGCCCATGTTGGCTTTGGCCTCCCTGCGCAGTACGCACATGTTGTCTCTCCTTCCTATTCATTGCTCGAAAGTGACTCGCCCCTCCATTCATTTTCCCTTTCCAGCAGAGGAGATAAGCACGAAAAATGGGGAAAATGACATTGTAACCCTCAGGTTTTCTCCAAGATTGTAACGTGTCACGCGTTGATGTGTTGATATTTGCAACTTGTACCCTGAATTTCAACGAATTGATTGCATCACGTTCCTTGGCATCGACTATGACCAAATTTTGCTGGGAATTCCTATTACGCCGGCAGCACCTGACTGATTACGGAGAGCAAGTTCATTGTGTAAGTATGCACCTATAAAGAAAAAAAATAAGTAGAAGAACAATCGGAAAATATATTATATGTGAGAGTATGTGATTAAAGTACCGGCTATAATTTAAATAGAATCTACGCAAATGCATGATGAATAGAGTTTTGGAACGTAATTTCCAACGGTTGCTATATTTCTTTCTCATGGATATAGAGCCTTCCCTAATTACGTGCAGTCCCAGGGTTAGAATTGTGAGAAAAATTTAGTCGGCATCATCACTATAGAATACATTACAACCAATTCCCAAAGAGCCAGGATAAATTGTAAAAATTGAAACTTTAGGTTGGGGGACGCGCCTGGCCTTGAAAATGTACACACACCAAGCAATTACACGACTGCCAGCAACAAGGACAGGCCAGAATTTAATAATCAACAATATTTCGCGTACACCCTTTTGGCAAATCAAGTACCATTTCATTTATTCATTCATAGCATTAACTTAAAAAATACGGTTGGACGTTGAAAGAAATGCGATACTTTTGACGTTTGTTTTCGGAATCGCCTAGCCACACCTACGATTGCTAGCTACAAAGGAGAGCCATGCCCGACTCGGAACACCAACTCCCCCCTCCAAATTGAAACTTCACACATAAACACCTACAGAAACAAGAAGACTCAACACGAGAATTCCAAATGAGACCCGCCCACCCCAACCCACCCTGTGTGAATGACAATCCAGCATCGCCGCCACAGTCTAGCAGCATGCTGTACAATTATTCCGCCGTGGTCTTTAGATACCAAATGACCAGTCGAAGCTGATCATTGGCCGCTATAAGAATTGATCGTACCCTCTATTATTCTCGGCTTCCTCAGGTGCTACCATCGTTAGCCCTGGTGTTATTTTCGGTCTCTGAAAACCGTTGCCGGCAAAAGCTCGCGGGGACCTATAGGTGTGTCCCTGGCTATTGCCGAAACAATGACCACCATGTTTGAACAGTACACTGTCCAGGGTTCATCAATCATGCTACCCGAGTGTGTGACTCCTATCCTTTTTTTTTTGGTCAGATAATCCTGTCCTTTCAGTTGTTAAGAAAAGAATAACATTCAAAGCCAGGCTTGCGAATTTTGAGGGATTTTTGGTTAGTGCCCTGTACAGCTAAAGAGCATCACAGGCTTCTGGAATCGCTGCCTAAAAAGAAGGGCCTAGGAAAAGGTGGGTCACTCTTGGATTGGAAAAAAGTAGCTAAAGACGGGGGAGAGAGAGAGAGAGAGCTAGGCCTTGTGGAAAATTTGTTATTTGATTTACATCAGTCTTTCGTTCAAAAAAAAAAAAAAATACATCACTCAAATTGCCCCATCCTCCAAAAGCAAAGCAAAAAAGGGGCATGGGCATTTTGCTGCGCTAGAAACGAACACTTTAATTTTTTTTTTTAACGTTATTAACATAATAATTTTTGAGATATGAAAATAACAATTTAATATAAGTTATATATTCTTAAAGGAACGGACCCGTAACAACTTATAATTATTTATTTATTAATTTTTTATAATTTAGAATATACTGTTATTCTTACAAAAAATTAAAGACTATTACGTAATCTTTTTCTTTTTTCTTTTTTTCAAAGTGGACTGACATTATTGGTTGGATGTATCCAATCTCCAAAAAGACCACGAAGAAGATGTTGGACCTTTTCTCTCCTTGTCCCGAACGAGATAAATATCGATATATGCAACTTGTCCCCTGAATTTCGAAATATACATTGCATTGCGTCCTTGGTATCGCCTACGACCACATTTTGCAGGGAATTCCGTGCAACATCTGACTAATTGCAGAGGGAAAGTTCGTCGTATAAGTGTGTACCAATTAAAAAAAAGAGAGTAGAAGAACAATTCGAAAAATACAATGTACGCGAGAGCATATGATTAAAGTACCGGCAATAATTTAACTCGAATCAACGCAAATGCATAATGATATAGAGTTTTGGAATATATTTTTGAGCAAACACTATATTTCTTTTTCACGGACGTAGAGCCTTCCTAATGGCGTGCAGTTATGTGATTAGATTTGTGAGAAAAATGTAGTTGGCATCATCACTACGGATGGGAGCAAGGACGGGCCATAATTTCAAAATCAACAACTTTTTTTGTTTTCGGTCTAAAAAATCAACAAGATTTTACGTGTGACTTTTCGGGCCCATGCAAAGTACCCAATCGTTCAGCCGATCCGTTTACTTAACACAGACGGTTCGACAAAAGAATGCTAAGCATTCTTTTGTCCGCATTCTTTTGTCGTCTGTTTTCGGAATGGCCTTAGCCACACATGCGATTGCTAAGCTACCACGAAGAGCCCTCACCAACTCGTAACCCGTACTTCCACCTACAGGAACACCTACGGAAACAAGAACACTTCCACCTAACAGAAACGCCTTGGAACGCCTACGGAAACAGGAGCCCTCCCCCTATATAAATAAACACCTATAGAAACAAAACGCTGAGATCCGCCCCCTCCATCCCCACGCTCAACTCGAGAATTCCAAATGAGATCCGCCCACCCCATCCCACCCCATGCGAATGACGATGCGGCAGCACCGCCGCGGTTTGACTGGTACAAGCTGATCATCATCCGCTGTATCGCATTTGCCGGGCCCACTATTCTCGGCCTCTTCATGCTCATCTTCCTGGCAATACCTGCCGAAATGCCGCTGGACCCGGGCTCTTCCCTTTGGTCCCTCAACATCTCCATCTCCTACAGTAATCTCATCATGGGTGAGTACGCTCACATGAAGCTCCTCTCGAGTTTTGATGGCCAACTTGCTCTCTCTCGTCCCTCCCTCGTGTCCAACTCCACTCAAGCGCCCGGCTGCGGGACCTCACTCCAAGCCAAGGCCCAGACAACGCTGTCGCTCATCACTGACTTGGGGGTGAATGGCATGGAGGTGACCATCGAAGTGGCAGCAAAGGCCAAGCGGAGGCTGCGCTTGGGTCTGTGGTGGGTGGCCGTGCTCGACGTCGATGTCTCGTGCACGTACTTGACCTTCGCAGCTCAGTCCAACAGTGGGGGCAGTGGCGATCGGATGATCATCGAAGGCACCCTCAGCTGCTCGCTCGACATCATCCCTCAACTCTGGTAAGAAAAGTTACAAGTTCCAGTTTCGTATTTCTATTATCGTGGCAGTGGTTTGTGTTCACCATTGAAGTTGATGAGAAGCTGTCGATCCTTAGTATAACCAACTTCTTGGAGCCGTCACCACCTGGTTGCGGTGGCGATGACTGGTCGAGTCATGCTGGTCAAGAACAAGGCGGCCCCAGCGTGGTGGGCAGCACGGGGGGCAGCCATGTCGTACTTGAGTCTCCGCGGAATTCTCTGGCTTGGCCGGTCTGGTGCACCGGTGCTCGCCCTGCTCGATCATGAGCGCGTGCCTGGCCAGCACGTGGCTTGGCACTTTTTATTGTATTGACATTATTAAACAATGTTTGCTTCTCACGGTCGTTTGTTGTCTTGTTCAATTTTGTCAGATTGAGGTTGGTGACCGTGGTCTCTATCTCTAGAGATCCATGCATCCGGGGCATCACTTTGGGAGGTTTATTTTTGTGGCATATTAGTTTGGCAAATACTTCATGTGCTGAGGATTTTCTGTCTCACCCGTTGCTGTCTCACCCGTTGTGTACTCTCTAAATATTGAAATATTTCTCACATGTCATTAAAAATTCGAGGTTATGCAAGTTTTCCCTCTTTAACCTTGCTTCAGATCATGCATTGGCGTAGGATCTTGAAACTCATTTAACTTTTTCCGTTGCAAATGAGACAACAGAGTTGGCCTCAAATAATTAACCGAGTAATTATGCAACTTGATTCGAATGCTTCCGAATCATGCGTTTAGATTACCCCTTTTTTCCACTCAAAGAAATGTTGGGATTCATGTCACACCGCCCTTTGATGAAGTCTATTTGCTCATGTATACATGGACGTGACCTTTTATGCGCATACGAGGATATTTGTCGGGAGATTGAAAAAAATAATTAAGGGACTATTATTATATTATTTGCTCCTTAAGGAATTTCCCTCGCATTTAGGAAGAAAGATTGGGGAGTCCAAAAATATTATTGCCAGGAATGATTAGAAATTCAATATTTGCGAAAATGGCATATTTTTGAGACTTTGGAAATACAGGGATACCGGATTCCTCAATTATCTTACGAGCGAAATAGTGTCAATCTCAAATCCACGTAAATCTTAGTTTTTTTTTTTTCTTTTTTTCTGGGCTTTTATTTGTACTCAATCCGACCCCATGCACCCATTCGGTGAATGGTTATTATAGTACCCTATACGGCAGAAATTTTTGGAGATGATGACGATTGCGATGACGATTGCGATGACGATCACACTGGGGGCCACTCAAAACCCATAATTCTTCAGGCATCTTCCCCCTTGAGCTGCTCTTGCCACGTTGTTGTGAGGAGTTGCTGCCAATCTCCACTTCCCACGTGCCCTTAGCTAAAGGGCTTCTAGAAAGAGTACACGTGGATTCCTTAATTATTTCGTAGTGGACGAAACCGTGTCATTCTCAAATCCATTTGACCTTAGTTTTTCCGTGCCAAGCGAAGGAAAAACCTAAATTGTATTGAAATTGATTTTGTTAAGACTTGATTTTATTTAAAGTGTGCACAAGCTGATTTTTTCGTAAAAAAAGAAAAGAAAAATTCAACTATTGATTCAAGCTTATTCCTAAATGCTAACCAACTTTCCATCATATCCAATGGCCATTTGCAATGGAATTTCTAAATTCAATTCATTTGAAGGTGAAGAGTCATGATTGTATTCTTTTTTTTTAAATGAGCAATAGCAGAATGTCTGATAGCTCAAAAATTTATGGAGTGATGAAGAAACAATCTGATAACAAGTCGAGAAATATGATGAAAAAGAGAAAAATATGATATTTAGTATGTGATTGAATGGAGTGTTATATAAATCTATTCATAGGCTTTTCAAAAGATGAATATTTAAGATAACAAAGTATCAATTACAATCAAACGGATCAGCAAGAAAAATATACAGAAATCTTTTAATTGCACCTCCAACACGAAGAAAGCTACCCATCTAGGTCGATTGCTTAAACCCTGCAGATGGTTGACGATGCGATTCTTCGTCCCGAACATCCCCAACGGCACCTCTCCCGTCACTGTCCCGGCAAGACCAACAGCATCGCAATAGCAGCAAAAGCGATGGAGCTCGGCTACGGCGATGGCGTCGCTAACAAGCTTGCGAGAACGGATGTTGCAAAGTCGGCGGTACGGTCGGGGACGAAACTAGAACCTCCGCACCCACAGCGCGTACTGATCACTCGAGGTGCTCGATTACAACGTGGGCGCGTGTCGCCCACCCCCACGTCCGATCGAGCACGCCGCATTCAACATTGACTTTCAGCCCCTTATTTTGTCGTAATTCTTGTAAAAGTAGTTAAATGATATTTTAAAGTCACTTTGGCACGCTTTAAAACGACGAGGACGGCACATGGGAAGTGTATGCATTCACCCGTGTATAAAAAAAAGTATAAAAAAATCTTAAATTTATTAAATTTATATTAATTTAATTATAAACCTTTTTGACCTAGTATTAATTAAGTTATAAATCTTTTGACTTAGCATCAATTCATTCTTTCTAGTTAATTTTGATTAGATATTGCTGAACTGGATGTCAATCGACCTACATAATGTTGATAACTTTTATAATTCTTTTAATATTTTCTAAATTATTTATTTATTTATTTATGCTTTGGTGAGGTGGCCTCACATTTGACTAGGGAGACTCGGGCTCTTGCTAAAGGCTAGGAGGTCGCGGGCTTCGACCTAGCGACTGATGAGGCTCAACCCTTGCAAGCCCAAAATGAGGCTGCCCTTGTGGCCTCTGGCGAGAGTTCGAGCCTTGGCAAGGGCTTGGGGAGCCACGACCTTGTCAGATTTGGCAAGGTTGGGCCTCATACAACCATGGCGAGATTTGCCAGAGGTCGTCAAGGTTGAGTTGACCTCGTTGAACCTCGCTTCTGGCCAATTGCTGATCGGGGATTGACTAGAGGAAGAAGAAATGGAAGGAGAAAGAAAAAACGAAAGAGAAATAGAGAGGAAAAGGAAAAAATAAATTTTAAGGAAAAAATCACCAGCTGCCTTATGAAACTTTCACTTTGATCACTGCAAAAAATGGAACATGTAGGAAGCTTTCACTCTGATTATTGCAAAGTGGCGACCGCTGGTTTTGCTTTCGGTATGAATGGCTAATTTTCAGTGGACTCGAGACACATTCCTAACCTTGCTACCAGAACTCCTCATCCACCAATTCTGGGTGTTAAAACATATATACGAAAGGCCACAAAAATTGTGACAGTGTCATTCTAAATCTCTAAAAACAAGAGTACTACAATCTGAAGGACTCTTAAAATATGTTTGGCTGCAATGGAACGGGAAAAGAGTGGCGGATGCATCTCAAAATCAGACATGCTCACTTGTTCTTTTTATTTTTTGACAAAAAGCCAGCGACATTAAAGTCACGTGGAATTGGAAATATTCATTAGACTTCCAAGAAAGAATGCACTCACCTTGAGACCATCCAAGTCAAAGATCACGACCACCTTGCTTTGTTTGGCCTGCTCAGTTTCCTCGATCACCTCTTTCTTCTCTTTCAAGAGCTCCTCCTCCTGTGACGATGAGAACATTTCAAACAAGGCCTCCAGTAACGAAGTAAATCTGTCAACTCATGAAGATTCCTAAAGACGAACATAACTCCTTTGATAAAAAGCTGTTGACCTCAATTTTGCATGGCCGCTTCGGTCATCGATAACCGTAGTACGCGCTGCAGGGTTCTGATAATATTCGACAAGTCCTCTTAACTTAAGCTTCTGCGGCTGATTCAGCCTCAATGAGGACCAGCGCAGTTTGGTTGAGACCGGCAAACTGGCTTCCTTCCTTCAGGACAAGGGGCACTGCAAAAGTTACACGGCTCCTTTCCCTCCTGCTCGCAAACAATCTTGCCACAGGATAAGCAATTGCTGACCAACCTGTGCCTGCGGGCTTGGCACGAACAGGGCTTGCCCTGCTGGAACACAACGGAACCTTTGGCTGCCTCGGCTATCGACACGACCTTCCCAGATTTCTTTTTCCGGGAATTACTTTGATTCTCAGGTTTTGACTCACTGGTTTCGGTCACTGCCGCCTTTTCTCAACTACTCGAGCCAGCAGCCTCTTTAGATGCTCTAGGCGGTTCCCGGATACCGGCAGTGGAAACTTCAGCTGAGAGCAGTTTGACATAGGCATATAATTTCGAGGACGAAACACTGGAAATGCTGGTGCGATCTGAAATGGCCTTTCCACCGCAGATATTCATCGATCACGCTTTTCCCTACTTCTTGCCAGATATCGTTCTGAGCGAATATTCCAAATCACGAAGTTAACACCCATTCACAGCCAATTAAAATGTCCGCTCAAATTCGAGGTATCTAACTCGGGTTACAAAATAAAAAGCCTAAAATAAATGGGTCTAATTAGGAAATGTTATGAACCCATTTCCAACGTCGCCGGTCGGAGCTTTCAGGGATCGATTGGAGATTTAAATTTTCGGCTAGAATCGGGACGAGGATTGTGCAGGAGGATGTGTACGAGATTGGGGAAGGTTTCTTTCTTAATTGAGGGGATGATGGATTAAGGGT
Source organism: Eucalyptus cladocalyx (assembly GCA_017140615.1). NCBI lineage: Eukaryota > Viridiplantae > Streptophyta > Magnoliopsida > Myrtales > Myrtaceae > Eucalyptus > Eucalyptus cladocalyx. The sequence goes on along the minus strand of CM029517.1, from coordinate 4,553,464 downwards.
CGGGTTGTGATTACCCATATACATAAATTGGTATAATTGCAATAGGCATAGGATATTTTTTGTAATTTTTTTTATTGATTCCGCCAGGCCGAACCATATATATTACGCCGTTTGAATTTCATTCGGGAAGTATCACTCACACATTGTGGATCACATCAAATCACACAGTATGTAGCCTTTCTTAATTGCTTAATAAATAAAGTATTGAATATTATCTCATAGCCACAAACGCTCATGTCTTTGAAAAATGCCTCAAATGAATGAAAGCTCTCTAGGACAATGTTAAAATATTATTTCATATCGCATAACAACGAGTCTCACGTACTCTTTATGCTCATATGATCTTCATCTACCTATTGATTTAAGCTTTTATGTTGGACTTTTTAATATGATATTAGAGCTAGTGTTATCATTTTTGTAAATTTGCATCTCTATCCCTCTTGAGCTCGCATTCACGTGAGAAGATATGTTAGAATATTACTTCATATTGCTTGACAATAGGTCTTATAATTTTTTTTTTATATTTTGTGATCTTTTTTTTTTTTTTTTTTTTTTTTATCTATGAGTATCATTTATTAATTTAAGTTTTACGGGTTGGATTTTTTACCGCACAAGATATTACCATATGTTCCTCCTGCTCTGGGCCCGAACAAAGTCAGGGAGGTCCGCTTTTTCTTTCTTTTGTGCGGCTGACAAAATTCCGGGTGCGGCTGTTCTGTAGAAGTCCACTGCGGAGTCAAACTAGGCTAATTGACATGTAGGTGTGATAATGTCCTCCTCATTTTGAAAATGGGGAACAAAACAAATATATCACAAGGTTTTTCTCCTCGATTTACAATTCTACCCAATCGAAATTTTCTCATTGCTTTTACAAGAAACCTAATCCTGGCTAGATCACTTAATTCAAGAGTTCTAAGGAAAAAAAACAGATCTGTAATCCCTAGGCTCTCTTGAAAGCGACGGGCAGAGAAAATTGGAGGATATGCTAATCTTATATCACACAAATTAGCATTTAAGTGAGTTTTTGGAGTTACTGTTGTTTGTCTAGATGCTATCATGAAACCAAAGGTGTCCCAAAACACGCTTTCAGCTCACGATTTTGAAGGACGCAGGTGAATTTGCCCACGGTTTGACGCGAACGAAAAAGCAAATGTCGTGAGAAATACTGAGATATTAAGATATCATGATTCTTGTCTCTAACTGGGCATCGTAATATGTTCATTTGTAACCATGTGTAGACATGGAAACAATCATATCAGACACGTGAAACCCTAAAATTAAGACTACACACAAAGCAAAAATTATCAAAAAAGTTCTAAACCGATTACATTTGTACTAATTCAATTATAAATATTTTAACTTGGCTAATTTAGTTTTAAACCTTTTGACAATTGGCTAGTTTAGTCCTTACAATCAATTTTGGCTGAAAATCACTAATGTGGATACCAATCGTCTTACGTGGCATGACTAGTAGAAATTCTAGCATTGGAAACAATCATATCCAATTTTAGTGTTGGAAACACCGATTGTTATATTTTTTGCTCATGGATTTGGCGATCCACGAAGAGAAAATATTGGGTTACCATTGTTGTGCTAGCACATTAAATTACGAGTCCGTTGAGCTTGCGACACATGTCATAAGTAGCCCTACTGTCAAAGGAAATTTGAACTCCTCTCATGGGTGTCCTCTCTCCTATTCTAGATCTTCTCTCTCTCTCTCTCTCTCTCTCTCTCTCTCTCTCTCAACTCACGATCGAGCCCTCGTCCAATGAACCAACCACCAGGTCGCCCCTTTAGCTCTGGCTCGTCTATTGCCTTCGCCTTCTCTAAATCATACAATTATTTCGCCTTGTCCATTTGTTGTCCAAAACCCTTCGAAGGTGGATTTGATCTTGCTGGTCAGGAGTTGAAGGCAGCACGGTAGTTCATTGTGATTCAGCGATGGTGGAGCAATGGACGTGCCGGAGCTAGAGGCAGCACACCAGTTCGTTGGGCGAGGGCTCAGTCATGAATCGGAGGGAGAGAGAGAGGGCAAAGTTGGCAGAGTCGGGAGGGGGCAGCAATTCAGCCACGACGGATGAGTCAAAGTCGGAGGGGTGGCGTGGTGGTTAGTTCATCGGAGGGAGGCTCGGTTGTGAATTGAAAGGAGAGAGAGGGGGCAGAGTTAGGAGTGGCTAAGCGCCGAGAGAGAGAGAGAGAGATATTTCCCCTAACAGTGGGGTCCACATGTGACACATGTTGCAAGTTCAATAGACTGGTAATTTGACAAACTGGCACAACAGTACTACCTAATATATTCTTAGATGATTAGTCTAAGTACACACATTCTCCTCAAAGACTTACCCCAATTCATACGCATGTTGTTGACACCTAAATTTTGGTGACCCGATTAGTCATTTATCGCATAAAAAAATAGGGATTAATTTTTAAGCCAAAAAAAAAAAAATTAATTACATAGAATATAATTTTAAGTGCATTCATTTTTTATTTATTGCATTCGCATTGGATTAAAAATGGTAGATGGACTCAGGAGAATGAGACTCTAAATATTTTCTTATAAGGTCTTGGAATATCCTTCATCGATTCCTTTGTGGCGTCAGCATAATCTTGAACTTTTGGCAATTGAAAATATGAATCTTTCCTTTCATGAACAAGGCGCTTATCCTTAGCATACTATACGGAATCGACCAACTCGTGAGCTGATATTTAGTTAGAAGAAATAAAATCGATAAAAATTATTCAGCATATACGATCAAAAGGAAAGAAATATGCACGAATCGTCAAAAGATGGATTCACGGTCAAAAGGAGGGAAGAAAAGGACAAATCATGATATCACTTAAGCAATCAGAAGATGAAATACGATTTGCTTTCTTTCTTCGTAACCCTGCCCGTTGACGTATAAAAGGAACGCTTCACGACCAAAGCGAGGAGGAGGCCACACCTATTGACACATACGGCCACGCAATTGAGAAGAGACGGCTGCAGAAAACATGAGAGAGAATAGAGGCTAGAGCGAGGTATTTTCTTCGCGGTCTCGGCTTCACGACTCCTCCCACTGCTACGCTGTACTCCTGCTAGCTACAGCGCTTCCCGTATTGGACTGAGTGAACGAGCCGCAGTCTTGATCTTCACCACCACCAACCGTGATCCACTCCAGCTACTTGTGAACAGCAGTCCAAGAGTCCCTCAGTTGGCCTTCTCAACATCGACGCCGATCCTTGCCTCGTTTCACTGAGTTGTTGTTTATTGCTGAACCGTTGCAATTCCGGCGAGTTCATCGAGATTAATATCCTAGACGATTCCTTGTGTTCTCGCTTTCTTTTGCAGGTTTACAGGTGCTTTTGTCCATGACCAGCAACAAAACCGTGGCGTCCCACGAATTCAAAAAGGGAACAAAGTTGAGAAAAAACACGGGTGTAAAAGATTGATGAGCTTGAAGAAAGTAAACAATTCGGCCAAATAAGGGCAGGCGGTGGATTTGTCTTCTTTTGAATTTTGTCTAGATTTGACAATTTGTGGGTTTTGTGATATTACTTCACGCAATAAGAAGGATTACTTTTTGGCCAGGAGATCGTGAAGATGTTTACTCACTATCATATTCGACACAAGGACCCAGGAACATGCTTCCTTCGAAATAGTGGATTTTGTCTCCACGTTCAATAACCTAGGCGGAGCTCCTGCACTCGTCTGGAGCCCCGATGCTGCCATTCCCGCTCGTGTCCGAACCGAGTTGATTTTACGAACTTTCTATTCTTGCAGGTTCATTGGTCGTGAGCCCGTCATCGTCCGTCTTGACGCAAACTGTTATTCATGAATCCTTCACGCTAGTCCCATTGCGGAAACTAATCATGCGCCCATGGCTGCCCGTCTCCGCATCTAGCCGAACACAACCACGCACCTCCATCACCAGTTGAGCGGATTCCGTTCGGTTCAAATTCGGTAGCATTATTTGCAGAATCAGGTAATTATCTTATCTAAATTTGATTTGGATATTTTATTGCCTAATGCGTGCTTTTCAATACATATTTGAATTATGAACGTATTTTTTAGATGGAATAATTAATTACGCGGGAATAAAATTGATATCTTGATCTTTAAGGCTTAAGATCAATTTATTGATTTTATTAGCGAAATAATCAAGTTTGATTTGGATATGATATCTTTGATGATTTTGAATGATTTGGTGTTTATTTTTTTAATTGCTTTATTTATCCCGAAAATACAAAAGAGATTGCATTTGCATATCATGTAGATTACAATAAATTTCCTAGATAGAATTGCATGATAGAATAGTTAGATTCTTTTCTGATTATATTAGAACGCATGTTTAGATGGTATCTAGGTTAGATAATATCCTTGAATTAAATTGCATGTCGAGATAAATTTCTGAGTTAAGATAGGATTCGGATTAGTCTATTTCCTAACTTAAGATAGATAATATCTCACTTTAGTTAGGATTTAATTATGATATTTTTTATGAAAGAAAAACAAAAAAAATGTCATTGCATGTCATATAGAATTAGATTCATGAAATGCTTGTCATTTAGTGGTTGTTGCTAGGTCCATCCAATTAGAAATTACATGTCATTAGAGTTAGGTCATTTAGTTAATATTACATCGCATATTGTATAATTTTCATTAAATAAGTTGAAAAAAAAAAAGAAATTGCGTGTTAATTAGAACCATATCTAGGATTGTTGACATGGATTTTAATTTAACATTGCAGATGCTTTCGTCGCTTTGAGGTAATTTTTTGCAATTTATTTATTGTTTATCTGGGTGTTAAATTGGTGGATTGCGCACCCGCATGATCACCTCACATGTTAGGAAAATAGATTTAAAATCAATTTAAGCTGCCTGCAAAAACATTTTTTGAAATAAAAGAATGGTACCGAAAGGGCATTAGAGAAATCTAGTGTAACCAAGTCCCCGTACCCATAGTCTCTGGTTCGTAGGAATAGAGTGAAACTCCCGTTACTTTACTTGGGTTTCTAATCAACCCACCAAAAATAGATTAGTGGCGACTCCTGATTAAAAAATCAATTGCATGTTAAGAACTTGAACTTAAGTCGCGAATTGGTATGGGCTTGGGAGAGCCCGAATTAAGTCTAGGCTTAATAATCCATTAGCCAAACCCTAGGTGGTTCACCCCCGGAAATTTGGTCGCGACACATGTAAATTGAAGAAGGGAGGTCGGGTCAAACTTCTCTATGAATACCTTATTACAAGATAAGATCTAATCATAATCAAATCATCGTTAGAAAAAACCCATTTTCCGTGATGAATTAATACATTTTGCTCTTATCTTTTTGGGTTATCTCATACTCTAGATTAATTTATATAGTTTTATTTTCCTCGATCATTATAGTTCTAGCTTTTTACGTGCTAGATTTTAAATTATGTGACGTTTACTGCGGTAAGTTTTGATCTTTTTAATTTTATTGAGTTATGTAAGCTCTTCTTGCTACCATTCGCCTTCATAATATTTTGAAATAGTTGAAGGGTTCTGAAATGCTCCATTATTCTAAACAAAAAATTAAATTGGTTTCTGCCCGCATCAACATTTCCAAAAGATGCATAAGCTAAGGCAATATTCAAAGCTCTTATTTCAAAATGACGATCCACAACTGCTGTTCAACTTTTTGCTCCATTTGTAGGTGTAAATGACCATTTCCAATCTACACTTTTTGGTTCTGTGCTGTTATGGGATGATCTGGAAGGGACCTTTGTATGGCTACCAGATACCCGCTAGGGTTTGGAAAATGACCTGCTAGAATTTTTGCCCGATGATAAGATTGCGATTTTGCCCGATGCACGAGGGTCACGAGTGTCGGTTGGGACAATTTGCCTACAAGGTTGTCAATTTGTATATTTTAGAATTCGTCGGTTCTTAAGCTTCGTAATGCAATAAAATCAGGTTGGTCTCTAAAAACGGGGCCCACTTCATCCCTACAAAAAAGTAATCTTTGTTATGTTCGCCATAAAATATGGATTAATAACTTCGATATGAATGAAACTTGGAAGTCAATGACGATTATATTATTAATTTATTAATGGGAAAAAGTGTGATCGGGAGATGATTCTAACTATCTTTCGTGCCATAACTAGCACTAATGTAGACAATTTTAAATGATAATTTAATATTTTTGAGTTATTTTTTAAATTTTTCTCTTTTTTTCTTCTTTTATTCTTTCTCTAGCCAATCACCAAACCTCGGTGACCAGCTAGAGGCGAGGACCAGTAAGCTCGACCTCACTAGCCACTAGAGATGGCAAGCCTTACTTACACTTGGCGAGGCCTGGCCTCATTGTGAAGTTTTTACATAATCCTTCGTGTTTATTTCTAACTAAATCATTTGATTGATTGATTTCAATTGGGAAATACAATTGTTATCTTTTTTTCTCATCGCTTTGGTGATTCAAAATGAGAAAATATTAGGTTACTACTGTTGTCCTAGCGCATCAAATTACAAGTCTACTGAGCTCGCGACAGGTGTAGCGACAGGTGTAGCAAGTGAGCCCCACTATCAAAGGAAATTTGAACTCCTTTGTAGAAGTCCTCTCTCCTATTCTAGATCTACTCAGGTTCTCTCTCTCTATCTCTCTCTCTCTCTCCCTCCCCCCCTCCCTCCCTCCAAATCACAATCGAGCTCTTGTCCAATGAACCAATCACTGTTAGGCCCCTCTGGCTTTGGCTTATTCGTCGCCTCCGCCTTCATCGAATCGTCGAACTTTTTCACCTTGTCTGTTCATTGTCCAAAACCCTTTGGAGATGGGTTTGATCTTGCTAGTCAAGAGTTGATGGCGACACGGTGGTTCATTACGATTCAACAATGGTAGAGTAACGGACTTGTTGGAGGTAGAGACGGAACACCAGTTCGTTGGACGACGGCTTGGTTGTGAGTTGGGGGGGTGGGGGAGAGAGAGAGGGTAGAGTTGGGAGGGGGTTGCAATTTAGCAATAGCGGAGGCAACGGATGAGCCGGAGGGGCGGCATGGTGGTTGGTTCATTGGAGGAGGGGTCGGTCGTGAGTTGGAGGGAGAGAGGGGGCAGAGTCAGGAGGGGTTGAGCATGGGAAGAGAGAGAGAGAGGAATTTCCTCCAATGGTGGGGTCCACTTGTGATATGTGTCGCAAGGGCAATAGACTTGTAATTTGATGCATTATCCAATATTTTCTCGTCAATGATTGGTCTAAGTACACACTTAATTCTCAAAGACTTACCCCAATTCATATGCAAGTCCATTAAAGAAGGGAGGTTAGGTCAAGCTTCTCTATGATGAATTAATACATTTTGCTCCTATCTTTTTGGGTTATCTCATACTCTCGATAAATTTATATAATTTTATTTGCCTTGATTATTATAGTTCTAGCTTTTCACGTGCTAAGTTTTAAATTATGTAACGTCGCTGCCATAACGTTTTGATCTTTATAATTTTATTGAGTTATGTGAGCTCTTCTTGCCACCATTCTCCTTCATCAGGCGCCTGGTGCGCTCCTTGAAAGGTGAGGAGGTGACCATCCAAGTGGTCGTGGAAGCCAAGCGGAGGCTGCACTTGGGTTTGTGTGGGGTGGCCGTGTTCGACTTGCACGCCTTGTGCATAGACATGAACTTCACCCCTCCAACAGACGGTGAGGGCAGTAGAGATTGGATGAGCCTCGGAGGCACCCTGTTGCTCGGTCTTCAACTTCTTTTCATTCTGGTAAGTATAAGTTCCTGCTTAGTTTTGCTTCTCATTGTACAAAAAGACATTGGCAGCGTAGCCCAATGCCAACACCCATGCCTGAGGCATAGGCTAAGCTCGATGGCACGTGAAGCTCTGCCATCGGAAATGCACTCTGTCGAGGAGGCTGAGCTTCAGCAGCGACAACATGTCCATCGAGTTTGGCTCTGTCCACCTTCAGGATCAAGAGACTCACTGTGATTCATGAGATGGCGAAGCAGAGAAGATTGTTGGTGTTGATTTCCATTTTTCAAAGGACGTTGTTTTTCTTATTTTCCGATATGGACTTTTCGGTTCGAAGAAGAGATATCTTCCATGATCGACGAATTTTTCAGTCCCAAATATCAAAAATCGATTAAGAAAATATTCCTAAAATTCATTTTTTCATACTGACAGTAATCATGTTGTCTACTTTATTCTGTTGATATAAACAAGGTTTGATTTTGTTATGATGTTCTCTTTTCTTTTCTTTTCTTTTTTTTTTTTCAAATTCTAGAGACTCTGGTGGCTTCTCCAAATCTGCACATCGGTTGGGCATTGGTTAGAGTTGTCTTTCCTAGCCTTTTTACTTTAAATGTTGTTACTGGTTTATGCTGTACTTCTTTAAAAAATGTGTATTTCTCTTAGTCTCAAATGCTGTTACTTAGTAGGGGTGATCGGGTTCAGGGTGGGTAGGGTCTAGACCTAGACCCTGTACCCGTTCTTGTTATAACCGGTTCCTCTTTTCTGGACCCTATACCCGATCATGTTTGTGTTGGACCTTGTACTCGACTCACCCTATTTTTCTCATTCGGTTCCAAGGTCAACCCTGTTTCCACTAAAACCTGTTTTGCAATCTCCCGATATCCTATACGACTTCAAATTTTATATTAATACATGAGAAAATAATGTAATCCTCTTAATTTGTATTGAAACATTAAGCACTTATAATAAATAAATACATCAACTTTTTGACTAAACGAAAAATTAAGGATCCACAAGCCTAATTATAATAAATAAAATCATAAGACAAAGAATTAGCAACAAACATGGGTCTAATATTAGTCTTATTCTCACAATTACTACATGAAGCTACTCATTTATGCAAGCATAACTCCTCCTACAAAAGAGAAATTAGGCGAGCCAATTCATGTGATACACAAGAATTTGGCGGCAACAAACACCGTTCGTCCATCGGACGGTGTGAGAGGGAGCCGTGAGAGAGGGAAGCAAGTGAGGAAGAGAAATGACAAAGGAAGAGTGCCATGCGTGTTTGAAAGAGCCAAGAGAAAAAACATCGTGTGATTGTGGGAGTAAGAATAAGAAATAGGGGGAAAAATGGTTTTGGACCTCAACTTACAAAATTGGACCGGGAACCGGTTCCAAAACTGGTCCAGGAAACGGTTTCCGAGTGGGTAATCACTTGGAACCTGTTCCCGGACCGGTTTAAACCGGTTCCGAATTTTGGGAACCGGTTCCCGAATTGGTTTCAACGGGAACCGGTTCCCGACCCTATTTTCTGGGTGGGCCAATCCAGAAACCGGGTATACCCGATCCGATTGCACACCCCTATTACTTAGGACTCTATCTTTTTAACTTAAAATTTTGAATCATGCATTGCCATACAATCTTGAAGCTCATACACCTTTTCCAGTGGAAAAGGAGGCAATGAGAGTTAGTAGTTGTTTTTCTTTTTTGAACAGATGAGAGTCAGTAGTTAAGCGACTTCATTTGATGACAATTGGCCATTGCTTTCTCCTCCGTTATCTGTTTCTTACTTTAGTGAATTTTTATCGGTGTAGTCTTGTCGAAGCTAGATCCACTCTGATTCTCTATGGATTTAGGGAATGACCGGTGTAGGAAAAATTACATCGATAATTTTTTATCGGTGTTACTGGTGTAAATTATCGGTGTAACTGGTGTAATTTTTATCGGTGTTTTCTCTTCGTTTGGGATTCTCGTTCCTTAATTGATTAAAGGTTCTCTAGTCATGTGCTGGTCTTTGCCTACTGTTATTTCCAATAAGATATCTTTCTCAAATTCTCCAAGCATTTTGCCGATGATGTATCATTATATGCATTCTGACCATTTGTCTACACACATACTTAACTACATTAGTCTGCTTAAAATAGAAAATACTCATTTTGCAATTCTTGCTTCACAATTGTAACAAAAGAAATACAGACTCGATGAGAAAAAGCTACTTCACAATTGTAATAATGATGAGTTTCCAAGACTTTCCATTTGAGGTCTTTTCTACATGGTCATCAACCCATGAAGTGTTTCCACTCTGTTTCTCTCGTCCTGCACCCTCCCAGCAATTTCCAAGCATAATCCACATTCTAGACTCTTGTTCGGCACTTTAGACTTGTCCAGCTTCTTCATCAGGCTTGGATCTATAAAATTTGGTTGAGTTCTAAGGGTCGGGTTCGTTTTTATCTGGGTCACTTCCCTTTCGTCTGGTGAGACTCCATTTTTGAAACGCCATCTTCATCGAAGAGGACCTACACCCGTTCCATATTATGCTAGTGTCATGGGCCGATCGATTAGGATTGTGACCGTGCGACGACTTAGGCTCTTTTGGATCTACTCGGATCATTGGGACGCCTAAGCCAAGCCTTGCTTGGATCGCTTGATCACTCGCTTGCTCATCCGGATTGTAAAAAGAGAAAGTTTCTAGAGAGAGAAGCTATGGAAGAGAAATTAGCCTTTTATTACTGAAATGGTTGGACAGTTACAAATAATGGGAGGACACCTCTTTTTATACTTGAGGCCCTCGGATTACAATCATTGATCGAGAATTCATTCGGTAGACGAGATCGTACCGCCCAACCTACCAACTACCGACACTAATGGCAGGAAAGTTCTAGACTTTGGCTCAATTACCGTATTGCCCGCTCTTGGAACGTTCTGGAAGAGCTCTTGTTGGGAATCCTAGTGATCGCAGGAGGTCCTCCTCGAGAAGGTACAGCCCTTTAGCTACAGAAACCTTTTGGGCGTAACACTAGCCTATCAAAACAAACTGAAATTACGAATTAGAATAATACTGTTAGCTGTTAAAAGAACATGTAAGAAGCTTTCCCTCTGATTGCGAAGGAGCGACCATGTTTTGCTCTCTGTAAGAACAGCTAATTTGGCCTGAAGACACATTTCTAACCTTGCCATCACAACTCACATTCACCAATTCCACTTCCAGGGTTTCACCATCGAGATGAAAAGCCACAAAATTGTGACAGTGTTGTTCTTAATCTTAAAAAAACAAGAGTACTACAATCTGAGGACTCTTACAATATGTTTGGCTGCCATGGAACCGGAAAAGAATATCGGATGCATAGCAAAATTAGACATGCTCACTCGTTTTTCTTCATTTTTTGGGGATTGCCGGAGAGATTAAAGTCAGTGTAATTAAATCGGACAATAACATCGCACAATCGCAAATAACTTAAAAAAGACGCAGAAAACACAAGAAAGATAAGAAAATTTGATTAAATCGGACAGTTTTGCATGTCTAGCATGGAGAGAAACCTTCTTTGACATGTAAGCGAGGCGCCTCGCGCGTATTTCTATTTGTCACTTTTTGTTGGTGTGGCCACTTGTACGTATTCCCATCTTATTATTTTTGGCTCGCAACTCGCACGTGTTGTCCCCTTCGCATCACGAGCTTGAGTGTCTATAATTGCAACTTTTCCCCTGATATTCAACTAATTGATCGCATTGCTTCCATCGGCGTCAACTCCAACCAAATTTTGCTTTGAATTCCAGTTACTTAGACTTGTCGAAATGGGTCTCAAACCCATTTATTAACCCAAAGTTATTGAAAAGGGTCATAAATAGGTCACCTCAAATTTAAGGTGTCTAGTCATAATGGGTTAGAAATTAAAAAGCTCAAAATTAATGGGTCTAAATGACAAAGTGAGCGGTTTTAGGTTCCAAATATTGGTCAAAATATGTTCAATAATTTTTTGAAATCCAGAACTTACCATACATACCCAACAATCAGGACACTGTTATAGATTCTGGAGTTTACCCAAATTTCATTTCTACTCTAAATTGAATAATTGTAGTGAATTATTATCTCTAGTAACCACAATTTGATAATTCATTGATCACAACTTATATTTAGATACATAGGGGTTATAAACCATTAACAAAATCAAAGTCTCAGTCATGGACGTTACCAAAAATAAAAGTTCAGATTAGTGGTTTCATATTACATGCTCATTATTGCACGCCATAGAATATTGCAAGATCGTGTGAATATATAGATAAGAAAAATACAAAGACTCGTTCCAAGTTCTATATTTCAAGTTTCCAACTTCACCTGAAACCTAAAACCCACCATTCAAAATAGTTTCCCCAATTTTTAAAATTTGAAACTTATCATGCATATCTAAAAACTTGAAATTGGACTGGTAGGTTCCCGGTTCTACCTTGGAATCATGCTTACCCTTACTAAATAGGTAACGTTGTGAACCCTTTTCCAACCCATGAAATCGAGCCACTAACTCACTCTTAATGGACACCCGACGTTGTTCTCCGCTATCAAACTCTCTGCTCTCTCTCCCTATGACGTCGCTTGACAGCTTTTATTGGATGAAGGGCGAGCTCAGCTTCACGGGGGTTGCAATGGAGTGGAGGGTCTTGAGGGAGACGAGGGTGAAGTAGACGAGGGTCAGGAGGGCGAGGGTGAACAGAGACGATGACGACGATTACGGCAGCTTCTGTGCCGCCGACATTGCCAATCGAAGCGGTTGGAGATTTGAATTTCCAGCTAGAACCGCGAGGAGGATTGTGCAGCAGGATGTGTGTGAGATTGGGGAAGGTTTGTTAATTGAGGGTACGATGGATTTGGGGTCGTGATCGCGATTCTCCAGAAGAAGTTTTCTTTATCGTTGCCCCTCCAGAGTGAGCCTATGAAAATGGAAAGTGATGTAGTGCGCCCATGAAAGTTGGGGGAATTTTCAAAGTAGCCCTGCAGTCGGACGGCATTTTCAAAGTTCCCATATACATAAATTTGTTCTCAATTTGCCCTTTCAAAGAAACCGAAATCTTTCGAACTGCCCAAAAATAGATCTGGCACTTCAAAATGTACACGTGAATTTCGCGCGCTCTGCACACATGACATTTTGCACTTGAATAACTTGAAACCAGTTTCATAATTTATGAATGGCCCAGAAGCCATCTGTATTTAATCCAAAATCAAAGTTGGAACCTACTTCATAATCTATGGATGACCTGGGCCAGACTTTTGCCACCACTTGCACGCACCTTCTCATAACCAAAACCCCAACTTGCCTCACTAACTTGACGAGCCGGTCCATGAAGCTGCTCATTATTCAAATGCAACAATTTAATAGGCAAAATTGATTAAAATGGATCCTAGATCGGGTCGGGTCGGGTATGGATCGCTAATTTTGCATTGCATATAAACAAGTTATATGGGCTAATAATTTGGGCTTGACCATTTTCAATCCAACCCGAGCCACCTATTTTGCTAGGTCTATATCTTGGTGAGGTTAGTGTAATTGCTGGTTCATGGCACATATATAAACTTTGACAGGTGGTTTTTGTTTTTCAGTTTCTATAGCTGCACAAAAGAAGTCCACATGCCATTCGAATTTTTGAAGATTCTTCTTGGTGGATTACACTCTGTGATTTATGCAATGTATCCAATTGAAATCGTTTGTCTTACTAAAAGGCTTAAGGCAACACACCATGGCTGCATTTGGTTGTTTCGATTTCTAACTAGGATATGACTAGATAAGATAATATATAAAATCCAGTGATTTTGCTATATCGTATCAATTGTTTTGTGATTATAGTGATAGAGTGAGATTTATTCATATCATATCATATACATTGTTTGAAATAAACAACATATCAGTATAAATGAACAAAAAATTTTACAAATGGATATAGTAAAATCTCTCGCACCACTTTTGCCTACTTTATTTTTATTTGATTTTTTTATTTATTTTCCTCTCTTTTTTTAATCAATTTCTTTTTTATTTCTTTCTTCCCCTTCTATCATTCTCTCATAAAATTTCATTAAATAGTCAATAATATTGATATACCTTAAATACTAAAATGCCCAAAATATGTAATAAATATAAATATATATTTATATTTAAATTTTGATATTGTATTAGAAAATAGAGTTGAATTAGAATATATAAATCAACATAAGATAAATTAAAATAACTAAACTGGTATTTTTGTTATTTTGAATTTCTTGTAATATAATTAAAATATTACTTATATTGAAATATAATTTTGATTCTATTAATTTAAAATTTTCGTTATTTTTTTTAAAAAATGACTTTCTTATTATAAATGTTAGAAATTCTATCCAACTTTCTCCCACCTTTATCCCATCTCCTCCGTGAGATAATTTTATTCAGCCTATATCGCCCTTATATCCGACTTTATCCTATCTTGAACAAGTACCAAACGTAGGATAATTTAAAATTTTATTATATCATGAATTTTATCTTGATTGCCAAATGCAGTCAATGGGTTATGATGTAATTTAATATTAGATAATGCTTAAACAGTTGAGTGATTGTAACTTTACAACAACCTAATTGATTATTAGATTTTTTGCAGTTGATTCTCCCCATGGAGTAGGTATTTGCTAATACTCGATCAAATTGCGTAAATCTCTCGTATATATATTTTTCATCGTTCCTAGTCAATTGCTTGAGTAATTTCTTCTTCTCGCGTCAGATTTGAATTGTAATATCCGTTAGCTCCTGCATTTTTTTCTTATATACTTAAATGAACTCATTTCATTGGAGTTTCTTGCTTTCGATTAGATTTTTTGTTTTTTTTGTTTTTTTTTTGGTACACGGTGCATGTGGAAGGCGGAAATCTCTCTCTCGAAGCCTTTGCAAACATGAAGTCGAGCTTTGCTGCTCTGTAAAAACTATGTGTGCTCTCTTCAACGTCACTCTATTTCTAGGGACATGGCATTGTCATTTACCGGTCTTCCCTCCATATTAAATACTAAATAGCATGTCCTAGCAATAGCACCTTCCATGTGACGCGACTATCATCTACTAGTCCCAACTTTTTTGCAACCCTCAGAGATTATCTCGAGTTGGGTTGCATTTCCTTCCTTGCAATATCCCCAATTCTCCTGCAAATTTCTCTCTCTCGATTTTGTTTTCTTGTTTCACCAAGAAAGGAAGTCTAGTTCGTGGAAAATTCTTCCTTCACTGATGAAAGATGAACTGGAAAGAGAGGGAAACGAGAGAAAGATCTATGCACCCGCTGTTGCCATTCTATTAATTGTGAGGAAAAGTTCCAAACTTTGTGCTTGATTCATGAGAATGATCAGTTTGGTATGTCGATTTTTCAAGGCATTCTTTTTCCCGTTTCATCCTTTTTGCTGCTCCCTTTGCTTGATCCATGGAATTGGTTGAACTCGCGACTTTTGTGTCCTCTTTGTTTCAGGAGATCACAGGGATATATGTGAAATGGAGCAGAGATACAGTTCGCGATCAATGGTCGATGGATTTTGAGCGGTCTGGTTGTTAGACATTCGATCTTGCAATGCGTTGTGCTACACTTCCGAAACATGTGGCTGCAGTTGTTAGGTACCAAAAAAGGATGCCCTCAGAGCGTTCGAGTTGTTCAATTTAGTTAAAAAAGAACACGGCTTCAAGCACATGTTGTCGACTTACAAATGCATGATAAAAAAGCTCGGGTTTCATGGGGAGTTTGAGGCTAAAGAGTATTTGCTGGCAGAGATTAGAACCAACATCAATGCGGCTTACTGAAAGGAATCTATATTGGGGCCATGAGAAGTCATGGAAGGAGTGGCCAGATTCATTAAGCCGTCAATGTGTTTAAGAGAATGGATTTCTACAATTGCAAGCCGTCGGTCCAATCTTGCAATGTGATCTTTGAGTGTACCGATGTAGAGTGATTAATTTAGCTCATAAAGTGTTTCTGTAGATGAGGGGTAAAGGGATTGCTCCAGATGTGTACACCTACACTATCCGGATAAAGTCCTTTTTCCAGACTGGTAGGCCTTATGCTGCTCTAAAACTTCTCCGAAATATGACTTCTCAGGGTCATATCACAATGCTGTTGCATATTGTACTATCATTGGCGGGTTCTATGAACCGAATTATCCATGTGAAGCATACAACTTTGTTTCTTGAGATGCTTAGTGATAATATTTATCCTTGTGAGATTTAATGAGACCATTATCAATTTTTCTAAAAGTTTAAACTGTTAAATAAAGACACAGTTTATTATGTAAATATTATAACATTCCCCCTC
The DNA here is from genome assembly GCA_017140615.1 of Eucalyptus cladocalyx. Lineage (NCBI taxonomy): Eukaryota > Viridiplantae > Streptophyta > Magnoliopsida > Myrtales > Myrtaceae > Eucalyptus > Eucalyptus cladocalyx. Next base: position 4,537,474 of record CM029517.1, on the reverse strand, counting down.
ATGCTTAGTATGTGATCTTTTATCTAGTACTATTTAATTGGGAAGGCAAATAGAATCTGGAAAAATTTGAATTCAGAACTTCCAACTCTGATACCATGTGAGATTTGGTGAGACCATTGTTAACTTATCTAAAAATTTAAACCGTTAGACTAAGACGTGATTTATTATTTAAATATTTTAACAATCCTGATATTACAATATTCGATAAACTTATACTATGCAAGAATGGGGACATCCAGGAGAGCGAAAAGCTTCTTTCCAAAGTACAGAAGACAGAATCAAGTCCAAATTTGTTCATGTTCAATATTTTCATTCAGGGAATTTGCAGGAAAGGTGCTTTTGTTGATGCAGTGAAGTTGTTGGAAAGTGTAACAGCAGGGGGTTTGACTCCACATGTTGTCATGTATAAGACTTTAATTGGTGGTTTGTGTAACAATTCTAGGGCTGTGGAAGCTAAAAGCTTCATGAGTAATATGGTGAATTGTGGGCTTGAGCTAGACGACTATAGATACAACCCCATAATCAATGGATCCTGCAAAGTTGGTCTGACAGAAAATTGCAAATAAAATTCTCAATGATGCAGTTTTCAAGCGACTTGTGCCGGGTCAGTTCACTCATTGTTCTCTCATCAGTGGGTTCTGCCAAGATGGTGATGGCAGCCAGGCTCTGACTTTGTTTAATGAGGTTTCAAGAGGAGGGGTGAAATCTAATGCCGTTCTCTACAATACAGTGATCAGAGGCTTGTCCCAGAAGGGGCTTATAATAGAAGTCATGGAATTAATGACTGAGATGTTTGAAAATGGTTGTTCCCCTGACATATACACATACAATTTAGTTATTGATGGACTTTGCGAGATGGGATCTGTATCTGATGCTTATGATGCTATAACCAGAGGGTAGATTCACGACAATTTTTATTTTTTATTTTTTTTACTTTCTATACATTTTCGGATGGCTATTGTAAGCAACTGAAGTTGGATAGTGCAATTAGAGAGAATGTGCAGTTATCGCATTTTTCCTGATGTGACCACATATAATTCTACGTCGAATGGCCTGTGCAACAAGGCTTCAAAGTCTGAAAATGTGAAGGAAATATTCGACGGGATGGTCAGGAAACAGTGCATCCCTATCATTACTCATTACATACCCTTTGAGAGCTTATGTGAGGCTCGCAAAGTAAAGGAAGCTATGAATTTGCTTGATAAGATGGAAGTAAAGGGGAATTACACCAGATATTATGAGTTGTCACACTGGTTAATGGGCTTTGTGATCATGGGGAGCTGCAGTAAGGTTTCTCATACGAAAGCAACATACAATACCTTTCTGGGGGAACTATATATTAATCTGGCAGCATCTCTTTTTAAATGAGTGTCAAAGGTCACCTGCCCAAAAGTTACACGTGCTGTGTGATGATTGATGGACGGTTTCTTCCAACGTTTGCTTCATTTGGACGAGTAAGAAATTGTCTTTCTGTGAAACAGAGGGTTCATGAGGCTCTGTGATCATTCCCCTTATGGTTCAAAAGGTATTGTTCCAAAGGTAGTGAAGACTGTTTTCTGGCTGACAAAAAAGGAGTAACGGCACCTAAGATTGTTCAGGAAGACTTGTTGAAGAGAATTGGTATAACTTGTTATGTTTATGAACTCCTCCATGAGAGTGTTCAGGATAAAAAGATGCTAAAGAAGATGCTCATGTGATCAGACGAAGATGTCCTTGTCCGTTTTTTTTTTTTTTTTGATGACCCGAGAACCCCCGTACAACCGGCAGCCGACAAGGTAAACCCGGGGTGACGCTAGCGGAGGACCCACCACCCCAACGTCACACTTAAGATCCCGTGCGGCCAGCGGGATTCGAACTCCTCTCCTCTTCGCAAAGGATCATGGGAGGCTTATCCAACTGGGCCACCGCAGGCGGTGGTAAATGTCCTTGTCTGTTCATACATCAATATTTTAAAAGAACGTAACAGTTGTACATTTTTGCATGATTTTAAATTCCAAACCTCGTGAAGCTTCAATTGCTATTGCCATGTAAGAAAATCTCTACTGGCATATTGACAAAGAAGAAATTCAATAGGATTGTACGAGGATGTGGTGACAACGTAATATTATGTTGAACTACATGTGCATTCATGCATAGAACCATCGCTCTGTCATAGGCTGCTCTTTTCTTTGAAGACAGAACTCCCAACATGTCAGCAAGCACCTCCACTGAGAGTCCTGTGTATATTGCTTCCTCAAGGCCCAGTTCATCTTCACTAGACTATTGAGGATCAACTCTTTGTGTCATGGAAGCTAGGGTAAGGCATTTAACTACCTCTTGGTAATTTACGTTCTCATTTCTAGTGGAAAAAAGGTCATTTTTTTTAGGTATCTTAGTTCTCCATATAATGCTCTATCTGTTTATTGTATTACTCTATATCCCCTCCTCTCTGCGTCAGAGTTCCCCATATAAAAGAAAGCTCCGCTACAGGGAATCCCGTCCATAAGGATTCTTCAGGCTGAGTTTACATGATATATAGATTCAACTCATTTGTGCACTCGAACTCGGGTAAGGCACTATGCTAAGTTTCTGTAATTTACATCCTCATTTCTCTTTGTAAAAAGAAAATGTGGCACATTTTCAATGTAAGATATTTTAATGCTGGTGCGTGTTTTGCTCACTCCGTTTGACGTATAAATTCTTTTTATTGTCTAAGAATCAACCACATCTATGCCCAGATAATTTTGTCAAACAGTGTTATTCTTCAATGTTGCTTAGAGAAAGATGGCAATGGCCCTCTCCTTTTATAGTTCTATATCTTTTCTTGGACGACTATCTGTGAAGCTTACGGCTATGATTCTTGATTGGACTCAAGCGATTTGACACGAGTGATGCAGTAATTTTGCTTTCACTACTTGCATTGGCATTTCCATACAGAGCTAGACAAATTCGAACTGACATCATAACACTCATCTGTTTACATTCCAGATTGATGAGGTTGCAGCGTGTTTTGAGATCGGTTTAGATGGGAAATGAATCGCAATGGATGATTGTACAAGTTCACTAATAAGAGGGCGGGGCAATGGAGAAGGATGACCCAACGAGGACTAGTTATATTAAGATGAGAATGTGACCTCAACTATGCTGACTAGTCATTCGCAGCTCTATGAAGCATAAGAATGAGAACTTTGTGCAGGTGGTCATCTGGAAGAGAAATGTGTTTCATGAGAACTGTAAGATGTGGTGGACAGAACTATCTACATGCCTGAGAAGAAGATAATGGATAGTCATCATATGTCATATTCGGTTAAGCACTATTCGTGTATATTTCCTCGAGATCCTTATAAATTTGTATAACTTTGCATCTACTGATAGCCTTTTCCTTTTCATACAGCTGTCCATTCTATCTTATTTTAACAGTGACAAGGAATGTGGAATTAATTTACCGTCGGAGTCTAGAGCTCCTCCCTGAGTTGCACAAAACTTTACACAAGACGTGAATTTGTGTTTTATCAGAGACAGTAGGAGAGAGACCCTTTTCATTGTGGACACCACAAATGCTGAATGTCTGTTTAACAAATCTATGAGGTTATATCTTTATATAGCAAATCAACGTCATTGTCAACAATGAGTTACATTGTCAACCAGCTTTTTAGGAGGCCATTATAGACTATGTAACGTCACTTCAGAAAAACTCGTCAAAAGACCAAATATTCTTTTATGTCTACAGTGTTTTTTCCGCCCGGAGAGTCATGATTCTAATGGGAAAATAATGACAATCTGAACAATATCGAATTAATACAACAGAATAAAGCAATCTTTTTTCTTGTGCAAACCTAAAAGGTAACAATACAATAAAGCAATATATTTGCCAAAATATAAACACCAAGCATCCACAAGACAAGGTAGTTTTTACGTGGAAAATCTCGCCAATGTGAGGAGAAAAAAAACATGGGTCAAAGTCTGTCCAAAATCGTCATTGTCAACAAAATTGGATAGTTAAAGTTCTTCCCCTATTTATACTAGAGGTACATAACAATAATTATATCAAGAAGATTGCCTGGCAATACATTTTAATTTCACAAGAAATCAATTATAAATATACTAAAATGCGGGTTTGGTTCAACCCACCAAAAACTTGATGTAGGGAGCATGAATCAACCTCTGATTGTCAACTTGAAAAAGACTGGATGACACCTTCTTTCCTAGATTTTCTACTTTGTTCTTCTCTCTTGCTACTGCATCTTTGCAAATGTTCTTTGTGGCTATCATTTAAAAATAGGGAGAAATTCTATTTCTTCATATGGATTATTATATGAACTCAAACTTTTGGGTATATAACTTATTGGGCTTTCTCTATATGGAAGTGAACCCAGCCCAACATATTCTTTACCCGTTTAACCAAAAGAGGAAAGGAAAGAGCAGCACTGCCCGGATGGCTCCCATCAAATAGATTACGTTACCTCGGAAAGACTTTTCAAAATCCATGCTACAAATTTCCCATTTATACACTTATCCAATGATGATAAATAAAGTTATCCTCGATTTAAACCTATTCCTATTTAGGAATGGAGAGGCCGGATTTAAACCTGTTCCTATTTAGGAAAAGAGAGGGCGGGTGGGATCAAACAATCAGTGCAGGTAGCATGTGAACGAGATTTTAGTGGCTGGGAAGTAATTGGCCTACCTCTAATTTCTCGACCCCAATGGCCTTCTCGATTGAGTTCGTTGAAATTAGTTAGAATCTTAAATTATGTCTATCGTGACAAATTTATCGTACGTTAGCATTCTGTCCAAATTCCAGGTACAAAGGGCTCTGATGTCCACATTGAAAAAAGAAAATGGTTTGCACTGTTCATCGTCTTCTCCGCGAGGAAGAACGGTACTTTCTTCTCCAGAAAACGAAGCTTCAAGGAGGTCGAGCTTGAGCTGCCGCCATGGCCTCTCCAGCTCGAGGCTTGGCTTGTCTGACCTCAACCTTCGAAGCTCGCGGGTGGTAGCAAGCCGCCATAGCCAAGCTTTGATACTCGCGGCCGCCATGGCCGCTCTTCGCTCGAAGCTTGGTCGAGGGTCTGACCTCGACCTTCGAATCTAGCGAGTAGTCGCAACCCGCCAAGGCCTAGCTTCGAAGCAGCTTGAAGGTCGAGCTCCGAAGCTCGCGGGTGGTCACAAGCCCCCATGGCCTCCGAACCTCGCGGCCGCCATGACCGCTCTATCTCAAAGCTCGTCTCGAGGTTCTAACCTCCACCTTCGAAGCTCGTGGGTGGTCGCAAGCGGCCAATGCCAAGCTTCGACGTTCGCGGCCGCCATGGCCGCTCGAGCTCGAAGCTTGGCTAGGTCGGACCTCGATCTCCGAAGCTCGTGGATGGTCGGGTAAGCGCCAGCGAGCGCCGCCGGAGGTCCAGGTAGCAGTAGGCACCGAAGCAAGAGCGCCGGAGGAGTTCGTAAAAACTCGACTGACATGTAAAGTGCGAACTATTTCAATGTTCAGAGAGTACACAATTTCGAAAGAAGTATTACATAAACCAACAACAACAATTCAGACGAGAGTGCTCAGCATATGAAGCATTTGCCAAAGTAATAGCCCAGAAAAAGAAACCTCCCAAGTGATGCCCCAGATGCATGGATGGAAGGCACAGTCTCCACCTGAATCTGACAAAATTGAACGAGACAACACACGACCGTAAGAATCAAACATTGTTTGATAACATCAGTACAATACAATTAAAGTGCCAACCAACCACGCGCTCTGGATCAAACCCCCAGGCGCGCGCTGAGGCAATCTGGCCAAGCAGGTGCCGAATGGAACAAGCCACGTGCTGAGGCAAACAAGCCCCAGGTGCTGAATCAAAACAGGCCACGTGCTGCGGCAAACGGGCCAAGCACGCGCTCTTGATCCAGCAGGGCGAGCACCGCTGCACCAGACCAGCCAAGCCGGGGAATTCTGCAGAGGCTCAAGTACGACATGGCTGCGCCCCCTGCTGCACACCAAGCCGGGGCCGCCTCGTCCTTGACCAGCACGACTCGACCCCCCGCGAGCAAGTGGTGACGGCTCCAAGAAGTTGGTTATGCTATGCATCGACAGCTTCTCTTCAACTTCATTGTTGAACACAAACAACTACCACGACAAAGAAGTGAATCTGGTGTGACACTTTTAGGAATAAATGACTCTAATGTGAAACCACGCAAGCTAAAGGTGAATGGTTGCAGGTTTCATATAAGTTCTACCTGTAACTTGGAATCTCAGGAATTTGAAACTTATCTTACATAAGGTTTACGGATTCCAAGGTCGACCCACCCAAGTTCTATCTATATAATTAATTGAACAATCATAGTAAATTAAAACATTTAATGACTACCACGCTTTATTGTAATTAATTGACCATAGTTTATATTTAGATACACAAAAAGCATAAATATTAATAAAGTAAAAGTTTCAATAATAAAATAGAAACTCAAACTAGTGCTCTTGAAATTATACACTTATCATTGAATAGCATAGAATATTACGGGATTAGACATGGACTAAGAAAAATATTAAAATTTATTCTAGGTTCTAGGTTATATGTTACAAGTTAATTTAAGAATCCAATTAAAAACTATACTCGTCCAAATAGATTCCTCTTGTTTTGAAATATTGAACCTATCTTGCATATCTTGAAACCTCAATCATATAGGTTCCCATTGATTTGATTATCAGGTTTTGGATTTTTTTCCTAGAACCATGCTCACCCTTAATGCAAACACCACATTGAAAAAAGAGAAAAGAAATAGCCAAAATTTTATATAAAAAAAATACTATTCATGGTCTTCTCCAAACCAAGCTTCGAGCTCGAGTGGCTTCAAAGCTAAAGAAAAAGCCAAAATCAAAAAAAAAAAAAAAAAAAAAAAAAAAAAAAAACCGTTCAACGTCTTCTCCAGACCAAGCCAAGCCTCAAGCTCGAGCGGCCATGGCGACTGCGAACTTCGAAGCAAAAGAAAAGGCCAAAATAAAAAATAATAATACTGTTCATCGTCCTCTCCAGACCAAGCCAAGCTTCGAGCTCGAGCGGCCATGGCGGCCGCGAACTTTGAAGCTTGGCATTGGCCGCTTGCGACCACCCGCGAGCTTCGAAGGTCGAGGTCAGAACCTCAAGACAAGCTTCGGGATAGAGCGGTCATGGTGGCCACAAGCTTTGGAGCTCGGCCATGGAGGCTTGTGACCACCCGCGAGCTGCGAAGCTCGACCTTCGAGCTTTCGAAGCTTGGCCTTGGTTGCTTGCGACTACCCGAGAGCTTCGAAGGTCGAGGTCGAGCTTCAAGCTAGAGCAGTCATGGCGACTGTGAGCTTCGAGGCTTGGCCATGGCGGCTTGCGACCACCTGCGACTATCGAAGCTCGACCTTCAATCTGCTTCGAAGCTTGGCCTTGGCGGCTTACGACTACTCGTGAGCTTCGAAGGTCGAGGTCAGACCCTCGACCAAGCTTCGAGCGAAGAGCGGCCATGGCGGCTTGCTACCACCCGCGAGCTTCAAAGGTCGAGGTCAGACAAGCCAAGCTTCGAGCTGGAGACGCCATGGCGGCACGTCAAGCTCGACCTTCTTGAAGCTTCGTTTTCTGGACAAGAAAGTACTGTTCTTCCTTGCGGAGAAGACGATGAACAGTGCAAACTTTTTTTTTTTTGGGGGTGATTTTTTCTGTTTCTTTTTTCCATGTGGACATCAGAGTCATTTGTACCTAGAACTGTCATGTCGGATCCATCAGTTTTTAAACGGTGATTTTGAACTGGAGTCTAAGGGAGGGTACATGATTTAGAGTTTCATAATGACCATAATTTAGATTTTTTGGTGATTTTTTCCCATAACAATAATTCAGCACCGATTCCTAAATTAAGAAGATTATTTGCTCCCTGAGGATTTTCCTTCACGTTTGATGGATGGTTATTATAATCCTCTTAATGAAGATTGAACTCTTCCCCACTAATCCAGCATAAATTTTCACTCTCAACCCATAAAACGAAGAATGAGAACGCAAAATTTCCACCGACGAAAAAAAGAACACAAAATTTCCATGTCCCCGTCCAATGGAATATCTTTCTTTCCGTCAAGGACAGTAAAGCTCATCGCGGTCAAGTACTCCCTCACATGAAGCTCCTCTTAACTTTCCAATGGGGGATTCACGGTCAATCTTCACGCGGTGGGGCCAATGCTGGTCCAAGATTGCGGGTTGGCTCACTCACGCGCCCCTAAGAAGTGGCTAAATCCACCGCATAAAAGTCTAAGTGCTCTTTACAAGTTGCTCGCGGAGGGAGTTGCGGACCACGCGCCAAAGGGCGCCTAGGAAACATCATCGGGATGGGAAAAAGTACACCTGAATTCCTCAATTATCTTGTTGGAGACTTGACCGTGTCATTCTCGAATCCATTCAGACCCTAGTTTTTCTATGCTAAGCGAAGGAAAAGAACCCGTGGGCCGTGGCTTCCTCAACTTCGCTCAATTTTTTTTTCCCTGAAATTCTCTCGAAAATGCATAAATTGTATTGATATTGATTTTGTTAGACTTGATTTGATTTAAAGTGCACAAGCTGATGTTTTCATTAAAAAAAAAAAAATTAACTACCAATTCAAGCTTATTCCCAAATACTGACCAAATTTTCAAAATATTTAATAGTCATTTGCAACGAAATTTCGAAATCCAATTCGTCTGAAGGTAATAAGTCTGGTGATGGTGCTCATTTTCCAAAATGAGCAGTGAAAGAATGTTGGATAGCTTGGAAAGCTACGAATTGGTAGAGAAATAATTTGATAACAAGTCGAGAATTCTAATGAAAAAGAGAAAAATATGATCTTTAGTATATAATCGAATGGAGTGTTGCATAAGTCCATTCATAGCCTTTTCATAGGATGAATATTTAAGATAATAAAATATCATTTACAATCAAATGGGACCACCAAGAAAATATATAGAAATCTTTTAACTGCATCTCTAACACGAAAAAAACTTCCCAATTGCTTAAACCCTGCAAATGATCGACGATGTGATTCTTCGTCCCAAACATCCCTAACAACACCTCTTTTGTCCATCATTGTCCTGGCATAACCAACAGCATCGGAATAGCGATGCAGGCGATGGAACTTGGCTATGGCAATGGCATCGCTAACAAATGCATTACGACGTTTTGAGAAGAACGTAGGCCATCAGAATATGGGCGCCTCCGATGTATCTGGCCACGGGATGAGTCACTCTCAATGCAAACCCTTTGTTTGTACTTCACTCAGCCTTTTAACATGTCAATACCATTCGGAGGCTATAACTTGAATACTAGCCAAAGAACTTCTAACCCTCGAATTCAACTATTTCTACCAGGCGAGCCCCCGCCACCACCACTACCCATCACGCACCTGCCATTTCCAAAAGCAACACGAGATAAATAAAATTGGATATCTTCAGTTTCGCTTTTGTAATTCCAACATTCTTTTCAGTAATTTCAGGGTGATGTAATATTTGGGAATGAAAAAAAAAAAAAAAACAACTTGTGTTGCTACCGAGAACAAGAGATATAATATTCAAACATGCTGAGCCTTCGGAGAATGAAATGCGTCCTTCCATAGACACCTTCGTTACCCAATTTGGTTCCCGGATCGAGCTAGAGAACGGGTGCTGCGAAGTCGGCGGTCCGGTCCTGCACGAAGTTGGAACCTCCGCACCCACAGCGCATACTGCTACACTCGAGGTGTTCGATTATCACGTGGGCGATCGAGTACGCCGTACTCGACAATGATTTTGAAGTAGTAGTTATATGTATTTTTTAAAGTCACTTTTGTCACGTTGAAAAAAACGCGTGGAAAGTAGAAAATCGCCGTGGGCATCCGCAATCACCCTTGCAGAACGAAAAGAGTTTAAAATAAGAAGTCCTAAATCTATGATATTATTATCAATTTAGTCCTAAACCTTTTGATTTAATATCAATTTAGTTATAAATTTTTTAACTTTGTATCAATTCAATTTTTTCGACTAATTTTAGTTAGGTATTACTGAAGTGGATGTCAATCGAATTGAATTATTGCATTGGGAATGGTCATACTTGGAAGAAGTTTCCGATCTTCACATATTCCCCGATGACGAAATGAATAACACGAGATGAATAACATGAGATTCATGATTGAAGTGTTCATGAATTTTAAAGTCATAAGTGAATTTAATTATGCAATGGGTATTTCTACGGACAAATAAATTATTTGGAGGTCTTAGATTTTTTTTTTTTTTGTCATAAAGAGAATTTAATTGATTGGAAGAGTTACCAAAAAAGTTATAAATCTATTATAATTATGACAACTCTTTTTTTGCCAATTGAGTCTTCAACCTTTTACATTTGTACTAATTTAGTTTATTTAATTTTAGCTAGCCAATGGTGAGGTGGATTATGATTATCTTACGTGGCATGACTAACTCTGACATAATAATTTTCAATATTATTTTAATAATTTTTAAATTATATATTTATATATTTTCTTTTTGTTTTTTTTTCTCATTCCCATCATCTTCATCCTTTGGCTAGTCATCAAGGGCTAGTGAGAGTGGCCCCGCCAGCCGCTAGCAAGGTCTCCACCTTTGCTCATGGCTAGTGAGACCTTGGTGAGGCTAGCTTTGGCTAGATCTAGGTAAGGTAGCCTCACTCTCCAGGTAAGGGTAAAGAAAGTCAATTTTAACTAGACCGGTACTCATTGATTCCACTAAATTGGAACTAGAAACCAGTCCTCATGGAACTGCCAGTTCTTGAGCAGTCTGGTCTAACTCCGAACGATTCAAGTGATTCTCAATTTTTTTACACATCTTTAATTAAAAGTCTCTTCTGTTTTGTTGTGCTGGCTATATTAGAGGCATCCAATATTTTCTCCTTTTTATTTTTGTGATGCGATTGCAGAAAAACAATAACACCCCCACTCTCTCGATGCGATTGCAAAGAAGAGAAAATATATTTTCTCAGAAACAACACCCCCTTTTCTTTCTTTTACGACTACCAAAAAGAAAAAAACTAACCCCCCGTGGGCTTCTCTCTCTCACGACTGCGAGACAAAAAAAAAAAAAGAGCCCCGCCTTTAGCTTCTAGAAAACCGAGAGCCTTTAGAAAAACACCAGAGCCCGGCCTTTAGCCTTTAGAAAAAAACCGAGAGCCTTTAGAAAAACACCAGGGCCCCGCCTTCTCTCTCTCTGGACTGGCCAAAAACCAAGGATTTGGCGGCTGCAAAAAAAGAAAAGGACACACCCCCTTTCTCACTGCAAAAAACCAAGGATTTTCGCGACTGCAAATGATGACAAGGAAGCTCCCTTTCGCGACAGCAAATGATGAAAACCACCGCCCCCTCCCCCTCCCTCTCGAGAACATCTCACTGCAAAAAACCAAGGATTTCGCGACTGCAAATAATGAAAAGGATGCCCCCTTTAGAAAAAAACAGGAGCCCCGCCTTCTCTCTCTCTGGACTGCCCAAAAACCAAGGATTTCCCAATTCCCCTTATAAATTCTGCGCCCTCCTCAAAAACTTCACACACAAAGTTTTCAGGGAGAAAAAAGAACCCCAATATGACGGACCTCCGCGCCACCCCAACCCCCCCGGATAATAATCCAGCATCACCGCGGCCACTGCAGTCCGATCGGTACAAGTGGATCATCCTCCACTGCCTCTCATATGCCATACCCGCTCCTCTCGGCCTCGGCATGATTGTCTTCCTGGCAATACCCGCTTTTATGTCCCCGGAATTCAGGCTCAACCCAGTCTCTTCCCTCTCATCCCTCAACATCTCCACCTCCCACGTGACCGCCCAATGGAACATTGCTCTGTCTGTCAAGAATCCTAGCAAACTTATTGCGGTCAAGTACACTCGTATGAAGCTCCTCTTGAGTTTCAATGGCCATCTCCCTCTCTCTTGTCCCTCCCTCATTCCTACCTTCATTAAGGACCCCCACAATGTGACCACTGTCCGAGCAAAAGCCCTGTCAATGATCTCGGTTGTCAATGACTTGGGTGTGAAGGGCCTGGTGAACTCGTTGAAGGGCGGCGAGGTGACCATCAACGTGGTGGCGAAGGCCAAGCGGAGGCTACGCTTAGGTCTGTGGTGGGTGCCTGTGTTCGATGTGTACGCCTCGTGCATGGGCGTGACCTTCACCGCTCCAACTGACGGCAAGCGTGGTAGGAGTTGGATGATCCTCGGAGGCACCCTCAACTGCACGGCCGACATCTTCACTCAACTCTGGTAAGTATAAGTTCCTGCTTAGTTTTGTGTTACTATCGTCGTATCGGGGCAGTTGTTTGTTTCCCCAATGAAGTTGATGCGCAAATAAAACAAATGAGAAGCTGTCGATGCTTAAGCTGGGGGTGCCGCTCGGCCACGGCCACGCTCTTCTTTTTTTTTTTTTATTTTATCAAAGGCCACGCTTTTCTTGAACTGCTTCTTGTTACACGGGAGCCATCGATTATCACCACCCCGTCTCTCTCTCTCTCTCTCTCGGCGAGCATTAAGGAAACATTGAAAATGACAGTACAATCGGGGATTTGAAAAAAAGAGCTGAAAATTAATTTTCATTGTTTGAAAAGAAAATTCCTATTTTGATTTTTTAAAATAGGTATGCACTATTCATGATATGAGATCTAAGTGCCTGTTTGGTTTAACTTTGTGGAAATGCCTTTGAAAAAATACAAATATCTTTGAATTAAATAAGTTTACCGAAATGCTACACCGTTTGATAAATTACAATCTCAAATTGTATTGAAAAATAACTTTAGAATAAATACCGTATGGCAAAACTCACATTTGTAATTGGTTTTTGGTATTTTTTTTTTTAAGTCTAAAAATAAAATCCAGCGACTAGCTAAGCGCCGACCAACTGCCGAACAGCCAGATTTGGCCTCTCGATGGCCGAATTGGCCGCTAAGGTCACGACCTCAAGTAGCGTCAGGCAATGCCGCCTAAGGTCGCATGTGAGCCAGGCGACACACGCACCCAAGCAGCGTCGTCTAGCTCACATGAGCTAGGCAATGCCGCCTAGGTCACAGGTTGCGCCACCCCGGGCAGTGGTCACCAGGGACGCACGACCCCCGCACGGCAGTGGCGGCTGCCAAAGAAGCTAAACTCTCAAGCAATAGGGAAGACAAAGATGATCGGGGAAGAAGATGAACAGTAATGGTGATGAAAAGTGAACTTGCATTTCAAAAAATGCCTAATACTCAAAGCTAATCCGGACCTGCATGGAGCTTTCAACATTGGGAATGCTCATATTTGGCCAATGGACTTTCAAAAATAGTTGCCAAACACAAAATATTTTTCCCAAGAGGCTTTGGGGCCCCCAAAAGCCCCTTGAAAACTGAACCAAACGAGGCCTAAACGTGCCATACCATCAAATTTTAAATAAATATTTTGTCAAATTGAAGTTCCATGAAAGAAAAATATTTACAGACCATAAATAACTTATTTTTTCTCACCTGATTTTTTTGTCGGCTTTCATATTATTTTCTTAGTGGTTAAAACAGGCACCTTAATTTATTTTTAAGTCTTATTTACGTGATATTGACCAAAACTAACCTCATCTAATGGAATAAACAAATAAAAAGATGAACCACCAAAATTAGGGAAGTCGTCATCAAAAGTCAATGTCGGGTTCTCGAACCTCGTACTGGACCGACCAAAAAAGACCTCGTACTGGAGAGCAAGAAGGCCCCCCAATGGCATATTTACTGAGGATACCCTTGTCTCTCTCTTCTCTCTTTTTTCTCATCCTGCCCGCAGCCGCCTCCATGCCCTCCCGCTGCACGTCGGCATCGCCACCGTCGAAGCCGCCGACACCACGCTCAGCACCGGCCACTGCCGCATCTTAGGATGCGCAGCCCCCAATCGCTGTCGCTGCTCCGCCTTCTTCCTCATGTCGCCCTCCTATATTCTTTCCTTTCCTATCTTTGCCGCTCAGAGACGTCCCCCGGCAATGTTCGAGTTGCCGCCGCCAGATCTGGAGGTGTTGCTCGGCGTCTATAGCCAAGACCTGGCTCGACTCCAAGCTTAAACAGGTAAAAACATATGCGGCGTAGCCTAACGCCGACTGCCTCGGGCTCAGCTGGACAGCGCGTGAATCTCCGCCATCAGAAACGAGCTCTGTCGAGGAGGCTGAGCTTCTGCGGCAGCAATATGTCCATCAAGATCGGCTTTGTCCACCTGAAGACTCGCTGTGATTCGTGAGATGGCGAAGTAGAGAAGATTGTCAGTGTTGATTTCCGTTTTTCAGATCAAGGACGTCATTTTTCTTATTTTGCGACATGAACTTTCCGGTTCTAAGAAGAGATATCTTCCATGATCAACCAATTTTTCAGTCCGGAAGTTGACGAAGGAAATATTCCCAAAATTCATTTTTTCAACCGTAATCATCTTGTCTACTTTATTCTGTTGATATAAACAAAGTTTGATTTTGTTCCGATCTTTTTTTCAGATTCTAGAGACTCTGGTGGCTTCTCCAAATTCGGGCTGTCGGTTGGGCATTTGTTGGAGTTGTCTGTCCTAGCCTTTTTACTTAAAATACTGTTATTGGTTTATGCTGTACTTCTTTCAAAAATGTGTATTTCTCTTAGTCTCTCAAATGCTGTTACATAGGACTCTGTCCTTTTAACTTAATATTTTGGGTCATGCCCCGGCATACAATCTCTCCTACATCTTTTCCAGTGGAAAATGAGGCAATGAGAGTAAGTAGTTAAGCGATTTTATTTGATGACAATTCGCCATTGCTTTTGCCTCCATTATTTGTTTCTTACTCTAGTGGATTTTTATCATTGTAAATCCAAAAATCTCACGGTGACGAACAATCTTACAGGTTCTCTCTTCGTTTGGCATCACCGTTTCTTAATTGCTTAAAGGATCTCTAGTAATGTGCTGGTGTTTGCCTACCGTTATTTTCAACAAGATTTCTTTCTCAAATTCTCCAAGCATTTTGCCGGTGATGTATTATTTTATGCATTCTAACTATTTGTCTAGACAAACATGCTTAACTACAGCAGTCCACTTAAAACAGAAAACGCACGTTTTGCAATTCCTGCTCCACAACTGTAAAAAAGAAATACAGACTTGATGAGAAAAAGCCGGCAAACGAACCGCCGTACGGGTCTTGTCTATGCCATCGTATAATAATGATGAGTTTCCAAAACTTTCCATTTGAGGTCGTTTCCACATGGTCATCAACCATCGAGTGTTTCCACGCTGATTCTCTCTTGCTGCACCCTCTTGGCGGTTTCCAAGTATAATCTGCACTTTTGTTTGGCACTTTAGACTTGTCCGGCTTCTTCATCGGACTTGGATCTATATAAAAATTGGTCGAGTTCTAAGGGTTGGGTTGGGTTTTATCAGGGTCTCTTTCCTTTTGTCCGGCGGGATTCCATTTCTGAAACTCCATCTTCATCGAAGAAAACCTGCACCCATTCCACATCATGCTAGCTTATCAAAAACAAATCGAAATTACAAATTAGAAAAGAACTCATTGAACATCCATGGACGATACTGTTAGCTGTTAAAAGAACATGTAGAAAGCTTTCCCTCTTATTGCAAAGAAGCGACCATTGGTTTTGCTTTGTGTAAGAGCAGCTAATTTGGCCTGGAGACACATTACTAACCTTGCCACCACAACTCATCATTCACCAATTCCACTTCCAGGTGTAAAGCATCGAGACAAAAAGCCACAAAATTGTTAATGTGTCGTTCTAAATCTGAAAAAAACCAGAGTACTACAATCTGAAGACTCTTACAATATGTTTGGCTGCTATTGAACTGGAAAAGAGTAGCGGATGCATAGCAAAATTAGACACGCTCACTCGATTTTCTTCATTTTTTGCAGAAAGCCGGCAAGATTAAAGTCATGTGGAGTTTGACGAATTCCTAAAGAGAATGTACTCACCTTGCGACCATCCAAGTCAAGGATCACGACCACTTCGCTTCGTTTTGCCCGCTCAGCTTTCTTGATCTCCTCTTTCTTCTTTTTTGAGAGCTCCTTCTCCTGTGAGGGATTAGAACGCTTCATACAAGGCCTCAAGTAACGAAGTAAACCTCTCAACTGATCAAGATTCCAAAGGGTGATATACCTCCTACGAAAACCACCTGTTGCCCTCAATTGCGTAATGGTCTCTTTGGTCATCGATAACCGTTGCACATGCTGCAGAGTTTCGATCATATTCCACGAGTCTCTTGGCGTAAGCTTCTGTAGGAGCTTGAGTCTCTGTAAGGACCAATTAGACCCGTCAAATGGGTGGGTTGGGTCGGGTTTGAATCGGGTTGAAAATGGGTCGACCCATATTTGATCAATTTAACCATTTTTTACCCATATTCATGTAGTGTAAATCAAATGACCCGTACCCAACCCGATCTATACTCAACCCATACCTAAACCGACCCGCATTTGCTAAAACCTATTAATATTCTAGGAAAACCCACACCTATTATATGCTAATTAGATTAAAACTTCGAATTAAATTAAAAAATAGTAAATAAAATAAAACAAGTTAAAAAAACCTATACATTGAAATATTTATAAAGAATTAGACCATGCACATGCTTCTCTCATTTGAAGTGAACATACTATTGAGTAACTAAAAACTGTAACATGAAAAATCTTTAATTAAATCTAAGAAAGCTCATTTTTATGATTTTTTTATAAAAACAAAATATTGCTAAAACACTTTTATGCAATACAAATTTAATGGAAAATTTTTATAATTCTTTTTTTAGAATTTCTATTTACTTGTGGGATTCGGGTGGTCCAGGGGATCCCTTCCCAAACTGTACAAGCTTTTTCCAAAGCATACGACTTTCTGGATGTAATTAATTATTATTTTTTCTTTTTCTCTTTTCTTTTCTTTTCTTTTCTTCTTCGGCCCACCGCCGGCCACGAAGATGACCGGCAACCAGCCACAAGCGAGATTGAGCTTGCCAACACCAGCAAGCTTGAGGCTCAGCCTCACCGACGACTAGCGAGGCTCAAGCCTTGCCGATTTGGCGAGACTTGAGCTTGCTAATCTAGGGAGGTCGAGCCTCGTCGGATCTGGCGAGATTTGAGCTCGCCAGCATCAGGCAGGGCTCGATCTTGTTGATATGGTAAGGCTGAGGCCTTGCCTGACGCCGACGAGGTCGAGTCTCATTAGATTCGGCGTGGCTTGAGCCTCGCTAGTTTTTGGCGACCATGGGCTTGCGTGCCGGCGAGCTCGAGCCTAGCCTAGCCTATTGTCGGTTGTCGCTCTGTCGGCCACCGGCTAGAAAGGAGGAAAAAAAAAAAAAAAAGAAAAAAAAATAATAAAATTGAAATATGAAAAATAATTATAATTTTGATTTTTTTAATAAAAAAACACATTTTTATAAAGTTAAAGAGGGAAAGATTGTGTGGGGCTTGGATTGGAAATTTATAAATGGGTTCTAAAGTTTCAACCCACTTGATATTTTAAATGAGTCGAAAATGGGTCATAAGTTTTGATTCACTTTTGACCCATTTAAATTAGACTTGCTTTTTTGCCCCATTTTTAGTTGAGTTTTTAAAAGCCTTCGATCCATATATAATCTATATAAATAAAAAATGAGTTCAGAAATGGGTCATTTTGACACCTGTAGGACCAGTGCAGTTTGGTCAGGACCGGTATACTGGCTTCCTTCCTTCAAACAAGTGCACCGGAGTTACGCGGCCCCTCTCCCTCCAATCTTGCCACAGGATGAGCAATTCCTCACCAACCTGTGCCTGCGGGCTTGGCACGAACAAGGCTTACCTTGCTGGAGCACAAGGAAACCTTTTGCTGCCTCAGCTGGTGATACGACCTTCCCAGATTTCTTTATCCAAGAATTACTTTGAATCTCCGGTTTTGATTTGGTTCCGGTAACTGCCGCCTTTTCTCAACTACTCGAGCCAGCAGCCCCTTTAGATGCTCTAGGCGGATCCCCGATACTGGCAGTGGAAACTTTAGCTGAGTGCAGTTTGACAAAGGCATATAATTTCGCGGACGAAACGCTTGAAATGCTGGTGCGATCAGAAATGGCCTATCCACCGTAAATATTCATCGATCATGCTTTTTCCTACTTCTTGCCAGATATCGTTCTGAGCGAAAATTCCAAATCACAAAGTTAGCACCCATTCGCAGCCAATTAAAATGTCTGCTCAAATTTGAGGTGTCTAACTTGGGTTACAAAATAAAAAGCCTAGAATAAATGGGTCTAGTTAGGAAATGTTATGAATCCATTTCCAACGTCGCCGGTCGGAGCTTTCAGGGATCGATTGGAGATTTGAATTTTCGGCTAGAATCGGGACAAGGATTGTGCAAGAGGATGTGTGTGAGATTGGGGAAGGTTTCTTTCTTAATTGAGGGGACGATGGATTGGGGGTCGGGATTGTGATTCTCCAACAGAAGTTCTCTTTATTGTTTTCCCTCTAGAGCGAAACTGGGGAAATGGAAAATGATGTCCATCCATGAAAGCTGGGAAATTTTCCAAAATAGCCCTACACTCGGACGGCATTTTCAAAGTACCCATATACATAAATTTGTTCTCAATTTGCCCTTCAAAGGAACTGAAATCTTTCCAAGTGCCCAAAAATTGATCTAGCGCTTTGAAAGGTGCATGTGATTTTCACGTGCTCTATTACTCTAAAATATGAACTTAGGACCTCATATTTTGATATCACGTGGGATTTTGGTAGGACTGCTTTTAAATATTTTATGAATGTATGATTTAATATTTAATTATTCTATCACTCTCCCATGACACGTTATGCTATTGCCAATTTATGATCATCTAGCATTTTAATAATATTCATAATCTTGTCATCTCTTGCTCAATACATTGTCTCAAAGTGACATATGGATGTTCATATATTGCAATGGTTTGATTATGCAAGCCATTCTTCATATTTATTCTTGAGATTGTTAATGTTCATGGGGTAATCGTTACCACCAAAACTAATGCATACATTGCATCCGATAGATGAAATGAGTTGTGCAGATGAAAGAATTACACAAATAGTGAAGCAAACAAATTCTTAGTTTATTTTGACCTGATTTAATTGCAAACAATTCGTTCACTCAAAATTGAATCCTTGTGTTGGGATTGGTTATACCTAGCAGAAGTATCCAATTTCCACATGATACCGGATAATGCAACATATGTCATCGTCATGCAATATGAAAACAGGAGATTCATGATTGAAGTGTCCTTGAATTTTAAAGTCACAACTGAATTTTTTGTCCAATTGGTATTTCTGCAGACAAATAGATTATTGGGAGGTATTGGGGTTTTTTTTTTTTGGTCATAAAGAGAGTCTAATCTTTTGTTTTTTTGGGTTTGATCCTATATATATTTTACAATTTACTGTGTGTGTTCTATGCTGTGTGGAGGTTGCAAAATCTTGCCTCCTTACTCATGTGTCTCCATCTCAACCTAGTGAGGAATCAAACTCCTTACTTTCTCTTTCTCAAGTGAGAAGGATGGCGACTAAGACAACTCCCAATAGTTAAGTTTAATCAACTTCTAAGGAAAGGTTGAAGAACCTGTGAAGCGGGTTTCATTACGAAGATGAGCCCAAAAGGCAGAAAATAAAGCAACTGGAGGCATTGTTGAAACATGGGAATGCTAACCTTTCTAAGTCTAAGATTGGGGAAAATGATAAGAGTGCAATTTTGCCCGATGCACGAGGGTCACAAGTGTCGGTTGGGACAACTTGCGTACAAGGTTGTCAATTTGTATATCTTAAAAGTCATCGGTTCTTATGCTTCGTAATGCCATAAAATCAGAGTTATCTTTGTTATGTTCGCCATGAAATATGAATTAGGAACTTCGACATGGATGGAACTTGTATGTCAATGACGATCATATTGTGTTGCGACCTACCCTCGGGGAGAGAGACCAGGTTTAGGGGTATTGCCTAAAGGACGGGCCTAAAGCCCATGCTTAGGCACAGGCTCTCCCAAGCCCATACCCCGGTGATATTGGGATATTCTTAAGAAATTTTGTACAAAAGGAGTCGCCATTAGCCTATTAGGGTTGGCTATAAACCAAGTGAGGTATGGGAGTATACCCCACTTCCTACGCAACTAGAGAATTCAGGGTTGGGGACTTGATTACACTGATTAACCAATTAGTGCTATTTCGGTACCTAATCTTGTTCATTTTAACAAAATGATTTTTGGCAGGCAGTTTGGATTGATTTTATACTTATCCACTAACATATGAGGTGATTATGCGGGTGCGCAATCATTAAAGTAATGATCATAGTCACCAAGATCCTAATTACAGTAAAATTGAATACGTGCAATTGAACATCCACAAACATAATTAAATATGCAAATTAAACATGCTATATAATCAATATATGAGAAAATAAAGGCTTAATTACACTAAAAAAAAAGGTAATACATAGCAATTCTTAACCAAATCCTACATTTTTTAATTTTTGAAATTTTTGAAATTTTTGAAATTTTTATAATTTTTTCAAAAATATTTATAAAAATATATATATATATATATATATATATTTTTTAAAAAATATTATTTTAATATTATAATATTATAATAAAAAATGACCCAAGTCAGATCTCGGGTTGGTTCCAACTCGGTTTGGTGAAAAGGGCCAAGTGGAAGGCCCAGTCCGGTCTATTTTTTTTAAAAAAGGAAGCTCATAAACCCATAAGCCCACATGCAAAAATAGCCAAAATCTGGTCCAAATTGCTAAAAATTCCTACCCGTTTCATGACCCGCACTAGACTCATTTTTGTGCCCTCTCCTCCGGGGCTTCTTCGTGGTGCCGAAGGAGGATGTTCGGGACGCCGGCGACTCGGCCGTGGTGGCGCGGTGGGCAGCGGACGACGGCAGTAGTGGTAGGAACGGTGATGGTGGCTGGGACGGCTTCGGGTAGGAGGGCGGCGGCTCGGCGAGGATCAGCAAGTAGGAGCAGAGGCGGCGTTGCGGGGACTTGGGATCTGGTGCTCGGGTAGACGCGCAGGGACGGAGGTGCTGGGTCGTGGCGGCAGCAGGTGTCAGCATTCTAAGGTGGCGAGTGGTTAGTGACAGAAGAGATCGGGCATCGCGGTGGTGGTGCTCGGAGGTGGGGACTAGTGTTGGGCAGTGTCGGTGATGACACGACAGACAGTGGCGGCTAGGATTTTGAAAGGGGCTGGGAGCGACAGTGGTGGAGGCGAGCATAACTGTTGGGCCTAGCGACGATGGTGGACATGACGGCAAGTAACTCAACACGACGTTGGGGAGGATGGGCGGAGCTTCGGCTGTTGGTGCGGCGGTGCTCGCGGTTGCGGGCGGCGAGCTCGGGACAATGGAGCTCATGGCAGGGGGTGCTCGGCACGACTCAGTGATGATTAGCAAGCGGCGCGTCGAGACAGAGGGCAGTTGTGGCTCAAATGGTGTTGAGTAGCGTCGGCGACGCCTCTTCTCTCCTCCAACAGCCGCCCTCCTCCCCAAATCCTCTGTTTCTCTCTTGGTTCCTTGAGCTCTTTCCTTCTCTCTGTGCTTCTGTTTCCCTCTGAGTCTCCTCTGCTCTCTCTTCGCTTCCCTTCTCTCTCCGTCTCTCTCTCTCTGTTCTCGTTCCCCTTCCCTCCGTCTTGCTTTGCTGTTGCTATGCTTTTTTTTTTTTTTGGCTGCACCTGCTTCTCTCTAGGGTTTCACCGGTGAAGATGGAGGAGGGAGAAGGTGGCATGGGTTGGGCCAAGGCGAGATCCAGCTTGGCCCTTTTCACGTTTTTTCTTTTTTCTCTTTTTTTGTTGTTTTTGTTTTTTTGTTGTTGTTTTTTTTAGTGACTAATTCCTAATTTTGTACACAATTAAGTCCTAAATAAAATTGTAAAATTTAGGTGTCAACAGTTGCCCATCTTTGAATGGGAGCTCAAAGAGGTTCCATTCAATAACAAAAGACACCTAAATTATTTCGGCGCTAGAGAGACCTTGGGTGCATGGCACGCGTCAGGTTGACGGAAATGACTCATAATTATGGAAGCACGTCTTGTCAATAAGAGGAAGAAAGACCTTAGCTACAGTACGCCGTGTCATAAGAAGAAGGAAAGACCTCAGGCTACAGAAGCACGTCGTGTCATAAAAAGAATAAGAGAGACCCTATGCTACAGAAGCATGCCGTGTCATAAGAAAAATGAGAGATCCCGGGCTACAGAAGCACGTTGTGTCATAAGAATAAGAAGAGACCCCAGGCTACGGAAGCTCTTCGTGTCATAGGAAGAAGGACTCCGAGCTACAAAGCACTCTGAGTTATAAAAGCTCTCCATGCTACAAAGCTCTCCGTGTTATAAGAAGGACTTCAAGCTACAAAGCACTCTGGGTTATAAAAGCTCTCCGGGCTACAAAGCTCTCCGTGTTATAATAAGAAGGACTCTGGGCTATAGAAGCTCTCCATGTCATAGGAAGGACTCCGGGTTACAAAAGCTCTTCGGGCTACAAAGCTCTCCGTGTCATAAGAAGAAGGACTCTGGGCTACAAAGCACTCCGGGCTACAAAGCTCTCTGTGTCATAAGAAGAAGGACTCCAGGCTATAGAAGCTCTCCATGTCATAGGAAGAAGGACTTTGGGCTACAAAGCACTCAGGGCTACAAAAGCTCTCTAGGTTATAAAGCTCTCTGTGTCATAAGAAGGACTTCGGGCTACAAAAGCACTCTGTGTCATAAGAAGAAAGAGAGATGAAGTCTCACCATGTAACAACGAGTTTCGGTTAGGTTGAAAATACATGGTTTGAGGAAAACCCATGAACCTTTGTAGATGACGTGGTTTAAGGTTGACCATGAACCTTATGAAAAATCGCAGTTTAAAGATAGACTCATGAACATTTTAAAAGTGTGGTTTAAAGATAGACCCACGAACCGTGTGGTTTAAGGATAAACCCACGAACCTTTGTAGTTTAAGGATAGACCCACAAACCTTTTAAGGATAGACCCACGAACCTTGTGGTTTAAGGATAGACCCACGAATCATTGTGGTTTAAGGATAGACCCATGAACCTTGTGGTTTAAGGATAGACCCACGAACTATTTGGTTTAAGGATAGACCCACGAGCCGTGTGGTTTAAGGATAGACCAACGAATCGTGTGGTTTAAAGATAGACTCACGAACCTGGTGTGTTTAAAGATTGACCCACGAACCGTGTGGTTTAAGGATAGACCCACGAACTATGTGGTTTAAGGATAGACCTACGAACCTTTGTAGATGACATGGTTTAAGGCTAATCATGAACCTTTGGTTTTCAGGGAAGCACCCGCTAACTCCTTGAAATTGCATGGCTTCATTGAGGAATCCTGCCAAACTCAACTTGAGCAAATGTCATTAGGAACGACATCAAGAGATGTATTGGCAATATTACAGTATAAATTGAACAAGCTAATTAAGCTAAGTTTGACTGCTTTGAAAAAAGAAAAAAACATTCGATGTCAATTAGTATCATGTGACGCAAAACTGTCATCTTGCTCGAAAATATATCATTAATCATCAAATTCTCTGGGAGTCAAGTTCTTACCAGAACGGCTACGACTCATGAAAAAGGCTCATTGAGCATGCAAAACTAGAGTTTCTTAGTCAGAAATGGTCTCTCACACACTCTCGATAAAATGACTGCTTGATCTCATCCATTCATGTGGGAGATAATTGGTTGCTGAGGGTATCTCACATAACCTATGTCAAAGGCTTCTAGAAACATTCGCAATGAGCACAATCTGATCGATTAAAAAGGTCTTTTGAAAGGACCATAATATAGGCTCGGTTAGGACTTACACAAAGGAATGATTGCTTTGAGGCCAATAAATGAACATTTGTCGCTATCTTCATTGAGTTTACGAGTCGAAAACTTGGAAGATAAGATAAGATAAAATTACCTCCACTCCTTCAAGCAGTAGTTTCTTTGTGGTATTCTCATTTTCACTCAAACCATCCCAATTAGAAGAGACTTCGGAAGATGGTTGTAATGTTGGCTTGGGAGAGGCTCGAAAGCTTAAAACTTTCAAGAGGGTTTTTAAGAGTCGGTAATCATCATGGCATCATGACCAGGTCACTTGATCGTAATCATTTAGCTTTTGAAACACGACACATCTCGAAAGGCCCTTGACTAATCATTTTTGCATGAGAGCTTTGCTCCTTTTTCTAATTTCCTTTGCACTTGCGATGATTTTTTTATGTAAGCACCTGGACTTTGATAATTTTTTTTTTCACATAAGATGCAGCTTTTTGGCTCTTTTTCTTGACGGGCATTGGCCTTACCAAGCACACTGCTTTTTCATGCCCCATAATTTGTCGAACTTTTCACTCTTTGAACTTTTTGAGCTCTTATGACTTTCGAGATGCTTTTCATGTTTTCTCGTAAATGCCAATTGTATGTGGTCAGTCCTTATACCTTGCCCCAGTGAAGGGAGATGATCACCGCTCAGGGTTTAGAGATGAATAATTAGGCTCAATTTGGTTAAAGCAATGGGTATCAGTGTTTGGGTAGAGAAGGAAATGCTCTTCTTTACCTTGGGATGAGTCAAGCTTTAATGAGAATTCCTCTGAAGCTATCACTAGAATATTGATGCAAGTAAAAGTAATAGAATCTTTCTCAATCTTTCACTCTACAACATGATCGTAACCCCTTATGCTACCCCAATGTAGGGTTGTTCTGGACAAGGGTACTTTGAAGAATCATCTTTTTTTTTAGCCCAAAGAGGTAGCAAGAGATTAGTACAATGCTTTGGATTGATGAAGGAAACGCCTTTATCATTTTGATTTTTGTGCTCAATGCAAATGAATCATTCGTCCTAAGAGAATGTTGCTTTTCACTCAACTCTAAAAAATGTTTGAAGGACGTGTTTGGAAATGTCCTAAGCACTTTTTGTTTGGCATGGTTAACGTCTCCATTTCACTCTGTTGAGATCATTTGAGTAGATCGATCTCTATAGCGAAATTTGATTCAAAATGAATAACCCACGAAACGAGAAAACAATTTTGAGATAAAAATGATGCTAAAAAAGTTTGTCGAAATTTTTTCCTCAATTATTCATTTTTGCACTTGTCTTTAGGAAAGCACCAAAGGTTCTTTTTGTAATGGAAATTCTCCATTTTTTTTTAGAAGAATGATACTTACCTGTGGCATGGTGACTCGGTAACCCTGTAAAGAATGTGAAAGAATATGTTAGTGCAAAAATCTTTAGGGATTGAGATGTTGGAAACGATACATTATTACCCTTCATTTGCTTTCATCCTTTGGGCAGTGACATTTCTTGGATTCACCTTCGTGGATATGTCAAGGTGCATTTGCCTTTAAGTGTTTGATGTTTTCCTGATTCCTTGGTAGAAGGCGCCGCTTCTATGATCAAGGTGCAACTTCTTTTTTTCATTTATCACCCTGTAAGAAGGGGAGATGAAATGAGTTATTTCCATTCTTAGTTAGGTTCAATTGAGGAACGATACATCATTCTTGATGAATTTGACAATGTTGTTCTAGCACACTTCATTGGTGGGGAGATGGGAGATTTTTTCTAAATCAAATGTTGATCTCCCACTCTATATTTGATAAACATTTGTTCTGTTCGAATCCATCTTGTATCAAAGAAAGGGACATGTCATTTTTTATGCTGAAGAGAATCAAGTTTAAGAATGAGATACATCTTTTTCAAAGTCGAGCGATTAACATCTCAAGGTATCTCTAATGGAGGAATGGATAATATTGCCCCTCTGTTTCATTTGAATCTTTTTTGTTTAAGATGAAAAGGACTTAGAAATGCTCCATCACGTTTGTTGGGAACGTTACAAAACTTGGCACTCTTGGTGTCTCATTGATAATAAAAAGAAAGTCATGTTAAAAACGGTATCAGAAATGAATAATTGGAATCGATATAGTTTACTCTTCCTTCGAATTCGTCTTTTTGGATGCTTGGCAACTCCCTTCATTTGTCTCATCATGCAAAGTGAATAAGATCGATGGGCTATTTTGGCACCTAAGTCATTTGCGTCATTTCCTTGCGATAAAGCATATGACAAAGTAGCATTTTGCGACACGAATCTCTAATGTTTATTGCAGAAAGTTCTTGTAGCCAAATGTTTAAATGCTTTAATTGCCAAAATGTGCAAGAGCCCTAATGCTAGCCTTTTAGTAACATATGATGCGGCTCTTGATAAAACTCGTAAAAAAAACAATCTGGTGATGGCTATGCCCAATTTCCAAATAAAGAAACTTCCTAAAACAGAATTCAACTTGGTTCCGCCTCTATTGGTGTGGCATCCCAAAATTCAAGACAACCTCTAGAGGAATTAAAGCCCATAATTAGGTAATGAAATTACCTATGGTTTATGTTTTAGCCATTAGTTTTCTCTTAAGGCTATGTGTTATGTGCTTGTGTTCATGAGTTTTTTTTTTTTTTTAAATTAGTACTATAGGATAAATTAATGAGAATAACCTATGCTTGGCTATGCATTTTATAGACTAAGTTCCCATAAATAAAATGTTACAAGATTTTGGCTATGTGGAATTTAGTAATTAAATTCCTAAAAGAAAGAATAAGAAAGGGGTAAAAATTTGATTCTATTTAGGTTGGGCCTTAGGCCCAAGAGTGGACCTTTAATGGGCCAAGTTGGCTAGCCCATTGAAGCCCACAAGTGGGCTGCGGTCAACCATGAAAGGAGGAGGAGTGGCTGGCCCATTGCTGGCCCAAATGCCTCCAAGCCCAAGCCCAAGCCCAAGCCCAAAGCCCATTGCATGGGTTTTGCCAAGTGGCAAGGGGGACTTGCATGCATTGGCCATTAGAGTGGCAAGTAATCATTGCCAATGATGGAGGTTTGGGGGAATAAAAGGAAGAAGAGGAGAGAGAGTGGCCGGTTGGTGGTATTCGGCCAAGTGAGAAAGAGAGAGAGAGAGAGAGAGAGAGAGAGAGAGGGTTGCAAGAGAGAGAGGGTTGCAAGAGAGAGAAGGGCGCCGAGAGGAGAGGAACTGAGGAGGAGTCGCCCATCGCCACCCGTTTGCCGCCCGTTTGCCGCCGTGTGCTCGTCGCTAGCTCGGTCTAGAGGAAAGTTAGGATCCTCTTGCTGCTCTTGCATGTGTGTGTTGCATGTATGTTTGGAGTAGTGTCGAATTTTGGGTGGTTAGGAGGGAGAAACCGAAGCTAGAATGACTTGTTCTTGAGTGATGTTGCTGTTTTCGCATGAACCGCCTGAGCCCGAACCCTGTGAGAACTTGCATGCACGTTTTGAGTTTGATTTTGACCTTGATTTATTAATGAAAGTTGTAGCCAACATCTTAAACTAAAACATACTAAAATTTGGTGCAAAATGATGGAGATTTAAGGGGTCAAACTCTCATCCTACGGAGACACCAGATCTGGAACGACTTCACTGACCATTCAGTGGATTCGTGGTTGCATGTTGATTTTTACTAAGAATCTCTCTTCGACTTCTGCATAAAACTTGTAGAGAACATCTTAAAGAATAACATACTCAAATTTGAAGTAAAATGAACAAGTATTACTCTTGAAGACGGTAAATCTGGAGATGCGGTACAGGACACCCGAGACTTCATGGACCCATATGGTGACTGTTCTTTGAAAATCTGACTTAGATCCCTTAATGAAAGTTGTAGGGGACCTCTTGAAGTAAAAAATATGCAAATTTCAGAGGAAACAAAGAAGAAAAAATGGGTAAAAACTCGGTATTTCGGAGATGACTACACTGGACGTTTCGGTATGAGAACCAGAAGCTTCGGACGACTATAGGAAATTATCTAAAACGAATCTGGCCTAGAAGTATTCATGAAAAATATACTTTAGTGTCTTAACTAGAACTTGGTAAAGTTTCATAATTTTCGGAGGTCGTTCGGGTATTTTAATCGAATTATCCCAAAAACGGTATATTCTGTTTTTATCGGAAATTGCATGCTGTGATTGTGTGAATGATATCTTTTGTGTGGAACTTTATTGGCCATGTGTTTTTCATGAAATCATTACCTTATTGTCTTGGTTATCACATGCTTTAATTTCATGATTTTTAGGAATCATATGGATATTTAATTTAAATATTTTCAAAAATGTACAAGCTGGAATTTAAATAAATTTCAAAAAGGCATGATAAATGGACTATTCTAAATTGTATGAATTCCATAAATTTTGTTTTGCATCTTGCTGCATGTATGATGATGACTAATGATGCATGTATAGTTCGAAGGATGAAAGTGATTTTGTTTGCCATGTGCCATGCTGAGTTGAGACATAAATTGGTGACCATGAATAAAGAGATAAATGAGGAAATTGATTGTGGTGGATGATAATACCCTGGGAGTATCAGGATGCCCGGGATGGGGGGTGCCAGATGTTGGATTGTATTGAGATACAAGGCCAGATGTCCTTGGGAGTTTCGAGATGCCCGGAGAGTAGGGGTGCCGAAAGCCCTGGAGGTCTTTGCCCAGGGGGATGCCTCGTGATGCCAGTTGGGGTGCGAGATGCCCGGCTAGGAAGTGTAAATGCCGGAAACCTTGGAGGTTTTTGCCCGAGGAATGCCTCGTGATGCCAGTTGGGATGCGAGATGCTCGGAATGTGGGGGTGCCGGATGCCCGGTAGCCTTAAATGGCTGAATGCCGGAGGTTTATCCACAATGCCAGGATGGGATGCGAGTGATAAAGTATGAGATGAAATTGATGATCCCGAGAAAGAGTGATGTGGTGATCGAATTGAAAATTAAAAGTGGAAATTGAATCATGCATATATGACATGATATGATGATGATCACCTATAGCATGATGATATGCATATATGACATGATATGATGATGATCACCTATGATATGATGATATGTGTATGATGTGATGACGACCACCTATGACATGACGATGACATGTATGTGATGATTGTGATAAGGATGTATGATGGTATATGTATGGCTTCAAGGTAAGTATGCTTGGATGCATGAGTGACATGTATGATGTTATGATTGTATTGTATGATGCATTGAGTGGTTATTGGATTCCTTTACCTGTTGAGTGGTTGTACTCACCCCTTCGAGGACCAACATTTCAGATTAGCAGGATGCCGCTCCCTGCTGTCACGCGGGGTGTGTTTTACGGCCTACCTTCCGATGTAAAGGTCAAGTGCGAGGAGTTTGACTGTTCCTCTATTCCTGGTCTGACATATATTCGAGTGCGCTGTTTAGTCATGTACGATGTGGGCCTGGTTGGGGGCCCTGTTGTCCAGGAGTTCATATCCGTCCACATTCGTCTCGACGGAGTGACACGTGGGATGTTGCCGCCGCCACCGCTTGATGCACCGGGATGGGTGTGAGACCCGTGCGTGACAAGTAGGAGCTGAAACTTTTTGGGATGGTTAGCCGACACTAGTGATGGGGGATCTTTCACATTAGTCGTAGTGGGTCAAGTGTTTCTTTTTGGGGTTTAGGCCGAGTGTGGCTTCATGTCCTGGCCTTTCTTTTGATGTACCGACCCAAGGAAACCCATCCTTGAAAATATGTAAATAAAGTGTCGTGGCTTTCTCTTTTATTATGATGATTAGTGGTGTGCAAATTGTATCATGGTTGATGGAGGGAGAGATGGTGATGTTATATTTTGTTGCCGCTAAATGAGTCGCGCTGGGACTGTTTTTTAAAAAAAAAATGTCTATGATTTACGATGCTTCTTCTAAGAGACGTCAAAGGTGTAACGTTGGTGCCTGTGGCGACCTAAGAGGGGTTCGGGGTGCCACAATTGGAAGATTGGTGCCGATGAAGCCTCGATGCATGCCTGTTCCTCGAGTTCCATGAGTCTACACTTTTGAATTTGTTTTTAAAAGGATGATTTTTATGAATTAAAAAAGGTGAGTCGCATGATTTACAAAAGCATCAATCAAAACCCAAAATGGAAAACATGGTTCTTAACAAGAAAAAAGACAATGATAAAATATAAGAAACTCTTGCACAGATGAAAGTAAAAATCAACTCTTGTCCTAGCTCTAGAATTCACTTTTTGTGTGGTCACCATGAGAATGTCAAGGAGCATCATGCATAACCTACAAAAAGACGACAATGTTAGTATGTGAATGAGAGAAAATGATATCTCAATGAGGTCGCTTTTTACAATAAAATCGAGGCGACGGTACATGCCCCCATAGTCCTTATCACGGGGTTTTAGTATTTCGCCAAGATTTTATCATAAGAGAAGACATCATTAGAACGATCAATCCATGGTCATCAATCGAATGTTCACTTTTATTCCAAAAGTTTTGTATGCAAAAGGGTCATTGATTTTTGAAAGATTGATTTGTGATTTTACTCCTAGAAAAATGAAGTGACTTCTATTTTGAGAAATCTATACACAAAATGATTTGCATTTTAGTCCCAAAATGCAATTTCAATTTTTGTACCCCAATATAAAATCACAACTTGAAAGTTTGTTTTGGTTTTTTTGTTTTTGTTTTTAAATGATTTTGAGCCCATAACTAGAAATTTAAACAAAACCATATGCTCAACAAGGCCAAATCAAAGTGATTAGAACTTGCATTCAATGTTCACTTATGAAAAGTGATTGCCAATATTTTCAATTATAAGCCTACGGCACCGAGGGCAATCGATTGATGTTCGCAAATTTCAAGATGGAAGTTCACTACAAAATGAGCAAATAAAAAGGAAAATGATACTTACAATGGGTGTTGACCTTTGTTTCTGTTTTTTTTCAATTACATAGACATGCACATGGGATGTGGTTCTATTTCTATTCTATCCGACTCAAAACGGAGCCATGGGATCATATGACTGAACCAACAAGCTTGCAGCTAGGTCGTGTTACCCATGACTCCGGTTTCGTCAAAGAATCGACCCGTGTCGCATGCTCGCAGACCAAGATGGGGACTTCTGACATCAAGAAATAAATTTCGGGATTGAGATCGGCGACTCGTACTACATGCTTGTAGTCAGAGTGGTATCCACTTCAACACCATCCTAAGTGAATTTATGCTGCCCAAGTCCCGATAGCAGGTAGTGTGTGTTATGGTGTAGTGCAATGTAGGAAATGAAGGTATGACAATTTATAGGTAAGCAACACTTCATACATAAAAAATAAACCATACATCTACACATCCCTGCAAAACAAAGGTGAGTAAACACTTCCCCTTATACCTCCCATTCTGCAAAAACATTTAACACTTTTAATGTTAGGGGCGTACTTGGAATCCTTGTTGCTTAACAAAAATATTTTTGAACAAGATTAATTTTGGCTTAAGTACTCTAAGGTTTAAAACCAAGTCCCTAACGGAGTTGCCAAGTTGTCGCGACCTACCCTCGGGGGGAGGGACCAGGTTTAGGGGTATTTCCTAAAAGATGGGCCTAAGGCCTATGATTAGACACAGGCTCTCCCAAGCCCATACCTCACGTGACATTGCCATATTCTTAAGAAATTTTGCACAAAATGAGTCGCCACTAGCTTATTAGGGTCGGCTAGAAACTAAGTGAGGTATGGGAGTATACCCCACTTCCTACGCAATTAGAGAATCTAGGGTCGGGGACTTGATTACACTAATTAACCAATTAGTGCTCTTTTAGTACCTAATCTTGTTCATTTTAACAAAATGATTTTTGGCAGATAGTTTGAATTGATTTTATACTTATCCACTAACATGTGAGGTGATCATGCGGGTGCACAATAATTAAAGTAATGATCATAGCCACCAAGATCCTAACTGCAGTAAAATTGAACATGTGCAATTGAACATCTACAAACATTAAATATGCAAATTAAACATGCTATATAATCAATAAAGACATAATTACAATAAAAAAAAAACAAAGCAATATATAGCAATTCTTAACCAAATCCTACATTTTATAAATTTCGAAAATTTTCAATTTTTTAATTTTTTAAAATTTTAAAATTTTCAATTTTTTAATTTTTTAAAATTTTAAAATTTTAATTTTTTTAATTTTAACATTTTAATTTTTTAAAATATTATTAAAATATTAAAATATTATCATAAAAAATGACCCGGGTTGGGTCCGACTCGGTTTGGTGAAAAGGGCCAGGTGAAAACCTGGCCAAGCTGGGCCTGATGTGTAGGCCCAGTCCGGTCTAATTTTTTTTTAAAAAGGAAGCCCATAAGCCTATAAGCCCACAAACCACAAGCCCACATGCAAAAATAGCCCAAATCCGACCCAAATTGCTAAAAACCCTACCCGTTTCGCGACCTGCACCTGACCTGTTTTCGTGCCCTCTTCTCCAAGGCTTCTTCATGGCATCGAAGGAAGACGTTCGAGACGCCGATGACTCGACAGTGGTGGCATGGTGGGCAGCGAATGACGGCAGTTGCAGCAAGAACGGCGACGGCGGCTCGGATGGCGTTAGGCAAGAGGGTGACGGCTTGGCGAGGATCAACAAGCAGGAGTAAAGGTAGTGTTGCGGGGTCTTAGGATCTGGTGCTTGGGCAGACGCGCAGGGATAGAGGCGTTGGTCATGGCGGTAGTAGGCATGGGCATTCTGAGGTAGCGAGTGATCAGTGACGGAAGCGATCGGGCATTGTGGCGGTGGTGCTCGGAGGCGGGGATTGGTGTTGGGCAGCGTTAGCGACAACGCGGCAGACGGTGGTGGCTAGGATTTTGAGAAGGGCTGGGAGTGACGGCGGTGGAGGCGAGCGGAATCGTTGGGCCCAGCGATGACGGCGGACATGGCGGCAAGTAACTCGACACAGTGTCAGCGAGGATGGGCGGAGGTTCGGCTATTGGTGCTGCAATGCTCGCTGTCACGCCCCGATCCTCGGGCACGCACACATCCTTCTACTTGGTCGATTTTAAAATGCGATATCCCAGGATAATGTATCGCCGACCCTTTCTATTTTTAAGCACATGCGGAAGCAGTTAAAATCCCCAGACAATAAAACGATGGGATAGAAAAGCAGGGCCATATTTTTCATATTGAAATTTATAATCAAACTTTTGTACATGACATCAACTAGAGAACTTCATAACTATTCACATCAATTGGAGTTTACAAAAGAAGATGGAATCTCAATCCCTTCAGGTCATACTCAAAATCTCTCTCGGTATTATCTTCTTCTTCCA
Organism: Eucalyptus cladocalyx; assembly: GCA_017140615.1. NCBI lineage: Eukaryota > Viridiplantae > Streptophyta > Magnoliopsida > Myrtales > Myrtaceae > Eucalyptus > Eucalyptus cladocalyx. The sequence goes on along the minus strand of CM029517.1, from coordinate 4,504,465 downwards.
AAAATCCTTCTACTCAGGTTTCACCTCCGAGTTCTCCTTCTCGATTCCTCCTCAGCTCCTCAACGGGGTCCCGAAATGTTTTTCCCCAACCGGGATGAGACTACGTCTCGAGTTCTACCCCACTAAGCCCAATTAGTAAACCATTATACTATAGGCTGCCTATACGCGCACAGGGCAGAGAACTTACCTTGGCCTCAGATCCCACCTGCAAGTCAGTACAATTCATAATAGGCACCCAAGCAATTATATCACCGATCGAAGCATCGATCAAATCGATCTAGTCGATTATATGCCAGCAAGACCACTCACGGTCATTTTCATTCAGTCAATCAATTCACAACATCAAATCAAAGTAAGGATCAATCGACCTAGTCGATTGCATGTCATCACGACCCATGCTTGGTCGGCACATTCAATACTATTTATAAGTCCGACCATAGTCCAGGACTGCTCACTCTAAGCTGATATATCGCCCGTAGGCTGATATAGTATACCCCCGATGCTCACACTCAATTAATCATGCATTCTTAGATTTGATCTCGGCATATAGCACGGCCTACTCTCAGTTCGGCGGTCTTCTGGCATTGCCAGGCATCGCCTCCCCCCATGGAGTGCGGCTTCGTCATTACGTCGACGGCATTCCCGAAGGAGCATAGGGTCCAGAATCAACTGCGACCGGCTTCCCGTTGTCCAGGGGGTATCCCACATAGGGATAACGTCCAGCTCAACAGCCCGGGACGATTTCTCTCAACCATCACACGATCACTCAAATATGGCTCAGGGCACCGTGCATTGCACTCAAAATGCTTCAATTAAAATGGTGAGCCTGGCCTTTTTCTCGTATTAAAAATTCACATGAAATTACTCGTGTGTGGGCACACGGTCAATTTGATCCAGAAAATTGATATTCATCCTTTTTGAAATCCCACTATTTCATATAGTACTAAAAACTATTTTCGGTGTCAAAACCCGACACCTGGGATTTTCTGAATAAATATTGGAAATTCATAATTTTTGGAATTAAATACCAAAAATCCAATCAGCACTCAATTTGCATAATTTAACACTCAATTGTAGAGTTTAATCACGCCATTTACCAATCCATAATTCAATCTCAATCAATTCCAATCAATTTAGGATAATTCTCTAAAATATCACAATTTATTTAATTTCATACAACATAGAGCTCAAATGAATAATCGGACTGCACCACGACAATCAGCACGAAATTTCTGTCGTCGGCCATCTCAATCTTAATTTCCGAAAATTAATTAATTAATAAATATTAAAAATTCAATTTAACACAAAATAAAACCCAATTAAATAAATAGAGTTCACCACGGTCATCAACATAATATTCCAATTCCAGGCTATCTCAGTTGAATTTTCGGAAAATAAATAAATAATTAATTTAATTTCGAAAAATAATATTTAAATGCCAAAAATCCCACTTAGGCCCGAATCGCCAAATTGAAGGCCGATTAGGGATCGGAAAATTCCCGAGATATTTCCAATAAATAGTAGACCACGTCTACTTGCTAATTGCGCAATCAATTTATCTAAATCTCACAACAATTGACTAATAATTGCTAATTTATTCTAATCTAACAACCTAAACATAATTAATTAAAACTAAACCGAACTTAAGCATAATTAGCCAACTAATCTAGGATTAGTGAGATTACTCACCAAATCACACGCAAATCGGATCAATCCGACGGCGGTGACGCGAGGAACGAAACTTCCCAAAGCGACTCACGAATCCGGGGCCCGGAAACGCCCCAAAACGGCCCACGAACCGGCTGGAAACCCACTCGCGGGTTTGCTGGTTCAGCCGCAAAACAGCAAGAAAGAGAGAGGGTTGGGGGCGGCAAGAGGTCGGGAGAGCGGGTGGTGGCTTGGCGAGGCCGAGCGGTGGCCCACGGTGGCCGGAGGTGGCCGGATCGGAGTTGGACAGAGGATGGGTAGCAGCTGGATCGTGCGGGGGAGCACGCCTGGGCGCGAGGGATGGCCGGCGGAACGCGCGGCGTTGTGCGGGCGGGCGTCGCGGGCGGTTCGGCTCCGGTGCGGCGGCGGGACGGGCGACGGTGGTCCTCGGCGAGCTGCTGCTCTTCTTTGCTGGTTTTGGTCTGGTCCGCACAAGGAAGAACGAAGAAGAAGAAGAAGGTCACGTGGGATGAGGGAGAAGAGAGAGGAGAGAGAAGAAGAGATAAGAGAGAGTAGTTTTGACTAGTCAAAGAGGGAAGAGAAAGCAAAGTAAGAAACGGCAAGGGGAAAAGGAGAGAGAGTCGGCGTGGGGAGGGAGGCTGTCCGCACGGAAGAAAAGGGGAGAGAAGAGAGAGAGAAAGAGAGAAAAAGAAAAAGAAAGAAAAGAAGAGATAGGGAGAGAAAAGAAATACTAATATAACACCACATGGTATTATTTTTTTTCTTTTCTTTTTTTTTTCTTTCCCTTTCTATTTTCTTTTGGGCTTCAACTGAACAAAAACGGCCATAATTATCCAGTCAAAATTAGAACCCAAAAATCTGGATGTCACACTCGCGGTTACAGGCGGCGAGCTCGGGACAACGGAGCTTGTGGTAGGGGTGCTCGGCACAGCTCGGTGAGAATCAGCAGGCGGCACATCGAGATGGAGGGCGGTGGCGGCTTGAACGGCGTTGGGTAGCGTCAACGATGCCTCCTTTCTCCTCCGACCGCCACCCTCCTCCACGAATCCTCTGTTTCTCTCTTGGTTCCACGAGCTTTTTCCTTCTCTCTATGTTTCTTTTTCCCTTTGAGTCTCCTTTGCTCTCTCTCTGCTTCCCTTCTCTCTCCGTCTCTCTCTATGTGTTCCCGTTCCCCTTCCCTCCGTCTTGCTTTGCTATTGCTATGCTTTTTTTTTTTCTACACCTGCTTCTCTCTAGGGTTTCACTAGCAAAGATGGAGGAGGGAGAAGGTGGCATGGGCCGGGCCAAGGCGAGATCCAGCCAGGCCTGGCCCTTTCCACTTTTTTTTTTTAGTGACTAATTCTTAATTTTGTACACGATTAAGTCCTAAATAAAATTTGTAAAATTTAGGTGTCAACATATTGTTAATTTAATAACAGGAAAATGTCTGATCGGGGGAAGGGCGTCATGACCTCGATGAGCTCTAGATGGTTTGGTTGGTTTCAAAAGAATTACCATAAATGTTTCAAACCTATTGTAATTATATGAATTTAGTCTGTTTAGTCAATTTTGATTGAAAATCGTTCACATGGATCTGTCCTACATGGCGTGACCAGTGTTAACTTAGATAATTTGAAATAATATTTTAATATTTTATAATTATATTTTATATATTCTTTTATTTTTCTCTTTTGTTTTTCTCCTTCCATTCTTTCTCTAGCCAATCACCAAATCTTGGTGACTAGCCAGAAGCAAGGGCCGGTAAGGTCGGGCTTGTTGGCCACTACAGATGACAAGTTTTGCTTGCCCTTGGTGAGGCCTGACCTCACCTTCATTAGGCGAGACTCATCATCGTTGGGCTGGCGAGGGGCCCTTGCCTTTGGTCGATTGCCAAGGTCCAACGACCAACTAGAGGAAAAAGGGAAGAAAAAAAAAGAATACCGATTTTTGATCAAAATTGAATTGATAGGCTGAATTGATATAAATATAAAATGTTTATGACTAAATTGATATAATTGCAATAAGTATAGTTTTTTTTTTTTTTTTTGTAATTTTCCCGTTGATTCCGCTAGGCCGAACCATATATATTATGATGTTTCAATTTCATTCGAGGAGGTATCACTCACACATTCTGGATCACATCAAATCACATAGTATCTAGCCTTTCTTAATTGCTCAATAAATAAAGTATTGCACATATCTCATAGCCACAAACGCTCATGTCTTGGACAAATGCCTCGAATGAATGAAAACTCTCTAGGATAATGTTAAAATATTATTTCATATCACTTGACAATGGGTCTCACATACTCTTTATGTTCATATGATTTTCATCTACCTATTGATTTAAGCTTTTGTGTTAGACTAATGTTATCCCTTTTGCAAATTTGCATCTGTATCTCTCATGAGCTTGAATTTGCGTGAGAAGTCATGTTAGAATATTTCTTAATATTGCTTGACAATAGATCTTACATGTTTTTTTTTTTTTTTTTTTGTGATATTTTTTTATCCATCAATATCATTTATTAATTTAAGTTTTTTGGGTTGGATTTTTTACCGCACAGGATATTGCCATGTGTCCCTCCTGCTCTGGGCTCGATCAAAGTTAGGGAGTTCCACTTTTTCTTTCTTTTGTGTGGCTAACAAACTTCCAGGTGCGGCTGTTCTGTAGAAGTCCATTGCGGAGTCAAACTAGGCTAATTGACATGTAGGTGTGATCATGTCCTCCTCATTTTGAAAATGGGGAGCAAAACAAATATATCACAAGCTTTTTCTCCTCAATTTCCAATTCTACCCAATCAAAATTTTCTCATTGCTTTTACAAGAAACCTAATCCTGGCTAGATCACTTACTTCAAGAGTTCTAAGGAAAAAAAAACACATCAGTAATCCCTAGGCTCTCTCAAAAGCGACGGGCAGAGAAAATTGGAGGATATGCTATTCTTATATCGCACGAATTAGTATTAAAGTGAGTTTTTGGAGTCATTGTTGTTTGTCTAGATGCTAGCATGAAACCAAAGCTGTCCCAAAACACACGCTTTCAGCTCACGATTTTGAAGGAAGCAGGTGGATTTGCCCACGGTTTGACACGAAGGAAAGAGCAAATGTCTCAAAAAATATTGAGATATTAAGATATCTTGATTCTTGTCTCTAACTGGGCACCATAATATGTTCATTTGTAACCATGTGTAGACATGGAAACAATCATACTAAACACGTGAAACCCTAAAATTAAGGCCACACAAAGCGAAAATTATTAAAAACGTTATGAATTGATTACATTTGTACCAATTCAGTTATAAATATTTTAACTTGGCTAATTTAGTCTTAAACCTTTTAACAATTTGCTAATTGAGTTCTTGTGATTAATTTTGGCTGAAAATCACTGATATGGATACTGATCGTCATATGTGGCATGACTTCTAGCATTGGAAACAATCATGTCCAATTTTAGCGTTGGAAACACCGATTGCTATATTTTTTTTCTCATGGATTTGGCAATCCACAAAGACAAAATATTGGGTTACTATTGTTGTGTCAACACATTAAATTACGAGTCCATTGAGCTTGCGAGATGTGTTGTAAGTAGCCCTACTATCGGAGGAAATTTGAACTCCTCTCATGGGTGTCCTCTCTCCTATTCTAGATCTTCTCTCTCTCTCTCTCTCTCTCTCTCTCTCTCTCCCCAACTCACGATTGAGCCCTCGTCCAATGAACCAACGACCGTGTCGCCCCTCTGGCTCTGGCTTGCCTATTGCCTCCGCCTTTTTTGAATCATACGATTTTTTCACCTTGTCCATTCGTTGTTCCAAACCCTTCGAAGTTAGGTTTGATCTTGCTGGTTGGGAGTTAAAGGCGGCACGATGGTTCATTATGATTTAGTGATGGTGGAGCAATGAACGTGCTCATTTATGACTCAGTCGATTATATGTCATCATGACCATTTCTTGGTCGGCTCATTTCATATTATCTATAAGTCCAATCATATCAGGACTGCTCATTGCTAAGCTGATAAATAGATAGTATAGCTTGCTTTTGAGATGATCAGGTATACTGCTCTTTATCTAAACTGCCATATCGCTTGTAGACTAATATTGTATACCGACATTGCTCAATTTAAATTGATAAGATATATTGCTCTCTACTAAGCTGACATATCACTTGTAGGTTGACATAGTATACCATCCCAATCGTATAACCATCTCAACCTTTTTACCATTCTTGATAAAAGTACACGCGTGTGAGTACATAGTTGGTCATAGCCAAAATGCGATATTTTTAATTTTGAACTTCCCACTAGTTTCGACAGTCCCAAAATAGATTTTTGGCGCTGTAGACCGACACTCGGTAATTTTCCAATCAATTACCAAAATTATTAAAATTTGGGATAAATACCCAATTTCACAAAACACGGCCAATTTGCACAAAATAGCAATCAATTAAATAAACATAATGCATCACTGCAATTAGCACGAAATTCCGATCACTGGCTATCCTGATCTAATTTCCAATAAATAAATAAATAAATAATTAATTAATTACGAAAATTAATTAAATAAATGCCAAAAATGCGACTTAAGCCCAAAAAAGCCTAATTAGAAGTTGAGACAAGCTCGAAAAATTTCCGAACTACTTTAGATAAATACTAGAGCTTGTCTAGGCCCTAATTGCACTAACTATCCACTTAACATGTATCGGTAATTAATTAAATTCACTAATCAAATCTAACTAACCACCTAATCCTAGCTTAGTCTAAACTAAATAACCTTTAAGCGTCATTAACCTACTAAGCGAGGATTAGTGAGTTAAACTCACATGATTAACGATTTGCTCGAATCAAAACGACCAGATCGCGACAAGGAACGACAACTTCCAAAGCGGGATTGCCAAGCGGGGCCGAGACGGGCCTGAAAATGGCCTCGTAAAGCCCACAACCCTTGCTGGATCAACTTCAGATTTGGGCTCAAGGAGTTGCAACGGTGGCTGGTTCGGGCATGGTTTGAGGTTAGGTTCGGCGGCCGCAGGTGATGGTAAGGGCCGTGACTGAAATGGCCATGAATCGGGCTGAGTTGAGGCGACTGAGCTTGCTGAAATGGAGCTGCTGATTGGGCTTCTACCCAAACAAAAAGGCCAGGATGAAGCTGCGGCCGTTGAAGTTGACTTGCTGGAAGAAAAGGGCCGGATTGGTGGGCTCGTTGGAAAAGTGGTGAGCGAACCGCATGTGGGATGGTGCTTCGGTAGTGTTCGTGAAGAAGAAATGGATGCAGGTGGGGGGGCATCGGTGGGACAGAATATGCGAGGGAAATGGACAGCGAAAAGAACAAAGGAGAAGAGTCCGTCGGTCTTGGTGTGGACAATGAACCAACAAAGGGAAAAAGAAAACATGCAGGGGAATTGAATAAAAGGAGAGAGAGAAATAATGAGAGAGGATAAGGATGGTTTTACCAGTCAAAGAGAAAAAGTGAAGAGGAGACTAGTGCTTGGTCGGCCAAGAGGGAGGGAGAAGAGAGAAAAAACGTGCGTGAGATGGGGGGAAACGTCGGCTGAAGGGGAAAAAGGAAAAATTGAAAAGAAAATATCCTATTTAAATCCAAATTTGGTCCTACAAATTTCCATGTAAAAAGTTTGGTCTTCACTTGCTTCCTTGCACTATATTTCTCCCAAAATAACAAGTGTCGGGTAGCAAAAACGGCCACCCCTTTCAATTCCGAATTTTACTTCATTTTTCTTGGAATCCGATCTCTAAACAAATTTCTCAGATTGAGGTCTGATTTGTTGTGGAAAAGCCCACGAAATTTCCTTTCACAAATTCACTCACACCAACATGCCAAAAATCCCTTCAATTGGCCAATTTGAATTTTCGTTCGTTTTCTGAATCGTCCAAATTGATTTTCCGTAAAAATCCCAAACTCGCCGAAAATTCCTTAAAAGGTGAGTCAACGTTTCTAGAATGACTCATGACACGATAGAACTTTCAATTTCTAAAATTGAATTCAAATTCGCGGTTATTTTCAATCAGACGCAATTTTAGCGTGATCTAACCTGCCGAGTAGCTTTTAGAAATTTTTGGTGCAATTGACCTGTGGTTGATTTTCTTCGAGCCACACATACCTCTTCGACACATTAGCAACTCTCGATGATCGTGAAAATCTCAAGGTTTCAAATATGGACATAGAGTACCTAAAACGAAATAAAATTGGTCTAATGCCGATCAACGAGAATTTTGAAATCAGGTAGAATCACCCACACTTTGATCACACATTTCAGTCGAATCGATCTATCTTTGGTCTCCGATCGATTTTTAATTGTGCCGTAATGACCCTTGTAGACTAACATGGTCGAGTAGTCGATTTTTGGTTAAGTTCTTAAGTCTATTGCATTAAAATCCCTTAATGGTTTCACCGGATTGGCTAGTTATCTCATGAATGGCTATCTAAGAGAAAAGCACTATAGTTGCGTTGATGAAAGACCCAACTTATTCAATTAAAATTAGAACCTGAAATTTAGGATGTCACAACTCTTCCCCTCTTATAAAAATTTCGTCCTCGAAATTTAACAGTTTACCAATCCTTGATAAAAAATGTGAGGGTGTCGTCGTCTCATTAAGTCTGACTTTCCTCGGTTGCTTCTTCGGTCCCATGATGTTGTCAGACCACTATGACCAAGGGGACCATCTTGGTACACAGAATTTGATATTTCAGAACCACAATCTGAACTAGGCCTTCTACGTACGACACTCTGTCGTCCACGTCTAACTTTTCAAAGTTTAGCACGTGAGTCGTGTCAGGCTCATATGTCCTCAACATCAACACATGAAAGACATGCACTCGTGCCTACTTCGGCGGTAATGTAAGATGATACGCTAGAATCCCGATTCCTTTTAGAATATTTAAAGAACCTACGTACGTCGAATTCAATTTACCTTTCTTGCTGAAGCGCAAGGCATCCCTCATTGGTGACACCTTTAGGAAGATGTATTCACCAATTTGGAACTCTAAGGGCCTTCGATGATTGATGAAACAACTTTTCTTGCGGCTCTGAGTGGTCTTTAATCTGTCTCTGATCACGACAATTGCAATCACCGACTGTTGAACTGACTTTGGGCCTATGATCTTTCATTCTCTAACCTCATCTTAACAAATTGAAGTTCTATACTTTTTGCCATGCAATGCTTCAAAAGAGAACCATCTGACTGCTTTGCTGAAACCATGGATCCTCGGTTCTAAACCTGATATAGATCTGCCACTGGCACTCCATGTAGACAAATTATCTAACTCGCGTATACTTCTGCGTGTCTATTCAAATCAAGATTCTTTTATACAGCAATGAAGTAAGTCAACTTTGTTAGTTGTCAACCACTACCCAAATGGAATCATTACTCCTCTGACTCCTTGGTAAGCTTGTTACAACGTTCCATCGTGATATACTTCCATTCCCACTCAAGACTCTCGAGTGATTGTAAAAGTTCTCCCAGTTTGCCTTACTGAACTCCCACTTACTGACACATCAGACACTTGCAACCTGTTCGACAATATCTATCTTTATATTGGTCTACCAACTGAGCTAACACCAATTCTGACCTACTTGTATTGTCTGGTTGAATATTGCAACAGCCATAATGAATTTCTGACCAGGTCTCCTCCTTAAGTTCCATACAGTCTAACACCTACCATCACCCACGATACTTTGGTATTCCATCTTCCGAAATCTGAAAGTTAACCTTTCCCCTATCGGTATCCTCTTGCAGGATTTCTTGAACATCTGGGTCCATCAACTGAAATATCTGGATCCTAAATTGGACTTTTGGTTCAATTCTGAGGGTGGCCATAAGATTTGAAAGGCCTACCTCAAACTTGAAAACTGAATCTCGAGCTCTCTCTCGAGTACATTCCACTCTTTGATCACCATTTGTGCAACTGAAGACTTCCATCCCAATGCATCGGTGACTTAATTTGTCTTTCCAAGGTGATGCAGGACATCACAATCCCAGTTCTTCCAAAATTCTAACTCACAGTGCTGTCTCATACTCAACTCCTTCTAAGAGAATGAATATTATAGACTTTAATGGTCAGCAAAGGTCTGAAGTTTTTCTCCACACAAATGATATCTCCAAATTTTCATAGTGTAGGTCATTGCTGTGAGTTCCAAGTTATGCACTAGGTAATTCGATTCACAAGATCATAACTAACGGAATGTGTATGCAACAATCCTACCATGTTGTATCGCTACGCAATCCCATCCCCTAAACAACGCATCACTTTAGATCTTGTGTCCTCCAGGATCAGATGGAATGCTCAATACATGTGTGGTAGTCAACTTTTGCTTAAGCTTTGCGAAACTATGTTTGCATTCGTCTATCCACACGAACTTTTCTTCTTTCTTCAGGAGTCGAGTCAACTGTGACATTGATGCTGAAAATCCTTCCACAAACCTTCTTTAATAACCTGTCCAACCCAAACGGCTTCTGATCTCTAATATTGTTGTCGATCTTGATCCACTGATAACTATTTTGATATTGATTGGGTCCACAGAGATTCCTTCACTTGAAATCGAGTGACCTAGAAAAGCTATACGAGTCAGTCAAAAGTCGCATTTGCTAAACTTAGCATATCATCCATGAGTCTTCAAGGTCTGAAGTACCATCCTCAAATGTCTCTCGTACTCCTCAGCACTCTTCGAATACGCCAGAATATCATTAATAGACACGACCACAAATTGAACTAGATATTCCCTGAACACTCAGTTTACTAAATCCATGACAACAGCTGGAGCGTTCATCAGACCAAATGGCATTACAATACTCTCATAAAAGCCATATCGAGTACGAAACGATGTCTTTTGTAGAACCTCCTTTCTGATTCTCAATTGATGATGCCCCGATCCCAAGTTGACCTTTGAAAATATTGACACTCTTTGTAACTGTCACACAGTTCCTCGATCTTCGACAATGAACACTTGTTCTTGATCGTTACTTGATCGAGTTGATGATAGTCGTTGCACAGGCGCAATGAACCATTTTTCTTTTTCACAAACAAAATTGGTGCTCCCCAAAGTAAGGCACTGGTATACATGAATCGCTTATTCAACAATTCTCGCATCCGCATCATCAACTCTTTCAACTCAGACAACAACATTTGGTAAGAAGCCTTAGAGAGTAATTCTGTCCTGGGTGCTAACTTGATCACGAATTCTATCTCTTTCTCTGACAATTAGCTTGACAATTCCTGTGGAAATATAGTTAGAAATTCTTGGACTACTGAGATATCCTCAATCTTCAGTTCTTCAATCGTCATATCTATCACAACCGCCAAGTGATCTTGGCAACCCTTATCTAACAAATGGGTTGCCTTTAAACGACGAGATTAATGAAATTAAAGGTCCTTCTCGGCTCCTAATAAACTCAACACTTTCACACGTCAATGGCAACAGATTAAACTGGATTATTTCACGTCAACCATCCACCACTACGGGAGGCTCCTTGAGCCAACTCTATTCCTATGTAACATCAAAATTATACCATAACAACTAGTCGAGCATTACTATAGCCAATGATTCTCCCTTCTTCAACTTTATTTCAACCAATTGAAGTTCCCCGAACTTAACCAAAACTCTGCTGCGCTACTCTGATAAACTCTCTTAAAAAACATTCTTCCTTTGATCGGCGCGTGATCGGTTCCATTCCTATCCATTTTTCCATCATAGTGGCGTTCTATCTGTGGTAGCAATGTTGGTGTTCTCTTGGATTCATACTAATAGTCCCTCATTTGATGGCTGTGCTGGTCATAATCAAAGCACGTTCTAGTCATACTCGGACATTGGATTTATCCATGGTCTGTTCTTTCAGCCCGCAACTAACGAGTCCTCTATCTCCTGTTAGGTGACGGCATGCACCCTTGATTGCACCGGAGGTCTGTTTCGAAAACCCTATGGTGTGTTCTACGGCGCACTCCCGCTGATCTATCCTATCACGGTTGTGACACTTGTGATCTCATAAGTGGTGATGACAATTGCTATTGTGGTCTTATCGACCTTCTGAAACAGTTTCTTGCCAAGTGACCTTGTTGGTCACACTCAGAACAAGCACCCGTCCTAAAGTGGCACGGGGCCAATCCATAACGTTTCCCATAGAAACGACATGTGACATTTTGATTCGGTACTGACTTGTCTATTCTCACCATTCCTGTTGGGCGGAATAGAGCACTTCTCTTTGATCATAGGCTCATTCCCAAATTAGTTTCCATTTAAATCTGAACCTCGACTCAAATGTAACAGCTTGCTCCCAGATCACATCTCCATGTTGGACCTTAGCAGATGCAGCAACAACAACGGTGACAGCACTAGCGGCGATAGTGACAACGATGACTCGATCTGGAGCTTACTGGCTCGATGAGTTCCCAAGGAACACTAGCACCTAAACGATCTCGTCGAAACTAGGATCGCTCGGTAATACTACACTAGTACCGACTTACAGTGGTACTCTTACACTCGAGCTGGCCTGAGTCGACGCTCCGCCATAACCACCTCGGGTACTGACCTTTGTCGATACTTTACCTTGAGTTACCAAGGCTACTGCCCTCTTACTAGGAGCCCTCGGTTCCTGATCACTCATACTACAGGATTTTTATGGAAACCCGTTTTCTAATTCCAATACCATATTAGAATTTGAGTGATCCACACCCTGCAAAGAATTTTAGCAATCAGCTATCAGAGACATGCACCAGTATAAAATAAATGTCATTCCTACTAACTATCCCATGACTCATTGCACCTTATCACTCTAAACACTAACTTGCTCTGATACCATTAAACGGGAATGTCACACCCCGATCTTCCGAGTGCGTGCCCATCCTTTTTTGGTTGATTACTAGCGACGTCCCAGGACGAGTCGCCAATCCATTCTTTTTAATTTACATGTGGAAGCAATTAAATAAATCCCCAGACAATAACAAGATGAGATAGAAAAGCAGGACCACCAATTATTAGAAACCAAACTACACCTTTATACATATTAGACTAATTCATACACATTACTAGCCGATATTTACAAAGTCTACAAAAAGGTCAATTCTCAAAACAAGTTGTTCTATGATCAGCTAGTTCGACTCGTTCACTGATTCAGCAGAGTCCATAGGGCTAGGGCGAGACAACGGGTCCTCCACTGCGCCATCCAGAGGATCAACTAGATCCTTGTCTCGAGCAGCCTCAAGCACTACAGAGGGGACATCGAAAGATCTAAGAGGACCTGTTCTTTATTAAGTTGACATATCGCCCATAGGCTGATATAGTATACCATCTCAATCGTACAACCAATTCAACCTCTTTATCATTCTTGATAAAAATACATGTGTGTGGGTATACGGTCGGTCATAGCCAAAATACAATATTTTCAATTTTGAACTTCCCACTAGTTTCAGTAGTCCCAAAATAGATTTTTGGCACTGTAGACTGACGCCCGGTAATTTTCCAATCAATTACCAAAATTATTAAAATTCGGGATAAATACCCAATTTCATAAAACATCACCAATTTGCACAAAATAGCAATCAATTAAATAAACAGAATGCACTACTACAATCAGCACGAAATTCTGGTCATCGACTATCCCGGTCTAATTTCCGGAAAATAAATAAATAATTAAATAATTCCGGAAATTAATTAAATAAATGCCAAAAATGTGACTTTGGCCCGAAAAAGCCTAATTGGAAGCTGAGACGAGCCCGGAAAATTTCAAAAATACTCTAGATAAATAGTAGAGCTTGTCCAGGCCCTAATTGCACTAACTATCCACCTAACATGCATCGGTAATTAGTTAAATTCACTAATCAAGTTTAACTAACCCCCTAATCCTAGCTTAGTCTAAACTAAACAACCCTTACACGTCATTAATCTACTAAGCGAGAATTAGTGAGTTAAACTCACCTGATTAACGATTCGCTTGAATCAAAATGACGGGGTCACGGCGAGGAACGACAACTTCCAAAGCGGGACCGCCAAGCGGGGCTGGGACGGGCCCGAAAATGGCCTCGCAAAGCCCACAACCCTTGCTGGAACAAATTTAGATTTGGGCCCAAGGAGTTGCAATGGTGGCTGGTTTGGGCACGGTTCGAGGCTAGGTTCGGCGGCTACGGGTGATGGTAAGGGCCGTGACCAAAATGGCCATAAACCGGGCCGAGTTGAGGCAACTGAGCTTGCTGAAATGGAGTTGCTGATTGGGCTTCTACCCAAACAAAAAGGCCAGGATGAAGCTGCGGCCATTATTGTCGACTTGCTGGAAGAAAAGGGCCGAATTGGTGGGCTCGATGGAAAAGCGGTGAGCGAACCGCACGTGGGATGGTGCTTCGGTGGTGTTGGCAAAGAAGAAATGGATGCAGGTGGGGCATCGGTGGGACAAAATATGCGAGCGAAATGGACAGCGAAAAGAACAAAAGGAGAAGAGTCCATCGTTCTTGGTGGGGACAACAAACCAGCAAAGGGAAAAAGAATATAAGAAGGAGAGAGAGAGAGAGAGAAATAATGAGAGAGGATAAGGATGGTTTTACCAGTCAAATAGAAAAAGTGAAGAGGAGACCAGTGCTTGGTCGGCCAAGAGGGAAATAGAAAAGAGAAAAAACGTGCGTGAGATGGGGGGAAACGTCGGCCGAAGGGGAAAAAGGAAAAATTGAAAAGAAAATATCCTATTTAAATCCAAATTTGGTCCTACAAATTTTCATGTAAAAAGTTTGGTCTTCACTTGCTTCCTTGAACTATAATTCTCCCAAAATAATAAGTCTCGGGTAGCAAAAACAACCACTCCTTTCAATTCCGAATTTTACTTCATTTTTCTCGGAATCCAATCTTTGAACAAATTTCTCCAATTGAGGTCCGATTTGTTGCAGAAATGCCCACAAATTTTCCTTTCACCAATTCACTCACACCAGATGCTAAAAATCCCTTCAATTGGCCAATCTGAGTTTCTGTTCGTTTTCCGAATCGTCTGAATTGATTTTCCTGTAAAAATCCCGAACTTGCTGGAAATTCCTCAAAAGGTAAGTAAACGTTTCTAGAATGACTCATGACACGACAGAACTTTCAATTTCTAAAATCGAATTCAAATTTGTGGTTACTTTCAATCAGACGTGGTTTTAGCATGACTTAGCCTGTTGGGTAGCTTTTAGAAATTTTTGGTGCAATTGACCCGTGGTCGATTTTCTTCGAGCCACACGTACTTCTTCGACACATTAGCGACTTTTAGTGGTCGTGAAAATCTCAAGGTTTCAAATATGGACATAGGGTACCCAAAATGAAAGAAAAAAGGTCTAGTGCCGATCGACGAGAATTTTGAAATTAGGTGGAATCATCCACACTTTGATCACATATCTCAGTCGAATCGACCTATCTTTGGTGTCCGATCAATTTTTAATTGTGCCGTAATGACCTGTGCAGACTAGCATGGTCAAGCAGTCAATTCATGGTTGAGTTCTCAAGTTTATTGCATTGAAATCCTTTAATGGCTTCACCGGATATGCCATTTATTTCATGAGTGGCTATCTCAAGAAAAACACTATAGTCGTGTTGACAAAAGGCCCAACTTTTTTAATCGAAATCAGAACTTAAAATTCAGGATGTCACAGGTTGGTTCATCAGAGGAGGGCTCAGTTGTGAATTGGAGAGAGAGAGAGAGAGAGAGAGAGAGAAATTTCCCCTAATAGTGGGGTCCACTTGTGACACATGTTGCAAGTTCAATAGACTAGCAATTTGAAACATTGACACAACAGTGGTATCCAATATTTTCTTCAATGATTGGTTTAAGTACACACATTCTTCTCAAAGACTTACCCCAATTCATACGCATGTAAATTAAAAAAGGGAGGTCAGGTCAAACTTCTCTATGAATACCTTGTTACAAGATAAGATCCCATCATAATCAAATTATCCTTTAGAAAAAAAAAACCATTTTCCGTGATGAATTAATACATTTTGCTCTTATCTTTTCGGGTTATCTTATACTCTTGATTAATTTATATGGTTTTATTTGCCTCGATCATTATAGTTCTAGCTTTTACGTTCTAGATTTTAAATTATGTGATGTTGCTACCGTAAATTTTTTATCTTTATAATTTTATTGAGTTATGTGAACTCTTCTTGCCACCATTCGCCTTCGTAATATTTTGAAATAGTTGAAGGGTTTCGAAATGCTCCATTATTCTAAACAAAAAATTAAATTAGTTTCTGCCCGCATCAAGATTTCCAAAAGATGCATAAGCCAAGGCAATATTCAAATCTCTTATTTCAAAATGACGATCCCCAAGTGCTGTTCAACTTTTTGCTCCATATGTAGGTGTAAAAGACCATTTCCAAACAACACTTTTTGGTTCTGTGCTGTTACGGGATGATCTGGAAGGGACCTTTGTATGGCTACCAGAGATCTGCTAGGTTTGAAAAATGACTAGAACTTTTGCCCGATGACAAGATTGTGATTTTGCCCGATGCACGAGGGTCACAAGTGTCGGCTGGGACAATTTGCGTACAAGGTTGTCAATTTGTATATTTTCAAAGTCATCGGCTCTTATGCTTCTAATGCAATAAAATCAGGTTGGTCTCTAAAAACGGGGCCCACTTCATCACTACAAAAAAGTAATCTTTGTTATGTTCGCCATAAAATATGGATTAATAACTTCGATATGAATGAAACTAGAAAGTCAATGACGATTATATTGTTAATTTATTAATGGGAAAAAGTGTGATCGGGGGATGAATACTAAATGTTTTTCATGACATGACCGACACTAATGTAGACAATTTTAAATGATAATTTAATATTTTTGAGTTATTTTTATTTATTTATTTAATTTTCTCTTTCTTTTTTTCTTCTTTCATTCTTTCTCTAGCCGATCACCAAACCTCGGTGACTAGCCAAAGGCAAGGACTAGTAAGGTCGACCTCACTAGCCACTAGAGATGACAAACCTTGCTTACACTTGGCAAGGCCTAACCTTACTATGAAGTTTTTACATAATCCTTCGTGTTTATTTCCATCTAAATCATATGATTGATTGATTTCATTTGGGAAATATGGCAGTTATCTTTTTTTCTCATTGCAGATTTCTCATCACTTTGGGGATCCGCAATGAGAAAATATTAGGTTACTACTGTTGTCCTAATGCATCAAATTACGAGTCTATTGAGCTTGCGACATGTGTCACAAGTGAGCCCCACTATCAAAAAAAAATTTGAACCCTCTTTGGTAGTCCTCTCTCCTATTCTAGATCTACTCAGGCTCTCTCTCTCTCTCTCTCTCTAAATCACAACTGAGCCCTTGTCCATTGAACTAACCACTGTGACGCCCCTCACGCTCTCGCTTGTCCGTTGCCTCCGCCTTCACCAAATCGTTGAATTTTTTCACCTTGTCTGTTCATTGTCCAAAACCCTTTGGAGATGGGTTTGATCTTGCTGGTCAGGAGTCGATGGCAGCACAGTGGTTCATTGCGATTTAGCAATGGTAGATTAACGGACTTGTTGGAGCTAGAGACGGAACACCGGTTCGTTGGACGACGGCCTGGTCGTGAGTTGGAGGGAGAGAGAGAGGGTAGAGTAGGGAGGGAGTTGCAATTTAGCAATGGCGGAGGCAACGGATGAGCCACAGGGGTGGCATGGTGGTTGGTTCATCGGAGGAGGGGTCGGTCGTAAGTTGGAGGGAGAGAGAGGGGGTAGAGCCAGGAGGGGTTGAGCGTGGGGAGAGAGAGAGAGAGAGAAAATTCCTCCAATAGTGGGGTCCACTTGTTATACGTTTCGCAAGCTCAGTAGACTTGTAATTTGATGCATTGGCACAACAGTGGTATCCATTATTTTCTCGTCGATGATGGGTCTAAGTACACACGTTATTCTCAAAGACTTACCCCAATTCATATGCATGTCCATTAAAGAAGGGAGGTTAGGTCAAGCTTCTCTATGAATACCTTGTCACAAGATAAGATCTCATCATAATTGAATCATTCTTAGAAAAAAATCATTTTCCACGATGAATTAACACATTTTGCCCCTATCTTTTTGGGTTATCTCATACTCTCGATAAATTTATATAATTTTATTTGCCTTCATTATTATAGTTCTAGCTTTTTACGTGCTAGGTTTTAAATTATGTAACGCTGCCATAACGTTTTGATCTTTATAATTTTATTGAGTTATGTGAGCTCTTCTTGCCACCATTCTCCTTCGTAATATTTTGAAATAGTTGACGGTTTCGAAATGTTCCATTTTTCTAAACAAAAAATTAAATTAGTTTCTGACCGCATCAAGATTCCCAAAAGAAGCATAAGCTAAGGCAATATTCAAAGCTCTTATTTCTAATGCGGTTTGACATTTTGCTCCATTTGCAGGTGTAAATGACCATTTCCAATCAACACTTTTTGGTTCTGTGCTATTATGGGATAATATGGAAGGGACCTTTGTATGGCTACTAGATACTTGCTAGGGTTTTTCCGGGTCGCGTTCATTCACCACTTATGCGAGTGGAAAATGGAGAAAAGATTTTCACGTAGATTTTGAGGGAGGATTCAACGATTGCATGCTTCATTCGACCACACCTAGGATGAATACGCTTGACAAATGCGATGTCCATAATAATGATTGGCTGAAGTTCTTGACTTGGTACAGAAGAAAAGTGGTACAGCATCACGGCTTCATCTCAGCTGATAAAATTCTTGGAAAGAGGAAAGACATAAAGTGACAAACTATATATTGGGCAATAACTCGAACAGTCCTCAAAACTTGAATTATTTGCCAAAGCAAATAGGCCAGTAACGAAACCTCCATTTGATGCCCAAAAGTGTGGAATCCAGAGTCTCCAGAATCTGCAAAAAGAACACGAAAACACGTGACCGGAAGAATTAAGGTTTTTATTAATAGAATATCCAGATCAAGATGGTTAGGTGGAAGAAGGGGGGGGGGGGGGCGTTGTAGTTACTGTCACTCTCTCTAAGCTATCATCAACTTCATCGCCGAACAAACTGCCCCTAGTTCAGTTCGGGAGGATTTCATTGCCCAGACGCTGGAAAGAACGGGGTCACTGGTTCAGTTCCCACTTGCAAAGTAAACAGGACCAAGCTAATTGTACTTAGCCTCCTGGAAAATTAAGTTTCTGGTCCGGTTGCTCGAGAAGCGGGCAGATCCCTCATTGGCCTCGTTTTGTATGGGAATAATCTCAATAGTTTCGTAGACTCAATGGTCCACATCTGTTGGGAACTTGAGCAACCTATAACAACTCTCTCTTGTTGACACCTAAATTATTTGTTTTTAATTAGGTTTCTTTTATTTTTATTTTGTCTTTTCAAAAAAAAAATCAGTAAAAACAAGCAAAAAAAGAAAAAAACAGAAACAACAGCTCATTGGGGCTGGGCGCAAGGCCCAGCCCCTTTTTCCCTTTCGCGTGGGCCCCTAGGCCCATTTTCTTTCTTTTTTCTCGGCCCGGCCTGCACAACCTAACCCTTCCCCCTCCTTCTTCCTTCTCCTTCCTTCTTCTTCTCTGTGCCTCTGTGCATCATGCGTGGCGGCCGGCGATGCGCTCAAGGGAAACCTACGGTAAAGAGGAATGGAGGTAGGCCGCCGAAGGAGAGGACGACGCGCATGCGCCTTCAATGCGCGCCTTTAATGCTGAGATGAGACGCCGGTTCAGCCGTGGGGGGTTCGGTCGGCGTGCGAGGGCCGGCGGCCGAACCTCCATCGACCGGCCTCCTCCTCGCCTATAAATAGAGGAGCACCTCCGTCGACGAAAGCACACAACGAACTCCGAGAGCTTCCCCTTGAGAGACTTCAGGGGGGGGGGATCGAAGAGTGAGCAAAGGGGGCGAAGGATTGGGTCGCAAGCTAAATGACCTCCCACCGAGAGACATCGGGGGAGGCCGGCGGCAAGCGAACCCGGATTTGTGAGCAGCGGAGGTCGGAGGAGAAGAGGCGGTTCTGGATTTGCGAAGTAGGTGGCTGAGAGAGAGGGAAACCAGAAGGGGGAGGGCTGGGTCTGTCCACCGCTGTGCCGCGATCCCGCCCCGACGCCGACCAGCAACACCTTTGCGCCGTGCTCCCTTTGCAGACAGGTATCAACCACCGCCCGTTGTTCGTTTTTCCGCTTGAAACCCTGGTCGCCGTCCCTGCCTATCGCCGTAGCTTTGCCGTCGCTTCCCCCTCGAGAAACCAGCAGCCACCCGTAGACGTTGCCGCCGTCTTTTCTGAGAAAGCCAACAGCTGCCTGTCGTCGCCCTAGTCGTCGTTGCCGTGGAAGACCGTCGTCGCTGTCATGGATCATCGTCGCAGCCGTCATTGACGCAAGCCGTTGCCTCAGTTCCTCCATCGGCACCACGTTTAGGTGAAGAAGAGGGGGAGTCGCATAGGGTTGCGACCCGGGTCGGAACCGGGTAGGGTTTGGCTCCAAAGCAGGCCGGGTTCGGGTCATCATTTGGGCTGGGTCGTGGCAAATCAATCGGGTCGTGTGTGTGCAGGCCGGCCTCGCGCGGGCTGTTTGTGTGTGGGCTCGTATCTCGGGCTGCTGGGCCGCGATTAAAAAAAACGGGTCGGGCCTGCAACGCAGGCCCGTCTGTATTCTTGGGCGGGCGACCTGGGTCGGTCTTATATTATTTTTAATAAAATAATAAAATAATAAAATAATTTATTTTCCAAAAAATAAAAAAAATTATTTTTTCCAAAAAAAATGCCAAAAATCCAAAAAAGCCAAAAATTCATGAAAAAGCCAAAAAAAATTTAGAAAAAGCCAAAAAGACTTGTATTTTTCCAAAAATACCAAAAAAGGTCAAAAAAATCCCTTTTATATCCAAAAATTAGAAAAATACTCAAAAATGTTTTTCCTCCCAAAAAATGTATGAAAAATCCCTCAAAAATCCAAAAAGCCTTAAGGTTTAAACAAGATTATGTACCGAAAGGGCATTAGTGATTAACTAGTGTAATCAAGTTCCCGATCCTAATTTCTCTGATTGCGTAGGAGTGAGTATTTCTCATAATACTTCACTTGGATTTCTAATCAACCCGCCCCAAATCGATTAGTGGCGACTCCATTTTAAAAATTGATTTACAAGTTAAAAACTCAGACTATTAAAGTCGTGAATTGGTGGACTTGGGAGAGTCCGGGCATAACTAATTTCAGCCGAGCCATTAGCCTCCTTAGGCGCTCGTATCCGATCGCGGGCGCCGAAAAAAAGAGGTCGCGATAGCTTGGCGACTCCGCTGGGGACTTTGAGGACTTAGGGCCATTTTATCTTTGTTTAAAAACTTTGCTGATTTAGGTTTTTTCTTTATGCAAGTCAAAAGCTTAGAAATTTATTTTAATTTTGCTTAAAACATATTATCTTGTGATTATAAACTGTTGTGCATGCTTTACTGTTTTAAACACTACACATGGCACACACAACCCGGCCGCCGGACTTGGGTCGCCATAGGATTTTAGGATGGTGTTAAGAAAGATACGACCTCGAACGCGAGACTGCGATGTAGAAGTTGCCTTTCTTTTCCCCGAATTTCTTAGCCGAGGTTAAGGGGGTATGCTGCTAACGCGAGACTGCGACGAGCGGATACCCTTTTAATTTTAACAAACCTTCTCAGTTAGAAATCGAGCCGCACATATCATGCGCATGTCTATATGATGTAAGTTTAAAAACTTTGCTGATGTAAGTTTTTTTTTCGTGTACTTTGCAATTTACTTACCTTCCTGCATATATTGAGTGGTTTATGATTTGTTTAGGATTTAATACCGCGGTCAATTAAATTTGGAAGTAATTGTCATAAAGTTTAAAATAAATAAAAAAAAAATTTGCAAAAGAAATTACTTTCAGTTAATATTTTTATTCTCAAGCATGTTAAAAAGTTCATTTTCGAAGAATTTTCATTTGCCTCAAAAAGGGATAGAAATCTTTTTCAAAATTTGTTGCAATTCATGCTTTCTTCGCCTTTCAAAATTAAATATCTTTTTAGCCCATGCTAACATGTCGCATGCCCTTTTTCAATCAATGCTTAGGAAACCATCTACCTTTTCATGAATAAACGAAATGAGTAGGGTTAGGTCGTCATCATGGACCGACTCCCTATTTACGCCTTGTATTCACACGCGCTTGTTTATTCATGGCCAGGTAATCATGGAGCGTCAACGTTCGCCGATCCAAACTCGCTCAAAAGCAAGAGCAAGAATGGCCGAATTGCGGTCATGGAAAGTGAAATGAAACAAGTCTTCAAGGTGCTTCAACAACTTTCAAAGCAGATAGACTCCATCCAGGGCAAACTCACTCCCGCCTCGGCCTCAATCGAGGTATTGTTGCCACAATCATCTCCTAGGAGTGATCAAGGTGGAGATACCGACGATAACATGCCCAAATTGGAGGATGATCCGCACCCAACCATGATCGAGAAAGCTAGGCCAGATAGTTTGTCTAAAACTGAGCATGACGAACGCCTCGAAAAGCTTGAGGAGAAGCTGAAACAACTGCAAGGCCTCCAAGATCCTACTTTGACGGACCTCTCCATTTATTCCAATGTCAAAATGCCGGAAAAATTCAAAATGCCTGAGTTTGAGAAGTACGATGGCACGACTTGCCCTAGGGCTCATTTGCAAATGTACTTGGTTCGAATGACCCAATACGTTAATAATGCACCATTAATGACCCAGTTGTTCCAATCAAGTCTAACAGGCCTTGCCCTAAGGTGGTACATTACAAAGAACATGAATCTCCTCGAAACATGGAGCGAAGTGAGTGAGGCATTCCTCAAGCAATATAAGTTCATAATGGACATTACCCCTTCTCGTGAGGATCTTGAGCGTACCGAAAAGAAAAAAACACGAATTGTTCAAAGAATATACTATTCGATGGAGGAATCTGGCCGCTCAAATCAGTCCTGAACCAACCGATTTCGAGCTGAGAAAGATGTTTATCAAAACCCTCCCTTACAAGTACCGCAATCGAATGGTAACCACGATCGCTGAATCATTTAATCAACTCATTCTTGTAGGGGAGCAAATCGAGATAGGGTTGAGGGATGGTTGGTTCACTGAACCTGCATCAACGGGCAGGTTCAGCATGAAGAAAGATAAAGAACCCCTGGTAGATGTCAATGCAACCTACAATCATTCTCCGACAATTCAGACAAGTGCAAGACAGCAACAGACCACCAGCCGTCAGCCATCCTAGCGTTACAGCAACAAGAGACAATTTACTCCTCTTCCTGGATCTCTATCACAGGTACTGGCAATCCTCCGGAAGAAGAACCTCCTTTCAATTGAGTCAAAACGACCCAATGCTAAAAGTTTTTCTAACTATGACTCGTCCAAAAAATGCGACTATCACATGGGAGAAGTGGGGCACTTGACTGATGAGTGATTCGCCCTCAAGAGTCGAATCAAGAACTTATTAGACACTAAAGCTTTCTCATTCTAGAGCAATTCACTCTTTGATCACACTAACAAAGTAAATGCGGTATTCAGTTATGAAGACAGTTAGAGCAGAAATGTCGAAGCACATACCTCTGACATTCATCAAGGGTTGGTGAAGGCCGGGTATTATTCAGGCAATGAAGTGCCACCCTTAGCAACAGAGAAAGAAGGGCCAGATGACATGACCACCATGTTTGGAGACCTTTTCATGGACACCATCAATGAAGGACCGTAAGGGGAAATGGGTGCAGGCCCGCTCAAGTAGAACCCTTTTTAATTTCCTTTCGTATTCCCCTACGTGGGAACTTGTGCATCTTTCTTAAGTCTGGCATGTTTTTATTTTCAACATCAGTTCCCTTGAGGAACTAACTTTTGAAAACACTTTTCCAAAATGTAAATCCACCTATCAAATAAAGTTGAAAATATTTGGAGAGCATGAGGCGGTATCCCAAACCAGCCTAGTGATGTTATCCAATCATAAAAAGAAAATATCATCCAAGGAGAATACTGAGAGCTGGGCTTCCTCATGCTTTTTCTCCCCTAAAGACATATTTTGAAAATAAAAAATATTTCATCACCCAAAAGCTTTTGTTAAAACAAGATGATAAATTTAATCATGTTTGTCTTTCTGACTCACTCACTTCATGTTTCAGAAGATCATTCCCGTCCCTTTTGACTTAGTGTGACAAGGGGCATTTGAAGCAAGCGCATCAGGTGAGCTCGCCAAATTCAAAGACACCTTGCCAAGAAAACAGGGGTAAATAGAAAGAATCATCCTACACCAAAAGAGGGTAAGTCTTATTCTCTGAATATAATTTGGAAATGATGTCCTCTCTCTTCTATTTGCAGGAAACAGAAGATAAGACGTAATAGGTACAGGCATACGGTTAAAAATCAAGTCGTCCCTAAGAGCTCTGTGCACTCCACCTCGCTCCTACCCAATTCTTTCACAAGCCAGAGCAATATCCTCTCCCCACAATGTGCCTAAGCAACCAGATGCTGTGGTTTCATCAACAGGACTTCCAACTTCCACAAGCCCAGAAGCACAAGGAAGGGATCTTTTCTCTTTCTTTGAATTGGCTATTGTCAACAGGGAAGAAATCCAGACAGTTGAAGCGGTCTCTAGCCCCTATTCAAAATAAGGACCTAGAAACCTGACTTCTTATTCAGATGCATTCTCTCGCAAGAAGTAATTGCCATCAGAGAATTGGAGGTTTTGATTGTCCATCTCAGATTCCATAGAATCTTGAAGTACATGACTTTGCTCAATGCTGCTAATGGTCATATAGTCAAAGACATAAGAAAATTCCACAGAAGGAAGGCATTGAAGATAAATCGACAACCATCAACCATGCATACATGGCCATGAGTGAGGAAGGCCAATCGAAAGAAATGTCAAACCATGCCAAGACGAAAAGGCTGTCATCGACACTTAAATATCCTTAGGAGTCAGTAAATACAAACTTTGGAAAAGAGTAATTTGGTATCGTTTCCAATACTCCCAGTGTCTGAACTCACTGTTGACATATTTTCTCATATTGACAGGAAGCATAGGATTCAAGAAACAAGCTTAATGGTTAATTTGGGCAAATCAAATGATCCATATCAATTTACCTAACTTGTTATGAAAGGACGTGTCGTCCAGGAGCTGATTCGGTTAAATAAAAAAGAAGCATCCTACGAACACCGTCGGCGCCTCTAGCCGAGTGGTATCCGGGAAGAAGCAAAACTGTTCGAAGTCGAGAGTTCGAATCCCCGACGCGGCAGTTAGCCGCTTGGTAAAAAAAAAATAATAATAATAATTTTTTTTTTTTTGCTTCTCTTGCACCTGCAAATTACGAGAGAGCAGATGACCTAACGAAGCAAAAGACATAGGACTTCGTGTCCCACTTGCACTTCAGGTCCATTCAATCCAATGAAGGGTAATGTTGTATCGCTTCCAAGTTATTCGACTCTTGAAAGAGTTTTTGACTAACATGATCCGTTTTATCTGTTGCAGGATCACTTGACCGTAACAAATGCGGATAACAAATCAAGGAAAGACATGTCAAACTCTGATAAGCTCTCCTAAGCGAAATGGCATCCTGAGGGCAAAAGCAGAGATGCCCGATCAGATCCCCAACCCCGGCTGATCCTTCATGTGTCATATCCCTAATCAATAGGGGCAACCATCAACACCCATTTGCGAATAACCTTTTTGATGTTCAAAATTTAACATATTTGGAAACACCATTATGTTAACTCCTAAAGTTATCAATAGGGTCTTTTTTGAGTCAAAACTATTCACCTGTTTTGAAGAGTTCAAATTTCATCATAATCAAAATGTTGCACGTCGTTTCCAGATGAATTATGCATGATGATTTTGTCTGTCTAAGTCACTGATTCCACTAAGGATTATTAGAATAGATAGCTAAATGAAGAATACAAGATTGATTGAGCATGCCGGATGATGTGCGTCAGAATGATGAAAGGCAAGTCATATCCTACACACAGTCCCCCATCTATACACTTGTGAGATGAGTGCAGAAGATTCCATGACTGCAGGGTAAAGAGTTTTCTTGCGAATGGTATGATAACCAAAACAATGAGAGGCATTTCATTGCTCACCCCCTTTGAGCTCCTTACACTGGTAAAGCTTATCTCATATCCTCATCAAGAACCACCTCACACTGGGGCAGATTGGAGACGAAGCAGCATCACAAGGTGAGAAGAGGGATAGAAATTTTCTTGCTCGCACTTGCATCAATCTTCGGGTGTCTTTATTGCATATGAACACTCGCATTAATTTAAGTGGCCTAGAGTCATGAAGAGCAATTCTTTCTTTACGCACTTGTTTCTATTGTACAACTCAATTGAGTCTGTAAATTCACCCTCATATGGAGGCAAAGCAGAAGCTACTGCCGTTTGAACAGCATAATCAAAAGCGCCGGCAAAAGATGAAGACTCAATAGTCTAACAAAGGCGTTTGCTTGAACTTGTTAAGATCAGCTCTCAAGCAACAAAAATGAAAAAACATGGGCATAAAAAAGCAGTGTACCTGGTAAAAGCAAGGTCAATGCCCATAAATGAAACACTGGAATAAAAATAGGGGCATGAAAAAGCAGTGTGCCTGGTAAAAGCAAGGCCAATGTCCCCTAGTAAAAAATACAGCCAAGAAAATGTTGATGTTGTGGTCCATAGAACCTCCATTTGACAGTGAGAAGAAAGATTTGTGACAAATGCCAAGGCAATCACCAGCTCTCACCTTTTTACACATGAATTAAACCTACATTGCATCCCATTGTAAAAGTCTCTTCAGACTAGGGGCACTTCAATTAACGTAGGATTTCATATGTGCATAAGCATCGCTCGAAGAAGTACGAGCAAAATTACTCTATCTATTTTTCACAGGGTTCTTGACTTGTAAACCCGGAGATGATCATGCAACATTTCGTCCATCAGCTTCGACCTCGACGGTCCCATTTGATGAGCCGTTTGTTGGAGAAATCTTCTTGAAGTGTTTTGAAGCTGACAAAACGTTTCCATCAGTTTAGTCTGAAGGTTTGCAGACTCTGCTATTTAAAGTCTGAAGACCTCTGGACAGCCAGACTCAAGACTCAAAGTCTATCCTTATTGACAGTCTCTAATCCGTTGAAGAAAGGTTATCCAGAACTGGATGTTTCGTTAAGGGCTTGACCTTATCAACTGGAGAAGATCTCGTGGCTGGAAAAGACACAACATAATTCTTTGATTGATCGTGATTGACTCGAAGATTAAGGAATCGATAATTGCCTAAATATTCTTGGAAGGTTCTACTTATGGAAACCGAGATCCTGATTGTATGGGCGAACATGATTGATGGGCTATCGACACGTTCCTTTAATAGCCAGAATGATCTTCCTAATTGATTCCGTCCAACGGGTAGATTGGAGGAATTCCTTTAGTAAGTGCCAACGGGTATGATGGCATAAAGTAGTATATAAGGAAGACATTCTAAGTTGTTGAGGTGTGCGCGATAGAAGAATTTCAAAGTCTGAAGCTCCTTGTTGTTTAGACAATTCCTTTGAGCAAATACTTGTATACAAAAGAGAGTCTATATTTGTGAGAAACCTTGAGGAGGAGTGATAGAACATCTACACCGTGGAATCAAGGAAAATCGTCTGTAACTTCTCTTTTGTTCATAGTGAAATCCAGCCGGTGGGTGAAATTGTCGGTGCGGAAGAGTGGACGTAGGCTTGGATTAAGCCGAACCACTATAAACCATGTGTTCAATCTTCTCTCCCTTACTCTCTTTACTTTGATCGTATTTCATTTTGTCAATCAATAGTGAACTGCCTTTCTATCGTTTGCCAAGAATTGTTTCCGTATTTCGATAAAGTGATTGTGCACCTATTCACCCCCCCTCTAGGTGTTTATACTAGCTATCTCAATTGGTATCAAAGCCCGTGTACTCACTTTATTTGAAGTGTTTTACTTCAGAGTAAAAGATCCATGGCTAGTATGCTAGCACCAGGGCTGATGGAAGGGCAAAACAATACCAGACCACCCTACTTTGATGGAAAGGATTACAACATCTGGAAGAACAAGATGAAAGCTTTCCTACGATCAAAGGATCCTCTGGAATGGGACGTTGTAGAAAAATGAATTACTCCTACAGCTGCATCAGTCTCTGAAAGAGGGAAAGAAACTGTTGAGACCAGTGGAATGACTCAGGAAGAGATAATCAAGAGACAAGCACTCGTTGCAAAAGCAATTTACTCTTTATATTGTGCTTTGTCACCAACTGAATATAATAGAATATCTTCTTGTGTTACAGCAAAAGAAGTTTGGGACAAGTTACATATCACCTATGAAGGAATAGATCGAGTAAAGGAAACTAGAATTAACATTCTCCTCGGTTAATATGAAGCCTTCAAAATGAAACCAGGAGAATCTATAACTGACATGTTTAGCCGTTTTACAGATATTGTCAATGGTCTTGAGAATCAAGGACAAAAAATTTCTGATCCCATGAAGGTAAACAAGCTACTGCGTGGACTCTCCAAGGATTGGAATCACATAAAGACTTCAATAAGAGAGACACAAAGAATTATGCCACTATCTGTCGACGAGCTGATTGGAACTCTTCAATCTTATGAAGTGGAACGAATTAATGAAGACGAAGATCCAAAAGGTAAGAAATCCATTGCATTAAAATCAAATGATGATTCTGATTATACAGATTCTGAAGATGATATGGACGATGAGGAGCTTGCTCTCATGATAAGAAGATTCAGAAAACTGAATAGAAAAGGAAGAAGGTTCAACTTAAAGAAACAAAGTTTTCAAAGACAGCTGACCAAGTCTGTTGATGATGAGGAACCAAATAAAGATGTAGTTTGCTTTGAATGTAAGAAAAAGGGACACATCAGACCCAATTGTCCTCTTCTGAAGAAGAAGAAAGGAAAAGCTGAAAAGTTTCGAAAAGCTCTCAAAGCCGAAACCTGGAGTGATACAGAGTATGAAGAAAGTGACAATGAATATGCCAACCTATGTCTGATGGCACAATCAGACTTAGACTCAGATTCTGGATCAGTGTCAGATAGTGAATTTGAGGCAAGTAATTTTAAAATTCCTGTCAAAGTTTCTAAATATATTGATGAACTGTGTTTTAGTCTTAAGACTTCTCTCAAAAGAATTTCCAAACTTAAAAAGGAAAACTCAACTCTAAAACAAAAGGAAAACGTTTTAGAAGAAAGAGTTAAAAGTTTAGACTTGAATGTTTCCACTCTTAAAGAAAATGAAGATAATCTTTTGAAAGAAAATGTCCTTTTAAAAACTGACTTATCAAATATTTCTAAGAAATTTTCAATAGATTCTTTCAGCTCAAAGACCTTACTTCAATAAGTCCGGTCTAGGTATGACAGCAGAAACAATTCCCTTGATTGATTTTCCTAAAGTAAAAGAAAGAATTAAGGAAAGACCATCGAGAGAGGCTTACAAAAATCATTTTAAGAAAGTTTTTATAAAGTCTCGTAGATCGAAATGCCGTCGATGTTCAAAGTGCAACAATCCGGATCATTTTGAAAAA
This sequence comes from Eucalyptus cladocalyx, assembly GCA_017140615.1. Taxonomy (NCBI): domain Eukaryota; kingdom Viridiplantae; phylum Streptophyta; class Magnoliopsida; order Myrtales; family Myrtaceae; genus Eucalyptus; species Eucalyptus cladocalyx. The sequence goes on along the minus strand of CM029517.1, from coordinate 4,475,368 downwards.
GAGTGTCCTATGGTTTGGAAACCTATTAAGAAAGTATGGGCTAATACTGTTTATTTTACTAACACCAAAGGACCCAAGAAAATTTGGGTACCAAAGAAAGCTTGAGACTCTCTTTTAAATGCAGGTCTCTGTCAAGAAAAAGGTAAAGTGGTATCTTGACAGTGGATGCTCAAGACACATGACATGAGACTCAAATTGCTTCATAAAGATTGTTCAAGTGAATGGTGAAAAAGTATCGTTTGGAGGAAACATCAAAGGAAAAATAGTGGGATTTGGAACTGTAAAGATTGGGAACCTCACAATAAGCAATGTTTCTTTAGTTGAAGGGCTCAATTACAATCTGCTCAGTATCAGTCAACTGTGTGATGCTGGTTTTAAAATCAACTTTCAAGAGGGTATTTGTTTAGGAACCAGTAAAGACACTATTCAGTCATTCTTGGGTCGAAGACATGGAAATATCTATCTCTTGGACGTGAAACCAGATGAATCGCAATGTCTAATCTCAATCCAAGACGAAGCAAACTTATGGCACAAAAAGCTTGGGCATGTCAACATGAAGCAGATAGCCAAGATCTCAGCAAAGAAGCTTGTTCGTGGTCTACGCAATTTATCATACCAAAAGTCTGATCTATGTACACCATGTATTCTGGGAAAGCAGGTAAGAAATTCATTTAAACCAATAAATCAAGTTTCCACTAATCGTGTACTGCAGCTCTTGCATTTGGATCTCTTCGGACCAACAAGAACGCAGAGCATTAGAGGTAAGAAATATTGCCTAGTAATTGTGGATGACTACTCACGATTTACTTGGGTATATTTCTTGGCAAGTAAGTCTGAAACTTTCTCTTATTTTGAAAAATTTGCTAAGAATGTTCAAAATGAAAAGGGGTATGTTATTTCAAGCATAAAAACAGACCATTGAGGTGAATTTGAAAATCAGGATTTTGCCAAATTTTGTGAAGAATCTGGTTTTCAGCATTTGTTCTCTTCTCCATATACTCCAAAGCAAAACAGAGTTGTGGAAAGGAAAAATAGATCTCTTCAAGAAATGGCTAGAACTCTCTTAATTGAAAGTAATATTTCTTTACGATTTTGGGCTGAAGCAGTTTCAACATCATGTTATATTATCAATAGAGTTTTTCTAAGACCTATTCTAGAAAAAAACCCCCTATGAACTATTTAAAGAAAAGAAGCATATTGTTTCATATTTTCATGTATTTAGATGCAAATGTTTTATACTGAAAAATGCAAATGATCGAGTTGGTAAGTTTGAAGAAAAGTCAGATGAAGGCATCTTCCTTGGATATTCAACCACAAGTAAGGCATACAGAGTCTACAATAAGAAGACTCAAACAGTGGAAGAATCAATGAATGTCAAATTCTAAGATTCTACACAAAATGAATTCATTCAGACTCATCTCGAAGAGACTGAACCTGCTCCAGACTCTACAAAGTCTACATCTCAAGAAGCAGCTCAGACCTTGAAGGACCAGCAACAAGTGACTATTGAAGATTCTAGTGAAGGAAGTGACCATCAATCTAATAAATTAACTAGCAACTGGAAACATAAGTCCAGTCATCCCAAAGATCTTATCATTGGCGACATCAATGAAGGAATCCGCACAAGATCCAAAAGGCGAGAAGAGTCTAGTGCTGTGGCTCTTATTTCTAAAATAGAACCCAGGAGCATAGAAGAAGCTTTATCCAATGAGAGCTGGATTGAAGCTATGCAAGAAGAACTCAGACAATTCAGAGTTAATGATGTCTGAGAGTTGACTCCTAAACCAAAAGGTAAACCAATTGTTGGAGCTAAATGGGTTTTCAGGAACAAGATGGATGAGAAAGGAAAAGTCATAAGAAACAAGGCTAGACTCATGGCCAAAGGATACACACAAGAAGAAGGGATCGACTATGACGAGACTTATGCACTGGTAGCAAGGTTAGAAGCAATTCGTTTATTACTTGCATTTGCTTGTCATAAAAATTTCAGGTTATTTCAAATGGATATCAAAAGTGCTTTCCTAAATGGTTTCATCCGTGAGGAAGTCTATGTGGAACAACCACCAGGGTTTGAAGACCCAAAGAAACCAGACTCAGTATTCAGACTAAAAAATGCCTTGTATGGCTTAAAGCAAGCACCTCGAGCTTGGTACGACAGATTAAGTAAGTTTTTAATTCGAAATGGATTTGTTAAAGGTAAAGTAGACACTACTCTTTTTATTAAAAGAGAAAGTAAAAGTTTTCTACTTGTTCAAATATATGTCGATGATATCATTTTTGGATCCTCTAATGAAAGTCTGTGCAAGAAATTCTCTAAGACTATGCATGATGAATTTGAAATGAGCATGATGGGTGAGTTAACCTTCTTTCTTGGACTTCAAATAAAACAATTGGAGGAAGGAACTTTCATTCATCAAGAAAAGTATGCAAATGATCTTGTCAAAAAGTTTGGACTAAACAATTGCAAAAAGACTGACATACCAATGTCAAGTTCCTTGAAGATAGACAAAGATGAAGAAGGAAAGAAAGTCGATCAAAAGCTGTACAGGAGCATCATTGGATCACTTCTTTATCTTACTGCTTCTAGACTTGACATTCTGTTTAGTGTTTGCATTTGTGCCAGATTTCAATCAGACCCAAAAGAATCTCATTTGAATGCTACGAAGCGTATTATTAAATATGTTTCATTAACTTCAAGCTTTGGTCTCTGGTATCTAAAAATGAGAGACTTTACTCTTCTTGGATATTCAGATGCAGACCTTGTTGGATGCAGAGTCGATAGAAAGAACACCTCGGGTACTTGTCAACTACTTGGAGGCAGGACGGTGTCTTGGTTTTCCAGAAAGCAAAGTATAGTAGCTCTCTCTACAGCAGAAGCAGAGTATATAGCTCTCGGAAGTTGTTGTTCGCAAATTCTGTGGATAAAATAGCAGCTAAGAGACTTTGAAATTGAAGACTCATGCACAGAGATTAATTGCGATAACACTAGCGCTATCAACCTCACCAAAAATCAAATTCTCCACTCAAGAGCAAATCATATAAAGATTCGACATCACTTTATTAGAGACCATGTTCAAAATGGAGATGTTTCAATCCAATATGTTGATTCAAAGAATCAACTGGCGGATATATTCACAAAGCCTTTGGAGAAAAATCAATTTGAAACCATCCGTTCCAGACTCAACATTTTAAAGTATGAGGAGATCAAAATCTAAAGACTTTCAGACTAAGACATACAAGACTTTAACTGTAAGTTAGTCTTGGTACGACTATCAGACTGTAAGTCTTTTTCTCTCTCTCTTTCTTGAATCTTATCTTGAAGAGGTACGATTGTCAGACTGTGTTTAAATTGTTGCTATATTTAATCGACTTATTTATTGCATCGTTTCATTTTCAAAAAAGAAGTTATTTTTTTGAAATGACAATTTTCGCGGAAAAAGATAGTTATTTTGAAAAGGCATTTCTTTATTTCTTTTGTGACGGTTCGCTTATCTCTCTTTTTTAAAACCGATCGTGCACAGTCAATTCCTCTTTACTTTACTCTCAGAAACCCTAGAAAACATCGATCCTCCATTCCCGTTTTCTTCCCTTGTTTAATCTTCAAAAAGTTGTCATCTCTCTTGGAAAAGTCAAGCAAGGAATCTTCCAAAAAAACTGAGAAAGATGTCATCTTCAAGAAAGTCTTCGAGAATCGCAGGTAGGGGACCACGGTGAATGAGTGAGGAGCCTACGCACTTCGATCTCACCGAAGAAGAAGTGTCTCCAGAACAGCAACCGAGCCCACAACATTCTCAATAGCGTCATTCTCCTCCATCTAGTCCTCAAGGCGTTGATCATCAACAAGAGGAACAAATCATTGAGGATGCAGATCCAGTAAGAGTTCAAAAGCCCGCTCATATTTATAAGTTGTATCGTGCCTTAAAAGCAACTCGTACTCCTTTGAACTATGTCGATGATTTTCTTAATGACAAAGGATATAGGAACAAATATATCTTTCTGCAAAAAATGGAAAGTTTTGGAATTGCTCGTAAAGGGTTGGCTGAGGAAACTCTTACGAATATCCCGAGTGATCCTCGTGATTAGGGACCGAATCCTGTAGATGGGAATGATGATGACAAATTGTACAGTCAATTTCAACCGAGAATGGGTATTGCGGTTGAAAGTCGAGGAAAAATGGGAGATTTGTTCAGATCGAAGGAACAAAAGGAGTTGTACTCAAAATTGCTGAAGCGTGGGGTAATAAACCCTAGAAGTGTGGATTTTGATTTTCTGGATGCTTGTGAATATGAACTTCGGGGAAAAGTTCGGTTATCTTCAACTTGAAAGGTTACGCTCGACACTACGAGGCCTATGCTGAACTAACTGCATATTTCTATTCAAATTTTAGCTTTTTGGATGCGAATAGATTTTCTTTCAGTGTTAAAGATCAAGACTATATTGTCGATATGGATATGCTGGCAGATGTGTTAGGAGTTGAAAGAGGAAAATATCAACCGATCAAAGCTTCCATTGCTAGGGTCACACTGGAACTGGTGAAGGACAGGAAAACAGAGGAAAAGATCACATACTTGAGGATGAGAGCATTCAACATCTTGCTTCATAAGATTGTGATCAATTGCCTCTGACCGAAATCAACCTCCAAGACTAATGTTTCAAGCTCAGAGGCAAAGTTGATGTATGCCATCCTCACTGGGAAAAGGTTTTCTCTCCCTCACACTATCATGTTTCACATGTATAGAGCGATGATGAAGGACAGAGATCAACTTCCTTACCCAAGCCTTGTGACGAAGTTATTCAGACATCTGAATATTCAGCCTCTACAAATCTTTTGTGTTCAATCGTGCGATCATATGGTGGTAGGACTGAAGATGGTGACCAAAATGCGTCTGAAGGAACTGAACAAGGAGTTGGAGAAATTCAAAGAGAAAACTCCAGTCAAAGCTCATCAAATCTCTTCTTCAAAACGGAGAGGAAAGGAGCCCTTGGTTGCTTCAAAACCAAAAAGGAGAGCTCTTATTGTGGAAGATGAAGAATATGATGACCTTACCATTTCGGCCATAGCTTTGAAGAAACTAAGTCGCACTGTTCCAGAGTCAATGGAACAACGTGAGAAAGAAGGCCAAGAGGAAAGAGAAGGTCGAGAAGAAGATGAGAAAGAAGAAGAAAGAGCAGTTGGTGAAAAAGAAGCAGAGGCGAAAAGTTATGAGGAAGAAAGACGAGAAGAAGGAGAACCTGAGGAACACTCCTCTCCACCTATAGGCATGGAAACATGGGGAGATCAAGAGAAAGGAGGGATGTCCTCATATCCTGATGCGAGTGAAGGAGTCAGTTGATCACCTGCAGACCCAGAGGATGTTTATGCCTCTCAATTTCCAGAATAAGGTCATGAAGTTTCATCGCCAAACTCCGCGATATTGCTAGTACGAGTACCTAGAGGGGGTGAATAGGTATATAAAAGATTTTTCTTGATGATTGCACAATACTTAGATAGTTAAAGGATTTGCAACAATTAATAATCAATCGTAAGACTGAGTAAAGGAAAGAGAGAATTGAACACGCGGTTTATAGTGGTTCGGCTTGATTCGAGCCTACGTCCACTCTTACGCACCGACCTATTGGCTGGATTCCACTATGAACAAAGAGATGTTACGTGTTGATCTTCCTTGATTTCTAGGTGTAGATGATCTACCACACTCGCTCAAGGTAACAAGTATAAACACTCTCTGTGTATACAATTTTGCTCAAACTGTATCGACTAATAATCAAGGTTCTTCAGACTCTGGAATTTCTCTATCGATCACGTTTCTAAAAACAACTAGAACGTCTTCCTTTTATACTCCTTTATGCCATCATAGTCGTTGGCACTTACCAAAGGAATTCCTCCAATCTACCCGTTGGACGGAATCAATCAAGAAGATCATTCGAGCTATTTAAGGAATCTGACGATAGCCCATCAATCATGTTCGCCTATACAATCAGGATCTTGGTTTCCAAGAATAGAACATTCCAAGAATATTTCGTCGACCATCGGATCTTCAATCGATCTAGATACGAATAAAAGAATCCGTTATTTTTATCCAACCAAGGGATCTACTCCAGAGGATAGGATCGAATCCTCAACCATATACTTCGGCTCTGGATTTCCTTCGTCACTGGATTAGAAAGACTGTCAGTGAGAATAGTCTTGAGTCTTGAGTCTTGAGTCTTGAGTCCGGTGATTATAAAGTCTTCAGACTTTAAACTGTCAGTTTGCAAATATCCAGACTAGACTGATAGAAACGTTTTGTCAGCTTCAAAATATTCTGAAAAGATTTCTCCAACAATCTCCCCCTTTTTGATGGTGACAAAACTTTCTTGTAGATTTGAATAACTTTGACCTGCAAAAACATTTCTCAAGCAATATGGCTAACTTATAAAGATTAATAAAACAACCAGACTCTGCATCCACAGTAAATTAGTTAGTCTTTCATGAGTAATACCATATAACAACACTTGATATAAATGCAACCAGTCAAGCATCTAAATCCACAGCCAATTCAGTCAAATTCAAATTCACACCCAAGTTCACTCAAGACAAACTCAAAAACAAACATAACCACAAAAACAAATTTAAAGTCAAAGTTTAAAAGTTGTTGGTTGTTGGTTCAAATTAGTTCTTTCTGTATCTTGATTTCTTTTTTATCCAACCAAGGGATCTAAAGTTTAAAACATGATCATGCTCTTCTGTATCTTGATTTCTTTTTTCTCCAAATTCAGCTGTAGACTTTTCTTTCTCTCCTTCTCTTTCTTCTTCAGCTTCTTTCTCCTTCTCTTTTTGCTCTTCTTCTTCTCTGTTCTTGGCTTGCTCCTTTTCTTCTCTCTGTTTCTTCTGAAGTTCTGTCGGTTGAGGCACAGAACGTCTGGTTCTTGTCAATGCACGGATAGTGGGATCTTCATCCTCTTCATCTTCATCCTCTAGGATGAGAGTTCTTTTCTTCTTTTTCGATGGGGCTCCAATGGCCTCCTTTCCTTTTCTCTTTGAAGCAGACGGAACTGGAGACTCTGAATTTCTCCATTGCCTTGGAAAGTTCTTGAAGACGCATCTTCGTTAACATCTTCAAACCTATCACCACCTTATCGCACGGTCGAACACAAAATGTATGTGGCGGTTCAATATTCATGTGTCTGAAGATCTTGGTCACCAGACCTGAATAAGGCAATTGTCCCTTGTCTTTCAACATTGCTCTGTACATGTGGAAGAAAATTGTGTGAGGGAGAGAGAACTTCCGTCCTGAGTTGATTGCGAACATCAATTTTGCTTCAGAATTAGACACGGCAGTCTTTTGATGTAGACTTCGGTCCGAGACAGTTGATCACAATTTTATGAAGCACGATGTTGATGGCATTCATCCTTGAGTAGGTAATTTTCTTCTCTGTATCCCTATCTTTGACAAGCTCCAGAGAAGTACAAGCAGTTGAGACTTTGATTGGATGATAACGTCATCGTTCAACTCCAACTATGTCCGCCAACATGTCCACATCTACCACGTAGACTTGGTCTCGAACACTGAATGAAATTCTATTCGCATCTAAAAAGCTGAGATTCGAATAGAAATATGCGGTCGGTTGTGCATAACCGTCCGTGGTGTCAGAGCAAAATTTCTCAAGTTGAAGCAAATTGAACTTTTATCTTAAGTTCATGTTGATGGCATCCAAGAAGTCAAAATCGACACTTCTAGGGTTTATCACCCCTCTTTTCAACAATCTGAAATACACATTCTCCTGATCCTTTGATTTGAACAAATCCATCCGATTTCCTTTCACCTTTGCTGCCACACCCATTCTAGGTTTGAATTCAAGGAACATTTTGTCATCATCGTTCCCTTTAATCAGATTTTGTCCTGGTACATGAGGATCACTTCGCAAGTGCATCCTCTGCCTTTCCTTTCGGAGCAACTCCCAATTCCTCCATTTTTCGCAGAAAAAGATACTCATTCCCATAATTTTTGTCTTTAAGGAATTCATCTATATAGTTTAATGGAGTACCGGTGCTTTTCAACGCACGATAAAGCTTATAGATAAATGAGGGTTTTTGGACTCTTACAGGGTCGGCTTCCTCGATTATCTCTTCCTCCAGATGTTGACTTGCACCTTGTGGGGTAGAAGGCGATGAATGACGTGGATGAGAGTGAATCGGGCTTTGTCGCTGACTTGATAAGTCTTCCTCCTCGGTGAGATCGAAATGTGTTGGTCCCTTCTCCATTTTTTGTGGTCCCCTGCTTGCGATTCTTGATGATTTCCTCGAAGAAGACATCTTTCTTTGTCGTTTGGAAGATTCCTCCACTTGCTTTCCCAAGAAAAGATGACAACTTTCTCGAAGATGAACAAGAAGTATAAACAGGATCGGGAGGAGAGTGCCTTTTAGGGTTTTGAAGATTGGGAAAAAGAAAACTGTATATATATAACTCAATTTTGAAAAGGGAAGTTCAATCGGCACGAGGAAAGTGTACGAACACTTCTTTTTAAAATCAATAACTGCCAAAATTAATCCATTTTTATTTTTTATTTTAAAAAAGACAATTTTTCAATCTTCACACAGATTAGATCGTACCTTTTCGAGTTTAGATAAAATAGCAACTTACAGTCTATAGCCATGAATGTCTGAGTCTGAGGATTTAGAGTCTGAGAGATGGTGAGTCTCTAGACTTTAACTTCTTCAAGCTTCAAAATGTTGAGTCTGGAATGGATAAAGTCGAATTGATTTTTCTCCAAAGGCTTTGTGAATATATCCACTAATTGACTCTTTGAATCAAAAAATTGAATCAAGATTTCTCCATTTTGAATATGATCTCTAATGAAGTGATGTCGAATCTCTATATGCTTTGCTCTTGAATGAAGGATTGGATTTTTGGTGAGATTGATCGCGCTGGTGTTGTCACATCTGATTTTTGTGCATGAGTCTTCAATCCCAAAGTCTTGTAGTTGTTGTTTTATCCATAGAATTTACGAACAGCAGCTTCCAAGAGCTACGTACTCTGCTTCTGTCATTGAGAGAGCCACAGTGCTTTGCTTCCTTGAAAACCAAGACACTGTACTATTTCCAAGCAGTTGACAAGTTCCAGAAGTGCTCTTTCTATCGACTCTGCAACCGGCCAGATCTGCGTCTAAGTATCCTATAAGATTAAAGTCTCCATTCTTAGGATACCAAAGACCGATGCTTGAAGATGAGGCAACGTATTTGATAATACGTTTCGCAGCACTGAGATGAGATTCTCTAGGATCTGATTGAAACCTAGCACAGATGCAAACACTCAACAAAATATCAGGTCTAGAAGAGGTAAGATAAAGAAGTGATCCGATCATGCTCCTATACAGATTTTGATCTACTTTCTTCCCTTCTTCATCTTTGTCTATCTTCAGAGAACATAACATTGGTATGTCGGTTTTTTTGCACTTTTCCAGTCCAAACCTTTTGACAAGATCATTTGCATACTTTTCTTGATGAATGAAAGTTCCTTCCTTCATTTGTTTCACTTGGAGTCCAAGAAAGAATGTTAACTCTCCCATCATACTCATTTCAAACTCATCCCGCATAGACTTAGAAAATTTCTTGCATAGACTTTCATTAGGCGATCCAAAAATAATATCGTCCACATATATTTGAACAAGTAAAAAGCTTTTGTTTTCCTTTTTGATAAATAAAGTAATATCCCCTTTACATTTGACAAAACCATTATGTATTAGGAACTTACTTAGTCTGTCATCCCAAGCTTGAGGTGCTTGCTTTAAACCATACAAGGCCTTTTTCAGTCTGAAGATTGAGTCTGGCTTCTTTGGGTTTTCAAACCCAGGTGGTTGTTCCACATAAACTTCCTCATGGATAAATCCATTTAGGAACGCACTTTTGACGTCCATTTGGAATAACCTGAAATTTTTATAACAAGCAAACGCAAGTAATAGTCGAATAGCTTCTAACATTGCTACTGGTGCGTAAGTCTCGTCATAGTCTCTTCTTCTTGCGTATATCCTTTGGCCATGAGTCTTGCTTTGTTTTGTACGAATTTTCCTTTCTCATTCATCTTGTTCCTGAATACCCATTTGACTCCAATAACAGTTTTACCTTTTGGTTTAGATGTCAATTCCCAGACATCATTGATGTTGAACTGTCTGAGTTCTTCTTGCATAGCTTCGATCCAACTTTCATCAGATAAAGCTTCTTCTATGCTTTTTGGTTCAATTTCAGAAATGAGAGCCACAGCATTAGATTCTTCACGCCTTTTTGAATTGGTGCGGATTCCTTCATTGATTTCGCCGATAATGAGATCTTTGGGATGACTGGACTTATGCTTCCAGTTGCTGGTTGATTTGCCTAGTTGATGATCTCTTTCTTTATTTGAATCTTCATGAACATCTTGATGCTTTGGACTTCCGAGTCTAAGATGCTTCTTGAGTTGTAAGCCTTGGTAGGTCTGGAGCAGGTTCAGACTCTTCATACTGAGTCTGACTGGATTCATCTTGCGTTGAGTCTTGGAATTTGACATTCATTGATTCCTCCACAGACTGACTCTTCTTGTTATAGACTCTGTAGGCTTTGCTTGATGTAGAGTATCCAAGGAAAATGCCTTCATATGATCTTTCTTCAAACTTACCAACTCGATCATTTGCATTTTTCAAAATAAAGCATTTGCAACCGAACACATGAAAGTATGAAACAATAGGCTTCTTACCTTTGAACAATTCATAGGGGTTTTCTCTAGAATAGGTCTTAGGAAGACTCTATTGATGATATAGCATGCTGTTGAAAACAGCTTCAGCCCAAAATCGTGAAGAAATTTTACTTTCAATTAAAAGAGTTCGGCCATTTCTTGAAGAGATCTATTCTTTCTTTCCACAACTCCATTTTGTTCTGGAGTGTATGGAGAAGAAAACTCATGATTAAAGCCAGATTTATCACAAAATCTTGTAAAATCTTGATTTTCAAATTCACTTCTATGATCTGTTCTTATACTCGAGATAGCAGACCCTTTTTCATTTTGAACCTTTTTAGCAAATTTTTCAAAGTACGAAAAGGTTTCTGACTTACTTGCAAGAAAATATACCTAGATAAAACGAGAGTAATCATCCACAATTACTAGACAATATTTCTTACCTCCAATGCTCTGGGTTCTTGTTGGTCCGAAGAGATCCATATGCAGCAACTGTAGTACATGATTAGTAGAGACATGATTTATTGGCTTAAATGAATTTCTTACCTGTTTTCCCATAATACATGGAGTGCATGAATCAGACTTTTGGTATGGCAATTTAGGTAGACCTCGAACAAGCTTCTTTGATGAGATTTTGGCTAATTGCTTCATGTTGACATGGCCAAGTTTTATGTGCCATAAGACCGCTTCATCTTGAATTGAGATTAGGCATTGTGTTTCATTTGGTTTTACATCAAGGAGGTAGATATTTCCATGCCTTCGACCCATGAAAGACTGAGTCGAGTCTTTATTAATTCCAGAACATATGCCTTCTTGAAAGGAGATCTTGAAACCAGTATCACACAATTGGCTAATGCTAAGAAGATTGTAGTTGAGTCCTTCCACTAGAGAGACATTGCTTATTGTGAGATTTCCAATTTTCACGCTTCCAAATCCCACAATGCTTCCTTTGCTTTGTTTCCTCCAAATGAAAATTTTCCACCATTTACTTGAATAAGCTTTATGAAGCAATTTGAGTCTCCTATCATGTGTCTTGAACATCCGCTGTCAAGATACCACTTTACCTTATTTTTGACATAGACGTGCATTCAAAAGAGAGTCTCAAGCTTTCTTTGGTACCCAAATTTTCTTGGGTCCTTTGGCGTTAGTAGGATAAACATTATTAGGCCATATTTTCTTAACAGGCTTCCAAACCATAGGACACTCTTTTTCAAAGTGATCCTGACTGTTACACTTTGAACACCTTAGAGCATTTCGACCTACAGATTTTACAAAAACCTTATTGAAATGATTTTTATAAGCCTCTCTCGACGGTCTTTTCTTAATTCTTTCTTTTACTTTCGGAAAAACAATCAAGGGAATTGTTTCTGCTGTCATACCTAGACCAGACTTATTGAAGTAAGGTCTTTGAACTGAAAGAACTTTTTCAAGTTTTTCAGACCCTATTGAGAATTTCTTTGAAATATTTGATAAGTCAGTTTTTAAGAGAGCATTTTCTTTCGAAAGATTATCTTCATTCTCTTTAAGAGTAGAAACATTTAAGTCTAAACTTTTCACTCTTTCTTCTAAAATGTTTTCCTTTTGTTTTAGAGCTGAGTTTTCCTTTTTAAGTTCGAAATTTTTTTGAGAGAAGTCTTAAGACTAAAACACAGTTCATCAATGAATTTAGAGACTTTGACAGGGATTTTAAAATCACTTACCTCAAATTCACCGTCTGAGTCGATCCAGTGTCGAGTCCGATTGTGCCATCGAGACACGTTTGCATATTCCTCATCACTTTCTTCACACTCGTATCGCTCCGTGTTTCGGCTTTGAGAGCTTTTCGAGACTTTTCAGCATTTCCTCTCTTCTTCTTCGAAGAGGACAGTTGGGTCGATGTGTCCCTTTTTCTTACATTCGAAGCGAGACTACATCTTTGTTTGGTTCCTCATTATCAACAAACTTGGTTTTCTGTTTCTGAAAATTTTGTTTCTTTGAGTTGAACCTTCTTCCTTTTCTATTTAGCTTTCTCGAATCTTCTTATCATAAGAGCAAGCTCCTCATCGTTCGCATCTTCTTCGAATCTGTATCATCGAATCATCATTAGATTTTAATGCAATGGATTTCTTACCTCTTGGATCTTTGTCTTCATTAATTCGTTCCACTTCGTAAGACTGAAGAGTTCCAATTAGCTCGTCGACAGATAGTGGCATAATTCTTTGCATCTCTCTTATTGAAGTCTTTATATGATTCCAATCATTGGAGAGTCCACGCAGTAGCTTGTTCACCTTCATGGGATCAGAAATTTTTTATCCTTGATTCTCAAGACCATTGACAATATCTGTAAAACGACTAAACATGTCAGTTTTAGATTCTCCTGGTTTCATTTTGAAGGCTTCATATTGACCAAGGAGAATGTTAATTCTGGTCTCTTTCACTCTGTATGTCCCTTCATAGGTGATATGTAATCTATCCCAGACTTCTTTTTTGCTGTAACACAAGAAGATATTCTGTTATATTCGAGTTGGTGACAAAGCACAATATAAAGAGTAAATTGCTTTTGCATCGAGTGCTTGTCTCTTGTTTATCTCTTCTTGAGACATTCCACTGGTCTCAACAGTTTCTTTCCCTCTTTCAGATACTGATGCAGCAGTAGGAGTGATTCCTCTTTTCACAACGTCCCATTCCAGAGGATCCTTTGACCGTAGGAAAGCTTTCATCTTGTTCTTCCAAATGTTGTAATCATTTCCATCAAAGTAGGGTGGTCTGGTATTGCTTTGCCCTTCCACCAGCCCTGGTGCTAGCATACTAGCCATGGATCTTTTACTCTGAAGTAAAACACTTCAAATAAAGTAAGAACACGAGCTCTGATACCAATTGATATTGCTAGTACGAGTACCTAGAGGGGGGTGAATAGGTATATAAAAGATTTTTCTTGATGATTGCACAATACTTAGACAGTTAAAGGATTTGCAACAATTAATAATCAATCGTAAGACTGAGTAAAGGAAAGAGAGAATTGAACACGCGGTTTATAGTGGTTCGGCTTGATTCGAGCCTACGTCCACTCTTATGCACTGACAGCCTATTGGCTAGATTCCACTATGAACAAAGAGATGTTACAGTGTTGATCTTCCTTGATTTCTAGGTGTAGATGATCTACCACACTCGCTCAAGGTAACAAGTATAAACACTCTCTGTGTATACAATTTTGCTCAAACTGTATCGACTAATAATCAAGGTTCTTCAGACTCTGGAATTTCTCTATCGATCACGTTTCTAAAAACAACTAGAACGTCTTCCTTTTATACTCCTTTATGCCATCATAGCCGTTGGCACTTACCAAAGGAATTCCTCCAATCTGCACTAGAACGTCTTCCTTTTTGGATGCGAATAGATTTTCTTTCAGTGTTAAAGATCAAGACTATATTGTCGATATGGATATGCTGGCAGATGTGTTAGGAGTTGAAAGAGGAAAATATCAACCGATCAAAGCTTCCATTGCTCGGGTCACACTGAACTGGTGAAGGACAGGAAAACAGAGGAAAAGATCACATACTTGAGGATGAGAGCATTCAACATCTTGCTTCACAAGATTGTGATCAATTGCCTCCGACCGAAATCAACCTCCAAGACTAATGTTTCAAGCTCAGAGGCAAAGCTGATGTATGCCATCCTCACTGGGAAAAGGTTTTCTCTCCCTCACACTATCATGTTTCACATGTATAGAGCGATGATGAAGGACAGAGATCAACTTCCTTACCCAAGCCTTGTGACGAAGTTATTCAGACATCTGAATATTCAGCCTCTACAAATCTTTTGTGTTCAATCGTGTGATCATATGGTGGTAGGACTGAAGATGGTGACCAAAATGCGTCTGAAGGAACTGAACAAGGAGTTGGAGAAATTCAAAGAGAAAACTCCAGTCAAAGCTCATCAAATCTCTTCTTCAAAACGGAGAGGAAAGGAGCCCTTGGTTGCTTCAAAACCAAAAAGGAGAGCTCTTATTGTGGAAGATGAAGAAGATGATGACCTTACCATTTCGGTCATAGCTTTGAAGAAACTAAGTCGCACTGTTCCAGAGTCAATGGAACAACGTGAGAAAGAAGGCCAAGAGGAAAGAGAAGGTCGAGAAGAAGATGAGAAAGAAGAAGAAAGAGCAGTTGGTGAAAAAGAAGCAGAGGCGAAAAGTTATGAGGAAGAAAGACGAGAAGAAGGAGAACCTGAGGAACACTCCTCTCCACCTATAGGCATGGAAACATATGGAGATCAAGAGAAAGGAGGGATGTCCTCATATCCTGATGCGAGTGAAGGAGTCAGTTGATCACATGTAGACCCAGAGGATGTTTATGCCTCTCAATTTCCAGAATAAGGTCATGAAGTTTCATCGCCAAACCTGCTGATATTGCTAGTACGAGTACCTAGAGGGGGGTGAATAGGTATATAAAAGATTTTTCTTGATGATTGCACAATACTTAGATAGTTAAAGGATTTGCAACAATTAATAATCAATCGTAAGACTGAGTAAAGGAAAGAGAGAATTGAACACGCGGTTTATAGTGGTTCGGCTTGATTCGAGCCTACGTCCACTCTTCTGCACTGACAGCCTATTGGCTGGATTCCACTATGAACAAAGAGATGTTACAGTGTTGATCTTCCTTGATTTCTAGGTGTAGATGATCTACCACACTCGCTCAAGGTAACAAGTATAAACACTCTCTCGTGTATACAATTTTGCTCAAACTGTATCGACTAATAATCAAGGTTCTTCAGACTCTGGAATTTCTCTATCGATCACGTTTCTAAAAACAACTAGAACGTCTTCCTTTTATACTCCTTTATGCCATCATAGTCGTTGGCACTTACCAAAGGAATTCCTCCAATCTACCCGTTGGACGGAATCAATCAAGAAGATCATTCGAGCTATTTAAGGAATCTGACGATAGCCCATCAATCATGTTCGCCTATACAATCAGGATCTTGGTTTCCAAGAATAGAACATTCCAAGAATATTTCGTCGACCATCGGATCTTCAATCGATCTAGATACGAATAAAAGAATCCGTTATTTTTATCCAACCAAGGGATCTACTCCGAGGATAGGATCGAATCCTCAACCATATATTTCAGCTCTGGATTTCCTTCGTCACTGGATTAGAAAGACTGTCAGTGAGAATAGTCTTGAGTCTTGAGTCTTGAGTCTTGAGTCTTGAGTCTGGTGATCATAAAGTCTTCAGACTTTAAACTGTCGGTTTGCAAATATCCAGAGTAGACTGATAGAAACGTTTTGTCAGCTTCAAAATATTCTGTAAAGATTTCTCTAACACCTGCAAGATTATTCTGATATGCCATCATCTCGCAACGTGCTTGAAGCCAAAGACGCGACCGACAACCCAAATGATTTTCGCAAATCATGGATATTCTAATGGAAATGCGAGGTCAAATTTATGCCTTGGGATGTGAGGTTCAAAATTTGCAAACTGCGGGTCAAGTTTCTTCATATTCATTGAATGATCAAATCCAAGCCCTCTCTGCTCAGATTCATGCCAATGCCAATGGTGAGGAGATTGCACAATTGAAGGAAGACTTGAAAAGGCTGGAAGGCATCGTTCAGTCTATGGGAGATTTCCAGCTTGTCCGCGTTCCCAAGCAATCTTGACTTCATTCTATTTTCATCTCAACCTTTTT
Organism: Eucalyptus cladocalyx; assembly: GCA_017140615.1. Taxonomy (NCBI): domain Eukaryota; kingdom Viridiplantae; phylum Streptophyta; class Magnoliopsida; order Myrtales; family Myrtaceae; genus Eucalyptus; species Eucalyptus cladocalyx. Next base: position 4,459,017 of record CM029517.1, on the reverse strand, counting down.
AAATGCTGACAAAAAGGGGGAGAGATGCAAGATTTGAACAACTTGATTTTTAGTCGTGTGGACTGTTTGTTGGATTGTTTTGATGTTTGAACTCTGTTTGTTTGATTTTGTTTTTGTGTCTGGATGAGAACTGAACTAGACTTGGACTTGACTACTTTTATTAACTATCATTGGTATCTTATGGATGGCTTTATTATGGATGGCTTTATCACTTATTAGACTAACCTATTTTATGTGGTTGAGATTCTAGTGTTATTCATTTAGCCATTTATCTCTATAAGATATGCTATGTGTTTGAGAAATGTTTTGCGGGTCAAAGTTGTCCAAATCTACAGGAAAGTTTTGTCACCATCAAAAATGGGGAGATTGTTGGAGAAATCTTCTTGAAGTGTTTTGAAGCTGACAAAACGTTTCCATCGCCTAGTCTCGAAGGTTTGCGTACTCGCTATTTAAAGTCTGAAGACCTCCGGACAGCCAGACTCAAGACTCAAAGTCTATCCTCATTGACAGTCTCTAATCCGTTGAAGAAATGTTATCCAGAACTAGATGTTTCGTTAAGGGCTTGACCTTATCAACTGGAGAAGATCTCATGGCTGGAAAAGACACAACTGAATTCTTTGATTGATCGTGATTGACTCGAAGATTAAGGAATCGATGATTGCCTAAATATTCTTAGAAGGTTCTAGTTATGGAAACCGAGATCCTGATTGTATGGGCGAATATGATTGATGGGCTATCGACACGTTCCTTTGATAGCCAGAATTATCTTCCTAATTGATTACGTCCAACGGGTAGATTGGAGGAATTCCTTTGGTAAGTGCCAACGGGTATGATGGCATAAAGTAGTATATAAGGAAGACATTCTAAATTGTTGAGGTGTGCGCGATAGAAGAATTTCAAAGTCTGAAGCTCCTTGTTGTTTAGACAATTCCTTTGAGCAAATACTTGTATACAAAAGAGAGTCTATATTTGTGAGAAACCTTGAGGAGGTGTGATAGAACATCTACACCGTGGAATCAAGGAAAAGCAGTGCTGTAACTTCTCTTTTGTTCATAGTGAAATCCAGTCGGTGGGCTGTCAGTGCGGAAGAGTGGACGTAGGCTTGGATTAAGCCGAACCACTATAAACCCTGTATTCAATCTTCTCTCCCTTACTCTTTTTACTTTGATCGTATTTCATTTTGTCAATCAATAGTGAATTGTCTTTCTATCGTTTGCCAAGAATTGCTTCCGTATTTCGATAAATTGATTGTGCACCTATTCACCCCCCTCTAGGTGTTTATAATAGCTATCTCACCGTTGACCAAGTCTTCATCACAATTTCAACAAAGACCTCTCACATTGGTAAAGTCGTACTGTTTGCGAGAATACTCGGACCCCTGCTGACATGATGACAGTGAGATAGTGTGGTCCTTATAAATTCTGCATTAATGGTCAGGATAGCCTTTTCCATGAGAGTGAGCGAAAAGTTCTTTCAGACTGAAAGTCCCTCACCTGGCATTGCTCAAGACATCTATATTCCAAATAAAGGTTGTCTTTCAAAATCTTCCCCAGTGGAACTTAGACGATGCAAAATTGACAAAATTGTCATGCATAAATCACATTTAAACTCATGAATTTACAGCATATACAATCATGTGTGCATATTGTGCAAATAGCAGACATACTCTTAGAGATCAGAGATATTGCCAGGTAAGCATATCTCTATCCCCATTTGTCTTAAAGTACCTACCACTGTCCAGGTACTCTCTTCTTGACACTCGACCTATTCAAGTCGTCTCTTGAGTTTGGGTGCTTGCAATTGTCTCAGTATCCCATTGTCTTTGAGTACCCACCACTTGCCGGGTACTCCCTCTTATCGACACTCGACCTATTCGAGTTGTCCTCAGAGTATTGATACTTGTGACTGACCAAGTATCTCTTTATCGTTGAATACCTACCGTTGTCTAGGTATCCCCATTGTCTTTAAGTATTGACCACCGTTCGAATACTCCATTTTCCTGACACTCGACCTGTTCGAGTTCTCCCTAGAGTATTGATACTTGTGACTGATCAAATATCTCTTGGAATACCTACTGCTGTCTAGGTATCCCCATATCATCAAGTACCCACCGCCGTCCAAGTATGCTTTTTAGCACTTGGACCAACCTGAGTGGTCCCAGATCATATCATTAAATATTTGTGTTCATCCAAGTATTCCAGTACTTTGTACACCTGTGGCTACCCAAGTGTTCTAGCCCTTTTGAGTGCCTACGACCATCCAGGTATGCCTTGTGCTACATTCAAATTCTCATTACTAGAAGGTAAGAGACCTTCACGAATATCCAAGGTATGTCCTCGATATTCCCCTTTTTCAGGAGGTGAGAGACCTTCATGAATATGCGAGGCACGTCCTCAATATTCCCAATTACCAGGAGGTGAGAGACCTTCATGAATATACGAGGCACGTCCTCGATATTCCCAACTACCAGGAGGTGAGAAACCTTCATGAATATCCAAGATACGTCCTCGATATTCCCATTACCAGGAGGTGAGAGACCTTCACGAATATGCGAGACCCATCCTCGATATTCCCAATTACCAGGAGGTGAGAGACCTTCATGAATATCCCAGGTACGTCTTTGATATTCCCAATTACCAGGAGGTGAGAGACCTTCACGAACATGCGAAGCACGCGCCCTCGATATTCCCCTTTACTAGGAGGTGAGATACATTCATGAATATGCAAGACATATCCTCGATATTCCATCTACCAAGAGTTTGTACTTGTGATCATCCAGGTATGTCCAAAGAGTTTGTACATGTGATCGTCCAGGTACCCCTTCAATACTTGTGATCATCCAGGTATCCCCAAAGAGTTTGTACTTGTGATCGTCCAAGTACCCCTTCGATACTTATGATCATCCAGGTATCTCTAAAGAGCTTGTACCTGTGATCGTCCAGGTACCCCTCCGATACCTGTGATCATCCAGGTTTCCCTCAAGAGTTTGTACCTGTGATCGTCCAGGTACCCCTCCGATACTTGTGATCATCCAGGTATCCCCTAAGAGTTTGTACTATCTCCCAACAAGCAGATGCCCTGAGAAAGGTCGGCCCATCTCCCATTAAGGTGACTGAAAAAAGGTTCCGGTCCTGGAAAAGCAATTCATTCTCAAGGCGACCGAAGAAAGGTTCGGGTCCTAGACAAACCAACTTATTGCTCTAACAGGCGACCGAAGAAAGGTTCGGGTCCTGGAAAAGCAATTCCCCGTCAAGGCGACCGAAGAAAGGTTCGGGTCCTAGACAAAACAACTTATTGCTCTAACAGGCGACCGAAGAAAGGTTCGGGTCCTAGACAAATCACTTATTGCTCCAATAGGCGACCAAAGAATGGTTCGGGTCCTGGAGAAGCAATCTCCTCATGCAACAGGTAAGATGACGCCTTAATACTTGCCAAAACTCGAGGTTCACACCATATCTCACTCACTTCCAGTAAGTAACTACATGTATCTTCTTATCTGTCTTACTATATGTAATGTTATATTGCTCTTTTTACATAGGATAATATGTCCCAAATAAAATATAATCTATTGTATATGTATAGACAAAATTTAGGTATCAGGTTTGTCTTTGAATGCAACCTCTGCGAACTCACCTTCAAAGAGGGGCGGCTGTTGACACCTAAATTATTTGTTTTTAATTAGGTTTCTTTTATTTTTATTTTGTCTTTTAAAAAAAAATTAGTAAAAACAAGCAAAAAAAAAAAAAAACAAAACAATAGCTCATTGGGGCGGGCGCAAGGCCCAAATTTCCTTTTTCCTTTTCGCGTGGGCCCCTAGGCCCATTTTCTTTCTTTTTTCTCGGCCCGGCCTGCACAACCTAACCCTTCCCCCTCCTTCTTCCTTCTCCTTCCTTCCTCTTCTCTGTACCTCTGTGCATCACGCGCGGCAGCTGGCGACGCGCTCAAGGGCAACCTACAGTAAAGAGGAATGGAGGTAGGCCGCCGAAAGAGAGGACGACGCGCATGCGCCTTCAATGCGCACCTTTAATGCTGAGATGAGACGCCGGTTTAGCCGCGGGGGGTTCGGTCAGCGTGCGAGGGCCGGCGGCCGAACCTCCATCGACCGGCCTCCTCCTCGCCTATAAATAGAGGAGCACCTCCGTCGACGAAAGCACACTGCGAACTCCGAGAGCTTCCCCTTGAGAGACTTCAAGGGGGGATCGAAGAGTGAGCAAAGGGGGTGAAGGATTGGGTCGCAAGCTAAACAACCTCCCACCGAGAGACATCGGGGGAGGCCGGCGACAAGCAAACCCGGATCTGTGAGCAGCGGAGGCCGGAGGAGAAGAGGTGGTTCTGGATCTGCGAAGTAGGTGGCTGAGCGAGAGGGAAACCAGAAGGGGGAGGGCTGGATCTGTCCACCGCCGTGCCGCGATCCCTCCCCGACGCCGACCAGCAACACCCCTGCGCCGTGCTCCCTCTGCAGACAGGTATCAACCACCGCCCGTCATTCGTTTTTCTGCTTGAAACCCTGGTTGCCGTCCCTGCCTATCGCCATAGCTTCGCCGTCGCTTCCCCCTCGAGAAACCAGTAGCCACCTGTAGACGTTGCTGCCATCTTTTCTGAGAAAGTCAACAGCTGCCTGTCATCGCCCTAGTCGTCGTCGCCGTGGAAGACCGTCGTCGCTGCCGTCGTCGACGCAAGCCGCTGGCTCAGTTCCTCCATCGGCGTCGGGTTGCGACCCAGGTCGGAACCGGGTAGGGTTTGGCTCCAAAGCGGGCCGGGTTTGGGTCATCATATGGGCTGGGTCGTGGCAAATCAATCGGGCTGTGTGTGTGCGGGCCGGCCTCGCGTGGGCTGTTTGTGTGTTGGCCCGTATCTGGGTTTGGGCCGCGATTAAAAAAAAAAACGAGTCTGTGTTCTTGGGCAAGCGACCCGGGTCGGTCCCAACCCGAGAATCCGACCCGGGTCGGTCTTATATTATTTTAATATAAAATAATATTTTAAATAAAATAATAAAATAATTTATTTTCTAGAAAATAAAAAAAATTTCATATTTTCCAAAAAAATGCCAAAAATCCAAAAAAACCAAAAATTCATGAAAAAGCCAAAAAGATTCAGAAAAAGCCAAAAAGACTTGTATTTTTCCAAAAATACCAAAAAATGTCAAAAAAAATCCATTTTATATCCAAAAATTAGAAAAATACTCAAAAATATTTTTCCTCCCAAAAAATGCATGGAAAATCCCTCAAAAATCCAAAAAGCCTTAGGATTTAAACAAGATTAGGTACCGAAAGGGCATTAGTGATTAACTAGTGTAATCAAGTCCCCGATCCTAATTTCTCTGGTTGCGTAGGAGTGAGTATTTCTCATGATACTTCACTTAGGTTTCTAATCAACCCGCCCTAAATCGATTAGTGGCGACTCCATTTTAAAAATTGATTTACAAGTTAAAAACTCAGAATATTAAAGTCGTGAATTGGTGGACTTGGGATCCGGGCATAACTAATTTCAGCCGAGCCATTAGCCTCATTAGGCGCTCGTACCCGATCGTGGGCGCCGAAAAAAATGAGGTCGTGACATCTCTCTCTCTCTCTCTCTCTCTCTCTCTCTCTCTCTCTCTCTCTCTCTCTCTCTCTCTCTCTCTCCCCCTATGATCTTTCCGAACCTATTTTTGTTGCAATAAGCAGGAACTTGTAATTTTTTTTTTACCAGAGTTGAGTGAGGATGTCGAGCATGCAGCCTAGGGTGCCTTCGAGTATCCTTCAATCACTAACACCCTGGCTGTCGGTTTGAGCCACGAAGGTCATGTCCATGCATGAGGCGTATGCATCAAACATGGGCACCCACCATGGACCCAAGTGCAGCCTCTGCTTGGCTTTCACCTCTATGTTGATGGTCACGTTCCTGCGGTCCTTCAAGGCGCTCACTAGGCCCTTCGCGCTCAAGTCATTCATGTTCGCCGCTGTTGCCATGGTTGGGACTGTGGTCACATTGCTAGGGCCCTAAGTGAAGGCGGGTGTTAAAATATAAATATGCGCGGAAGCATGGTATAGTTTATATTTAATAGAGGATGGACAAGGGACAAGGATATGATATTTTGAGAAGGTTTATGGGACAACGATAGTTTCACTAGTTTATGAAAATAATTTTACAATAGTTGAAGTGTTGGTGAGGGAGCATGATGTGTGGTTTTTATGGTTATCTCCCTTACCCAAAACATGGAGCACTTGCTCCTTTATATAGCTGCCAAAGTTGGTGGAGGAAGTCTCTAGACTTCTCTAACATAAGATGAAACTTCTATGAGCCTTCTAGACACATGAGCTTATAGACAATTCTAGAGACTTCTCTTACATGTTGGACATTTTCCTCTTTCTTCTAGAAAATGTTTTCTTCTTTTTTTCTATAAAATTCATCTAGGGAATTCTAGAGAATTCTAGAAGTTTACCAACTCTAGGAAATTCTAGAAAATGGATCACAATTTCCAACACTCCCCCTTGATCCATTTTCAGGATACTTCGGATATTGTAGTCTGTCCCATGTCTTTTAGTCCGTTTTCATTCCACAATCCCTTGTATCCTTTTGTCGCGTACATAATGACTTTTCTTCAACGATGTCCCATATGTCTCTGGACATCAAAATGCTCTTAGTTGTAATTGTTAGCTCGGGCTCGGGCTCTGGCTCTGGCTCCAGCTTTGATTCTGGCTCTAGCTTTGGCTCTGGCTCTCTTGGCTCTCGCTTGGGCTATGGCCTTTGATTCTGGCTCTGGCTCCAGCTCTGGCTCTATTGGCTCTCGCTCGGGCTCTGGCCTTTTTAGTTGAGGATGGTGAGGATAAACGCCCATAACCATCCGATAAACGTGGCTCTGATACCATGTTAACAAATTTAATTGAGCGCGGAAGCATGGTATAGTTTATATTTGATAGAGGATGGACAAGGGACAAGGATAGGATATTTTGAGAAGGTTTATAGGACAACGATAGTTTCACTAGTTTATGAAAATAATTTTACAATAGTTGAAGTGTTGGTGAGAGAGCATGATGTGTGGTTTTTATGGTTAGCTCCCTTACCCAAAACATGGAGCACTTGCTCCTTTATATAGCTGCCAAAGTTGGTGGAGGAAGTCTCTAGACTTCTCTAACATAAGATGAAACTTCTAGACACATGAGCCTTCTAAACACATGAGCTTATAGACAATTCTAGAGACTTCTCTTACATGTTGGACATTTTCCTCTTTCTTCTAGAAAATATTTTCTTCTTTCTTCTAGAAAATTCATCTAGGGAATTCTAGAGAATTCTAGAAGTTTACCAACTCTAGGAAATTCTAGAAAATGGATCACCATTTCCAACAGGGGGAATGACCAAGTGATGAGGGAGAGGGAGTTGGCCAAAACTCAAAAGGAGCTTCACATGAGTGTACTTGACGGCGATGAGCTTACTAGGGTTCTTGACGGAGAGAAAGATGTTCCATTGGATAGTGGAGATGTTGGGGGACGAAATGGAAGAGTCCAGGTTGAGCCCGAACTCTGGTGCCATCAAGGCGGGTATTGCCAGGAAGATCGCCATGCCTAGGGCAAGAATGGCGGGTACAGCAAATGCGACACAGTGGCCGATAATAAGCTTATACCTGCAGATCCGCAGCGACTCTGGAGATGGGAGAGGTGACTCCGGATCATTATCCGGATGGGGTTGGTTGGCATGGAGGGCTCTCATTTGGGATTTTCGTGTTAAGTGCGTTCTTTTTTCCCCCTAAAATTATAGCCGTGTGAAGTTTGTGAGCACGCAGGCCATTTAAATGGAGAGGAGTGAGGTATTGGAATGGGGAAGTTTCGTGTGATTTGAGTCGAAATTACTGAACTCTTTCCTCGGAACAAACGAATTGCAAAGGCCTCTGCTATTTTTTGTCAAGTGAAGTCGAGTCTGAAAGAGAGAGAGCATTCCCTCGTTTACACATTTGCTATTAATCAACTGCTTGATTAGAAGCGAATGTGAAATCTAACTAGATCTGTTAAAATGGGTCCAAAATCTATTTAATAACCCAATATGGCTTGGGTTGTTTCTTTTTTTGCATTTGCTTTATTTTTTTGTATGGGTATTAGAACTGCATAATCAGCAATTAAAACCAAACAAACATTGCATCAAATAATGTATTATTAAATGGACATTAACCAATATATTAAGATATCTATTATATTTAAATGAAAATCAAAGCCCAAACACGTTTCATGATTTGTGAATGGGTTGGACTAGACTTTCATCACCACCTTCACGTCCCGTCCATAATTCAACCCTGAGCTCTCTCACTTACTCGACATGCCGGTCTTTGGAACCATGCATTCTTTGAAGGGAACAATAAAAAGAGAAAAATGCTAAAGAAGATTCTTGAGACGGGTTGGAGATGCGTTAACATATTGCTATTGCAAATTAATGTGTTAAATGAGTCAATTTGGATGAGACCGTTTATGGTTCAAGTCAAGTTCGACCCAACTCACTCATTTAATGGGGCTAGATCTGACATTTCTATTGTTTGCTATCCGCTTGGGTTGATTCGGTTCTTGATGGGGAAACGAGGGAATGCTCTCTCTCTCTCTCTCTCTCTCTCTCTCTCTCTCTCTCTCTCTCTCTCTCTCTCTCTCTCTCTCTCGCAAAGACAATAACATATTTCAGCACCTCTCTCCAGGTGCTGTGGTTATCGATGACTTACGGCGATCGGAAGCACACCGCTTTCCTGAATCCCTCTACGGCCAAGAGGCCGCTTTTCATTCATGTCCTGACTTTTCAATACCTCAAGTTTTGGTATGTTCATCTGGTTAAATAGAAATTACGTGCTAAATCCTACTCTAACTTTCATCTTTCCCTTAGATTTTTATAATTTTTTTTTGTAAAGTGTAAGAGTTGAATCTCATATTTGAAACTAAATGTTGTCAAAAACATAGATTTTCAGTTTGAAAAGCATAATTATACATGTCGGCATGAAATTTTAGGATATGTCCATCCGTCATTAGACGTCCTGATTATCCTTTAAAATTGAGTCCTTTGAGGTGGAGGGTCTTTTTCTCATTTTCACGTGTGAAAAGAAAAACGCTTCTTTGGGGATTTCTTACGGCAGTTTTCACATTGCTACGTGTGCGTCATTGTCATAAGCAGGAGTGATCACGTGTTTTCCAATTGTACTTAGTGGGTAAGTTTAAAGAAACTCCCAGCTATATTCTATGAATCATTTGCACTTTATTTTGCCCATAATTAATATTTTAATTTAGAAAGAAGCACTTAGCGACATGAAAACTTTCATAACAAATTGAGAAAATATACAGTAATATCAAAGGGTCATGTTAGCCATGGACGTGGCGTGCTTATACCTAGTCATACCCACTCTGGGTTTGACACATTGCAGAGTCATATAATTAAATAAAAGGCCCTGCAAAAGCTGGAGTTGGGGGATCATAGATGCATAGCAGCTGTATTAAAAAAAGGAAAATTTTCAAATAAGGACTCAAAGTGCCATCATTTTCTCAAAATATGACATGAAGTGAAGTTTGTCTCAAAAAAGGACTCAAAGTAGTCATTTAGTATCAAAGAAGGACCTCACTCGTCGACTGATGAATCGATGCATCTCTCGATGTATATTCCGGTGGCCTGATTAGGGTATTTTCATCTATTTTTTTATTTTTTATTTTCATTTTTAGTTGCCCTGTTCATCGTCTTCTTTGTCCCCTGTTCACTTCTTCTTGCCCAGATCAAAAACATCAGACTTAGGGAAAGGCCAACGAGCACCAATCGCTAGTAAGGGCCGGTGAGGGCTCAATGCCCATCCCTTCTCTCCCCTCCAACCCACTCTTTCCTTTTTGACAAAGGAGAACAACCGAAAATTGCTCTTTGCTTGAACGCTCCTTCCTCGACTCCACCTTCATCCTCTCACTCTCGCATATTCGTTCCTCTCCTCAATGCCTCGCCCTTGTCAAGACTCGGACTCGACCTGCCCAAGGCTCCAGGTCTCGCTACTCGCCCTTGAAGGACCCATTGCCCAACTGGAGCAACCACCCTTGTAAGGAGACGATCCTCCTCAAAAAGGGAGTTCGAGTGGTTTCTCAATGAAAGAAAAGAAACAAGCAATTCTCCAATCTATAATGCGTGATTTATCTATGTAAAAGAAGGTTCTTCTTAAGCATTACAAAGGGGAAAATTACCAAAAAAGTCCTAAACCTATTGCAATTGTGCCAATTCAGTCATAAACTTTTTTTTATGGCCAATTTAGTCCTAAACCTTTTGTTTTTGTTCCAGTTCAGTCCATCCGGCCATGCATAGTCGGAAAAATCTGATGTGGCATTCTAGTCAGCGCTGGTCAACGTTGCCGACGCTGACATGGCACCGGAGAGCAAAACGTCGTCGTTTTGCTTTTAAAAAAAAATAAAAGCCAAAGAGAAAAGGGCGTGGAGTTGGCTGGGTTCTTTCCCAAAATCAAGCAGGGAACCCTAAATTGAGAGGATCTTCCCTTGATTCATGATGCCTGACATTGATTCTTGGTGGATGCCTCCGTTCAACACCTCCGTTGAAACCCTTTGGCCTCCGCTTGCCCAACGCCTCTGCTCGACGCCTCCATCCAACCCCTCCAGCTAACGCTTGCCCAACGCCTCTATTCGAAGCCTCCATCCAATCCTTCTGGCCGACGCTCGCTTGACGTCTCCATCCGACATGTGCGTCAGCCCGATGCCTCCATCCGACGCTTGACTCACCCAACATGTTCGTCTGATGCTCGCTCGATGCCTACATTCGACACTTGCTTAGATTCGCCTGCTTGCTTGACGCTCACTGAACGCCTTGATTGTCTTCTTGAAATTGCGGTGCTTTATATTTATGTTGTCTTGATTTCACTTGAATTTTATTTTAAATTTCATTGACATGGGTTTGTGGCAGTAATGGGTTTGTGGTTGTTGAACTGGATGGCTGGGCAAATTGCTAACATGAGTTTGTGGATGGTCTTGCATAGAATGTCTCTATCTCGCCTCGAATTTTTGGTATTGTTGCTGCTTTTGGCTCATTTGGGAAAATATATTGCTTTGAGTTGCTGCTTTTGGCTCATTTGGGAAGAATATATTACTTTTGAGTTGCTGCCTTTGGTTCAGATTGACAAAGTTTGTTAGGTATATGGAGTTCCTAATATACTTCTCGTTCAGATTTTCCAAAGCTCGTTTGGATCACCTAAATCTCATTGCAATTGCAGCAATTTTGGCCTGCCTATGTTATGGATTTTATATTATACTTGGAGGGATTTTGTATATATCATCCATGAGCACATATGTCATATGATCTGATCATGTTTTAAATTCAATCTGCATTAGCTCCTTCCAGTCCCAGATGTCATATGATCTGATCATGTTTTGAATTCCCGATATTGATGCAGTCATTCTTATAAGAAGATTGAGAGCACAATTATTCTTTTATTGTTGGTATCTAACTATGCTTTTTGTTGTGCTAATCATGTCCACGCTGACTAATGTTTTCAGTTGGTTGGCCGGCTCGACAACACTGCTGTCTCATCAGCCGGTGCCAAGTTGGCATTCAAGTCCAATGAAGAAATAGAACTTCAAGTAAGGTCCATCCCACTAGACGAAGTGATACCAGAGTCAAAACCGGTTCTTCTCGTCAAAATAGATGTTCAAGGCTGGGAGCATCATGTTCTGAAGGGGCCGTGAAGTTGCCGACGAGAGAGGTAGGCAAGGCACCATATTTGATTTATGAGGAGGATGAACGGTTGTTACAGGCAAGTAACAGTGGTTCTAAAGAGATTCGAGAATTTCGTCACTCTGTTGGGTATCGTCATTGCACCCAACATGGTACAGACTCAAACTGCATCGAGAACAGCTGATAGTGGATTAATTTACCTTAGTCTTATTGATGTAAGATCACCGAGTCAAGCATGAAAAGGGACAATTCTTTAGCAGACTCCTTTGTGAGAGTTTTGCCTACCCTTAGACAGAACTTCTACTCAGTTCTAGATGGAGAATTAGATTTGGAATTGTAATGAGACACACTGTCCATTGAAGGAGCCAGTTATTGAGCAAGTGAGGGAGCACAAATACATTATGGTTTTCTGTTGGAGTATAGTTAGAGTTGTATCTATCGTCATTAGATCTGCCACACCAAATTTGTTATTATGTTTATTTATTGCAATTCATGCTTTGTATTTGTAGCAAATGACCTTGTGATTTGCGAGTAAATGCAAAATAAGTTGTTGACCAGAGCTTACAGAGGCATATTCAATACCTTTTCACTCGTAGTCTTGTTTTTCCTGTTCTTTTTTTTTTTTTCGTTAAAGCTTTTGGAAATAAATTCGTATGTGCTCCCGTACTCAAAATTATTCCATCAAACTTTACACGCACCTAGTTTAAAACCTCATTATTTTATTGAGAAAATAAAATTTGGCATCCAAACCCGACACCTCATTTTTTTTTTTTTTTATTTCTTACCCAATAACCCTTTTTGAAATAAACTTGGCCAACTTTTTTTTTCTTTAAAGCTTTCGGAAATAAATTCGTATGTGCTCCCGTACTCAAAATTATTCAATCAAACTTTGTACGCACCTAGTTTAAAACCTCATTATCTTATTGAGAAAATAATTTTTTGCGTCCAAACCCGACACCTCACCTCATTTTTTTTTTATTTCTTGCCCAACAACCCTTTTTGAAATAAACTTGGCCAACTTTTTTTTTTTAAAAGCTTTCAGAAATAAATTCGTACGTGCTCCCGTACTCAAAATTATTCCATCAAACTTTGCACACATCTAGTTTAAAACCTCATTGTCTTATTGGGAAAATAAAATTTGGCATCCAAACATGACACCTCATTTTTTTTTATTTCTTGCCCAATAACCCTTTTTGAAATAAACTTGGCCAACTTTTTTTTTTCTTTAAAGCTTTCGGAAATAAATTCGTATATGCTCCCATACTCAAAATTATTCCATCAAACTTTGCACACACCTAGTTTAAAACCTCATTATCTTATTGAGAAAATAAATTTTTGCGTCCAAACCCGACACCACATTTTTTTTTTATTTCTTGCCCAACAACCATTTTTGAAATAAACTTAGCCAACTTTTTTATTCATTTAAAGTTTTCGGAAATAAATTCGTACGTGCTCCCGTACTCAAAATTATTACATCAAACTTTGCACCTAGTTTAAAACCTCATTGTTTTATTGAGCAAATAAAATTTGACATCCAAACCCGACACTTCATTTTTTTTTTTTCTATTTCTTGCCCAACAACCATTTTTTAAATAAACTTGGCCAACTGTTCTTTTTTTTCTTTAAAACTTTCGGAAATAAATTCGTATGTGCTCAGCTACAAGTTTTTTGTTTTCTCGGGAGAATGGTTTCGTTTTTTCTTTTAAATTGAAATGGACTTTTATGTGGGGTGCTCACAATTGCACCACATCCTGGAAAAGTACTCATCCATTAAGTATAAAAGAGCAAATGATAGCATGCACAATCTCATTACTTCACGAACAAACACTAGCTATACATTATTCAAGTAAAAAATAGATGAATAAACCCATTTTACTATAATAAGATGGTTCAAAAGCAAATCATTTCACTAATCCCAACCGTTATACAAATGGCCATATAAGACAAATCAAAAAGATACATCAACAACCCTACTTAATTGATGCCATCATCAATGAAAAGAACAAATTGATCAGAACCACTTCACTGAACCCATTATCACAAAAGATATTCCCAAATGTTGTCACTTTTGTCTCTTCGAATAACTTCTAACGCTTGTGCTCTTGACATTAGTAGGAGGATCCATACTAATAGAGCTATCAGCACTACCACTTGCATTTTTATTTGTACGTCTCTGAACCTACAAATAATATATTCTTTTAAAGCATTATTGACAAAACAAACATGACATAATAGAAATGGAAGTACTAAGCGGATTTTTTTGTCTTGAAAATTGTGTTTGGGAATATGTAGACCTAATCTTTTTAATTGGACAAGTTGAACTATTGTGTCCCGTCTTCAAGCAAGTTCGACATGTCATCTTCATTCCTATCCTCAACATCCTAGTTCCACTTGCCACCTCACCTTCTTCTCTTGATCTTTTCTATTTACGTCTACCGCACTTCACCCAGGATGGAAGTGGTTCAGGCGACTCCCTATGAGTCTTTTTCCAAAATCTCTCTCCTCGAATTGGCATCATCATATTTTCATACGCAGCTAAGAACTTGGCCTTCTTATAACATTCATCAATATAATTATATGCATCATCTTGCCTATGATTTATAGCAAAAATTGCATGAGGACAAGGGATGCTAGTAAGTTGCCATTTTCTACAAGAGCAATCTCTCTTGAATACATCCACTACATATTTGTCACCCTTATCCATTACCTCATATCCAGCATCACCATTCCATATCACTTGACAGTATGTTGCACCAATTCTATTTTCTTCTAGTTTTTTTATGATTCTTGGACCACAATTTCTTTTCCATTTAGCACATGCATCCCTCTGTCTATGCATCATTGTCATTATTATTATCCGCATTTCCTCCAACATACTATATATGGACTTACACCTACATGTATAATTTTTCCATTGAATGCTTCGCATAAGTTATTGTCAACAATGTCACATTTCACATCAATATTAAAGAAAGCCTTACACCAATGTTTTGGCTCTGTTTGCACCATATCATGATATGCACAATGACTAATTTTCTTCAAGGCTTGAGAGTGTTCATCATACTCTGTCCTAATATTGCTCTTAGCACACTGCCAAAATAGTCTTTGCATTTGTATTCCCTTATGTTTCTTGCCCCAATTAGCATAGATGTGTCTAGCACACATCCTATACTCAGCTGCAAGTAGTAAATCAGCCACAGCTCCTATAAAGCCCTGCAAAAAATGATTGCAATGTAAAATATATCTTATAAATGTGGCTATTTAAGAAGTATAACAAATAAAAATTAATTAAAGAACTCACCTTTTGTTTGTCGCTAATTATGACCCAACCTCATCCATATGTGTCAAAAATATTAAGATCATACATCAAATTTCTTAAGAACCACGTCCAGTTGTCACTACTCTCAACTCTGACAACCGCCCAAGCAATTGGGAACATCTGATCATTTGCATCCCTTCCAATAGCACATAAGATCTAACCTTGACAAATTCCTTTCAAGAAACAACCATCTAACCCCACAACTTGCCTACATCCAGTAAGGAACCCTTTCTTACAAGTAGCAAAGCAAATATACATTCTTTCAAACAATGCCTTGGAGTGCATATATGGCTTTTCAACCTTCAATGTAATAGTACTCCCAGGATTTTTCTCCCTAAGCTCCTCTGCATAATCCCACAGTTTTGCATATTCCTTCTTATAGTTTCCCATCAACACTTTATAAGCAAACAACTTAGCATTCGTACATTGAGCTATGCTTACATCTAAACCAAATTGTTCCTTGATTAATTCCTTGAAAGCAATAGTTTTAATAGTTGGCATTACTTTTATTGTAGGGAGATAATGATTTGCTAACCAAGAACTTGTCACCCTCCTATTTTTGAAGCAAATGTTACAAGTATGCTCTAAATGTAAGGTCTTGACATGAAATGATCCGGAACGAGCATCAACAGAGCCAGAAATCTTCCAAGGACAACTCTCATTAACACATTTTGCTCTAACAAACTTCTTATCATTCTTTGTAAATTTTATCTCTCTACGTTCAGTCACGAGTACTTTTTCAAAGCATCTTTGAATTGGCTACTACTATCAAATGTCATAGCCACAGTAAACACAGGCACATCACAATTAGGATTATATCTTGGAAACCTACTTCTCTTTCTAGTAAAATAATCTTCTCCCTCTACATCAGACCCCAAACTGTCATAGGCATCTGTATCATAATACTTCGTCTCGTAACCAGCTTCAGCATCAACTCCACTATTCACATCTAATGGTTGAGATGATACTAATACTGCGGATGGTTTCCTATAATCAGATCCTTTGTAACCCTCCCACGAAACTCAATTATATTCTGCCTTGCTTCTAGGAGCTCTTCATTATCAATATCACCATCATCAGTCCAAAATCTTACATCGCCAAGAAAATTTGTCTCATCATCATTGTCATCATCTTGAATATCCCCCTCTATGTCAATAAAATTACCTTCATCAACTAAGTCATTAGGATCTAAGTCATCCTTGTGCTCAATAATTGTCTCATTTGCTAAACCAATATCATTGCGAGCACCCACACTAATCCCTTGACCAACACTCTCACTTGGGCAAGCATCCTCACCCTCACCACCCCCGTGACCAAAACCCTCACTTGTACTAGCACTCTCACCCACACCCACACCCTCACCCACACCCACACCCACACCAACCCCTTGACCATCACCCTCAACTGCCTCATCGATTGCAAAATTTTCTCCATATATCTCAATTAACTCACGATGCAAATAACTGAAAAGTAAATCAATGGCATTGCTCTCATTCCATATATATCTCAACCCATCTTCTAGAGACTTTCCAGGAAACTTAAAATAAAGTTTTTCAAATTTACAATTTACCCCATTCTCAATATCTCTAATGAAGCTTTCATAGCTCCTTGAACCGATATCAATTTTTACCAAATCAATCTTACCCCCAACATATTCAAGCATTGGGCGACGGTAAAAATTTCCACCATGGAAAAGGCAAGCCCATGCCAACTTGTCGCTCATCTCAACCCTATACAAAAGAGCGCAATATATATTGTAAGAAGCCACATAATGGAGATTTTAACATGAATGGCCAAAAGTGCTAAATAAATATAAAGAGTTTGACTTGAGCATAAGTGCGAAATCCTTCCTGTCTCATAAATACAAGTGAAATTTCTCTCTAATTTATAGGAATTAACTAGTTCAATTAATATCTAGTACCTATGCTATGAGAATTCAAGGTGAATAGTGGCATAAAATAAGTTTGCTTTCAAGTAAGATATTTGGTTTGTCTAGCTACTTGAAGCCGATGCCAAAAATCTTAGGGCTGATAAAAGAAAAATTTCTCCCATACTTGTTTTTTTGCAACTAATGAAGGAGAAAAGAGACCATGATGCTAGGTTCTTTGTATATAGATATAGCAGGTCAATGTATTACAAGCAGCATGGCTCACAAGGCTTTAATTTTAGAATGTTACTTCATATTATCTCAATTCTTTCCTACCATCACTTCCATGGATATCGTCTTTTGGCTTTTCAGGATTTTTGACAATAGTTTCATTGTTTAGGCGGCTGAAGAGTGTACTTCTAAGCTTAAACTTTGAAGTTAATTTGCTCAGAATCACTAATCTACTTTCAATTTAAAACCAACGGTTGGTTTGTTCAACGCATGCGAAGAAATAAGATAATTTGGGAACACAACAAAGACAATCATAGAGAAAAAATAATTTGGGAACACGACAAAGACAAACATGGAGACAAAACATAGTTTAGGACCACGGCAATATACCTTTTGACAGATTTTGATTGACTTCACGACCACCCACCACGTAGGTCACCACTTGCCGACAACACAATCAAATTGGGACCGCCTCACTTGCTTGTGTTTGCTGTGGATGAACGAATCGGGTCAAGTTGTGGGCGGATTGAGTCTTTGGGTCTTCGGGTCTCTCGTCTTCTCAATTGTAGCAACAAATGAATTGGGTCAAGTTGTGGCCGAATCAGGTCTTTGGGTCTTCAGGTCTTCTCGATTCGGGCAAGAAGCAACGAACAATGGCATTGGCCAAAAATGGGCTTGATTCACGAAGGATATTGAGGAAATCGCAATATGAGATCAAGTCAACTCAAAATCTACAAGAATTTCGGAGGAGATCTCACTAGGGTTTTTTAGATGATTTTGGAAAGAAGCAAGGAGCAGCCGCACGACTTTTCTTTTCTGCCTTTTCTCTTTGGCTTTTATTTTTTTTTAAAGCAAAACGACGACGTTTTGCTCTCTGGTGCCATGTCAGCGTCGGCAACGCCGACCGGCACTGACTAGAATGCCACATCAGATTTTTCTGACTATGCATGACCGGATGGACTGAACTGGAACAAAAACAAAATGTTTAGGACTAAATTGGCAAAAAAAAAAAAAAGTTTAGGACTGAATTGACACAATTGTAATAGGTTTAGGACTTTTTTGGTAATTTTCCCCATTACAAAGGCATGAAAGTTTATCCAATTAGTCCTAAACAATGCTATTCACACCAGCAACTCTTAGTTTTATCACAATTTTCATGATATTTTACTACCAAATCATCTTTGCTGAGATCAATTTGGCGTTTGTTTAAGAATTGACTTAGGCTGTAGCTTGTCTTGTCATCTGAAAAACCTCCTTTTCTTAGATAAATGATGAATTATAGATTGGAAAATTGGTTGTTTATTTCCTTTCATTGAGAAACCAATCGAAGTTCCTTTTCGAGGAGGATCATCCTTGGGAGGGCGGTTGCTCTAGTAAGGCGACGGGTCATTCAGGTCGAGCAGTGAGACCTTGGGTCTTGGACAGGTCGAGTCCGGGTATTGGCAAGGTCGAGGCGTTGAGGAGAGGAATGGAGAGGCGAGAGCGAGGGAAAGAAGGTGGAGTTGGGAAAGGAGCGTTCGAGCAAGGAACAATTTTTGGTTGTTCTCCTTTGTCAGAAAGGAAAAGGTCGGTCGAAGGAGGAAAGAGGAACCGGGCACTCATTACAAATTTCTTAAAAGAGCTGCTATCCCTTTATGATCCGCAGCTCCAATTTTTGCGGGGCCTTCTATTCAATTATATGATTTTGCCACGTGTCAAACTCTGAGTGGGTAGGACTAGCGCACTGAATATTTTCTCCACTTTAATCCCCTGGGACCTCAATCAAGTAATTTGCTGCCAAATAAGACACGTCTGAAGTGAGTGAATCGCTATGTTTTTCAAGTCGTGGGAAAGCATACTTCATTGTCATGACAACTTGCTTGCCAAGACGACGACGGCTCTCTCGTGAGTCATGTTGATTCCACCTTGGACAAACGCTCTGGTAAGAAAATGTTGCGTGGAATTCTTTTTCCTCTTTGTCATTGTCTTATTCCAACGTTCATTTCTAACCACCTAAAACCTAAAACGTATGTAAACACCTCATATAGCCCTTTTTTTTTTTTTTTTTTTTCTTTTCAG
The DNA here is from genome assembly GCA_017140615.1 of Eucalyptus cladocalyx. Lineage (NCBI taxonomy): Eukaryota > Viridiplantae > Streptophyta > Magnoliopsida > Myrtales > Myrtaceae > Eucalyptus > Eucalyptus cladocalyx. The sequence goes on along the minus strand of CM029517.1, from coordinate 4,439,884 downwards.
TTTTCTTAGACTCGAATAATATGAATGCCGGCAATATCCTTCCCGAGAAATCTCCCAAATGATATGGCAAGAATTAGGTTTTCGTTCTTGTAAAAGCAGGGAGAATATTTCGATGGATGAAAACTCCATGCACGAGGAGGACAGCACAATCTGATGAAGTGATAGCCACAAGATATCAATTATTCAGTTTGACCGTTCGCAGCAATCAATTACCCAAAGTCTGGCCACAAACAGAACCCTTCAAACACGTCGCACCTTGACATTCTTTCGACCGTACAAAAGAAAGTGGAGGAATTTGTCCTGCGAAGACCTGAGCGTTTCTAGCTCTGAGGTGACTTCTCGGTTTGCATCCTGCAATTATGGACGCTGAATGCCGTGTGAGCGATTGTACTCCTACCGATTTATTTGTAACCGGTAGGGCCGCCGAATGAATAGTTTGAACAAAAAATAGTTTGACCAATATTGATCTATATCCCTATAATATAATTATAGTAGCTTATATTAAGAGTGTGCATGGTCCGGGCGGGCGATTCCCGACCTAGAACCGGGAACCGAATCGGTTCCCTCAAGAACCGCCGGTTCCAGGCGGTTTCGGTTCGGTTCCGGGCGGTCCGGGTGGTTCCCGGGTATTTTGCACACCCCTAGCTTATATTCGATGTGACTTATACCTAATTTATATCGGATCCAATCCAAATTCAAATTCTTATTAATTTTCTCCTTAAATTCTTATTTTAAAGAATGGATAACTTCATGGATCCGCTCAGGTTGTGGGCTAGGACTTCACATTGTTTTGCATAAGTTTGGATATTAGGTAATGGATGTGGGCGTGAAGAGGGTAGTGACACAAATGTTTGCGGATCTTGCTTGGGTGGGGAACAATGCTCTGGCTCTTGTGAACCTATTCATTCCCACCTAGATGTCGTTTCTAGCTCTGAGGTGACTTCTCGGTGATCTATGCATCCCGCAATTATGGGACGCTGAATGCTGTGTGAGCGATTGTACTCCTACTGATTTAATTGCAACCGGTAGGGCCACTGAATGAATAGATCGAATCAAAATTAGTTTGACCAATATTGATCTATATTCCTATAATACAATTATATTAGCCTATATTCAACCTGACTTATACTTAATTTATATTGGATCCAATCCAAATTTAAATTCTTATTAATTTTCTCCTTAAATTCTTGTTTTAAAGAATGGATGACTGCATGGATCCGCTCTGGTTGTGGGCTAGGACTTCGCATTGTTTTGCATAAGTTTGGATATCAGGTAATGGATGTGGGCGTGAAGGTGGTAGTGACACAAAGGTTTGTGGATCTTGCTTGGGTGGGGAACAATGCTTTGGCTCTTGTGAACCTATTCATTCCCACCTAGATGTCGTTGTTATGTTGTCACTATTGGAGAAACATCTCAAGGAAAATTTTGATGATCTAAAAGCTATCCTTAGTATAATATTTATTATGGCATTTACAGATGTTCATGACAGTGTGTAAATAGAAAAAAGGAAAGGTGCAAAGGCCATGTTTTCTTGCTGGTGCTGCATGACTTTTAAGGGAACACAAAACTAACCAAGGAAGACTTTTTCCAATGCCATTGTGTCACAGGTCGATCAATCTCACATTCCCAAATCCATGCAGCTTTAGAATTTCTCCCAAGTCAGCGTTACATACAAGCACGCTTGACTCACGAAGTGTATGAAGAATGAAGCATGAATGTATATTCACTTGTAAATAAACCGGTACAATTAAAGGGGAAGGGCCCCTATTTATACAAGTGCAGGACTAATCTTAACTGTTGATCTCTTACTTGATCCAATGGTGGGGTTTGAATCCCACAATCTTTACATAGACTGTACCATAAGATACTCGAGGGCTCCTAGGCTTGGGGAAGCCCAAAGGTCATGTGTCAGAGGGAACTAGAGGATCGCCTACCCATGTCTAGCATGGGAGCTCAAGAGTGGTGGACTAGTTCTCGTATGGATCGTGCGCTTGTTCTTGCATGAATCATGGCCTGTTGTCAAATGCCTCCCATTTTGGTCTTCCCATTCTTTTTGGAGAAGTAAACGTATTAACTGTAAACCTCTCGGTTGCATGCCTATATAATGCTGGAGTAGCAATTCTCCCCGGTATCCCAATAAAACTTCGCACAACAAGAACAATTTAATAAGACAATTTGATATTGTTAAAATATGTCTCGAGTTTGAGTCCAATGTGAAATTCCAAATATTCTGAATTGGATATGTTGCGAACGTTCGAAATTGAGCAAAGAATATCCAAAGATCAACTTCCAAAAGTTTGAATCTTCGTTGGAGAATTTGGCCGCTGAAATAGGAAAGTTCAACTTTGACTTAGATTTGGATTTTGTTTAAAACATATAGAGATATGTTTTGGATAAATCGTTTTAGATATGAAACAGAATTCTATGAGAAGTTGGCAAAATAATAAGGGTTTTACTTATATATAGACTTGTGGCCGTGGCTAGTAGAGGTGGATCACAAATTGTCTTGAAGCGCCGCATGAGTGCTTGGTGTTCCGCCGTTGATCATGAAGGAGTGTTCTTGAAGCGCCGTCTAGTCGTCGAGTGCTTATGAGGGATTTTTTTTGTCGTTCTTGTCAATGAATTACATCCAAGAAAGATTAGTGTTTTGTAGCCAATTTAAATCTCGTGGTAAGATTTGCGTGTAATTCCTTCGTGAGATTGAGAGATTATTTCTTAAGGAATTTCAGGAATAAACACTGCGTGCGTTGTTGGGTGTAATTGGGGCTTGGGAAACACCGAGAGAGTATTTGAGTGACTTGAGTGTGTAATATCCTTGTATCGCTTGATCTATAGTGAAATCCACTGCTGCTCTCCCCGTGGACGTAGGTCTTTATGACTGAGCCACGTAAATCTGGTATCCGATTTATTTTCTTCTTCTGTCTATATTATTGTTCAATCGCTCACCTTTTTTTCGCAACAAGTGGTATCAGAGCTAGGCTTGGCTAAGTTGAAGCGAATTGATGGTGACAGAAGAAGTAAAAGTGAGAATTGACAAATTTGATGTGAATGATTTTAGTTTCTAGAAGATGCAGATTGAAGATTATATTTACCAGATGAAACTGCACTTGCCCTTGTTTGGGGAGAAACCAGGGACGATGAAGCAAGCTGATTGAGATTTGCTGGATAGACGAGCTATGGGTGTTATTTGGCTGACATTGGCTCGTAACGTCACGTTTAACATCTTGAAGGAGAAGACCACTGCTGATTTGATGCAAGCCCTGTTGGATATGTACGAGAAGCCCTTTGCGATCAACAAGGTCTATTTGATGCGACGTCTGTTTAATTTGAAGATGAGCGAAGGTGCGTTAGTTGCAGATCATATCAATGAATTTAATGTGATTGTTAGTCAATTGAGTTCAGCTGAGATTGATTTTGAAGATGAGGTACATGCTTTGATTCTATTATCCTTATTGCATGATAGTTGGAATACTACTGTTACTATTGTTAGTAATTCCTCTAGGTTAATAAGTTTGAGGTTTGATGGGGTTCGAGATTTGATTCTGAGCGAGGATATTCGTAGAAGAGAATCTGGCGAACATGTATAAGGAAGTTCTAGAACACGTGTAGGTAATAGTGGTATTAATATAAACAGGCGTAGTCAGTCTAGGACTGGTGATGTCGTCTGTTGAAGCTGTGGCAAGAGGGGGCATCTCAAAAGGAATTGCCTTAAATTGAAGAATGAGAAGGGTAAGGGAATTATAGTTGATTCTGCAGATAATGTTGTAGCTGTAGCTGATAGTACTGATTATGTCTTGTCTGTCACTAATGATTCATCGTTTGATGGATGGATTATGGATTCTGGCTATTCTTTTCATGTCACACCAAATGGAAACTGGTTTATCGCTTATCAGTGCACGAGTAGTGGTAAAGTCCAGTTAGGGAATAACGCTGAGTGCGATGTTGTGGGTATTGGTGATGTTAAAATCAAAATGCATGATGGCATTGTGAGGACATTGACTGGAGTAGGACATGTTCCAAAATTGAAAAAAATAACTTAATTTTCTTGGGTGCCCTAGATTTAGCTAGTTGCAAGTATTCTTCAAAAGGTGGAGTTCTGAAAGTTGTTCGAGGAGCCCTGGTGATAATGGAAGGAATAAAGCATGGAGGCCTGTAAAAACTTCAAGGTGAGATAGTGACAAATTTTGCTGCAAAGACGTCGGATACATCTGTTCGAGAGTCTTTTGACTACTCGAGGAAGAATTTGGTGTTTGTGCCAATGCACAAGTTTGATGCTAGTGTCAAGATCTCGCGGTTGAGAGCTTTGATCAAGACAAAGACTGGTAAGTCGATCAAGCATGTGTGGACTGACAATAGCATGGAGTTCTGCTCAGAGTTGACAAATAAATTCTACATGAAAGAGGGTATAGTAAAACACTACACTAGTGCCAGTAAATTACAACAATTTGCAGAATTGATGAGTAGAACATTACTAGAAACGGTCTAAAAAATTATCTCTAATGCTTGTATTACTAGGAGAATCTTAACTAATGTGCTTAGTATGGTAAGTTGCCTGGTGAATAGATCCCCATCAACTGCTATTGAATGATGGACTCCTAAAGAAGTGTGGTTAGGTAACATTGCTGGTTATTCTATTATTAGAATGTTTGGTTGCCCGTGTTATTTTCGAGTGAGTGATGATAAGTTCGATTTGAGGGCAAGGTGCATATTCCATGGCTATACACAAAGTGAGCGGTGCAATCGGTTGCGGTGCCCATATATAAATTCACCTATTAACAGCAGAGAAGTTACCCTTGATGAGACTCCGGTTCTTCTGGCTAGGAGTGTTTGTGACAGTGTTCAAACGGATCTAAACGGTGTTCAGCTTGAAGTGCAGTTGCGACCAGAAACTCCTGAGGTAGCAAGTACGAGTACTAGCAAAGTAATCGACATAGATGGTGCTTGTAGCGAGGTTGAGCCTATAGAGCCAATGGTTGCTATAACTACTGAAATTAACATGGTACGTATTCGATCTCCTAACAGATATGGATGCAACAATGGTTTTGCTTTATTTGTGTTTAAGGAGGTTGCGTCGGAAAATACTTGCGGAGCAATTAAAGGTGCATGTGGAATTGGTATTCTGATGAGATCCTCGGTTATAGCGAAGTTCAAGTGAGACTTGGACTTGGATAATATCTGTGGCGGTTGAGCCCATCGAGGGATATGGGAAAGTAGCAACAGAATTTGATTTTTTGCGAAGTGACTGCAACTTTACTCAAATGTCAAGCCAAGGTGGAGATTGTTAAAATATATCTCGAGTTTGAGTCCAATGTGAAATTCCAAATATTATGAATTGGATATGTTGCGGACGTTCGAAATTGAGCAAAGAAGATCCAAAGATCAACTTCCAAAAGTTTGAATCTGCGTTGGAGAATTTGGCCGCTGAAATAGGAAAGTTCAACTTTGACTTGGATTTGGATTTTGTTTAAAACATACAGAGATATGTTTTGGATAAAATCGTTTTAGATAGGAAATAGAATCCTATGAGAAATTGACAAAATAATAAGGGTTTTACTTATATATAGACTTGTGGTCGTGGGTGGTAGAGGTGGATCACAAATTGTCTTGAAGCGTCGCATGTGTGCTTGGTGTTCTGTCGTCGATCATGAAGAAGTGTTCTTGAAGCGCCGTTTAGTCGTTGAGTGCTTGGGAGGGATTTTCTTTGTCGTTCTTGTTCGTGAATTACATCCAAGAAATATTAGTGTTTTGTAGCCAATTTAAATCTCGTGATAAGATTTGCGTGTAATTCCTTTGTGAAATTGAGAGATTATTTCTTGAGGAATTTCGGGGCTAAACATTGCGTGCGTTGTTTGGTATAATTGGAGCTTGGGAAACACCGAGAGAGTGTTTGAGTGATTTGAGTGTGTAATCTCCTTGTATCGCTCGATCTATAGTGAAATTCGCTGCTGCTCTCCCCGTGAACGTAAGTCTTTACGACTGAACCACGTAAATCTAGTGTCCGATTTATTTTCTTCTTCTGTCTATATTATTATTCAATCGCTCGCCCTTTTTTGCAACAGATATGACAGCCCCCAATGCCACCCTACCTATGCGAGGAATAACCCGGCATCACCATCATCAGGGCTGCTGCAATCTGACTGATCAAGCAAATCATCGGCCACTATATCACATTTTCCTTACCCACTATTCTTGGCCCCCTCATGATCTTCTTCCTTGCCATACCCGCCACAATGCCGCTGCAGTTCCAGCTTGACCGGGGCTCTTCCCTTTCGTCCCTCAACATCTCCACTTCCCATGTTACTGCTAGATGAAACATCGCTCCCTCTATCAAGAACCCAACTAAGCTCATCGTCATCCAGTACACTCACATGAAGCTCCTCTTGAGTTTCCAAGGCCAACTCGCTCTTTCTCATCCCTCCCTCATTCTCTCCTTCACTTTGGGCCCCGGCAACATGACCACATTCCGAGCCAAGGCCCGATCGACCTTGGCAATCGTCAATGACTTGGGCATAAAGGGCCTAGTGAGCACGTTGAAGGGCCCAGAGGTGACCATCAACATAGTGGCGAAAGCCAAGCGGAGGCTGTAGTTGGGTCCATGGTGGGTGCCCGTGTTCAATGTATACATCTTGTGCATGAGCATGACCTTCACGGCTCCGTGTGACGGCGAGGGTGGCGGCAATTGGATGATCCTTGGAGGCACCCTGAGCTGCATTCCCAACACCATCACTCTACTCTGGTAAGAAAACTTACAAGCACGTGAGTTCCCTTAATCAAGCTCATGATTTATGATTAAGTGGTCCGAACAATTTATGGTTATGCTATATAGTGAGTGCTTCTGTTGCATTAAACACTTATTTTAAGTAATTTTTATGTGGTTTTATCGAACACTTTTGCATTTCCAGAAATCATCTCGGCTGTTTATTCTGTTAATATAAACAAGGTTTAATTCTCACGATATCGTGTTTTTGCATTATTTTTTTTCAGAAGACTCTGGCTTCTACAAATCCGGCCATCCACTGGACGTTTCTTTCCTAGACTATTACTTTGGCAAATACTTTAATTTTCGTTGTGGGTTTATGTGTATTTCTTTGTTAAAAGTTGTATTCTCTGGATATTTGAATTTTCGAGTTACCGTGTGGAAGAAATAGTTTGTACTTTACGTGTCTTTAATTTGTGAGGTTTTGCAAGTTTTCCTCTTAACTTGGTTACCGATCATGCATTGCATTGGTATGCAACCCCATGGTTCGTATTGCTTTTTCAGCTGGAAAGGAGGCAACAGAGTCGGTCTCCAAAAATTGATTGAGCAGTTAAATGCCTCAATTGGAATTCTTACAAAATCCGTGTTCAGATAATGGTGTTTTTCACTCAAAATAATATTGGGATTCGTGCATATCCCATGCTCACTGATGTTCCGTGCTAAGACTTCCCATTTGAGGTCATTCCAAAATGGTCATCAACCATGAAGCGTTTCGACTCGTTTCTCTCTTGCTGCATCCTCCCGGGGATTTCCAAGCATAATCCGGTCTTGAGACTCTTGTTCGGCACTCTAGCCTTATCCTTCGTGGGGCCTAGATCTATAAAAGTTGGTTGGATTCTAAGGGCTGGGTCCGGTTTTACTCTGTTTCACTTCCCTCTCGTCCGAAGGCTTTATACACTACTCCTCGGTTCCATTTCTGAAACTTGATCTTCATTGTAGAGGACCTGCACACATTCCACGTCATGCTAACCTGAAACTAGAACCGTTAAACGGGTGGATCGGGTCAGGTTTGGGTCGGGTCATTAATGGTCCGACCCAAATTGACCCATTAACCCATTTATGACCCATTTATGTTTAATGTAAATTTTTCGATCCAAACCTGACCCAACCCATACCCGACCCGACCCAACTCATATTAATAAAATATTTTCATATTTAACAAATTTAAAAAAACTTATTCCTATATTTTTTTTAAAGATTATATTATTAAAATACTTCCAAGCTTTTATATATATATATAAATTGTATTGCTAAAATAGTTTTATACAATATAAATTTAATGGACAATTTTTATAAATTTTAAAATAATTATTTAAAAAAATCGTAATTTAATTATTTTTTAAAAAATTAAATTTTAAATTAAATTTATTTTATTTTTAAAATATATTTTTCTTTTTCTTTTTCTTTTTATCTATTCTTTTTTCTTTTTCTTTTTTTTTCTTTTTCTCTTTTTTTCTTATCCTTCTTCTTCTTTGGTCGGCCGCTGGCCACGACGACGGCCGGAAGGAGGAAGGAGAAAGATAAAAAAAAAAAAAAAAAAAGAAAAAGATAAAAAAAAGGACGAAAAATAAAAAAGAGAAAATAAAAATAAAAAAATTATAATTTCGATTTTTATAAATTTAAAGAGAGAATGGAGGAATTATAATGTTTTTGTTAAACCTATTTAAAAACCTACTTAAGACCCACCTATCTTAAATTTTTAATTGTGAAACCCATTTAACTATCTTTTATTATAAATAAGTGACCCATTTATGACCCATTTAAGATTTAAATGAGTCATAAATGGGTTTATGACCCATTTTAACACCTCTACCTGAAACTGCCGATGTGACAAGAATTGAACATCCGTGAATGATACTATAAGCAGTTAAAAGAACATGTAAGAAGCTTTCCCTCTGAACACTGAATAGTAGTGATCATTAATTTTGCTTTGCAGCTAATTTTCAGTGCACACGAAACGCATAACTAAACTTTCCATCAGAACTCATCATTCACCAATACCAGCTGCCAGCCATTGAGATGTAAATCCACAAAAATGCTGAGTGTCATGCAAACAGAGCACAACAATCTGAAGGGCTCTCACTATATGTTTGTGCTGCTGGTATGCATAGCAAAATCAGACATGCCCACTCGTTTTTCTTTTGTTTTTCTAGACGAGGAAGTCGGTGAGATTAAAGTCATGTGTAATTAGACAGATTCATTAAACTTCCTGAAAAGAATGTTCTGTACTTGCGACGAACCAAGTCAAAGATCGTGACCGCTTTGCTTCGTTTGATCCGCTCAGCTTCCTCGATCTCCTCTTTCTTCTTTTCCCAGATCTCCTTCTCCTGTGAGGACGAGAACATTTCAGACAAGGCCTCTCGAGTAACGAAGTAAATCTATCAGCTCGTCGAGATCTCTTAAGACGAAAATGCCTCCTTCGATAACCAGCTGTTGCCTGCTATTTCGAAGAACAAATCATTCGTAAACTAATTGTCCAACTCACCGAGGATATCCAACCTCTTCCTACAAATAAAACAAGTACATATGCGTAGATGCTCCATATGATATTCGATTTTAGAAATCAAAAAGCGAGAATCCCAATTGACAATAACACCGTACGATCGCGAGTGACTGAAAAAAGGCGCAAAAAGCACAAGAAAGATGAGAGATTTACGTCCAGGTACCCTTTGGCGTCGGAGGGCCGAGCTAGGTCGCAACAAGAGACAGACCGGATTACGTCTAGAGACCGCGAGATTGCGTCCTTTGTCCAAGTCCAGACCCGACTCTGCTCCGCTGCAGAGCTCCAGAAACACCGTTCACCATCCGACAGCCACTGCCCACGCGATTCCATCTCTCTGCGATTTCAAAGACAATCAAAGCTGGACTTCATGAAAGGTAAAAGTAGCTTCCTTTTCTTTCTTTTTTTTGGGTAAAAAAAGGAGCTTCCTTTTCACTTGGTTCTTTCTTGGAAGGGCGAGGAAAGGGCCCATCGGACTCAATAGGACGGCGGAAAGTGTCCTTTTGTTTAAAATAATGGAAACTTCTAAGAGTGTGTATGTCAAAATTTTTATTTATCTATTTCTTTATTCTTCTATTTCTTGTAACATGTTTGGAATATAAATTCATTTGGAAATGTAATTTCGTTTTTCTATTTTCAGAATAAAAATCTATTCCAAAAATAAATTTGGAGCAAAAATCAAAAGTAAATATATTCTAAAATAAATGTGAGAAATAAAAACTATTCTCATCGTTTACTCTTATCACCGCCTACCGCCCCGCCCATAAGAGAGAGCAATTATTTTTTAAAAATAACTATTGTATAAAAAGAAAAAAAAAAAAGAACTTTAAACAAACAGGGAACAATAGGTACATTCTTCCTCTTTTTGACCACAGTGAATTCTTTCTCAAGAACACAACTCCAAGGCGTCAATCGATTTCTCAGAGACTATAATAAATATTTAATCTATGAGAAATAAGGAATATCTATTTTCCTAATGTCCTTTTAGATCAGTGTTACGCATATCTTCGAGCATGTTTCCGCATTTGTTTTTACAATTTAATACTTCATGGATTTGTTCATTTTTAGGAATCTGTTTCCTTCACCCAAGAACACAAAAACTCTCACACTATTGCTCATTCAACCTCTCCCTATTGCTCAGAAGCTATCCAGAGCATCAAAGATTTGGTTGTGGAGCCTGTTGATCGCAACTAGCATTGTCACATCATTGCTCATTCAAGAACCTTTAATTGAAGTGCCCTGATCCTCACAGAGATGTCAATGTCTTTTCTGAGTTGAAAACGTTGTTTCCTTGTTTTTCTGTCTCGTGCAAAAAGTCTCCCCCACCATTTTTTTGGACTAAAAGGCAGGCAAAGTCTCCCCCACCTTACCCACCTTCCATTTGCACGGCCCGTGGTTCGATTTGCCCCGATAAAATTTGTACTTTACCAATTTTCATCACTCTTCAGACAAAAGAAAAGGGCCTTCAACCACCCGCGAGGGTGGCTCCGCTCGTAGACTCCAGGACTTCCATGGTGGAGGCCGGAGTTCGAAGCTCCTGCGACGCAAGTGACAGGGAGGCAGGTGGAGACACTTGGCGACTTACCCGGGGTGCGTGGGTGGTGATTTTCTACGTGCCTCCCTAGGGGTTTACTCCCAACTGTCAGCTGTACTGGGTTCCCCTGGGTCACAAAAAAAAAAAAAAAAAAAAAAAGGCCTTCAATTAATATATATTTGACATGTTACCGACCTTTTCAATTTTAGGGGCCACAGACCATTCAAACCGTATCCCAATATTCGTGTTTAGGAATTTGGATTTCATCAGCCATTTATGCCAATTTGTGTTGATACATGTCGATTCAGGGACCACTCTATTCATACCAAGTTATGATTGGGCTCATAAGAAATCTCTTGTCCGCATAGTATCGTGTTCAAGATAGGTCTGAAATTTACTACCTCCTTTTCTTGTAAGTTACCATAGCATGTTATGGCGTTTTTTTCGGTGTGACTACATATAATTCTTTGTCCAATGGCCTGTGCAACAAGGCTTCAAAGTTTGAAAATGTGATGGAAACATTTCATGGTTGGGAAACGGTGCATCCCTAACATCATTACCTACCATATACTCATTGAGAGTTTATGTAAGCTTCGCAAAGTAAAGGAAGCTTTGAATTGGCTCGATGAGATGGAAGTAAAGGAGAATTACACCAGATATTTTAAGTTGTCACAGTGGTTAAAGGGCTCTGTGATCATGAGGAGCTGCAGTGAGGTTTCTCTTACGAAAGCAACATGCAATACCTTGATTAATGCTTTTCTGGGGAAACTATATATTAATCTGGCAGAATTTTCTTACTAATGAGATGAGTGTCAAAGAAGGAATAAAAAAACCAGTTGCACGTGCTATGTGATGATTGATGGATTCTCTAAAGCAAGAAATGTTGACTCATGCCCCCTGCCCCCTTTAAATTCCGCATCCTCATAAAACATCAAAACCAAAGACTGAGGGAAATTCTTTTTGCATGTCCGCCCCCTTACAAAACATTACATCACACCAAAAAAATTTTAAGGATTTTTTTTTTTTTTTGCAGGTCTGCCCCTTGGCCCCCTTTAAATTCCGTGTCCTCACAAAATATCACACAGGAAAAATTATAGGGAAATTTTTTTTGCATGTCTGCCCCCCTGCCCTCCTTAAATTCTGCGATCTCACACCAAAAAACTTGTTAGGGAAAAAAATTTGCAAAGTCAAAAATCACACTAAAAGGCTTGTAGGGAAAACAGTTTTTGCAAGTCTGCCCCCTGCCCTGTTTAAATTCCAAGTGAGCGGCACATCAAGATTTGCAAAGTCAAACATCCAAAAGAGGATGTCCACTCTTAATCTTCCGTTATTAAGACTTTATCGTACCCTCCGCTCGCCCATGTTGGCTTTGGCCTCCCTGCGCAGCGCGCACAAGTTGGCTCTCCTTTCTATTCATTGCTCGAAAGTGACTCGCCCCTCCATTCATTTCCCCTTTCCAGCAGAAGAGACAGGCACGAAAAATGGGGAAAATGACATTGTAACCTTCAGGTTTTCTCCAAGATTGTAACGTGTCACGCGTTGATGTGTCGATATTTGAAACTTGTACCCTGAATTTCAACGAATTGATTGCATCACGTCCCTTGGCATCGACTATGACCAAATTTTGCTGGGAATTCCTATTACGCCGACAGCACGTGCCTGATTACGGAGAGCAAGTTCATTGTGTAAGTATGCACCTATAAAGAAAAAAAAATAAGTAAAAAGAACAGTTGGAAAATATATTATATGTGAGAGCATGTAATTAAAGTACCGACTATAATTTAAGTAGAATCTACACAAATGCACGATGAATAGAGTTTTGGAACGTAATTTCCAACGGTTGCTATATTTCTTTCTCGTGGATATAGAGCCTTCCCTAATTACGTGCAGTCCCAGGGTCAGATTTGTGAGAAAAATTTAGTCGGCATCATCACTATAGAATACATTACAACCAATTCCCAAAGAGCCAGGATAAATTGTAAAAATTGAAACTTTAGGTTGGGGGACGTGCCCAGCCTTGAAAATGTACACACACCAAGCAATTATACGACTGCCAGCAACAAGGACAGGCCAGAATTTAATAATCAACAAGATTTCTCGTACACCCTTTTGGCGAATCAAGTACCATTTCATTTATTCATAGCATTAACTTAATAAAGAAGGTTGGACATTGAAAGAAATGCAATCCTTTTGACGTTTGTTTTCGGAATCGCCTAGCCATACGCACGCTTGCTAGCAACAAAGGAGAGCCATGCCCGACTCGTAACACCAACTCCCCCCTCCAAATTAAAACTTCACACATAAACACCTATAGAAACAAGAAGACTCAACACGAGAATTCCAAATGAGACTCGCCCGCCCCAGCCCACCCTGTCCAAATGAGAGTCCGGCATTGCCGCCGCAGTCTGGCAGCATGCCGTCCAGGGCTCTATTATTCTGCCACGGTCTTTAGATACCAAATGACCGGTCGAAGCTGATCATTGGCCGCTATTAAGAATTTATCGTACCCTCTATTATTCTCGGCTTCCTTAGGTGCTACCACTGCTAGCCCTGGTGTTATTTTCGGTCTCTGAAAACTGTTGCTGGCAAAAGGTCGTGGGGACCTATAGGTGTGTCCCTGGCTATTGCCGAAACAATGTCCAGGGCTCGTCAATCATGCTACCCGAGTGTGTGACTCCTATCCTTTTTTTTTTTTTGGTCAAAGAATCCTGTCCTTTCAGTTGTTAAGAAAAGAATAACATTCAAAGGCAGATCACCAAACCTCGGCAACCGGCCAAAAGCGAGGGCTGTTGAGGTTGGCCTTGTTGGCCACTAGAGATGGCTAGCCTTGCTTGCTCTTGGTGAGGCTCAACCTCACCGTAGTTGAGCAAAACTTGCCATTGTCAGGCTAGTAAGGGCGCGCATGACAACTATTTTGTTCCAAAAATAGTTTCTGGAATAGAAATAGATTTTTCTATTTCTATTTATGGATGAGTTTCTGAATAAAAAAAATCTGTTTGATAACAATACAAAATTTCTATTTCAGAAATAGAAATTTGTTTGATAACAATATAAAATTTCTATTTCTTAAAACAAAATTTTAAAACAAAATTTTCTTTTTTTGTAGCAAATGAGATGTCCATTCTTACAAATTTCATATGCTTATGATCACATTGACCCAAATACAAAGTAAGATTTTTTTTTTATAAGTAAAGTCTCCTTTTTTTGAAAAAAAAAATACAAAGTAAGAGTTGTTATATCAAAATTTCTAAATTTTCACACAAAATTCTTTAGCATCCACCTAGATATGCAATTACGGTCAAACAATATACTTATTAATAGTCTCCATACAATAGAAAAAAGAGATCAATATGCATTAATCTTGAGCATGATAGAAGGTTCCCAAAACTCTAGTAGAATGAAGGTGGGCAACCATATTCTAATCCCCTTCATGCTAGTGTGTCACGTTGATCGCCACCACGGTTTACGATATCAAGCAATCGTTTCAGAAAGAAACACAAAGAAGTGTATTAGGCAATTTGCGGCAAATTTTACAAAATCAGCGAATTTTACGAAGTGTAATAGAGCTTGTCATAAAGAACCATTACAAATAAGGGAAATTCTCAAGTAGAATGTCACATTACAAGAATTGATATAGGAATCATCAAATATAGTATCATATTACAAAAGCAAATATTGAAAATCCCCAAATACAAAATAATAGAAATACATTACAAAAGTTGAAAACACGATTTCATGGAATCTCCGGCATATTATGATCCATTGCCATCTTATTGGCAATATTTTTTCTAAGCATATTCATCTTAGTAGAAAAATTCATGAAGAAATTATTTCTGATTTCTGTTCCAGAAATAGAGAAGTAGAAAATTTCTACTTCTGATTTCTGTTCCAAATCTATTTCTGGAACATAAATTTATTTCAGAAATAGAAAAACGGAATAGGTTTATCAAACGGATTTCTATTCCAGGAACATGTCTAGAATAGAAAATTTGTTTTTGGAACAGAAATTCTGGTTTGTCATGCACTCCCTAAGGGGCCCTTGCCTTTGGCTAATGAACAAGGTCCAAAGACCGACTAGAGGAAGAAGGGAAGAAAAAAAAAAGAATAGCGATTTTTGATTAAAATTGGATTGATAGGTTGAATTGATACAAATATAAATATTTATGACTAAATTGGTATAATTGCAATAGGTATATGATATTTTTTGTAATTCTTCTATTGATTCCGCCAAGCCAAATCATATATATTATGACGTTTGAATTTCATTCAGGGAGTATCACTCACACATTGTGGATCACATCAAATCACACAGTATCTAGCCTTTCTTAATTGCTCAATAAATAAAGTATTGAATATTATCTCATAGCCACAAACGCTCATGTCTTGGAAAAATGCCTCAAATGAATAAAAACTCTCTAGGACAATGTTAAAATAGTATTTCATATTGCTTAACAATGAGTCTCACGTACTCTTTATGCTCATATGATCTTCATTTACCTATCGATTTAAGTTTTTGTGTTGGACTTTTTAGTATGATATTAGAGCTAGTGTTATCGTTTTTGTAAATTTGCATCTCTATCCCTCGTGAGCTCGCATTCACGTGAGAAGATATGTTAGAATATTACTTAATATTGCTTGACAATAGGTTTTGTATACTTTTTATATTTTGTGATTTTTTTTATCCATCAGTATCATTTTTTAATTTAAGTTTTATGAGTTGGATTTTTTACCGCACAAGATATTTCTATATGGTCCTCTTGCTCTGGGCCCGACCAAAAGTCAGGGAGGTCCGCTTTTTCTTTCTTTTCTGCGGCTGACAAACTTCCAGGGGCGGCTGTTCTGTAGAAGTCCACTGCGGAGTCAAACTAGGCTAATTGACATGTAGGTGTAGTCATGTCCTCCTCATTTTGAAAATGGGGAACAAAACATATATATCACGAGGTTTTTCTCCTCAATTTACAATTCTACCCAATCGAAATTTTCTCATTGCTTTTACAAGAATCCTAATCCTGGCTAGATCACTTAATTCAAGAGTTCTAAGGAAAAAAAAAGATCAGTAATCCCTAGGCTCTCTCGAAAGCGACGGGCAGAGAAAATTGGAAGATATGTAATCTTATATCACACAAATTAGCATTAAAGTGAGTTTTTGGAGTCACTGTTGTTTGTCTAGATGCTATCATGAAACCATAGCTATCCCAAAACACGCTTTCAGCTCACGATTTTGAAGGACGCAGGTGTATTTGCCCACGGTTTGAAGCGAAGGAAAAAGAAAATGTCCCGAGAAATACCAAGATATTAAGATATCATGATTCTTGTCTCTAACTGAGCACCATAATATGTTCATTTGTAACCATGTGTAGACATGGAAACAATCATATCAGACACGTGAAACCCTAAAATTAAGACCATACACAAAGCGAAAATTATCAAAAAAGTTTTGAATTACATTTGTATTAATTAAGTTATAAATCTTTTAACTTGGCTAATTTAGTTTTAAACATTTTGACAATTAGCTAGTTTAGTCCTTACAATCAATTTAGCTAAAAATCACTAATGTGGATACCGATTGTCTTACATGGCATGACTAGTAGAAATTCTAGCGTTAGAAACAATCATGTCCAATTTTATCATTGAAAACACTGATTGTTATATTTTTTTCTCATGGATTTGGTGATCCATGAAGAGAAAATATTGGGTTACCATTGTTGTACTAGCGCATTAAATTACGAGTCCATTGATCTTGCGACACGTGTCGTAAGTAGCCCTATTGTCATAGGAAATTTGAACTCCTCTCATGGGTGTCCTCTCTTCTATTCTAGATCCTCTTTCTCTCTCCAACTCACGATCGAGCCCTCGTCCAATGAACAAACCACCATGTCGCCCCTTTGGCTCTGGCTCATCTATTGCCTTCGCCTTCTTTAAATCATACGATTTTTTCACCTTGTCCGTTTGTTGTCCGAAACCTTTCGAAGATGGGTTTGATCTTGCTGGTTAGGAGTTTAAGGTAGCATGGTGGTTCATTGTGATTCAGCGATGGCGGAGCAATGGACGTGCCGGAGCCAGACGCAGCACACTAGTTCGTTGGGCGAGGGCTTGGTCATGAGTCGAAGGGAGAGAGAGAGAGAGGGTAAAGTCGGCAGAGTTGGGAGGGGGCAGCAATTCAGCCACGGCGAACGAGTCGAAGTCGGAGGGGTGGCGTGGTGGTTGGTTCATCGGAGGGAGGCTTGGTTGTGAATTGAAAGGAGAGAGAGGGGGCAAAGTCAGGAGCGGCTAAGCAGAGAGAGAGAGAGAGAGAGTTCCCCTAACAATGGGGTCCACATGTGACACATGTTACAAGTTCAATAGACTAGTAATTTGACGCACTAGCACAATAGTGGTACTCAATATTTTCTTCAATGATTAGTATAAGTAAATGATTAGTCTAAGTACACACATTCCTCTCAAAGACTTACCCCATTCATACACATGTAAATTAAAGAAGGGAGGTCAGGTCAAACTTCTCTATGAATAGCTTGTTACAAGATAAGATCTCATCGTAATCAAATCATCCTTAGAAAAAAACCATTTTCCGTGATGAATTAATACATTTTGCTCTTATATTTTTAGGTTATTTCATACTCTAGATTAATTTATATAGTTTTATTTGCCTCAATCAATATAGTTCAAGCTTTTTACTGAAAATTTCTCTAACGGTGAATCCATTTATGAGAATTGATCCATTCATCCCAGAAAAAAATTGCGTTAATATATATCTACATACACATACCGATCTGGTCTAGATGAGCGGGTGGGTGATTCCACACTTAGAATTGAAAACTAGACTGGTTCTCATCGGTTCTACTAAATTGGAACTAGAAAAAGGACCGGTCCTCATGGGAATTGTCAGTTCTTGAGCAGTCCGGTCTAGCTCCGAACGGTTCAGGTGGTTCTCGGTTTTTTACACACCTTTAATTGAAAGCCTCTTCTTTTTTGTTGTGCTGGCTATATTAGAGGCATCCAATATTTTCTCCTTTTTTTTTTTTTTTTGCGATGCGATTGCAGAAAAACAAGAACACCCCCGCTCTCCCGATGCGACTGCAAAGAAGAGAAAATATATTTTCTCAAAAACACACCCCCTTCTCTCTCTTTTACGACTACCAAAAAAAAAAAAAAAAAACCCACCCCCCTTAGGGCCTCCCTCTCTCACGACTGCGAGAAAAAAAAAAGAGCCCCGCCTTTACCTTCTAGAAAAAAACCGAGAGCCTTTAGAAAAACACCAGGGCCCCGCCTCCTCTCTCTTTGGAGTGCGAGAAAAAAAAAACAAGGACACCTTTCTCTCTCTCTCTAGACTACCCAAAAACCAAGGATTTGGCGGCTGCAAAAAGAGAAAAGGAACCCCGGTGGTGTCGCCCACCACCGGGACCTTTCATTGGGGGTTTACCAGCCTAGTATGCTAGGAGAAGGCAGTAACCTCCCTCCAGGCGGGATCCCAGGGCTAGTAGCCCTATGGCCGGAGAGCCCAGTGGGGCCTTTATCCCGTAATCCTCCCCTCAGTTCCCTGTAATTGGGTTGTGGGGGGAGGCACCCTGGGATGGCCTATTCAGGGTGGAGCAATTTAAAGACTTGCTCAGGTCTTCCAAAAATCAAGGATTTGGCGGCTGCAAAAAGAGAAAAGGACGGCCCCCCTTTCTCACTGCAAAAAACCAAGGATTTCGCGATTGCAAATGATGACAAGAAGCCCCCTTCCGCGACTGCAAATGATGAAAAGGACCGCTCCCCCTCCCCGTCCCTCTCGAGAAAATCTCACTGTTCGCGATAGGGGTGAGCACGGTTCCCGGGTAGAACCGGGAACCGGAGAACCGGAACCGGAGGTTCGGTTCAGTTCCCGGTTCTTAAGAGGCCGGTTCCGGTTCCCGGTTCCCTTTTCTTGGGAACCGGCGTTCCCCGGTTCCGGTTCCGGTTCCCGGAAAAGGGAACCGGGAACCGGAACCGGAACCGGCCAAAATTTAAAAAAAAAAAAAACTATTTCCCCTACGTTTCTTCCCCCTTCCCCTTTCTTTTCCCTCTCTCTCTCTTTCTTTTCCCCCTTTTTCCTGCTCCCATAACTTCCTGCCCCCAACCTTTTTCTTTTCTTCTCTCTCCTCTTTCCCCCTCTCTCGGCCCGAAACCCACCCCTTCTTCTCCCCTTCTTCTTCGCCGCCCCTCGCCGCTTCACCCCTTCTTCTCCTCTTCTTCCTCTTCTTCTTCGCCGCCCCTCGCTTTCACCCCTTCTTCTCCTCTTCTTCCTCTTCTTCTTCGCCGCCCTCGCCGCTTCACCCACCACCACATCGCCGCCCCACGCCCTACTCACCACCATCTCTTGGCCACTGAACCACCACCACCCACCGCTCGTCCGACGAGCCGTCTCGTCGTTGAGCCCGACAAGCTATCGTGCCGTCCGCGCCGCCATGAGCCGCCATGAGCCGCCGCCGCCGTCCCCAAGCCACCGTCAACACCTCTTGCCGCCGCTCGCTCGGCCGTTCGGGCCGTCGTTGCTCCGAACCGCCACCGCCAGAACCGAGCTCTTCCCCCCTTGGCCGTGGGTTGAGCCGCGACTGCCGCCGTCTTCGCCGCGCCGTCCGTGCTGCCGTTGGTGCCATGAGACTCTTGTCTTCGTCGCCGGACCTCCCTCGACACCGCCGCTGGATGCGTCACCCCTCGCTTGCCTCACCGCTCAGCCGCTTGCCGTCGACACCGCTCGTCCCCGGTGGAGGCTACTCGCTCGCCAGCCCCCGACGCAGCTCGCTACTCGCCCGGCCGCCCAATCAGCCTTAACTCCACACCCCTTCGTCTCCACCCCGATGAAGCTGCTCCATTACGGGCTACGATCGGCGGCAAAGCCGAAGGAGGAGAAGCAGGAGGCGGCGGCGGCGAGCTCTTCTTTGTCTTGGAGGTTGGTTTCACCTCAACCTCCTCTCCTTTGCCTGTTCGCGGCTTTGACGATTTTTTTTGTTCCTCACCTAGTAGTTTAGGGTTTGCGTGTGTACGTGTGAGTGAGTGATTTTCGTGAATCGGACCAAGTCGAGCACGCGTTTGTCATGTGCGAAGATCAAGCTATCGTTTGCTTTTGCTTATTTCGGTTAGGATGTACAATTTGTGTCGATTTGTGCAAGGGCATAGAGAATTTGATCTTTGTTACCTCGTTTGTGAATGGAGTGCTGTTTGTAAATGGAGTGCTGGATGTGTATGTCATGGAGTGTTCTGGAATTGCTCCTGTGCATGTCGCACCCCCACTATGAATTTAGTTGTTTATGGCGTGTTCTGAATTGCTCCTATGCATGTTGCACCCCACTATGAATTTAGTTTAGTTGTTTATGGCGTGTTCTGGAATTGCTCCTCTTTATTGGCAGGTATTGAAAATGGAGGGCCAACTATTGAATTATTTCCACTTCTGGATATTTGCGCCCAATACGAAAATGAAAAAAAAAAAAAAAAAAAAAGGAACCTGTGGAACCTGGAACCGACCCCGGAACCTGTGACGGGGTAGGTTCCAGGTTCTTGGTTCTGACGGGTAGGTTCCAGGTTCCAAAAATTGAGGAACCTGTACCCGAGGGTAGGTTTCAGGTTCCGGACGGAACCGAACCGGAACCGGGAACCGCTCACCCCTAGTTCGCGACTGCAAATAATGAGAAGGACGCACCCCCTTTAGAAAAAAAAAAAAAGGAGCCCCGCCTTCTCTCTCTCTGTGGACTGCAAGGCGAGAAAAAAACAAGGACACCCTTCTCTCTCTCTCTGGACTGCCCAAAAACCAAGGATTTCCCAACTCCCCTTATAAATTCTGCGCCCTCCTCAAAAACTTCACACACAAAGTTTTCAGGCAGAAAAAAAAAAGAAAACCCATATGACCGACCTCTGCGCCACCCGGTGACCGCCCAATGGAACATCGCTATGTCTGTCAAGAACCCCAGCAAACTCATTGCCGGCAAGTACACTCAGATGAAAGCTCCTCTTGACTTTCAATGGCCAGCTACCTCTCTCTCGTCCCTGCCTCATTCCTACCTTCATTCAGGGCCCCACAATGTGACCACTGTCCGAGCTGAGGCCCTGTCAATAATCGCGGTTGTCAATGACTTGGGTGTGAAGCGCCTGGTGAACTCGTTGAAGGGCAGCGAGGTGACCATCGACGTGGTGATGAATGCCAGGCGGAGGTTACGCTTAGGTCTGTGGTGGGTGCCCGTGTTCAATGTGTACGCCTCGTGCATGGGCGTGACCTTCACCGCTCCAACTGACGGCAAGGATGGTAGCGATTGGATGATCCTCGGAGGCACCCTGAGCTGCACGGCCGACATCTTCACTCAACTCTGGTAAGTATAAATTCCTGCTTAGTTTTGTGTTACTATCATCGTATCAGGGCAGTTGTTTGTTCCCCCAATGGAGTTGATGCGCAAAATAAAACAAATGAGAAGCTGTCGATGCTTAAGCTGGGGGTGCCGCTCCGCCACGGCCACGCTCTTCTTGAACTGCTTCTTTTTACACAGGAGCCATCGATTATCACCGCCACGTCTCTCTCTCTCTCTCTCTGGTAATGGGACTTCGGTCAAAGCTCGAAATTGGTAGGCATTGAAGAAATATGGAAAATGACAATAATTGGGGATTTGAAAAAGAGAGCTGAAAATATTTTCATTGTTTGAAAAGAAAAATCCTATTTTAATTTTTTTAAAATAGGTATGCACTATTCATGATATGAGATCTAAATGGCCATACCATCAAATTTTAAATAAATATTTTGTCGAATTGAAGTTCCATGAAATAACTATATTTACAAACCATAAATAACTTATTTTTTCTCGCCTGATTTTTTTTGTCGGCTTTCATATTATTTTCTTAGTGGTTAAAACAGGCACCCTATTTTATTTTTAAGTCTTATTTACGCGATATTGACCAAAACTAACCTCATCTAATCGAATAAACAAATAAAAAGATGAACCGCCAAAATTAGGAAAGTCGTCATCAAAAGTCAATGTCGGGTTCTCGAACCTAATACTGGACCGACCAAAGAAAACCTCGTACTGGAGAGCAAGAAGGGCCCCCCAATGGCATATTTACTGAGGATACCCTTGTCTCTCTTTTCCTCATCCTGCCCTCAGCCGCCTCCATGCCCGCCCGCTGCATGTCGGCATCACCACCGTCGAAGCTGCCAACGCCATGCTCAGCACCGGCCGCTGCCGCATCTTAGGAAGCGCAGCCCCAAATTGCTGTCACTGCTCCACCTTCTTCCTCATGTCGCCCTCCTATATTCTTTCCTTTTCTATCTTTGCCGCTCAGAGACGTCCCGCCGGCAATGTTTGAGTTGCCGCCGCCAGATCTGGAGTTGTTGCTCGGCGTCTATAGCTGAGACCTAGCTCGACTCTGAGCTTAAACAGGAAAAACATATGCGGCGTAGCCTAACGCTGACGCCCATGCCCTAGGCATAGGCTCAGCTGGACGGCGCGTGAATCTCCACCATCGGAAACGAGCTGCCATTGGAAACGAGCTCTGTCGAGGAGGATGAGCGCAACATGTCCATTGAGATCGGCTTTGTTCACCTTTAGGTCAAGAGACTCGCCGTGACTCGTGAGATGGCGAAGCAAAAAAGATCGTCGGTGTTCATTTCCACTTTTCAGATACAGGACGTCATTTTTCTTATTTTGCGACATGGATCCGGTTCGAAGAAGAGATATATTCCATGATCGACAAATTTTTCGGTCCGGAAGTTGACGAAGAAAATATTCCCAAAATTCATTTTTTCACACCGACAATAATCATCTTGTCTACTTTATTCTGTTGATATAAAAAAGTTTGATTCTGTTCCGATGTTTTTTTATTTTTTTCAGATTCTAGAGACTCTGGTGGCTTCTCCAAATTCGGCTGTTGGTTGGGCATCTATTGAGTTGTCTTTCCTAGCCTTTTTACTTAAAATGCTGTTACTGGTTTATGCTGTACTTCTTTCAAAAATGTGTATTTCTCTTAGTCTCTCAAATGCTGTTAGTTAGGACTCTGTCCTTTTAACTTAATATTTCGGGTCATGCCTCGGCATACAATCTCGAAAGCTCCTACATCTTTTCCAGTAGAAAAAGGAGGTAGTGAGAGTAAGTAGTTAAGTGATTTTATTTGATGACAATTCGCCATTGCTTTTGCCTCCATTATCTGTTTCTTACTAGTGGATTTTTATCAATGTAAATCCAAAAATCTCACGGTACCGAACAATCTTACAAGTTCTCTCTTCATTTAGCATTACCGTTCCTTAATTGCTTAAAGGTTCTCTAGTCATGTGCTGCTGTTTGCCTACCGTTATTTCCAACAAGATGTCTTTCTCAAATTCTCCAAGCATTTTACCGGTGAAGTGTTATTTTATGCATTCTGACTATTTGTCTAGACAAACATGCTTAACTACACTAGTCCGCTTAAAACAGAAAACACACGTTTTGCAATTCCTGCTCCACGACTGTAAAAAAGAAATACGGACTTGATGAGAAAAAGCCGGCGAACGAACCGCCGTACAGGTCTTGTCGATGAGTTTCCAAAACTTTCCATTTGAGGTTGTTTTCACATGGTCATCAACCATCGAGTGTTTCCACGCTGATTCTCTCTTGCTGCACCCTCTTGGCAATTTCCAAGTATAATCTGCACTTGAGACTCTTGTTTGGCACTTTAGACTTGTCCGGCTTCTTCATCAGGCTTGGATCTATAAAAATTGGTCGAGTTCTAGGGTTGGGTTCGGTTTTATCCGGGTCACTTCCCTTTTGTCCGGTGGGATTCCATTTCTCAAACTCCATCTTCATCGAAGAAAACCTGCACCCATTCCACATCATGCTAGCTTATCAAAAACAAATCGAAATTACGAATTAGAAAAGAACTCATTGAACATCCATGGACGATACTGCTAGCTGTTAAAAGAACATGGAGAAAGCTTTCCCTCTGATTGCAAAGAAGCGACCATCGGTTTTGCTTTGTGTAAGCGCAGCTAATTTGGCCTGGAGACACATTACTAACCTTGCCACCACAACTCATCATTCACCAATTCCACTTCCAGGTGTAAAGCATCGAGACCAAAAGCCACGAGTCTCTTGGCGTAAGCTTCTGTAGGAGCTTCAGCCTCTGTAAGGACCAATTAGATCCGTCAAATGGGTGGGTCTGATCGGGTTTGGATCAAGTCAAAAATGGGTTGACCCATATTTAATCCATTTAACTATTTTTGACCCATATTCATGTAGTGTAAATCAAATGACTTATACCCAACCCGACCCATACTCAACTCATACCTGAAGCGACCCGTATTTGCTAAAACCTATTAATATTCTAGGAAAACCCACACCTATTATATGCTAATTAGATTAAAACTTCGAATTAAATTAAAAATAGTAAATAAAATAAAAAATTTAAAAAAACCTATAAACTGAAATATTTATAAAGAATTAGACCATGCACATGCTTCTCTTGTTTGAAGTGAACATACGATTGAGTAACTAAAAACTGTAATATGAAAAATCTTTAATTAAATCTAAGAAAGCTCATTTTTATGATTTTTTTATAAAAATAAAATATTGCTAAAACACTTTTATGCAATACATCGGCAAGCTTGACACTTGGCCTCACCGACGACGGCGAGGCTCGAGCCTCACCAATCTGGCGAGACTCGAGCTCGCTGATCTGGTGAGGCCAAGCCTTGTCAGATTTGGGGAGACTCGAGCTCGCCAGCGTCGGGCGAGGCTTGTTCTTGTTGATATGGTAAGGCCGAGGCCCTACTTGATGCCGGCGAGCTCGAGTCTCGCCAAATTCAGCGCGGCTTGAGCCTCGCTAGTCATTGGCAACCATGGGCTTGTGTGCCAGCGAGCTCGAGCCTAGCCTGGCCTGTCGTCGGTTGTCGCTCTGCCGGCCACCGGCTAGGAAGGAGGAAAAAGAAAGAAAAAATAAAATAAAATAAAATTGAAATATGAAAAATAATTATAATTATAATTATAATTTTTATTTATTTATAAAAAAACACATTTTTATAAAGTTAAAGAGAGAAAGATTGTTGCAAATTTATAAATGAGTTCTAAAGTTTCAACCCACTTGATATTTTAAATGAGTCGAAAATGGGTCACAAGTTTTGATTTACTTTTGACCCATTTAAATCAGACTCGCTTTTTTGACCCATTTTTAGTTGGGTTTTTAAAAGCCTTTGATCCATATATAATCTATATAAATAAAAAAAATGAGTTCAAAAATGGGTCATTTTGACACCTGTAGGACTAGTGCAGTTTGGTCGGGACCAGTATACTGGCTTCCTTCCTTCAAACAAGTGCACCGGAGTTACGCGGCCCCTCTCCCTCCAATCTTGCCACAGGATGAGCAATTCCTCACCAACCTGTGCCTGTGGGCTTGGCACGAACAAGGCTTACCCTGCTGGAGCACAACGGAACCTTTGTCTGCCTTAGCTGGCGATACGACCTTCCCAGATTTCTTTTTCCGAGAATTACTTTGAATCTCCGGTTTTGACTCTTTGGTTCCGGTAACTGCCGCCTTTTCTCAACTACTCGAGCCAACAGCCCCTTTAGATGCTCTAGGCGGTTCCCCGATACCGACAGTGGAAACTTCAGCTGAGTGTAGTTTGACATAGGCATATAATTTCGTGGACGAAATGCTCGAAACGCTGGTGCGATCTGAAATGGCCTCTCCATCGTAAATATTCATCGATCACGCTTTTTCCTACTTCTTGCCAGATATCGTTCTGAGCGAAAATTCCAAATCACAAAGTTAGCACCCATTCACAGCCAATTAAAATGTCTGCTCAAATTTGAGGTGTCTAACTCGGGTTACAAAATAAAAAGCCTAGAATAAATGGGTCTACTTAGGAAATGTTATGAACCCATTTCCAACGTCGCCGGTCGGAGCTTTCAGGGATCGATTGGAGATTTGAATTTTCGACTAGAATCGGGACAAGGATTGTGCAGGAGGATATGTGCGAGATTGGGGAAGGTTTCTTTCTTAATTGAGGGGACGATAGATTGGGGGTCGGGATTGTGATTCTCCAGCATAAGTTCTCTTTATTGTTTTCCCTCTAGAGCAAAACTGGGGAAATGGAAAATGATGTAGTCCATCCATGAAAGCTGGGAAAATTTCCAAAATAACCCTGCACTCGGACGGCATTTTCAAAGTACCCATATACATAAATTTGTTCTCAATTTGCCCTTCAAAGGAACTGAAATCTTTTCAAGTGCCCAAAAATTGATCTAGCGCTTTGAAAGGTGCATGTGATTTTCACGTGCTCTATTACTCTAAAATATGAACTTAGGACCTCATACTTTGATATCATGTGAGATTTTGGTAGGACCACTTTTAAATATTTTATGAATGTATGATTTAATATTTAATTATTCTGTCGCTCTCCCATGACACGTTATGCTATTGCCAATTTATGATCATCTAGCATTTTAATAATATTCATAATCTTGTCATCTCTTGCTCAATACATTGTCTCAAAGTTACATATGGATGATCATATATTGCAATGGTTTGATTATGCAAGCCATTCTTCATATTTATTCCTGAGATTGTTAATGTTCATGGGGTAATCGTTACCACCAAAACTAATGCATACATTGCATCCAATAGATGAAATGAGTTGTGCAGATGAAACAATTACATAAATAGTGAAGCAAACAAATTCTTAGTTTATTTTGACCTGATTTAATTGCAAACAATTCATTCACTCAAAATTGAATCCTTGTGTTGGGATTGGTTATACCTGGCAGAAGTATCCAATTTCCACATGATACCGGATAATGCAACATAAGTCGTCATCATGCAATATGAAAACATGAGATTCATGATTGATCCTTGAATTTTAAAGTCACAACTGAATTTTTTGTCCAATTGGTATTTCTGCAGACAAATAGTTTATTTGGAGGTATTGGGTTTTTTTTTTTTTTGGTCATAAAGAGAGTCTAATCTTTTGTTTTTTGGGTTTGATCCTATATATATTTTACAATTTACTATGTGTGTTCTATGCTGTGTGGAGGTTGCAAAATGCTGCCTCCTTACTCATGTGTCTCCATCTCAACCTAGTGAGGAATCGAACTCCTTACTTTCTCTTTCTCAAGTGAGAAGGATGGTGACTAAGACAACTCCCAATGGTTAAGTTTGATCAATTGCTAAGGAAAGGTTGAAGAACCTGTGAAGTGGGTTTCATTACGAAGACGAGCCCAAAAGGCGGAAAATAAAGCAATTGGAGGCATTGTTGAAACATGGGAATGCTAACCTTTCTAAGTCTAAGATTGGGGAAAATGATAAGAGTGCAATTTTGCCCGATGCACGAGGGTCACAGGTGTCGGTTGGGACAACTTGCGTACAAGGTTGTCAATTTGTATATCTTAAAAGTCATCGGTTCTTACGCTTCGTAATGCCATAAAATCAGAGTAATCTTTGTTATGTTCGCCATGAAATATGAATTAGGAACTTCGACATGGATGGAACTTGTAAGTCAATAACGATCATATTGTGTTGCGACCTACTCTCGGGGGAAGAGACCCGGTTTAGGGGTATTGCCTAAAGGACGGGCCTAAAGCCCATGATTAGGTGCAGGCTCTCCCAAGCCCATACCCCGGTGACATTGGGATATTCTTAAGAAATTTTGCACAAAAGGAGTCGCCATTAGCCTATTGGGGTCGGCTAGAAACCAAGTGAGGTATGGGAGTATACTCCACTTCCTACGCAACCAGAGAATTCAGGGTCGGGGACTTGATTACATTAATTAACCAATTAGTGTCATTTCGGTACCTAATCTTATTCATTTTAACAAAATGATTTTTGGTAGGCAATTTGGATTAATTTTATACTTATCCACTACCATATGAGGTGATTATGCGGGTGCACAATCATTAAAGTAATGATCATAGTCACAAAGATCCTGATTACAGTAAAATTGAACACGTGCAATTGAACATCCACAAACATAATTAAATAAACATGCTATATAATCAATATACGAGCAAATAAAGGCTTAATTAGACTATAAAAAAAGGTAATACATAACAATTCATAACCAAATCCTACATTTTTTAATTTTCGAAAATTTTTAAATTTTAAATTTTTTTAAATTTTTTTTTTAAATATTTATAAAATTAAAAATATTTTTATAAATATTTTTTTATTTTTGAAAAATTATTATTTTAATATTATAATATTATAATAAAAAACGACTTGGGTCGATCCCGGTTGGGTCCAACTCGGTTTGGTGAAAAGGGCCAAGCGGAAACCTAGTCGGGCTAGGCCCGATGTACAGGCCTGGTCCGGTCTAATTTTTTTTAAAAAGGAAGCCCATAAACCCATAAGCCCACATGCAAAAATAGCCAAAATCCGGTCCAAATTTCTAAAAATCATACCCGTTTCACGACCCACACCAAACTCGTTTTCGTGCCCTCTCCTCCAGGGCTTCTTCGTGGCAACGAAGGAGGATGTTTGGGACGTCAGCAACTCGGTGGTGGCGGCGCGGTGGGTGGCAGACGACGGCAGCAGTGGCAGGAACGGTGACGACGGCTCGGACGGCATTAGGCAGGAGGGCGGCGGTTCAGCGAGGATCAGCAAGCAGGAGCAGAGGCAGTGTCGCGAGGACTTGAGAACTGGTGCTCGGGCAGACACGCAAGGACGAAGGCATTAGGTTGTGGCGGTAGCAGGCATCGGCATTCTGAGGTGGCGAGTGGTCAGTGACGGAAGCGATCGAGTGTCGCAGTGGTGGTGCTCAGAGGCGGGGACTAGTGTTGGGCAGCGTCGGTGATGACACGACAGACAGTGGTGGCTAGGATTTTGAGAGGGGCTGGGAGTGACAGTGGTGGAGGCGAGTAGAACTATTGGACCCAGCGACGACAGTGGACACGCGGGCAAGTAACTTGACACGACGTCGGGGAGGATGGGCAGAGCTTCGGCTATTGGTGCGGCGGTGCTTGCGGTTGCGGGTGGTGAGCTCGGGACAGCGGAGCTCGTGGCAGGGGGTGCTTGGCACGGCTCGGTGAAGATCAGCAAGCAGCGTGTCAGGACGGAGGGCAGCGGCGGCTCAGACGGCATTGGGTAGCGTCAGCGACGCCTCCTCTCTCCTCCGGCCGCCGCCCTCCTCCCCAAATCCTCTGTTTCTCTCTCGGTTCCTTGAGCTCTTTCCTTCTCTTTGTGCTTCTGTTTCCCTTTGAGTCTCCTCTGCTCTCTCTTCGCTTCCCTTCTCTCTCCGTCTCTCTTTGTGTGTTCTCGTTCCCTTTCCCTTCGTCTTGCTTTGATGTTGCTATGCTTCTTTTTTTTTTTCTACACCTGCTTCTCTCTAGGGTTTCATCGGCGAAGATGGAGGAGGGAGAAGGTGGCATGGGCCGGGCCAAGGCGAGATCTAGCTCGGCCCTTTCCACGTTTTTTCTTTTTTCTCTTTTTTTGTTTTTTTGTTGTTGTTTTTTTTTTAATGACTAATTCCTAATTTTGTACATGATTAAGTCCTAAATAAAATTGTAAAATTTAGGTGTCGACAGTTGCCCATTTTTGAATGGGAGCTCGAAGAGGTTCCATTCAATAATAAAGACACCTAAATTATTTCGGTGGTAGAGAGACCCTGGGTGCATGGCATGCGTCAGGTCGATGGAAATGACTCATAACTATGGAAGCATGTTTTGTCAATAAGAGGAAGAAAGACCTCGGCTACAGTACGCCATGTCATAAGAAGAAGGAAAAACCCTGGGCTACAAAAGCATGTCATGTCATAAGAAGAATAAGAGAGACCCCATGCTACAGAAGCACGCCGTGTCATAAGAAAAATGAGAGACCCCAGGCTACAAAAGCATGCCGTGTCATAAGAAGAAGAAGAGACCCCAGGCTACGGAAGCTCTTCGTGTCATAGGAAAAAGGACTCCGGGCTACAAAGCACTTCGAGCTATAAAAGCTCTCTAGGCTATAAAGCTCTCCATGAAGGACTCCGGGTTACAAAGCACTCCGGGTTATAAAAGCTCTTCGGGCTACAAAGCTCTCCGTTTCATAATAAGAAGGACTCCAGGCTATAGAAGCTCTCCGTGTCATAGGAAGGACTTCGGGCTACAAAGCACTCCGGGCTACAAAAGCTCTTCGGGCTATAAAGCTCTCCATGTCATAAGAAGAAGGACTCCGAGCTATAAAGCACTCCGGGCTACAAAGCTCTCTGTGTCATAAGAAGAAGGACTCCAGGCTATAGAAGCTCTTCGTGTCATAGGAAGGAGGACTTCGGGCTACAAAGCACTCCAGGCTACAAAAGCTCTCCAGGTTATAAAGCTCTCTGTGTCATAAGAAGGACTTCGGGCTATATAAGCACTCTGTGCCATAAGAAGAAAGGGAGATGAAGTCTCATCATGTAACAACGAGTTTCGATCGGGTTGAAAATACATGGTTTGAGGAAAACCCATGAACCTTTGTAGATGACATGGTTTAAGGTTGATCATGAATCTTTTGAAAAATCGTAGTTTAAAGATAGACTCATGAACATTTTAAAAGCGTGGTTTAAAGATAGACCCACGAACCGTGTGGTTTAAGGATAAATCCACGACCCTTTGTAGTGTAAGGATAGAACCACAAACCTTTGTAGTTTAAGGATAAACCCACAAACCTTGTGGTTTAAGGATAAATCCACGAACCGTTGTGGTTTAAGGATAGACTCACGAACCTTGTGGTTTAAGGATAGACACACGAATCATTGTGGTTTAAGGATAGACCCATGAACATTGTGGTGTAAGGATAGACCCACGAGCCGTGTGGTTTAAGGATTGACCCACGAACCTGGTGGTTTAAGTATTGACCCACGAACCGTGTGGTCTAAGGATAGATCCATAAACCTTTATAGATGACATGGTTTAATGCTAACCATGAACCTTTGGTTTTCAGGGAAGCACCTGCTAAATCCTTGAAATTGCATGGCTTCACTGAGGAATCCTGTCAAACTCAACTTGAGCAAATGTCATTAGGGACGACATCAAGAGATGTATTGGCAATATTGCAGTATAAACTGAACAAGCTAATTAAGCTAAGTGACTGCTTTGAAAAAAAAAAAAAACATTCGATGTCAATTAGCATCATGTGAGGCAAAACTGTCATCTTGCTCGAGGATATATCATTAATCATTAAATTCTCCGGGACTCAAGTTCTTATCAGAACGTCTACGACTCATGAAAAAGGCTCATTGAGCATGCCAAACTAAAGTTTCTTAGTCATAAATGGTTTCTCACACACACTCGATAAAATGGCTGCTTGATCTCATCCATTCATGTGGGAGATAACTAGTTGCTGAGGGTATCTCACATAACCTATGTCAAAGGCTTCTAGAAACATTCGCAATGAGCACAATCTGATCGATCAAAAAGGTCTTTTGAAAGGACCTCAATATAGGCTCGGTTAGGGCTTACACAAAGGAATGATTGCTTTGAGGCCAATAAATGAACATTTGTCACTATCTTCATCGGGTTTACGAGTCGAAAACTTGGAAGATAAGATAAGACAGAATTACCTCCACTCCTTCAAGCAGTAGCTTCTTTGTGTTATTCTCATTTTCACTCAAACCATCCCAATTAGAAGAGACTTCGGAAGAGGGTTGTAATGTTGGCTTGGGAGAAGCTCAAAAGGCTTAAAATTTCCAAGAGGGTTTTTAAGAGTCGGTAATCATCATGGCATCATGACCAGGTCACTCGATCTTTCGAAATCATTTAGCTTTTGAAACACGGCACATCTCGAAAGGCCCTTGACTAATCATTTTTACTAGAGCTTTGCTCCTTTTTCTAATTTCCTTTGCACTTGCGATGATTTTTTTACGCAAGCACCTGGACTTTAATAATTTTTTTTTTTCACATAAAATGCAGCTTTTTGGCTCTTTTTCTTGACGGGCATTGGCATTGCTTTTACCAGGCACACTGTTTTTTCATGCCCCATAATTTATCGAACTTTTCACTCTTTGAACTTTTGGAGTTCTTATGACTTTCGAGATGCTTTTCATGTTTTCTCGTAAATGCCAATTGTCTGTGGTCAGTCCTTATACCTTGCCCTAGTGAAGAGAGATGATCACCGCTCAGGGTTTAGAAATGAATAATTAGACCCAACTTGGTTAAAGCAATGGGTATCGGTGTTTGGGTAGAAAAGGAAATGCTCTTCTTTACCTTGGGATGAGTCAAGTTTTAATGAGAATTCCTCTGAAGCTATCACTAGAAGATTGATGCAAGTGAAAGTAATAGAATCTTTCTCAATCTTTCACTCTACAACATGATTGTAACCCTTTATGCTACCCCAATGTAGAGTCGTTCTCGACAAGGGTACTTTGAAGAATCATCTTCTTTTTTTTAGCCCAAAGAGGTAGCAAGAGATTAGTACAATGCTTGGGATTGATGAAGGAGACGCCTTTATCATTTCGATTTTTGTGCTCAATGCGAATGAATAATTCGTTCTAAGAGAATGTTGCTTTTTCACTCAACTCTAAAAAATGTTTGAAGGATGTGTTTGAAAATGGCTTACATTGTTTGAAAATGGCTTACATTTCTTCATCCTAAGCACTTTTTGTTTGGCATGGTTAACGTCTCCATTTCACTCTGTCGAGATCATCTGAGTAAATCAATCTCTATAGGGAAATTTGATTCAAAATGAATAACTCACAAAACGAGAAAACAATTTTGAGATATAAATGATGCTAAAAAAGTTTGTATAAATTTTTTCCTCAATTATTCATTTTTGCACTTGTCTCTAGGGAAGTGCCAAACGTTCTTTTTGTAATGGAAATTCTCCGTTTTTTTTTTTTTTTTTTTTTTTTTTTTGAGAAGAAGGATACTTACTTGTGGCATGGTGACTCGGTAACCCTGTAAAGAAAGTGAAAGAATATGTTAGTGCAAAAATCTTTAGGGATTGAGATGTTGGAAATGATACATTATTACCCTTCATTTGCTTTCATCCTTTGGGCGCTAACATTTCTTGGATTCACCTTCGTGGATATTTGGTAACTCAACAATACCCTTCCTTTGCATTTGCCTTTAAGTGTTTGATGTTTTCCTAATTCCTTGGTAGAAGGCGCCGCTTCTACGATCAAGGTGCAACTTCTTTTTTTCATTTATCACCCTGTAAGAAGGGGAGATGAAATGAGTTATCTACATTCTTAGTTAGGTTCAATTGAGGAATAATACATCATTCTTGATGAATTTGACAATGTTGTTCCAGCACACTTCATAGGTGGGTATACAGTCGATCAAAGCCAAAATACAATATTTTCAATTTTGAACTTCCCACCAATTTCAGCAGTCCCAAAATAGATTTTTGGCACTGTAGACTGACACCCGGTAATTTTCTAATCAATTACTAAAATTATTAAAATTCAGGATAAATACCCAATTTCACAAAACATCACCAATTTACACAAAATAGCAATCAATTAAATAAACGGAATGCACCATTGCAATCAGCACGAAATTCCGATTATCGACTATCTCGGTGTGATTTCCGGAAAATAAATAAATAAATAAATAATTACGGAAATTAATTAAATAAATGCCAAAAATGTGACTTTGGCCCCAAAAAGCCTAATTGAAAGCAGAGACGAGCCTGAAAAATTTCCAAAATACTCTAGATAAATATTAGAGCTTGTCTAGGCCCTAATTGCACTAACTATCCACCTAACATGCATTGGTAATTAATTAAATTCACTAATCAAGTTTAACTAACCCCCTAATCCTAGCTTAGTCTAAACTAAACAACCATTAAACGTCATTAATCTACTAAGCAAGAATTAGTGAGTTAAACTCACCTGATTAACGATCCGCTCGGTTCAAAATGACAGGGTCATGGTGAGGAACGACAACTTCCAAAGTGGGACCGCCAAGGGAGGCCAGGACGGGCCTGAAAATGGCCTCGCAAAGCCCACAACCCTTGCTGGAACAGCTTTAGATTTGGGCCCAAGGAGTTGCAACGGTGGCTGGTTTGGGCACGGTTCGAGGCTAGGTTCGGCGGCTGCGGGTGGTGGTAAGGGCTGTGACTGAAATGGCCATGAACCAGGTCGAGTTGAGGCGACTGAGCTTGCTGAAATGGAGTTGCTGATTGGGCTTCTACCCGAACAAAAAGGCCAGGATGAAGCTGCGGCCATTATTGTCGACTTGCTGGAAGAAAAGGGCCGAATTGGTGGGCTCGATGGAAAAGCGGTGAGCGAATCGCACGTGGGATGGTGCTTTGGTGGTGTTGGCAAATAAGAAATGGCTGCGGGTGGGGGCGTCGGTGGGACAAAATATGCGAGCGAAATAGACAGTGAAAAGAACAAAAGGAGAAGAGTCCGTCGGTCTTGGTGGGGACAATGAACTAGCAAAGGGAAAAAGAAAACGTGCAGGGGAAAAAGAATAAAAGAAGGAGAGAGAGAGAGAGAAATAATGAGAGAGGATAAGGATGGTTTTACCGGTCAAAGAGAAAAAGTGAAGAGGAGACCAGTGCTTGGTCAGCCAAGAGGGAGAGAGAAAAGAGAAAAAAAAAAACGTGCGTGAGATGGGGGGAAACGTCGGCCGAAGGGGAAAAAGGAAAAATTGAAAAGAAAATATCATATTTAAATCCAAATTTGGTCCTACAAATTTTCATGTAAAAAGTTTGGTCTTCACTTGCTTCCTTGCACTATAATTCTCCCAAAATAATAAGTCTCAGGTAGCAAAAACAACCACTCCTTTCAATTCCGAATTTTACTTCATTTTTCTCGGAATCCGATCTCTGAACAAATTTCTCCAATTGAGGTCCGATTTATTGCGGAAAAGCCCACAAAATTTCCTTTCACCAATTCACTCACATCAGATGCTAAAAATCCCTTCAATTGGCCAATTTGAATTTCAATTTGTTTTCCGAATCGTTAGAATCGATTTTCCTGTAAAAATCCCGAACTCGTCGGAAATTCCTCAAAAGGTGAGTCAACGTTTCTAAAATGACTCATGATACGATAGAATTTTCAATTTCTAAAATCGAATTTAAATTCGTGGTTACTTTCAATCAGACGCAGTTTTAACATGACTTAGCATGTTGGGTAGCTTTTAGAAATTTTTGGTGCAATTGACCTGCTGTTAACACCTAAATTTTTGGGGTTAATTTTTGCTAAATAATATATATAAAATAAAAAATCAAATCACATGGCATATAGTTTATGCAAGTTTTATATTCCGTTAGGATTTTACGTAATATACACTCGGATGTGTTTTTGCGCAAAAGGGGAATTTTTTGATCAAATATGCAAAAAATATTGCGTGGGGTGAAATAATATATTCGATGAAATTTTACGCAAGTAAAATTGGCAGTAAAATATACCACGAAAATACAATTTTTTGGGGTATAAAAGGAGTTGCGTACGGTCGAAAAGGGGGCTTCTTTCAGTGAAAAAAAGAACACAAAAGTAAAAAGTAAAGGAGAGAAAAGTGACGTAAGAGAGAGAAAAACCAGGAAAAAAAAACACCCGCTACTGTTCATCTTCCTCGTGGGAGGGGGTGTTTGCCCGTTCCCCTCGCCGCCGCTGTCGCGGTCCCAGCCGAGCCACCGGCGGCCCAAAGTCGCGCCGTCCCGTCGCCGCCCCGCTCAGCGCCGTTCGTCCGTCGCCACCGCCCAGTTCTCCCTCCCCGATCCGCCCGTGAAGCCGCTCCGCCTGCAGATTCGTGCCCCCCGCAGCAGCCTCGTTCCGATCCGACGCCGCCGTGCTGCCCAAGTCGCTGATCACCACACCGCCCGAGCACCACGAAGCCCGCAACTCGACGTCGTCCCGATCTCGCCTCGCCCGCGACGCCCGCGCCCAGCCAGGCCCGCCTCTGCCCAGATCCGCCTCGCCGGAACGCATCGAAGCCCCTGCTCTGCCCGCGATGCCGCCCGCCGGTCTCGCTGCACCGCCCCGACGCCCCCTCACCGCTTCGCCAGCCGCCGACGCGCCCTGCTGCCTCGCCACCCCGCCGCTTGCCGGTCCTTCCATCCCGATCCGTGCTCCCGCAGCAACCCCCTCTGCAGGTCGCGCCAACTGCCGCACCGCCCTGAAGCCGCAGCTCGACGCCGTCCCGATCTCGCCGCTCCGTGCCGATCCCGAAGCCCCGGTGCCGCGACTCCGACGTGCCGCCCCTGCCTCCCACGCCGGAACCCTAGCTGACGAGCTCTCCCTCGTCAGAACCTTCGTCGAAGTCCCAAATCGGTGGTCAAGATTTTCTTTTATTAAAAAAAAAAAAAAAAAAAATCGAATTAGGTAGATTTGCTTTATTTTATTAGGCTGGATTATTTTATCTTATTTTATTTTTATATCTTAGTTTCTTTGTTTGAAATATTTCTCTATGCATAATTGGAAATCTCAATATGTCACTTATTCGCAATCGCTAGTGATTTTTTTTATTTCATCTATAAGGCTTTAGATGAAGTAATTAATCGAGTGGGATTAAAATTGATATTTTGATCTTTGAGGCTTAAGATCAATTTATCGATTTTACTAGCGAAATATTATCCCTTGATCCGACGATGTGTGATATTTTGATGATTTTGAATAAGTTGTCTCGTCTTAATTGCTTTCTTTATCTTGAGATATGTTTGAGTTAGAATATTGCATGTTTTAGGATTTACATGTTTAGAATAGGAATTTTATTTCAAATTTAAAAAAATTCAAAAAAATCAATTTAGGTTGCTAGATTTTAAATTGAGTTTCATGTTTAATTATTTGGCAATTATAAATTTCGAAAATTAATAAAACAATAAAAATCATCATACACTTGTCATGTAGAATTATGGCATATTTTGCATGTCATTGCATAGTAGGGTTAAATTGCATTTAGTTTAATTTAGATAATTATTTTTTTAATTTATTATAAGTTTAGGCATTTTTAGATATATTGCAATTTAGGATTATTTAGGTTAAGATAATATTTTAGTTTAAATTAGGATTTGGCTCAATCTAATTTCTAATATAAATTAAATATGATCTTAATCTAGCTAGATAATTTTCACATTTAACCTAATTTCGAATTTCATGAAAAAATACAAAAAATGCCATAGGTTGAATTAGTTTTATTTTCTAGGATAGATTGCATTCTTTTAGGAAAAAGAAAGAATAGAAAAATGTCACATGCACATCATTAGGATTAGATTCATTGAAATGCATGTCATGTGCTAGTTGTTGCTAGGTCAATTCAACTAGAAATTACATGTCATTAGAGTTAGGTTATTTAGTTAATATTGCATCGCATATTGCATAATTTTCATTAAATAAGTGAAAACAAAAAAGGAGAAATGGCGTGTTAATTAGAAACCATATCGAAGGTTGTTGATGTGGATTTTGAATTAACATTGCAGATGCTTCCGTTTTCTACTAGGTAAGTCCTGCAATTTATTTATTGTTTATCTGGGTGTTAAATTGGTGGATTGTGCACCCGTATGACCACCTCACATGTTAGGAAAATTGATTTAAAATCAATCCAAACTACCTACCAAACATTTTTCAAAATAAAAAGAAAGGTACCGAAAGGGCGTTAGAGAATTCTAGCATAACCAAGTCCCCGTACTCATAGTCTCTGGTTCGTAGGAGTAAAATAATTATCCCGTTATTTTACTTGGGTTTTTAATCGACCCACCAAAAATAGATTAGTGGCAACTCCTAATTAAATCAGTTGCATGTTAAGAACTTGAACTTAAGTCGCGAATTGGTATGGGCTTGGGAGAGTTCGAATTAAGTCTAGGCTTAATAATCCATTAACCAAATTTTAGGTGGTTCATAACTGAAAATTAGGTTGCGACAGCTTGGCGACTCCGCTGGGGACTTGTGTTATAACACTTAGTGGACTTAGGCCAATTTTCTTCTTTTTGAAAAATGTTTTGTTTGGCAGCGAGGATTCCAGGTATGTCCTTAACATTTAGGTGTTAAATATTTTTGCAGATTATGAGGTATAAGGGGAGTAGTCTTTGCTAACCCTTGTCTTGCAGGTTGGAGTTGGAGATGAATGTTTTAAATTCAAGTTATTGA
The DNA here is from genome assembly GCA_017140615.1 of Eucalyptus cladocalyx. Classification (NCBI taxonomy): domain Eukaryota; kingdom Viridiplantae; phylum Streptophyta; class Magnoliopsida; order Myrtales; family Myrtaceae; genus Eucalyptus; species Eucalyptus cladocalyx. Next base: position 4,402,143 of record CM029517.1, on the reverse strand, counting down.
AGTGCTGCTTGATATAAACTATAGTGCATGCTTTGCATTTTAGCACTACACTATTGCACACACAACCTGTGGCCAGACCTGGGCCGCACTAGGATATATAGGATGGTATTGAGTTGGATACAACTTTGACCGCGAGGCCGCGTAGTAGAGGTTGCCCAACTCAATCCCGAAAGTTTTTCTTGGTGTCAAGAATGTTTGCCTTTGCCCGCGAGGCTGCGTCACATTGGGGTATCATTCTCGACTGAGCCGGAGTTAGGAGGACTTGGCTTAGTATGCGAGGCTACAACTAAGTCATCCCACCCTTTTATCTCCACTTTGCTAAGCCATCTAGATAGAAACCGAGCCTCACATTTCATGTGCATGTCTATGAGATTGCCGTTGATTTTCTTTGGTGAAGTAAGTCTTCTATCTGTACCATGTAATTTATTTCGTCATACTTTTGGGTTGGTCCTTGACAATCTATGACAATCATTGATTTAATCCAGTTGAAATGAGGAAATTGCCATGCAATGAATCATTTTTTTTTTTAAAAAAAAAAAAAAGAGAAGAAAGTTTTGCAAAATTTGTTTTCAATTCATGTCTAGGAAATTTGATCTTGCTAGGGTGACTATTTTTCTAAATCTCTTTTAGGAAATTCCCTTCTTATACAAACTTTTCATGAATAAATGAAAAAAAAATGAAAAAAAAAATCAGATCATTGTCATGGATTGGCTATCTATTTACACTTAGTGCTTATTCTGTTCATTTCTTCGAATTAGGTGATAACGGATCTTCCACGCTCACCCATCATCACACGATTAAGAGCAAGAATGGCCGACCAAAGCGAGATGCGTGATCGCATGTCCTCCGTGGAAGATCAACTCAAATAGTTAGCCGCTTCCATGCAGCTTATAACAGCTCAACTTCAATCCCTCCAAGTGAACCCGAATCCTCCACCTGTTCTCCCCGAGATAGTAGTCCCGAGGCAGGCAAATAGGGCCCAAATGAATGATGACGAAATGCCTGGGCTGGAAGATGACATGGTCCTTGTTGAAAAGGCCAAGCTAGACAATGTTCCCAAGACAGATCAGGATGAGCACGTTGCAAAGCTGGAGGAGAAAGTGAGACAACTGCAGAAGTCACAAAGCTCACTCCCATTCGACCTCTAGGTCTATGTGAAGGTTAAAATGCCGAGCAAGTTCAAAATGCCAGAATTTGAGAAGTACGACGGGACATCTTGTTCGAAATCTCATTTGCATATGTATCATGTGCGCATGGCCCAACATGTCAAAAATGAGCCCCTCATGATCCAATCGTTTCACGCAAGTTTGACCGGGCCCGCATTAAACTGGTACGTGATGAAGAACGTAAACCTCCTCGAAACCTGGAACGAAGTGGCGGATGCGTTCCTCAAACAGTACAAGTTCAACATGGACATCGCGCTTTCTCGAGAAGACTTGGAGAGGATGGAGAAAAAGAAGAGCGAGTCATTCAAAGAGTATGCCGTGAGATGGCGAAATCTGGCAGCTCAAATCACCCCCGAGCCTACTGACAAGGAGTTGATGAAGTTGTTTATCAAAACTCTCCCATCCGAGTTTCGTATACGGATGGCCAGCACGTACGTTGAAAACTTCAATCAGCTTATTCCTGTGGGGGAACAAATCGAGATGGGGATAAGGGAAGGTTGATTTACTGAGCCATCGAGTAGAAGATTCTTTGCCAAGAAGGATAAAGAGCCTGCTAAAGATGTGAATATGGCTTATAGCCAAGAAAGTACCAATTGTGCCCCGACTATCCAGATGAATCAAAGGCAACAAGCTGCCCAAGCAAGAAGATAGTTCACCCCTCTCCCTGGATCTCCATCCCAAGTGTTGGCAATCCTAAGAAAGAAAGGTTTGTTTACTAATGAACCAAAGCATCCTAATCGTGAAAGCATCCGAGGCTACGACCCGATGAAGAAGTGTGATTACCATAGCGGCGAATTGGGGCATTCAACTGATGAATGTTTCACTCTCAAGCATAAGATCCAAGACCTCCTGGACACGAAGGCCTTCTCATTTCAAACTGCTCGGCCGAACGTCCATAAGAATCCACTACCAGAGCATGAGGGTACGGTCAATGCTATTATGGATCCAGATGTTGAAGTCGAATCGAGCTACCACTCATTTGAGTTGGTATCCACTATTCATGCTTCTCGAGACTCACCACCACCAACCCCTGAAGTTTCAAATGCTACTCTCATGGTGGGAAGGATGATGGTCGGGAGTGGTTTTATTCCCGGTAGGGGCCTTAGAAGAAATGGTCAGGGGATTCGAAACCCCATTGAAGCCCCTCAAAGGTCTCGTGCTACTGGATTAGGGTACCATGGAAGAGGTGGGGAAAGTTCTGGAGGACGAAGACAGGAAAGGCGAAACCCGCCACCCGACCATGGGCGAGGAAGGCAAAACCCATTACCCCCAAACATTCGCGAGACATTCCCTGGTCCTCCCATAATGATGTAGGACGAAGCAGAAATAATAGACACCCCAGGACAACCAAGCAGAAAATTCGACTATTTGGTGAAGTATTCGGCTCCTCCTAGTTTCTACATTGATCCTCGCAACATTGTCTCTGATGGATGGGGCGGCATGGATGATCCGACACCCTCGGAGACGGAAAACCCCGAAGATGCATTGGAAGGAATCTCTATTCTCTTCGATGATGTCTTCATAAGGACCATTGACGAAGGACCTCCGGAGAAGATGGGCTCTAGCCCACAAGAGTAACTCATTTAATGCTTTCTCACATTCCCCTGGGCGGGAATTTTTATCGCTTTCTAGGGCTTGTTTTTGATTTCTTCTTTTTCATTTTAGGGCTTGAAGATCGCATTTCCATTCAATAAATGTAATTGATTGATTAATATCAATAAAATTACAAGTTTTATTTTGAGGGCATGATGAGGTATACTAAACCAGCCCGGTGATGATATCCAGCCAACAATAAAAAGAAAATATCATCCATGGAGAAACTCTGAGGCCTGGGCTTCATCATGCTTTCTCATGTCAAAATGCTTTAAAAAAATACTCTTCCAATTTTTTTTTATTTTAAAAAATTCTTCTTCCAAAAAAAAAAAGGATTTTACCCCGTTTGCCTTTTTGACCCATCTACATTCTGTTTCAGAGACAGTCTTATAGCATGCAAATGTATGAAGAGGATCCAATCCAATTCCAGATTCTGGGGGCAAGTTTGCTCCAAACTGCAACCACCCATATGTGGTGAAGAAGGTACTTCCTGGAAGTGCCTTGATTCAAGCAGAGATGGGTGGTCGTGAGTTTTCCACTCCAATTAATGCTGATGTTGTCAAGAAATGTTATCCATAATAGAATTTTCCATGTCATGTCTTGAATTGCAAGTATTTTTGTGACTAATAAAGTACCTTAATAAGCTGAATTCTCATTGGTCCACATCTGTTGGGAACTTAAGCAACCTATAAGAACTCTCTCTCTCTCTCTCTCTCTCTCTCCAACTAATGATCTTTCCGAACCTATTTCTGTTGCAATAAGCAGGAACTTGTAATTTTTTTTTACCAGAGTTGAGTGAGGATGTCGAACGTGCAGCCCAAGGTGCCTTCGAGTATCCTCCAATCGCTAACACCCTGGCTGTCGGTCTGAACCACGAAGGTCACGTCCATGCATGAGGCGTATGCATCAAACATGGGCACCCACCATGGACCCAAGTGCAGCCTCCGCTTGGCTCTCACCTCTATGTTGATGGTCACGTTCCTGCGGTCCTTCAAGGCGCTCACCAGGCCCTTCGCACTCAAGTCATTGATGTTCGTCACTGTTGCCATGGCTGGGACTGTGGTCACATTGCTAGGGCCCTGAGTGAAGGCGGGAATGACCAAGTGATGAGGGAGAGGGAGTTGGCCAAAACTCAAAAGGAGCTTCACATGAGTGTACTTGACGGCGATGAGCTTACTAGGGTTCTTGACAGAGAGAAAGATGTTCCATTGGACAGTGGAGATGTTGGGGAACGAAATGGAAGAGTCCAGGTCGAGCCCGAACTCTGGTGGCATCAAGGCGGGTATTGCCAGGAAGATCACCATGGCTAGGGCAAGAATGGCGGGTACAGCAAATGCGACACAGTGGCCGATAATAAGCTTGTACCTGCAGATCCGCAGCGACTCTGGAGATGGGAGAGGTGATTCCGGATCATTATCCGGATGGGGATGGTTGGCATTGAGGGCTCTCATTTGGGATTTTCGTGTTAAGTGCGTTCTTTTTTCCCCCTAAAATTATAGTCGTGTGAAGTTTTGTGAGCACGCTGGCCATTTAAATGGAGAGGAGTGAGGTATTGGAATGGGGAAGTTTCGTGTGATTTGAGTCGAAATTACTGAGCTCTTTCCTCGGAACAAACGAATTGCAATGGTCTCTGCTAATTTTTGTCAAGTGAAGTCGAGTCTGAAAGAGAGAGAGCATTCCCTCGTTTACACATTTGCTATTAATCAACTGCTTGATTAGTAGCGATGTGAAATCTAACTAGATCTGTTTAAATGGGTCCAAAATCTATTTAATAACCCAATATGGCTTGGGTTGTTTCCTTTTTTGCATTTACTTTATTTTTTTGTATGGGTATTAGAACTGCATAATCAGCAATTAAAACCAAAAAAACATTGCATCAAATAATGTATTATTAAACGGACATTAACCAATATATTAAGATATCTATTATATTTAAATGAAAATCAAAGCCCGAACACGTTTCATGATTTGTGAATGGGTTGGACTAGACTTTCATCACCACCTTCACGTCCCGTCCATAACCCAACCCTGAGCTCCCTCACTTGACATGCCAGTCCTTCGAACCATGCATTCTTCGAAGGGAACAATATAAAGAGAAAAATGCTAAAGAAGATTCTTGAGGCGGGTTGGATATGTGTTAACATATTTCTATTGCAAATTAATGTGTTAAATGGGTCAATTTGGGTGGGACTATTTATGGTTCAAGTCAAGTTCGACCCGACTCACTCATTTAATGGGGCTAGATCTGACATTTCTATTGTTTGCTGTCCGCTTGGGTTGATTCGGTTCTTGATGGGGAAACGAGGGAATGCTCTCTCTCTCTCTCTCTCTCTCTCTCTCTCTCTCTCGCAGAGACAATAACATTTTTCAGCTTTTTTAGTTTCCACTACCTCTCACAAAAAGAACAACGGATTGGCGAGTATCGTATTTGAACTCACCACCTCTCTCCAGGTGCTGTGGTTATCGATGACTTACGGCGATCGGAAGCACACCGCTTTCCTGGATCCCCCTACGGCCAAGAGGCCGCTTTTCATTCATGTCCTGACTTTTCACTACCTCAAGTTTTGGTATGTTCATTTGGTTTAATAGAAATTACGTGCTAAATCCTACTCTAACTTTCATCATTCCCTTAGATTTTTTTTTTTTTTTTTTTTTTTAAAGTGTAAGAGTTGAATCTCATATTTGAAACTAAATGTTCTAAAAAACATAGATTTTCAGTTTGAAAAGCATAATTATACATGTCGGCAAGAAATTTTAGGATATGTCCATCCGTCATTAGACGTCCTGATTATCCTTTAAAATTGAGTACTTTGAGGTGGAGGGTCTTTTTCTCATTTTCACATGTGAAAAGAAAAACGCTTCTTTGGGGATTTCTTACGGCAATTTTCACATTGCTACGTGTGCGTCATTGTCATAAGCAGGAGTGATCACGTGTTTTCCAATTGTACTTAGTGGGTAAGTTTAAAGAAACTCCCAGCTATATTCTATGAAGCATTTGCACTTTATTTTGCCCATAATTAATATTTTAATTTAGAAAGAGGCACTTAGCGACATGAAAACTTTCATAACAAATCGAGAAAATATACAATAATATCAAAGGGTCATGTTCTATGTAGTATTGACACAGACATGCGACATGCGACACGACATAACACAACACGCCGATATGTTATTTCTCAAAAAATAGGTAATTCCGACACGTTACGACACGTTATATATAAATGCAAAAATAAATAATAAAAAGAGACCATCGGCCGTAGTGGCTCCGCTAGATAAAGGCTCCGTTGATCTTTCCCCAAATGTGAGGGGTTCGAAACCCAGTAAAGGTGCTTGGTGTCTTAAGTGTGACATCGGGGTGGTGGGTCATCCGCTAGCGTCACCCCGGGTTTATCTCGCCCGCTACCGGCTGTACGGGGGTTCTCGGGTCATCAAAAATATAATAATAATAATAATAATAATAATAATAATAATAATAATAATAATAATAATAATAATAATAATAAGAGCATAGAATTAATTTATACTAAAAATATTAATTCAACATTTGTTAATATCATTCATTGTTTTAATTTGACAGAGATTGAATAAGAAATTTAAAAATTGCAAACACAAAAGAGTAAATTTGAAGGAACATGTTATGTTTTCTTACACTTGTCGAAAATTAGTGAGATTTCTTATAATCCTAGACAGAGTTCAGAGTTCAAAATATAGACTGGCTTGGAGTTCCTCTGCAAAACAAGGTTTGAGAAAAATGAAAATCTAGGACAAGAACTCTTGAAGTACAACCAAAAGAAAAGAAAATAACTAAATTCTCCATGAAAAATGTAAGAGATAACTTATAGGCTAATGACATAAACCAAAAGAGATAACTCATAGGCAACGCCTACGAAAGGCGGAAAGAAGCAAAAAATCAAAATCAAAATCAAAAAATCAAAACTTTAAGTCTGCAAGGGCGGCGGAGCGATGCCGGCAAGAAGAGGGGTGTTCCATCGTCCCTTATGGGAACGTCAAAACTTATAAATGAGAAACTTGAGAGTGAGAATTTTCTTCTTTCCCCTTTATTTTTGTTATTTTCATTATTTTTTTAATATATTTATATTTTGACCCCTTAAGTATTGAAAATTTTTAAAATTGACCCCGTGTGTGTTGGAATCGCGTATTGGAATTTCAGACTCTCATGTTGGAGCGTGTCGGGAAGAGTTGACCACATGTCGGATTTCTCGACACTTACTGACCACATGTCGGATACGACACGAAGGCTTCCGGAGAGTGTTAGTGCTTCTTAGGTCATGTTCGCCATGGACGTGGCGTACTTATACCTAGTCATACCCACTCAGGGTTTGACACATTGCAGAGTCATATAATTAAATAAAAGGCCCTGCAAAAGCTGGAGTTGGGGGATTATAGATGCATAGCAGCTGTATTAAAAAAATTGTAATGGCCGCCCAGCTCTTCTCTCCCCTCCAACCCACTCTTTCCTTTTTGACAAAGGAGAACAACCGAAAATTGCTCTTTGCTTGAACGCTCCTTCCCCAACTCCACCTTCATCCTCTCACTCTCGCATATCCGTTCCTCTCCTCAATGCCTCGCCCTTGTCAAGATTAGGACTCGACCTGCCCAAGGCTCCAGGTCTCGCTACTCGCCCTTGAAGGACCCATTGCCCAACTGGAGCAACCACCCTTGTAAGGAGACGATCCTCCTCAAAAAGGGAGTTCGAGTGGTTTCTCAATGAAAGAAAAGAAACAAGCAATTCTCCAATCTATAATACGTGATTTATCTAAGTAAAAGAAGGTTCTTCTTAAGCATTACAAAGGCATGAAAGTTTATCCAATTAGTCCTAAATATTGCTATTCACACCAGCAACTCTTAGTTTTATCACTATTTTCATGATATTTTACTACCAAATCATCTTTGCTGAGATCAATTTGGCGTTTGTTTAAGAATTGACTTAGGCTGTAGCTTGTCTTGTCATCTGAAAAACCTCCTGTTCTTAGATAAATGATGAATTATAGATTGGAAAATTTGGTTGTTTCTTTCCTTTCATTGAGAAACCAATCGAAGTCCCTTTTCGAGGAGGATCATCCTTGGGAGGGCGGTTGCTCTAGTAAGGCGACGGGTCATCCAGGTCGAGCAGTGAGACCTTGGGTCTTGGGCAGGTCGAGTCCGGGTATTGGCAAGGTCAAGGCGTTGGGGAGAGGAATGGAGAGGCGAGAGCGAGGGAAAGAAGGTGGAGTTGGGAAAGGAGCGTTCGAGCAAGGAACAATTTTTGGTTGTTCTCCTTTGTCAGAAAGGAAAAGGTCGGTCGAAGGAGGAAAGAGGAACCGGGCACTCATTGCAAATTTCTTAAAAGAGCTGCTATCCCTTTATGATCCGCAGCTCCAACTTTTGCGGGGCCTTCTATTCAATTATATGATTTTGCCACGTGTCAGATTGTGAGTGGGTAGGACTAGCGCACTGAATATTTTCTCCACTTTAATCCCCCCGGGACCTCAATCAAGTAATTTGCTGCCAAATCAGACACGTCTGAAGTGAGTGAATCGCTATGTTTTTCAAGTCGTGGGAAAGCATACTTCATTGTCATGACAACTTGCTTGCCAAGACGACGACGGCTCTCTCGTGAGTCATGTTGATTCCACCTTGGACAAACGCTCTGGTAAGAAAATGTTGCGTGGAATTCTTTTTCCTCCTTGTTATTGTCTTATTCCAACGTTCATTTCTAACCACCTAAAACCTAAAACGTATCCTCATATAGCCCTTTTTTCTTTCTTTTCAGTTTTCTTTACTTGTAGGAGTACATCTTGGATCTGTTGATTATGTTATAGTAGGAGTCCTACTCATGGCGACCTAGTCAAATTGGGAGATGCGGGTCAATCTATTGAGAACCAGGGACTCAACTAACATTAAGAACTTTTCATACTAGCGGAGTATTCACAGGTGGTACTACCGAACATGTACGAGCCCCCTTTAATGGAAAAATCAAATTCAATGACGATTTGGTTCATCCCACACGTATGCGTCATGGGCATCCTGCCTTTCTATGTTCTATAGACTTATATGTAACTATTAAGAGTGAAGATATTCTACATAACGTGACTATTCCACCAAAAAGTTTTCTTTTGGTTCAAAATAATCAATATGTAGAATCAGAACAAGTGATTGCTGAAATTCGCGCGGGAACATACACTTTCAATTTGAAAGAGAGGGTTCGAAAACATATTTATTCTGAATCAGAGGGAGAAATGCACTGGAGCACCGATGTGTACCATGCACCTGAATTTACATATAGTAATGTCCATCTTTTACCAAAAACAAGCCATTTATGGATATTATCATGCACCTGAAACCTAAAACGTATGTAGACACCTCATATAGCCCCCTCCCCCCTTTTTTTTTTTCTTTTCAGTTTTCTTAGACTCGAATAATATGAATGTCGGCAATATCCTTCCCGAGAAATCCCAAATGACATGGCAAGAATTAGGTTTTCGTTCTTGTAAAAGCAGGGAGAATTTTCGATGGATAGCACAATCTGATGAAGTGATAACCACAAGAGATCAATTATTCAGTTTGACCGTTCAAAGCAATCAATTACCCAAAGTCTGGCCACAAACTGGACCCTTCAAACACGTCGCACCTTGACATTCTTTCGACCGTACAAAAGAAAGTGGAGGAATTTGTCCTGCGAAGACCTGGGCGTTTCTAGCTTTGAGGTGACTTCTCGGTATGCATCCCGCAATTATGGACGCTGAATGCCGTGTGAGCGATTTTACTCCTACCGATTTATTTGCAACCGGTAGGGCCGTCGAATGAATAGTTCGAACAAAAAATAGTTTGACCAATATTGATCTATATCCCTAAAATATAATTACAGTAGCCTATATTCGACGTGACTTATACCTAATTTATATTGGATCCAATCCAAATTCAAATTCTTATTAATTTTCTCCTTAAATTCTTATTTTAAAGAATGGATGACTTCATGGATCCGCTCAAGTTGTGGGCTAGAACTTCGCATTGTTTTGCATAAGTTCAGATATCAGGTAATGGATGTGGGCGTGAAGAGGGTAGTGACACAAAGGTTTGTGGATCTTGCTCTTGGGTGGGGAACAGTGATCTGGCTCTTGTGAACCTATTTATTCCCACCTAGATGTCGTTTCTAGCTCTGAGGTGACTTCTCACTGATCTATGCATCCCACAATTATGGGACGCTGAATGCCATGTGAGCGATTGTACTCCTACTGATTTAATTGCAACCGGTAGGGCCGCTGAATGAATAGATCGAATCAAAAATAGTTTGACCAATATTGATCTATATTCCTACAATACAATTATAGTAGCCTATATTCAACCTGACTTATACCTAATTTATATTGGATCCAATCCAAATTTAAATTCTTATTAATTTTCTCCTTAAATTCTTGTTTTAAAGAATGGATGATTTCATGGATCCCCTCAGGTTGTGGGCTAGGACTTCGCATTGTTTTGCATAAGTTTGGATATCAGGTAATGGATGTAGGCATGAAGATGGTAGTGACACAAAGGTTTGCGGATCTTGCTTGGGTGGGGAACAATGCTTTGGCTCTTGTGAACCTATTCATTCCCACCTAGATGTCGTTGTTATGTTGTCACTGTTGGAGAAACATCTCAAGGAAAATTTTGATGATCTAAAAGCTATCCTTGGTATAATATTTACTATGGCATTTACAAATGTTCATGACAGTGTGTAAAAAGAAAAAAGAAAGGTGCAAAGGCCATGTTTTCCAACGCCATTGTGTCACAGGTCGATCAATCTCACATTCCCAAATCCGTGCAGCTTTAGAATTTCTCCCAAGTCAGCCTTACATACAAGCACGCTTGACTCACGAAGTGTATGAAGAATGAAGCATGAATGTATATTCACTTGTGAATAAACCAGTACAATTAAAGGGGGAAGGGCCCCTATTTATACAAGTGCAAGACTAATATTAACCGTTGATCTCTTACTTGATCCAACGATGGGGTTTGAATCCCACAATCATTACATAGACTGTACCATAAGATACTCAAGGGCTCCTAGGCTTGGGGAAGCCCAAAGGTCATGCGTTAGAGGGAACTGGAGGATCGCCTACCCATGTCTGGCATGGGACCTCAAGAGTGGTCAACTGGTTCTCGTATGGATCGTGGGCTTGTTCTTGCATGGATCATGGCCTGTTGTTTTGACGTCTTGCATCATGCTTGTCTGTCGGTCTGTGTCAAATGCCTCCCATTTTGGCCTTCCCATTCTTTTTGGATAAGTAAACTTATTAACTGTAAACCTCTTGGTTGCATGCCTATATAATGTTGGAGTAGCAATTCTCCCCGGTATCCCAATAAAACTTCACACAACAAGAACAATTTAATAAGACAATTCGATATTGATAAAATATGTCTCGAGTTTAAGTCCAATGTGAAATTCCAAATATTCCGAATTGGATATGTTGCGAACGTTCGAATTGAGCAAAGAAGATCCAAAGATCAACTTCCAAAAGTTTGAATCTACGTTGGAAAATTTGACCGCTGAAATAGGAAAGTTCAACTTTGACTTGGATTTGGATTTTGTTTAAAACATATAGAGATATGTTTTGGATAAAATCATTTTAGATAGGAAACTGAATCCTATGAGAAGTTGGCAAAATAATAAGGGTTTTACTTATATATAGACTTGTGGCCGTGGGTGGTAGAGGCGGATCACAAATTGTCTTGAAGCACCACGTGAGTGCTTGGTGTTCCGCCGTTGATCATGAAGAAGTGTTCTTGAAGCGCTGTCTAGTCGTCGAGTGCTTGGGAGGGCTTTTCTTTGTCGTTCTTGTCCGTGAATTACATCCAAGAAAGATTAGTGTTTTGTAGCTGATTTAAACCTCGTGGTAAGATTTGCGTGTAATTTATTTGTGAGATTGAGAGATTATTTCTTAAGGAATTTCGAGGCTAAACATTGCGTGTGTTGTTGGGTGTAATTGAGGCTTGGGAAACACCGAGAGAGTGTTTGAGTGACTTGAGTGTGTAATCTCCTTGTATCGCTTGATCTATAGTAAAATTTGATGCTGCTCTCCTCGTGGACGTAGGTCTTTATGATTGAACCACGTAAATCCGGTGTCCGATTTATTTTCTTCTTCTGTCTATATTATTGTTCAATCACTCGCCCTTTTTCGCAACAAGTGGTATCAGAGCCAGGCTTGGCTAAGTTGAAGCGAATCGATGGCGGCAAAAGAAGTAAAAGTGAGAATCGACAGATTTGATGGGAAGGATTTTAGTTTCTAGAAAATGCAGATTGAAGATTATCTTTACCAAATGAAACTGCACTTGCCCTTGTCTAGGGAGAAACTAGAGACGGTGAAGCAAGCTGATTGGGATTTGCTAGATAGACAAGCTATGGGTGTTATTCGGCTGACGTTGGCTCGTAATCTCGTGGTTAACATCTTGAAGGAGAAGACCACTGCTGATTTGATACAAGCCCTGTCGGATATGTACGAGAAGCCCTCTGCGATCAACAATGTCTATTTGATGCGACGTCTGTTTAATTTGAAGATGAGCGAAGGTGCGTCAGTTACAGATCATATCAATGAATTCAATGTGATTGTTAGTCAATTGAGTTCAGTTGAGATTGACTTTGAAGATGAGGTACGTGCTTTGATTATGTTATCCTCATTGCATGATAGTTGGAATATTACTGTTACTGCTGTTAGTAATTCCTCTGGGTTAATAAGTTTGACGTTTGATGGGGTTCGATATTTGATTCTGAGCGAGGATATTCGTAGAAGATTCTGGCGAACCTGTATCTGCTGCTTTAGTAGGTGAAAATAGAGGAAGATTTAGAACACGTGTAGGTAATAGTAGTACTAATATGAACATGCGTAGTTAGTCTAAGACTGGTGATGTTGTATGTTGGAGCTGTGGCAAGAGGGGGCATCTCAGAAGGAATTGCCTTAAATTGAAGAATGAGAAGAGTAAGGGAATTATAGTTGATTATGCAGATAATGTTGCAGTTGTAGTTGATAGTATCGATTATGTCTTGTCTGTCAGTAATGATTCATCGTTTGATGGATGGATTATGGATTATGGTTGTTCTTTTCATGTTACACCAAATAGAAACTGGTTTATCACTTATCAGTGAACGAGTAGTGGTAAAGTCCAGTTAGGGAACAACACTAAGTGCGATGTTGTGGGTGTTGGTGATGTTAAAATCAAAATGCATGATGGTATTATGAGGACATTGACTAGAGTAAGATATGTTCCAGAATTGAAAAAGAACTTAATTTTCTTGGGTGTCATAGATTCAGCTGGTTGTAGGTATTCTTCAAAAGGTGGAGTTCTGAAGGTTGTTCAAGGTGCTCTGGTGATAATGAAAGGAATCAAGTATGGAGGCCTATATAAACTTCAAGGTGAGACAATGACAAATTTCGCTGCGAAGACGTCAGATACATCTGTTTGAGAGTCTTTTGACTACTCGAGGAAGACCTGGGTGTTTGTACCAATGCACAAGTTTGATGCTGATGTTAGGATCTCGCGGTTAAGAGCTTTGATCGAGACAGAGACTGGTAAGCCAATCAAACATGTGCGGACTGACAATAGCATGGAGTTCTGCTCAAAGTTATCAAATAAATTCTGCATGAAAGAGGGCATAATGAAACGCCGCACTAGTGCCAGTAAATCACAACAATTTGCAAAATTGATGAGCAGAACATTACTAGAGACGGCCCGAAAAATTATCTCTAGTGTTGGTATTACTAGGAGAATCTTACCTGATGTGCTTAGTACGGTAAGCTGCCTGGTAAATAGATCTCCATCAACTGCTATTGAATGGCGGACTCCTGAAGAAGTGTGGTCAGGTAACGTTGCTAGTTATTTTATTATTAAAATGTTTGGTTGCCCGTGTTATTTTCGAGTAAGTGATGGTAAGCTCGATTGGAGGGCAAGGTGTATATTCCATGGCTATGCACAAGGTGAGCGGGGCGATCGGTTGTGGTGCCCGGATATAAATTCACCTGTTAACAGCAGAGAAGTTACCTTTGATGAGTCTCTAGTTCTTTTGGCTAGGAGTGTTTGTGACAGTGTTCAAACGGATCTAAATGGTGTTCAACTTGAAGTGGAGTTGCAACCAGAAACTCTTGAGGTAGCGAGTACGAGTACTAGCAAAGTAATCGACATAGATGGTGTTTGTAGTGAGATGGAGTCTATAGAGCCAATGGTTGTTATAACTGCTAAAATTAACGAGGTATGTATTCGATCTCCTAACATATATGGATGCAACAATAGTTTTTCTTTATCTGCGGTTAAGGAGGTTGCGTCGAAAAATCCTTGTGGAGTAGTTAAAGGTGCATGTGGAATTGGTATTCTGATGAGATCCTTGGTTATGGCGAAGTTCAAGTGACACTTGGACTTGGATAATATCTGTGGCGATTGAGCCCATCGGGGGCTATGGGAAAGCAGCAGCAGAGTTTGAATTTTTGCGAAACGACTGCAACTTGACTTAAACGTCGAGCTAAGGTCGAGATTGTTAAAGTATGTCTCGAGTTTGAGTCCAATGTGAAATTCTAAATATTTCGAATTGGATATGTTGTGGACATTCGAAATTGAGCAAAGAAAATCCAAAGATCAACTTCCAAAAGTTTGAATTTGTGTTGGAGAATTTGGCCGCCGAAATTGGAAAGTTCAACTTTGACTTGGATTTGGATTTTGTTTAAAACATACAAAGATATGTTTTAGATAAAATCATTTTAGATAGGAAACAAAATCCTATGAGAAGTTGACAAAATAATAAGGATTTTACTTATATATAGACTTGTGGCCATGGGTGGTAGAGGTGGATCACAGATTGTCTTGAAGCGCCGCGTGAGTGCTTGGTGTTCCGCCATTGATCATGAAGAAGTGTTCTTGAAGCACCATCTAGTTGTCAAGTGCTTGGGAGAGATTTTCTTTGTCATTCTTGTCCGTGAATTACATTCAAGAAAAATTAGTGTTTTGTAGCCGATTTAAATCTCATGATAAGATTTGCGTGTAATTCCTTCGTGAGATTGAGAGATTATTTCTTGAGGAATTTTAGGGCTAAACACTGTGTGCGTTGTTGGGTGTAATTGGGGCTAGGGAAACACTGAGAGAGTGTTTGAGTGACTTGAGTGTGTAATCTTTTTGTATCGCTTGATCTATAGTGAAATTCATTGCTGCTCTCCCCGTTGACGTAGGTTTTTACGATTGAACTACGTAAATCTGGTATCCGATTTATTTTCTTCTTCTGTCTATATTATTGTTCGATCGCTCGCCCTTTTTCGCAACAGATATGACAGCCCCCCATGCCGCCCCACCTATGCGAGGAATAACCCGGCATCACCATCACCAAGGCTGCCACGATTTGACTAATCAAGCAAATCATCGGCCACTATATCGCATTTTCCTTACCCACTATTCTTGACCCCCATACCCGCCACAATGCTGCCGTAGTTCCAGCTTGACCGAGGCTCTTCCCTTCCGTCCCTCAACATCGCCACTTCCCACGTCACCGTTGGATGAAACATCACTCCCTCTATCAAGAACCCAACTAAGCTCATCGCCATCCAGTACACTCACATGAAGCTCCTCTTGAGTTTCCAAGGCCAACTCGCTCTTTCTTGTGCCTCCCTCGTTCTCTCCTTCACTCTAGGCCCCGGCAACGTGACCATAGTCCGAGCCAAGGCCCAATCAACCTTGGCTCGGGCTCATCACCTAAAACTAGGTTAATGGATTACTAAGTCTTTAAACTTAGCTCGGACTCTCCCAAGCCCATACCAATTCGCGACTTAGGTTTGAATTCTTAACATGCAAATGATTTTCAATCAGGAGTCGCCATTAATCTATTTTTGGTGGGTCGATTAGAAACCCAAGTAAAGTAACGGGAGATTTACTTTACCCCTACGAACCAGAGATTTATGAGTTCGGGGACTTGGTTACACCAGACTATCCTAGTGCCCTTTCGGTACCTTTCTATTTCATTTTCAAAAAATGTTTGGCAATTGAATTGATTTTAATTTGACTTCCTAACATGTGAGGTGATCATACATGTGCGTATACCACCAATTTAACACTCAAGAAAGCAATTAAATATTGCAAAACATACCTAAAAGCAACGAAAGTATCTGCATTGTTAAATCAGAATTCACATCAGCAATCTTTGATATGATTTTTAATTAACACTCAATTTCAATTTTTGTTTTCACTTCATTTAATGAAAATCATGCGATACATGCTAATAATCTAATATGACATGGCAGCACGACCTAAACTATATGACATGAAGAAATGAAATAATTAAATGCAATCTAAATGACCTAATTCTAATGACATGCAATGCAATGCAAAATTATTTAAACTAAAATGACATGCAGCATACAATTTAGTATGTGAGTTATATGTCATGTGACATTTATTAAATGACTTAGTCTAATAACGAGGAAGTTCTAATTAAATGAACCTAATAAAAACTAAATGACGTGCATTTGATATTTCTATGCAAAAATGATTTAGCTAGATTAAAATTCTATCTAATTTAAACTAAGGATCAAGTCACGTTAAATCCTAATTTAAACTAAGATATTATCTTAATCTAACATGCAATTTATTTAATATGCAATGACGTGCAAAGAAATGCCCTAATTCAACATAATATATGCATAATGATTTTTTTTGTGTTTTTATATTAATTTCGAAATTAAAATTTCACATGCAAATTCAAATAATGATAAAACGTAACAACCTAAATGAATGCATTTTTTGTTTTTTTTTTAATTTTCCTAAATTCGAAATAAAATCCCTATTCTAAATATGCAAGATAACAAGAAATATTCCAAAACAAACTGAATCCTAATTCAGATTTTTATTTTATTTTTTTAGTGATTCTCCAAAACAAGCAATTATCAACTAAACATTAAATCTAAACAATCAAGATATTCAATCAAATAAAGGATTAAAATAATCGGAAAAATAACTTGTTGTCTCACAAGTCAAATTTTTATTTATCTATTTCTTTATTCTTCTATTTCTTGTAACATGTTTGAAATATAAATTCATTTGGAAATGTAATTTCGTTTTTCTATTTTCAGAATAAAAATCTATTTCAAAAATAAATTTGAAGCAAAAATCAAAAGTAAATCTATTCTAAAATAAAAGTGAGAAATAAAAATTATTCGCATCGTTTACTCTTATCACCGCCTACCGCCCGCCCATAAGAGAGAGAGCAATTATATTTTAAAAATAACTATTGTATAAAAAGAAAAAAAAAAGAACTTTAAACAAACAGGGAACAATAGGTACATTCTTCCTCTTTTTGACCACAGTGAATTCTTTCTCAAGAACACAACTCCAAGGCGTCAATCGATTTCTCGGAGACTATAATAAATATTTAATCTATGAGAAATAAGGAATATCTATTTTCCTAATGTCCTTTTAGATTAGTGTTACGCATATCTTCGAGCATGTTTCCGCATTTGTTTTTAGAATTTAATACTTCATGGATTTGTTCATTTTTAGGAATCTGTTTCCTTCACCCAAGAACACAAAAACTCTCACACTATTGCTCATTCAACCTCTCCCTATTGCTCAGAAGCTATCCAGAGCATCAAAGATTTGGTTGTGGAGCCTGTTGATCGCAACTAGCATTGTCACATCATTGCTCATTCAAGAACCTTTAATTGAAGTGCCCTGATCCTCACAGAGATGTCAATGTCTTTTCTGAGTTGAAAACGTTGTTTCCTTGTTTTTCTGTCTCGTGCAAAAAGTCTCCCCACCATTTTTTTGGACTAAAAGGCAGGCAAAGTCTCCCCCACCTTACCCACCTTCCATTTGCACGGCCCGTGGTTCGATTTGCCCCGATAAAATTTGTACTTTACCAATTTTCATCACTCTTCAGACAAAAGAAAAGGGCCTTCAACCACCCGCGAGGGTGGCTCTGCTGGTAGGCTCCAGGACTTCCACGCTGGAGGCCGGAGTTCGAAGCTCCTGCGACGCAAATGGCAGGGAGGCAGGTGGAGATACTTGGCGACTTACCCGGGATGCGTGCGTGGGTGGTGGTTTTCTACGTGTCTCCCCAAGGGTTTACTCTTAGCTGTCGGCTGTACGGAGTTCCCCTGTGTCACAAAAAAAAAGGGCCTTCAATTAATATATATTTGACATGTTACCGACCTTTTCAATTTTAGGGCCCACGGACCATTCAGACCGTATCCCAATATTCGTGTTTAGGAATTTGGATTTCATCAGCCATTTATGCCAATTTGTGTTAAGACATGTCGATTTAGGGACCACTCTATTCATACCAAGTTATGATCGGGCTCATAAGAAATCTCTTGTCCGCATAGTATCTTGTTTAAGATAGGTCTGAAATTTACTACCTCCTTTTCTTGTAAGTTACCATAGCACATTATGGCGTTTTTTCCGGTGTGACTACATATAATTCTTTGTCCAATGGCCTGTGCAACAAGGCTTCAAAGTTTGAAAATGTGATGGAAACATTTCATGGTTGGGAAATGGTGCATCCCTAACATCATTACCTACCATATACTCATTGAGAGCTTATGCAAGCTTCGCAAAGTAAAGGAAGCTTTGAATTGGCTCGATGAGATGGAAGTAAAGGAGAATTACACCAGATATTTCAAGTTGTCACAGTGGTTAAAGGGCTCTGTGATCATGAGGAGCTGCAGTGAGGTTTCTCTTACGAAAGCAACATGCAATACCTTGATTAATGCTTTTCTGGGGAAACTATATATTAATCTGGCAGAATTTTCTTACTAATGAGATGAGTGTCAAAGAAGGAATTAAAAAACCAGTTTCACGTGCTATGTGATGATTGATGGATTCTCTAAAGCAAGAAATGTTGACTCATGCCCCCTGCCCCCTTTAAATTCCGCCTCCTCATAAAACATCAAAACCAAAGACTGATAGGGAAATTCTTTTTGCATGTCCGCCCCCTTACAAAACATTACATCACACCAAAAAACTTTTAAGGAAATTTTGTTTTTTGCAGGTCTGCCCCTTGCCCCCCTTTAAATTCCGTGTCCTCACAAAATATCACACCGGAAAAATTATAGGGAAATTTTTTTTGCATGTCTGCCCCCCTGCCCTCCTTAAATTCTGCGATCTCACACCAAAAAACTTGTTAGGGAAAAAAATTTGCAAAGTCAAAAATCACACTAAAAGGCTTTTAGGGAAAACAGTTTTTGCAAGTCTGCCCCCTGCCCTGTTTAAATTCCAAGTGAGCGGCACATCAAGATTTGCAAAGTCAAACATCCAAAAGAGGATGTCCACTCTTAATCTTCCGTTATTAAGACTTTATCGTACCCTCCGCTCGCCCATGTTGGCTTTGGCCTCCCTGCGCAGCGCGCACATGTTGGCTCTCCTTCCTATGTATTGCTCGAAAGTGACTCGCCCCTCCATTCATTTCCCCTTTCCAGCAGAAGAGACAGGCACGAAAAATGGGGAAAATGACATTGTAACCTTCAGGTTTTCTCCAAGATTGTAACGTGTCACGCGTTGATGTGTCGATATTTGAAACTTGTACCCTGAATTTCAACGAATTGATTGCATCACGTCCCTTGGCATCGACTATGACCAAATTTTGCTGGGAATTCCTATTACGCCGACAGCACGTGCCTGATTACGGAGAGCAAGTTCATTGTGTAAGTATGCACCTCTAAAGAAAAAAAAATAAGTAAAAGAACAATTGGAAAATATATTATATGTGAGAGCATGTGATTAAAGTACCGGCTATAATTTAAGTAGAATCTACACAAATGCACGATGAATAGAGTTTTGGAATGTAATTTTCAACGGTCGCTATATTTCTTTCTTGTGGATATAGAGCCTTCCCTAATTACGTGCAGTCCCATAGTCAGATTTGTGAGAAAAATTTAGTCGGCATCATCACTATAGAATACATAACAACCAATTCCCAAAGAGCCAGGATAAATTGTAAAAATTGAAACTTTAGGTTGGGGGACGTGCCCGGCCTTGAAAATGTACACACACCAAGCAATTACACGACTGCCAGCAACAAGGACAGGCCAGAATTTAATAATCAACAAGATTTCGCGTACACCCTTTTGGCGAATCAAGTACCATTTCATTTATTCATTCATAGCATTAACTTAATAAAGATGGTTGGACATTGAAAGAAATGCGATCCTTTTGACATTTGTTTTCGGAATCGCCTAGCCACACACACGATTGCTAGCAACAAAGGAGAGCCATGCCCGACTCGGAACACCAACTCCCCCCTCCAAATTAAAACTTCACACATAAACACCTATAGAAACAAGAAGACTCAACATGAGAATTCCAAATGAGACCCGCCCGCCCCAGCCCACCCTGTCCAAATGACGATCTGGCATCGCCGCCACAGTCTGGCAGCATGCCGTCTAGGGCTCTATTATTCCGCTGCAGTCTTTAGATACCAAATGACTGGTCGAAGCTGATCATTGGCTGCTATTAAGAATTTATCGTACCCTCTATTATTCTCGGCTTCCTCAGGTGCTACCATCGCTAGCCCTGGTGTTATTTTCGGTCTCTGAAAACCGTTGCTGGCAAAAAGCTCGTGGGGACCTATAGGTATGTCCCTGGCTATTGTCGAAACAATGACCACCATGTTTGAACAGTACACTGTACAGGGCTCATCAATCATGCTACCCGAGTGTGTGACTCCTATCCTTTTTTCTTTTTTTTTTTGATCAAAGAATCCTGTCCTTTCAGTTGTTAAGAAAAGAATAACATTCAAAGGCAGATCACCATACCTCAGCAACCAGTCAAAAGCGAGAGCTGGTGAGGTTGGCCTTGTTGGCCACTAGAGATGGCTAGCCTTGCTTTCTCTTGGCGAGGCTCGACTTCACCGTCGTTGAGCAAAACTTGCCATTGTCGGGCTAGTAAGGGGCCCTTGCTTTGGCTAATGAACAAGGTCAAAGACCGACTAGAGGAAGAAAGGAAGAAAAAAAAAGAATAACGACTTTTGATTAAAATTGGATTGATAGGTTAAATTGATACAAATATAATATATTTATGACTAAATTAGTATAATTGCAATAGATGTATGATATTTTTTGTAATTCTTCTATTGATTCCGCCAAGCCAAACCATATATATTAGAACGTTTGAATTTCATTTGGGGAGTATCACTCACACATTGTGGATCACATCAAATCACACAGTATCTTGCCTTTCTTAATTGCTCAATTGAATATTATCTCATAGCCACAAATGCTCACGTCTTGGAAAAATGCCTCAAATGAATGAAAATATCTAGGACAATGTTAAAATAGTATTTCATATTGCTTAACAATGAGCCTCACGTACTCTTTATGTTCTATTGATCTTCATCTACCTATCGATTTAAGTTTTTGTGTTGGACTTTTTAGTATGATATTAGAGCTAGTGTTATCCTTTTTGCAAATTTGCATCTCTATCTCTAGTGAGCTCGCATTCATGTGAGAAGATATGTTAGAATATTATTTAATATTGCTTGACAATAGGTTTTATATATTTTTTATATTTTGTGATTTTTTTATCCATCAGTATCATTTTTTAATTTAAGTTTTATGAGTTGGATTTTTTACCGTACAAGATATTACCATATGTTCCTCCTGCTCTGGGCCCGACCAAAGTCAGGGAGGTCCGCTTTTTCTTTCTTTTGTGCGGCTGACAAACTTTCAGGCGCGGCTGTTCTGTAGAAGTCCACTGCCAAGTCAAACTAGGCTAATTGACATGTAGGTGTGATAATGTCCTCCTCATTTTGAAAATGGGGAACAAAACAAATATATCACGAGGTTTTTCTCCTCAATTTGCAATTCTACCCAATCGAAATTTTCTCATTGCTTTTACAAGAAACCTAATCCTGGCTAGATCACTTAATTCAAGAGTTCTAAGGAAAAAAAAAGATCAGTAATCCCTAGGCTCTCTCGAAAGTGACGGGCAGAGAAAATTGGAGGATATGTAATCTTATATCACACAAATTAGCATTAAAGTGAGTTTTTGGAGTCACTGTTGTTTGTCTAGATGCTATCATGAGACCATAGCTGTCCCAAAACACGCTTTCAGCTCACGATTTTGAAGGATGCAGGTGAATTTGGCCACAGTTTGACGCGAAGGAAAAAGAAAATGTCCCAAGAAATACTGAGATATTAAGATATCATAATTCTTGTCTCTAACTGAACACCATAATATGTTCATTTATAACCATGTGTAGACATGGAAACAATCATATCAGACACGTGAAACCCTAAAATTAAGACCACACACAAAGCGAAAATTATCAAAAAAGTTTT
Organism: Eucalyptus cladocalyx; assembly: GCA_017140615.1. Lineage (NCBI taxonomy): Eukaryota > Viridiplantae > Streptophyta > Magnoliopsida > Myrtales > Myrtaceae > Eucalyptus > Eucalyptus cladocalyx. The sequence continues at coordinate 4,380,098 of CM029517.1, read as the reverse complement.
GAACCGATTACATTTGTACTAATTTAGTTATAAATCTTTTAACTTGGCTAATTTAGTTTTAAATCTTTTGACAATTGGTTAGTTTAGTCCTTACAATCAATTTAGCTAAAAATCACTAATATGGATACCGATTGTCTTACGTGGCATGACTAGTAGAAATTCTAGCGTTGGAAACAATCATGTCCAATTTTAGCATTGAAAACACCGATTGTTATATTTTCTTTCTCATGGATTTGGTGATCCACGAAGAAAAAATATTGGGTTACCATTGTTGTGCCAACGCATTAAATTACGAGTCCATTGATCTTGCAACACGTGTCGTAAGTAGCCCTACTGTCATAGGAAATTTGAACTCCTCTCATGGGTGTCCTCTCTCTCTCTCCAACCCACGATTGAGCCCTCGTCCAATGAACAAACCACCACATCGCCCCTTTGGCTCTGGCTCATCTATTGGCTTCGCCTTCTCTAAATCATACGATTTTTTCACCTTGTTCGTTTGTTGTCCGAAACCCTTCAAAGATGGGTTTGATCTTGCTGGTTAGGAGTTTAAGGTAGCATGGTGGTTCATTGTGATTCAACGATGGCGGAGCAATGGACGTGCCGGAGCCAGAGGCAGCACACCAATTCATTGGGCGAGGGCTTGGTCATGAGTCGGAGGGAGAGAGAGAGAGAGGGTAAAGTCGGCACAGTCAAGAGGGGGTAGCAATTCAACCACGACGGACGAGTCGAAGTCGGAGGGGTGGCGTGGTGGTTGGTTCATCGGAGGGAGGCTTGGTTGTGAATTGAAAGGAGAGAGAGGGGGCAAAGTCAGGAGCGGCTAAGCACAAAGAGAGAGAGAGAGAAATTTCCCCTAACAGTGGGGTCCACATGTGACACATGTTGCAAGTTCAATAGACTAGTAATTTGACTCACTAGCACAACAGTGGTACTCTATATTTCCTTCAATGATTAGTCTAAGTACACACATGTAAATTAAGGAAGGGAGATCAGGTCAAACTTCTCTATGAATACCTTGTTACAAGATAAGATCTCATCATAATCAAATCATCCTTAGAAAAAACCATTTTCCGTGATGAATTAATAATTTTGCTCTGATCTTTTTGGGTTATTTCATACTCTAGATTAATTTATATAGTTTGATTTGCCTTGATCATTATAGTTCTAGCTTTTTACTGAAAATTTCTCTAATGGTGACTCCATTTATGAGAACTGATCCATTCATTCCGGGAAAAAATTGCGTTAATATATATCTACACACACATACCGATCTGGTCTAAATGAGAGGTGGATGATTCCACGCTTAGAACTAAAAATTAGACCGATTCTCATCAGTTCCACTAAGTTAGAACCAGAAAAAGGACCGGTCCTCATGGGAATTGCCAGTTCTCAAGCGGTCCAGTCTAGCTCCGAACGATTCAGATGGTTCCCGATTTTTTTACACACCCTTAATTGAAAGCCTCTTCTTTTTTGTTGTGTTTGCTATATTAGAGGCATCCAATATTTTCTCTTCCTTTTTTTTGCGATGCGATTGCAGAAAAACAAGAGCACCCCCGCTCTCCCGATGCAACTGCAAAGAAGAAAAAATATATTTTCTCAAAAACAACACCCCCTTCTCTCTCTTTTACGACTACCAAAAAAAAAAACCCACCACCCTGGGCCTCCCTTTCTCACGACTGCAAAAAAAAAAAAAAAAAAAAAAGAGCCCCGCCTTTACCTTTTAGTAAAAAATCGAGAGCCTTTAGAAAAACACCAGCGCCCCGCCTCCTCTCTCTCTGGACTGCGAGAAAAAAAAAAACAAGGACACCTTTCTCTCTCTATCTGTACTGTCCAAAAACCAAGGATTTGGCCCAACACGTAAGCGGTGGGTTAAACCATTCAGTGGGTGACGCGTGGCTCCACGTAGGCAAGGATGTCGCCGTTTAAAATTTGCGCGCGCCGCTCGTGGGCCCACTAGTCGACGCTCTCTCTCCTCTGCGACATGTCCACTCGTCCTCTCTCTCTTCTCTCTTTCTCTCTTTCCCCGTTCTCCCCGTTCTCCGTTCCGTTTTGCGAGAGAACAAAATCGCAGGCTTCTCTCCGAATGCTCTTCCCCTCCTCTGCTCTCTCTCCTCCGCTGGTTGCTGCGCGCGCCGACGCCCTTTCCACCTCCGCCGACGCCGACGCCTCGCTCTCCTCCGCTGGTTGCGCGCGCGACGCCGACGCCCTTTCCACCTCCGCTGACGCGTCTGCTTTCCTCCGCTGGTTGCCCACGACGCCGACGCCCCTCCGCCGGTTGCCTCCGTCGCCCCCAACTCCGATGCGGACGCGGACGCGGACGCCGACGCCGACGCCGACGCCGACGCCTCCGCCCCTCCACCTCCGCCTCCGCCCCCGACGCCGTCGCCGAGGCCCTTTCGCCTCCCTCTCGCGACCTCTGCTCCGCTCTCTCCCTCTTTCCTCTCGCGGAGCGCCCTTGCTGGCTAACCCCGACGCCGACGAACCCCGATCGCGTTTTGGCCTCCCTCTCCGCGAACGAAGGTCGCTCTCCCTCTCTTTCCTCCGCGACCGCCCCCTGCTCCCGAACGCGGACGCCGTCGACGCCGACGCCGTCGCCTCCCGCCGTCGCCTTCCCAAGCCCCACCGTAGGCACCCCATTGGCGACTCCCGTACGTCCGGAGGTTCGTTTTTTTTTTTCTTTTGGATTCCACTCGGTAGAATTCATGTTAAGGTTTATAGTCGGATAAGGATGGAGCACATTTGCATTAGGATTCCACTCGGTAGAATTCGAGGAAGATTCGAAGGAAGCGTAGACCTTGTTTTTATTCAATAAGCAAATCTGGTTTTCGGACAAAGAACTTGCTGCTAGTGGGTTTACTAGAAAAGAGCAAGATGATATGGACAAGGTATAGTGATTCACGATGATTTGCAAATCGTTAACATTGTGTTGTCCAACCGCTTAATTTGGTGTTAGACCTAGTGGTGACCATAATTGATTATTCTCGGTTCATGCTTGGACCACTTAGGAGTGTGCCTATTTAGTCTTATTCCTTCCATGGATTTTACTCTTTGTCATTCTTGGCTTCGTCGGCTCCTTTTCTCACGATCATCTTCATTCTCTTGCATCCGAAAGCCAAAATAATATCCGGCCAATTGCCCGCATTGTGGTTCCTGGCTTTGCATGTTTGGTCCTTGATTGGAAGTGGAAGTGGAAGTACTTTGGTAGTATTTTAATTTTTGATTTCTGTTTTCTTGGAAACGTGTGAATGAAAATGAAAATTCTCTAACGGGATGAAAAATGGGAGTATATGCTTGTATTCCATCAAAGCTGTAAAATAGAATTTTTCTTTTTCCTTCCAAAGATCTGTGCTTTTGTTAGAATGAATAAATACTGGATACACCAAAATGTCATTTTCAGCTTTGAACTCTTTTTTCATTCATGACATGCTTTCCATTGTCGAAGTTGTAAAATAATTTCCAGTGTCTTTCCAAACGTGTTTTTGAAGCTGCCGCATTCTGAAATGTAAATGAAAACAGCATATACAAATTTTCTGGAACCAATTACATGTTGCCCTGGAGAATTTTGTGCAACTAGTTGACACATTAATCGAAAGTTCATCCCTAGCGTGTCATTGATTGAGTATTGTAAGTGTGCATTGTCCATGATGCGATATTAACCTTCTCTTATTGGATTCCTTTGATATAGTTCGTCGAAGAAGAAAAGGACCAGGATATATGTTATGATGATGAAGAAGATAGTCTTTGGAAGGGATGAAACAATCATGAGTGATGTTGACTCTTTGCGGAAGACCTGCAGAAGTGCTATTTCGCCTATTTGAGAAGTACATGGCCTCTGATTGAGTTGAAAAAAATATACATACTCGATCATTTTCTGAATGGTCCAAAGTACAATGGGCGTTTTGAAATTTCACTTTCTTAGCGATGCCTGCGTTACATGACATGATTGCCAACCCCGATGGGAATAAAACCTTACTCCTAGTTTTGTTGATTTTCCGCTTGATATTAGCGGACTTTAATGAGACCTGTTATTGTTGAATGATTGATTGAATTCATGTGCCTGTCAAACTTCGCTTCTCTCTCCTTGGTAGTTATTGTCAACTACATCATATTGAATGTGCTAGATGAGTCCCAGGTACACTAGGTGACAGTGAGAATCTGCTGTTTGAGCATCTACATGTGATCTCATCTCAAGTTCTTGAGAAAGAAAGGAATGTGGACCAAACTGCGGCTGTGGACCTGGTTGTGTGAATCGGGTGTCTCAGAGAGGCATACAATATCGTCTCGAGGTTGTAGTTTGATTGAATGATATAAAATCCTCCCCAATGACATGTCAAGCCACTTCTTTTTCTCAGATTGAATTATGCTCATGGATTCCAGGTGTTTCGAGCCCCACGAAAGGGTTGGGCTGTTAGATCATGGGACTTTATACCTTCGGGAGCACCAGTATGTGAATACATTGGTATTCTCAATAGGGCTGAAGACATGGAAAATGCCTCTGAAAAGAACTACATTTTTTATATTGATTGCTTGCAAACCATGAGGGGTCTTGGTGGAAGGGAGGTTAGCATCTGATACTCTGCCTCTCATGACGAAATTCCACTTATTAAAGTTAAATGCACACATGCATGTAAACAAGCTACATGCTTTCAATCCCATGCAAGTTTGAAGAAAAAGATTTGTAACACAGGTATTCGTTGATATATAAGTAGCATGGGAATATTTTACTATATGCAACATGTGATTAGATGTTTTTGTATGTATTTTAGGAGCACCATATTTGAGGACAAGGTGACTTAATTACTAGTTCCTAAATTAATCTGGCTAATTAATATTTCCATAATGAATAGGGGTAAGATAAAGCTTTTAAAATGGGTATGATGGTAAATATAGAGTCAAGGTCATCGAAATATATTAAGTACATGAACTTGATAAGGGCTTAGCAACTGTTCAAGTATCCATGAGCTTGAGAATTCTAGAATTTGGCAAGCCCAACCTGTGTAGTGTACAACTAGCTTAATTTGATTACACCATGAAAAATCTTTGTTTTTGATGGAGTTATAGGTGTTCTTTTTCTTTTTTATCAAAAAGACATTTATTGGGATATGCTGTCTCTATACGAACTATACTCTTGCATATGAGTCCAAATATTTGTGGGGATTGGTATGAACTTGTGATGATACAAGCTTTTCCTTTTTTTAATTGCTTGTGATTGCTTGAACAATACCTAGTCCATTAACTGGATAATTACACTGTGAATATTGTAGTTAAATTTTTAGAGCAATTTTATCAATTAAGCATTTCATAGATGGATCTCAACTTCTCTAAATAAGTGCTAGGCATTTGTGTCATGGGGATAAAGTGATTGGTCATCTAATCAAAAGTAACTTTAAAATTTGTTGTTGCATTGCGCTGAAGTGTTGTCCACATCGCTTGTATAGGGATTTATCATGGCCTATTAGCTTGAGCTTTGGGGTTAGACTTTTGACATGGTTTTAAGAGTCAAGTTTTAATCTGTCCTGCCAGTTTTATGTTTATTTCACATGTAGATCCCTGATCTGCAGTTCCACGTGCATACATATGGTTTCATTCTGATTTGCACGTGAGACGGGATCTAAATTTTATTCCACCTCACTTGTTTATGGGGTCGGGGTCTATTGCGACCTTATCTGCATGAACCCTCTTTCCTTTCAGTAACTTAAGTTTTTTGACATTGTAATTTCTAGCCTTTTTAAATGGGAATGACGTAGGATTGAGAAATGAATTGAGTATTTTCATCGTCAGCATTAGTATTATGTGGTAGGTGGCATATTGTCTACAATCAGCCTTTTCGTGCTTAAAATTGAAAGTCTTGAAATTTTGCTACAAATATGGAGGTTAGTTACCAATGTATTTGTACAGGAGAATAGTGCTTTGTTTTGAATATATATTTAATTGCATTATGGTTCAAAAGTTTGCTTGGCAACTTTTTTTGTACTGCTGTCTTGAGAATAGTTTGACTAGTCTGTTTTCAAGTTTTCCTGAATGCTTTTCTCTTCTATTGGCATCTGGCCGTTTCTCAAATTTTAACAAGAGTTATCCAAGATCTATACACTGCTTTGTAGTTTTTGTCTTCTTAGACTGAAAGTTGAAAAAAGGAAAAGCATGTAACTGTGTGAAAGCTAACTCGAAGTCACTGTCAAATGCATTTTTCTGTCAAGAACAGCCGAAATGTGACTTCATGTTTCTCATATTTCTCATCCATGATCGAGAGGAGGTCACGAGATGCATCCTCCGGGACAGCCGATCAGGTGGAAAAGCATTATGAACAGAAATCTGAGGTCCCGAGTTCTGCGTTGATGCTGGTTCGGTTGGAAACATTGCCAGGTTTATCAATCATAGCTGCGAGCCCAATCTATTTGTCCAATGTGTATTAAGTTCCCACCAAGACATTAAGCTGGCTAGGGTGGTTCTATTTGCAGCTGATAACATACCACCATTGCAGGTAATTCATTTTTCTCTTGTGATGCACTCTTCGCTTGGTAGCTATAGAATTAATTAAATATATTCAGCAAAGACTTGTGTCAAGTTGTAGCTCTCTGTCGTACTTATGTGTGCGTTTACGAGATATAGGTGCATGCACATAGCTGCTAGTCTGAAAGCCTTGCGTATTCATGAAACTGAGCTTTTATTTTAGTAAACTTTTGCTGATAGATTTGTTGAAAGTGTGGACCACCGGTTCTCGCTAATTTTGAGGAACTGACATCATTTAAGCGGGTTTGTTCGATTCATCTCGCATGATGACTCCCGATTATTTCGTACGTAGGAGCTTACGTATGACTATGGCTATGTGCTTGATAGTGTTTTTGGCCCTGATGGAAAGGTGAAAAGAATGCCATGCTACTGTGGTGCAGCTGATTGTAGGAAGCGCTTGTTCTAAAACATTAAAACATTCCAAGTGCTTGTTCCACCTTCGTGGTTCTTATGCTTTTCTTGGCCAAGCAAATTTTGTGGTAATGTGCTATTGCGTAAGCTTGTCATTCTGTAACGTTGTCTCGCCGTGACGGGTTTGATACGATAGGTTAGATTCTATAGCCGAGAAACGGAGAGGGAAAGCAAATAGGTTCTGTTGTGAAAATCAAAGAAGTGCACGTCGTTTGTCGGCTAAGGAAGTTTTGTGTATTTAGGATCTGTCATTTTCCCGTGTTACAACACTTTGGGCTTTGATTGCCCACTATATCTGCAAATGAAAATTCAGGGGTGAGAGGGGAAGCAACAAAAAGTGCTTTTCCCTCACTAAAAAAGACTTGGTTTTGTAGAACCTGTGCGGTTGATTTCTTATATTGTGAGCCCTTTGGTTTCCTTTCAAGTCACTCACGCCATGCGGTCACTTCGGAGTGTGAAGTGCCTTGCTGCTTTCATCAAGTGGTCCTGGCTGAATTATCTTCCGGGGAAGACAACTAGGCTTGTGAATTCTCATGCCTGACAGGACAATTTTGCATGACACTTCTGACCTGCATGTCAAGAGAAAACGCAAGGTAATTCTGATGCTTCTGAGAGCAGAGTATTGTCATCACTTTTTGATATAGATTTAGGGCGACCAAAAATGTCATTTTGTTGCGATTGAAGAAGCCCGGATCGCAAGGGAAGTTGAAGTTAATGAAAACCGAATTCGCAAAGCACTAGAGAAAGAAAATATTTTGAGGAGAAAGGTTTTCATTTATCGATTAAGGATATGTGAACTTTGTGGAGAAAACTTAGGCATGTACGATATCCTGTATTTTTCTATTGCAAAAATGAGGAACGAATGAGGAAAGAGATGGAAAGATTTGATCGTGAAAGAAGGAAGGAAGAAGAAAGGTTGATGCGTGAACAGCGGAGAGAAGGAGGAGAGATTGCTACGTGAGCAAAGGCGAGAATCGGAGCGATGGGAGAAGTATTTACGAAAGAATCTATTAAGGTAAGTATTTGAGCTTGTTATTGCATTTTCACTAGTTAGTTTCTTTTGCTTTATTTGATCGGTTAAGCAGCACCTCTTCTTTTCTCTTTTCTTTACCAACTTCTCTGGTTTTTTGCTTGGAAGGCGGAGAAAAAGAGACAAAAGAAGAGCTTCGTCGAGAAAAAGAAGCAGAGAGACGAAAAGCTGCAGTGGAGAAGGCCACTGGGCGAATTGCCAAGGAATCCACGGAGCTTATGGAGGATGAACAGCTGGAGCTGATGGAATTGGCCGCTGCAAGCAAGGGGTTGCCTTCAATCGTTAATCTCGATCATGTCACTATGCAGAACCTTGAGTTGTTCAGAGGTAGGTTTTTTATAGCGATTCTTCGTTAAGACCAGTTTCACTCCATTGATTCATTGATTGTGTGATATTGTTGTTTTAACTAGGATTCTATGGCAGCTAAGAGAAGCTTTTAAATTCCTATGCTCTGTCTTTATCGTGTACCTTAAATTCAGTAAAAAGGAAATAGGGCCGATCCTTTCTAGAAAATTTACCGGTGTTCCATTGTTGTCAAGAATAATTCTAGATATACTAAAGTTATACAATTACCATCATACTAAATGATGTTAACATTGGATATATGAATGAGTCACCACGAATTCCAAGATTTCCGCGGTCTTTAGATGGTAGTAATAATCACTTGAAAATGAACAAAAACAAGACCACAATTGATTGTCTTGGAACCGAAAGGAAGCTGTCGAAGAACATGAAGATGCTGATTCGCGTAGTATGGTGGTTTTCTTGAAGAGTCGATCAACTCCTCTTGATCTAAGGTCCGTCCATGATGTTAATGACATTGCCAAAGGAGAAGAAAGAGTAAAAATACCATTGGTTAACAAGATTGATGAGCAAAGTGTCCACCATCCTTTCACTACATACCTCATAGCCTCGCTTTCTCTAGTGCTTCTATCAATTTCTCCCTTTCTCGAGATCGGAAATGAGAATTGCTGTTCAAATTGTTATGGTGACTGCCTGCCTTCTCCAACCACCCGTGCTTGTGCATGTGCAAATGGGGGTGAGTTTATATACACCGTGAACTAGTGAAGGAAGCTTTTTTGTTGAAGTGTATTTCTGTCAATTAAAGTACATACGTTCGAATGCTCCTGGGGATGGGAGCAAGAAGGAGAGTTAAATGTCACAATGGAGTCCATGTTGGTTCTTGATTTGTATCTACAAGAGGAGTCAAAATTATAGTCCACAATGAGTTGAGCAAAATGATGTGTGCTTACCAAAATAATATCTGAACTAGTGACCTCAAAGGAGTATTTTTAAAGAGTCTAATTGCCGTGTTGTCTTTTTTGCTTCCCATTGTGAGTTTCGGGATCGATCTCAGGAAGACGATTGGCAATGCTAGGATGAGGGATGGTCTCTACTATTTTGAAGAGTTTGTCTCTAATAAAAAAGCTCGGGCGTATGGAACTTTCAGTTCTTCCCCAATTTCAAGAACAAATAATGGTTTGGCATCATAGATTAGGCCATCCTAGCTTTGGATATTTGAAACATTTGTTTTCTCATTTGTTCAAAGATGTGGATGTTTCTTCACTACATTGTGACAATTGTCTTTTTTCTAAAAGTCATCGTACTCATTATAATCAAAAACGATTCGTGCATCATCTCCTTTTTACTTAATCCATAGTGATGTTTGGGGTCCTTCACCCATGCCAACAAAAACCGGAAAACGATGGTTTGTTACCTTTATAGATGATCATACCCGTTTATGTTGGACATACTTGATGAGCACCAAATCTGAAGTTGAGTCATTGTTCAAAAATTTTTATCAAATGGTTATGACTCAATTCCGTACCACTATTAGTATTCTTCGTGCGATAATGGTACTGAATATTATAACCAATTTTTGGGGAGTTTTTTGACAGAAAAAGGCATCATTCACGGTCCAACTTGCCGAACTACACCCCAACAGAATGGCATTGCTGAATTCAAAATCGCCATCTCCTTGAAGTATCGCGTGCCCTCTCGCTTTTTCAATGCATGTACCTAAATACTTATGGGGGAAGGCTGTGCAACAGCATCTTATCTAATTAATAGGTTGCCTACTCGGGTATTAAATTACACTACTCCCTTAAATTGTTTCAAAAAAGTGTACCCCACAGCTCGTATTTTTCTGATATTCCTCTAAGGGTGTTTGGTTGCACTACATTTGTCCATCTCCCAATTCGGTGTTTATCTAAATTAGATCCTCGGGCTGAAAAGTGTGTGTTTATAGGGTATGCACCTAATCAAAGAGGTTATAAGTGTTACAATCCACATACTGGTAAAACTCATATCACTATGGATGTAACATTTATCGAGTCACAACCGTTTTTTCTAACAAATCTCTTCGGGGGAGAATGGCGAAGTTAGTGAAGAGATTAACTCTCCCCGTCCTTCCTAATCCTTTGTTTGAATCTTCGAAAACACCTCTGCCAAATCTTGATGTGTCAAGGATAGGGGGAGAAAAGTTCAAGATCACAATGTGATCAACAAGCCCGAGCTTCGGGTTTATACTAGAAGGAAAACTCTTCAAATATTGCAGATCGAACTTTGTCCTCCGGAGCCTCATCCGTCTACAACCCCGAGAGATGATCTCTTGCCTTCACATCGTGATCCTAGTAGTACTCTTTCCCTCGATACTAATGCTTCTAATCTTGATATGCCTATAGCTCTTAGAAAAGGAGTTAGATCATGTCTAAGCATCCTATATCAAAACATGTGTCATTCCAAAAGTTATCTCATCATCATAGAGCATTTGTGTCAACTCTCACGTGCTTGTGCATGTGCAAATGGGGGAAGAAGTGAGTTTATATACAAAGTTTGCAGTGAAACTAGTGAAGGAAGCTTTTTTGTTGAAGTGTATTTCTGTCAATTAAAGTACATACAAAGTTCGAATGCTCCTTTGGGGATGGGAGCAAGAAGGAGAGTTAAATGTCACAATGGAGTCCATGTTGGTTCTTGATTTGTATCTACAAGAGGAGTCAAAATTATAGTCCACAATGAGTTGAGCAAAATGATGTGTGCTTACCAAAATAATATCTGAACTAGTGACCTCAAAGGAGTATTTTACTATAAAGTAAATGCAGTCCATCATGCTATCTAGTTAATTCCTCCCTTCTTTTCTCCTGAATAACGCAAGACACCGGGTGAGCTTTGCATTTTGCATGTGATGCTGATCTCTGTAAATTAGGTATTGATAGATATTAGAGGCAACTTAGGATCTTTATCTAAATAGGTTTCTTACCTAATTTAGATTCTCTGTTCATGTATTTATACTCATTGTAATCACTCTATGAGATATAAGAAAACAGATTCTTTTCTTCAATTTTACTATAAAGTAAATGCAGGTCCATCATGCTATCTAGTTAATTCCTCCCTTCTTTTCTCCCGTTTGGAGGATGGTTCCTTTTGAGGCTCTTTGCCTTTATGATCCTGTTCTTCCTCTTAACATTGAGGTAGAGGAATCTCTTACACAAGCTACCATAAAAATGATTTTATTGGATTAAGAATTCAAATCAAAATTTATCTGCTGTAGGCACCAACTCACGATGATGCTGTAAAACTTGGACTTGCCGTGCTTGGGGCTATTAAGGAGTTCGCAGCTTTGGATACATCCGCTTTAGACAAGTTTGTTCAAGTATCATGAGCCGATGATGCAGAGCGCTTTGGTACAAGTATCTTTTGGCACATTATACCGGCAGGTAAAGTTGGCTTTTGCGTCTACCTCTGTACATTACGTATAATCAGTGCGTCAATCTCGATTCGAGGAGGTTCATTTTCCGATGGTTTTCGTCCACGGGCACTCAAAATACTACTTGATGGCTATGTTTACTTTAGTTTTTACTTATGTTCCATGGATGCAACGAGATGTTCGATAAATAAGAAACGTTCTTCGACTACAGAATTTTTCGGAGGGATGTTTGGAGTTGTGATGCAACTAGTTTTTCTCGTTTTTATAATGTTCGATTAATTTTGATTGCACGTATCTCCTGATCATTGTTCTTTACATGGAATGTGCATTTTCTGTGCTTAAATGTTGTGATGTTTCCCAAAGACATCCCATGCGTCTAATGTTTGTAATGATGAAGACTCATATTGGATGTCTTGATGAACTGACCTAAATCTCTTGCGTCCAACAACTCTGGCTCACGTCCCGTTTCTTTCTGGTTCATGAAACTATTTTCTGAGCGTGAACTTAGTATTTGGGAGGTGGAACAGAGGCTGTCTCTTCCAAGATACTGATTACTTGCCCCGCAGTTGATCTAATATTGAGGTCAAGCGCCATGTACCGCGCCAAATGGGGATCACATCCTCTGAGATTGTAGGCTATGTCAGAAAGAGTCGAGAGTTTATCGCGGTTCACAGTGCCAAAGGTTTTTTAGTTTCGTCTCTCTTTTACTTTGTAGTGATGACTGATGATAGCAATGAGGTTCCGCATGATGAAAGCCACCGCATGAACAAGACTATTATTGTACTTCAGCAAAACATACCGAAGCAGAAATTCCAGGAGTTGTCATGTGTGGAATCTCTGCTACTACACATGACAGTCTTCCTACCCATTGTTTACTGTTCTTGACGTTAGACAATGCCGCCTTATTGCATACTCCGGGATTCTTTGGATGTTAATGTTCATTCAATGGATTGGGTCTATAAATGATTACCTTATTGTATTCTGAAAAATCAAAATGAGGAGAAACCTTAACTTGTATGAGAGCCACTATACGGACTTAATGGGAAAAAATAACTATGGGGGGAGAGGGAGGAGAAACATGAATCCTGGATCGAGGCAAAGTATTCACCTTCTTAACTTGTATGAATTTATTGGAAAAGAGCATTTGATTCAGGCAAAAAGCAACATAATAAAGTACAGAACCTCCTCTCAAAGACCACTTGATTATCGTTCCGCTCTAGCTCAATACTACTACAAAACACAAACGTCACAGCCAAAATCGCGAGCAAGACTTGCAAATCATGCTCAACGGCTATGAATGATGAAAGACATACATATGTAGTACCATAACTCACACCCACATTACAACTTGAGGAAAACGAACTCCTCAATTGCGTAGATGTCCCCGATCCTCTTCGAGTCTCCTTCTTTGCCGGGCCGGTCATCAACTCCAATTGCCATCACGGCTTGCTTTTGGGGTGCAATCCTACCAACGCTCATGAAACTGACATTGACATTCTCTTCTCCCAAAATGCTTCCTACTGTGCCAATCATACCTGGCTGATCAACTTGCCTGCACAATATGATGCTTCCTCCAAGCTCACATCCACTTCGAAAGATCCCACCTTTGTGAGATGTGGGATCCCATCCTTCACCCGCTCCTCAACCGTGATCTCCCAAGAATCTGAAATGGCGCTGGCAAATCTTGATTCCACATTTGCAATCTGAACCTGGACATACTCAAGAGGACTCTCTGGTGAACCATCTAAGATGACCCGCTCCTCTGTTATTCTCAGTCCTCTTTGCTTAGCGAAAAATCTGCATTGACCAAGTTCACAAAGACATCGGATATGGGTTCAATTATACCCTTAGTAATCATAGCACGGAGTAGTCTAGTGTCGAGATCATCGGTGCTCTTGGAGAAGCATATGTCACTTTTATGATTTTTACACCACTCCCACCCCCAACTAATTGAACGGCCCGTCTCCCAAGCTTCTCAGCAAGTACAACAAATGGTTTCAACTCTGTAAGAACCTGCAGCTAAAAAGGAAATGTATAAAGAACTCAAGATTTATGTTACTCAAGCATATCTTGAGCCAAGTTCTGCCTTTCGGATCTTAAACAAAGCACCCTCGGCATCAAAATCGTCATTACGGTCATTCGAGTTACTTGTCTATCACACCACATTATTGACCCACTTCCTAAAGGAATCGACCAAGGGGAAGCATCTCTTACAATCTTCAAAAGCTCACTTCCTCTCGCTCATCTTGTACCGAGAGGAAGCTGGATTTGGCCCAAAGCCAAACATCAACGAAATTAAACAATTGTATACATATCGGATGATTCCAATCAACCACCTCGCAAAAAATGTTTGCCGAAAAGATCAAACTTCTACCGAGCACCGACAATCACTCTCCTCCACGGTACATATCAAACAATTGGACCAAAGATATTTTACGGTCCTCAAAATCTCACTTCCTCTATTCATCTCATACAAAGAGGAAGCTGGATTTGGGCCAAAGCCAAACATCAATGAAATTAAACAATTGTACACATATCAGAAATTTGCAATTGATCGCCTCGAACAAATCTTTGCCAAAAAAAGATCAAACTTCTAGAGAGCACCCATAGTCATTCTCCTCCAAATCACACATCAAGCAAGTTCCATCACAACAATTATGCATCAGAGCCCAAGCCATGATAAGATATGTCAAATACTGAGAGCACATATATTGAAGATTGAGAGGAAACAGATTGGAGGATAAAAAGTTAGAAGTAGACCAAGAGATGCCAAACAGCCAAGTTGTAGAAAAAGTTCTTGATACCTCAAATAGAACCATCGGCGCATTGACAGCAGAGTGACCAACTCTCCTTTTAGAGCTCCAATGACAGATTCAGCAATTTCAATAGCCACTCCTTCCTGGCATGTCAAGTGACCGTTTTATATGCTTTCTAATAATATAGAGAAAGTTAAAGTTGGGTAAATTGTAACCGTTCACAAACCCGTGCTTCGTGGTACCGGCTCCAAGGTGTGGGGTCACCGTGACTCTCTCGTGTTGTACCAACTCGCTGTCCTTCGCTGGTGGTTCCTCTCGTGAAGACATCAAGTGCCGCCGCAACAAGGCTACTATGTGCTTCACCTCCCAAGGCAACAAGAAGGAAACTCAACATTTCGATATCGATAGCACTACCTGAGCAACAATTCCAGCATCCAATGCCCTCACAAGAGCTTCTTCATCAATCACTCCTCCACGAGCAACATTGACAATTCGAACTCCTTTCTTCATCTTTGCAAAAGTCTCATCATTGAGAACCTTTGATGTAGCAGTGTCGGGGGCATGTGTAATGAAATGAAATCTGCAGTTGCTATGGCTTCATCAAAGCCCACAAGTTCCACCCCCACCGCGCGTGCTTGATCTGCGGGGGCATAAGGGTCATGTGCAATCACATGCATACCAAGACCTTTGGCACGACGTGCGACTTCGATCCAACCTTTCCAAAACCCATAATGGCAAGCGTTTTCCCAACAAGGGACACACCCACATATTTGTTTCTTTGCCACTTTCCCGCATCAAGCAAAACAACCATATGTCAAAGACCAACATTGGTATAGCCTTAAGAAAATGTTGGCAACTCACTTTGTCCCCTATAAAACTTAAGCATTGACATAACTAAGGAGGCAAAATCCAAAAACCCGTGCACCTCCTACCAATAGTAGCATGACAAGCTGCTTTAGCTCTTGTTTACTGATTGCACAACTCAATTATTCTTCTAGTTTTGCTTTATGGTATGATGTTGAGCAAACATGCATAGTGGTTGAAATTGCTATTCATATTGATCGTGCAGTGCGAAAGGTCAATTCCTTATCTCTAAAGACTTGAAGGCAACCTCTTGCTTGCAGCGGCCAATTCGAAATCTCTCCAGCTGTTCGTCCTCCATAAGCTCCATGGATTCCTTGGCAATTCGCGAGCAAAGGGCCTTCTCCACCGCAGCTTTTCGTCTCTCTTCTTCTTTTTCTCGACGAAGCTCTTCTTTTTGTCTCTTTTTTCCGCCTTCCAAAAAAAAAAAAAAAAAAAAACCAGAGAAGTTGGTAAAGAAAAGAGAAAAGAAGAGATGCTACTTAACCAATCAAATAAAGCAAAAGAAACTAACTAGTGAAAATGCAATATCAAGCTCAAATACTTACCTTAGATTCTTTCGCAAATACTACTCCCCGTCGCTCCGATTCTCGCCTTTGCTCACGTAGCAATCTCTCCTCCTCTCTCTCGCTGTTCACGCATCAACCTTTCTTCTTCCTTCCTTCTTTCATGATCAAATCTTTCCATCTCTTTCCTCATTCGTTCCTCGATCGCAATAGAAAAATACAGGATATCGACATGCCAAAGTTTTCTCCACAAAGCTCACATATCCTTAACACTCAGCACAACTCTTCAAAAAGGAAAAGGAGGAAAAGTGAGGGACAGGGAAAGAAAATCAGTCAATGTCCAAAGTTTTCTCTCGATCTCAATGTCCAAAGTTTTCGCATTAACAAAGTTTCAAGTATCCTCTCGTTTTCCGCATCCACTCTCATTCCATCCACTTTCCTTCATTTCGCAAACAAAGACTAAAGAGAGAATCGAACCAAAAGGAAACTCCTTTTGTCCCTTGTCACGCTTTCATTGAGAACTCATGACGATCGGCGACCCAATGTGAAGGAAGATGGAAAGTATGATGACGAAAACAATGCCGAATACCTCCGATAAAACTCCAACATTCATGCAGAGAATATCCACTTAGGTTTAGTGCGATGGTTAATCTTTCTTTGTTTAATATCGCTCTAAATGTGACCTTGTAAGCAAAGAAGGTTGTTATATTTAAACGAAATCAATGTCATGAGTTCCCACCCATTGTAAAACAAGGAAGTAGGTACATCGACCGAGCTCTAGTCAGTATGACAGTTGTCCTCCACGAATCAATCGAAGAAGAATGCACACTAAACCACAGCGCCAATGAATCGCCAAGTCACACAGATTTGATAATGCAGGCTACCTTTCCTAATACATAACATGAGGAGGCAATTATATTGTTGATGCAGGGAATGACCTCTTAGTAAGACCAAGAAAAGGCTGCAGTGAATGAACGATAGAAAATGCTGGATCAGCGGAGATTGACTAATCAATGTGTGATATTCACTAATCGACCATATATAATAGAAAACTTCCCAGGGCAAAACTCGTCAACATCCACGGCCATGTACCGTTCCAAGTGATTCACGTAACACACACCTCTCTCATTCTTCCTTCTTATAGCCAGCACGGAAGTAGACTCCATGCTATTTATTTGATACATGTACACGCACGAACGTCGGCTAAAAGGTTACCTTTATACCCAGTAGTGCCATTAACTGAAAAACCAACAGATTTGCTTATTGAATAAAAACAAGGTCTACTGCTTCCTTCTGAATCTTCTTCTGAATTCTACTGAGTGGAATCCTAATGCAAATGTGCTCCATCCTTATCCGACTATAAACCTTAACATGAATTCTACTGAGTGGAATCCAAAAGAAAAAAGAAAAAACGAACCTCCGGACGTACGGGAGTCGCCAATGGGGTGCCTACGGTGGGGCTTGGGAAGGCGACGGCGGGAGGCGACGGCGTCGGCGTCGACGGCGTCCGCGTTCGGGAGCAGGGGCGATTCGCGGAGGAAAGAGAGGGAGCGACCTTCGTTCGCGGAGAGGGAGGCCAAAACGCGATCAGGGGTTCGTCGGCGTCGGGGTTAGCCAGCAAGGGCGCTCCGCAGAGGAAAGAGGGAGAGAGCGGAGCAGAGGTCGCGAGAGGGAGGCGAAAGGGCCTCGGCGACGGCGTCGGGGGCGGAGGCGGAGGTGGAGGGGCGGAGGCGTCGGCGTCGGCGTCGGCGTCGGCGTCGGCGTCGGCGTCGGCGTCCGCATCGGAGTTGGGGGCGACGGAGGCAACCGGCGGAGGGGCGTCGGCGTCGCGGGCAACCAGCGGAGGAAAGAGAGCGTCGGCGTCAGCGTCGCGGGCAACCAGCGGAGGAGAGAGAGCAGAGGCATCGGCGGAGGTGGGAAAGGGCGTCGGCGTCGGCGGAAAGGGCGTCGGCGCGGGCAACCACCGGAGGAGAGCGAGAGGCGTCGGCGTCGGCGGAGGTGGAAAGGGCGTCGGCGTCGCAGTGCAACCGGGGAGGAGAGAGAGCAGAGGAGGGGAAGAGCATTCGGAGAGAAGCCCTGCGATTTTGTTCTCTCGCAAAACGGAACGGAGAACGGGGAGAACGGGGAAAGAGAGAAAGAGAGAAGAGAGAGAGGACGAGTGGACATGTCGCAGAGGAGAGAGAGCGTCAGACTAGTGGGCCCACGAGCGGCGCGCGCAAATTTTAAACGGCTGACATCCTTGCCTACGTGGAGCCACGCGTCACCCACTGAATGGTTTAACCCACCGCTTACGTGTTGGGTTAAACCCACCCAATATTTTCTCGATTTGGCGGCTGCAAAAAGAGAAAAGGACGCCCCCTTTCTCACTGCAAAAAACCAAGGATTTCGCGACTGCAAATGATGACAAGGAACTAGGAAGCCCCCTTTCGCGACTGCAAATGATGAAAAGGACCGCCCCCTCCCCCTCCCTCTCGAGAAAATATCACTGCAAAAAACCAAGGATTTCGCGACTGCAAATAATGAAAAGGACGCCCTTTAGAAAAAAAAAAAAAAAAAAAAAAAAAAAAAAAAAGAGCCCGCCTTCTCTCTCTCTCTCTCTGGACTGCGAGGCGAGAAAAAAACAAGGACACCCTTCTCTCTCTCTGGACTGCCCAAAAACTAAGGATTTCCCAACTCCCTTTATAAATTCTGCGCCCTCCTCAAAAACTTCACCCAGTTTTCAGGAGAAAAAAGAACCCCCATATGACGGACCTCCGCGCCACCCCATCCCCCCCGGATAATAATCCAGCATCACCGCGGTCGCTGCAGTCTGATCGGTACAAGCAGATCATTCTCCACTGCCTCTCTTATGCCATACCCACTACTCTCGGACTCGTCATGGTTGTCTTCCTGGCAATACCCGCCTTTATGCCCCCGGAATTCAGGCTCAACCCAGTCTCTTCCCTCTCATCCCTTAACATCTCCACCTCCCACGTGACTGCCCAATGGAACATCGCTCTGTCTATCAAGAACCCCAGCAAACTCATTTCCGTCAAGTATACTCACATGAAAATCCTGTTGACTTTCAATGGCCAGCTCCGTCTCTCTCGTCCCTGCCTCATTCCTACCTTCATTCAGGGCCCTCACAATGTGACCACTGTCCGAGCCGAGGCCAGGTCAATAATCGCGGTTGTCAATGACTTGAGTGTGAAGGGCCTGGTGAAGTCGTTGAAGGGCAGCGAGGTGACCATCGACGTGGTGATGAAGGCCAGGCGGAGGCTACACTTAGGTCTGTGGTGGGTGCCCGTGTTCGATGTGTACGCCTCATGCATGGGCGTGACCTTCACCGCTCCAACTAACGGCAAGCATGGTAGCGATTGGATGATCCTCGGAGGCACCCTGAGCTGCACGGCCGACATCTTCACTCAACTCTGGTAAGTATAAGTTCCTGCTTAGTTTTGTGTTACTATCGTCGTATCGGGGCAGTTGTTTGTTCCCCCAATGGAGTTGATGCGCAAAATAAAACAAATGAGAAGCTGTCGATGCTTAAGCTGGGGGTGCCGCTCCGCCACGGCCACGCTCTTCTTGAACTGCTTCTTTTTACACAAAAGCCATGGATTATCACCACCCCGTCTCTCTCTCTCTCTCTATATATTCGGTAATGGGACTTCGGTCAAAGCTCGAAATTGGTAGTTATTGAGGAAACTTTGAAAATGACAATACAATCGGGGATTTGAAGAAGAGAGCTGAAAATTAATTTTCATTGTTTGAAAGAAAAATCCTATTTTAATTTTTTTTAAATAGGTATGCACTATTCATGATATGAGATCTAAATCGCCATACCATCAAATTTTAAATAAATATTTTGTCGAATTGAAGTTCCATGAAAGAAACATATTTACAGACCATAAATAACTTATTATTTCTTGCATGATTTTTTTGTCGGCTTTTATATTATTTTATTAGTGGTTAAAACAGGCACCCTATTTTATTTTTAAGTCTTATTTACGCGATATTGACCAAAACTAACCTCATCTAATGGAATAAACAAATAAAAAGATGAACCACCAAAATTAGGAAAGTCGTCATCAAAAGTCAATGTCGGGTTCTCGAACCTAATACTGGACCGACCAAAGAAAAACCTCGTACTGGAGAGCAAGAAGGGCCCCCCAATGGCATATTTACTGACGATACCCTTGTCTCTCTCTTCTCTCTTTTCCTCATTCCAGCCCTCAGCCGCCTCCATGCCCGCCCGCTGCACGTCGGCATCACCACCGTCGAAGCTGCCTACGCCACGCTCAGCACTGGCCGCTGCCGCATCTTAGAATGCGCAGCCCCCAATCGCTGTCGCTGCTCCGCCTTCTTCCTCATGTCGCCCTCCTATATTCTATCCTTTTCTATCTTGGCCGCTCAGAGACGTCCCCCGGCAATGTTTGAGTCGCCGCCGCCAGATCTGGAGGTGTTGCTCAGCGTCTATAGCCGAGACCTAGCTCGACTCCGAGCTTAAACAGGAAAAAAACATATGCGGCGTAGCCTAACGCTGAGGCTACGCCCATGCCCTAGGCATAGGCTCAGCTGGACAGCTCGTGAATCTCCGCCATCGGAAACTGAGTTCTGTCGAGGAGGTTGAGCTTCTGCAGCAGCAAACATGTCCATTGAGATCGGCTGACTTGCCGTGATTCGTGAGATAGCGAATCAAAGAAGATTGTCAGTGTTGACTTCCATTTTTCAGATACAAGAAGTCGTTTTTCTTATTTTGCGACATGGACTTTGGTTTGAAGAAGAGATATTTTCCATGATCGACAAATTTTTCAGTACGGAAATTGACGAAGAAAATATTGCCAAAATTCATTTTTTCACACTAACAGTAATTATCTTGTCTACTTTATTCTGTTGATGTAAAAAAGTTTGATTCTGTTCCGATGTTCTTTTTTTTTTCTTTTTTTTCAGATTCTAGAGACTGGTGGCTTCTCCAAATTCGGGCGTGGGTTGGGCATCTGTTGGAGTTGTATTTCCTAGCCTTTTTACTTTACTGGTTTATGCTGTACTTCTTTCAAAAATATGTATTTCTCTTAAATGCTGTTACTTAGGACTCTGTCCTTTTAACTTAATATTTCGGGTCATACCTCAGCATATAATCTTGAAAGCTCCTACATTTTTTCCAGTGGAAAAGGAGGCAATGAGAGTAAGTAGTTAAGCGATTTTATTTGATGACAATTCGCCATTGCTTTTGCCTCCATTATATGCTTCTTACTAGTGGATTTTTATCAGTGTAAATCCAAAAATCTCACGGTGCCGAACAATCTTATAGGTTCTCTCTTGGTTTGGCATTTCCGTTTCTTAATTGCTTAAAGGTTCTCTAGTCATGTGCTGGTGTTTGCCTACTGTTATTTCCAACAAGATGTCTTTCTCAAATTCTCTGAGCATTTTACCGGTGATGTATTATTTTATGCATTCTGACTATTTGTATAGACAAACATGCTTAACTACACCAGTCCGCTTATAACAGAAAACACACGTGTTTGCTATTCCTGCTCCACAACTGTTAAAAAGAAATACGGACCAGATGAGAAAAAGTCGGCGAACAAACCGCCGTACGGGTCTTGTCTATGCCATAGTATAATAATGATGAGTTTCCAAAACTTTCCATTTGAGGTCGTTTTCACATAGTCGTGTTTCCACGCTGATTCTCTCTTGCTACACCCTCCTGGCAATTTCCAAGTATAATCTGCACTTGAGACTCTTGTTTGGCACTTTAGACTTGTCCGGCTTCTTCATCGGGCTTGGATCTATAAAAATTGGTCGAGTTCTAAGGGTTGGGTTCGGTTTTATCCGGGTCACTTCCCTTTTGTCCGGTGGGATTCCATTTCTGAAACTCCATCTTCATCGAAGAAAACCTGCACCCATTCCACATCATGCTAGCTTATCAAAAACAAATCGAAATAACGAATTAGAAAAGAACTCATTGAACATCCATGGACGATACTATTAGCTGCCAAAAGAACATGTAGAAAGCTTTCCCTCTGATTGCAAGACCATTGGTTTTGCTTTGTGTAAGAGCAGCTAATTTGGCCTGGAGACACATTACTAACCTTGCCACCACAACTCATCATTCACCAATTCCACTTCCAGGTGTAAAGCATCGAGACAAAAAACCACAAAATTGTTAATGTGTCGTTCTAAATCTGAAAAAAAAAACCAGAGTACTACAATCTGAAGACTCTTACAATATGTTTGGCTGCTATTGTCGCGACCTCTTTTTTTTCGGCGCTAGCAATCGGGTACGAGCGCCTAAGGAGGCTAATGGCTCAGCTAAATTGATAAGGCCTGGACTCTCCCAAGTCCACCAATTCACGACTTAATGGTTCCAGTTTTTAATCTGTAAATCAAATTTTAAATTGGAGTCGCCACTAATCGATTTGGGGTGGGTTGATTAAAAACCCAAGTGAAGTATCGGGAGAAATACTCACTCCTGCGCAACCAGAGAAATTAGGATCGGGGACTTGATTACACTAGTTAATCACTAATGCCCTTTCGCACCTAATCTTGTTTAAACCCTTAGGTTTTTTGGATGTTCAAGGGATTTTCCATGCATTTTTTTTGGGCATTTTCTCATTTTTTTGACATAAAAAGCATTTTTTTGGATTTTTTTATATTTTCTGGAAATATAAATCATTTTTTGGCTTTTTCTGACTTTTTTTGGCTTTTTTGGGAAAATATGGAGATTTTTGATTTTTTTGATTTTTTAGAAAATAAATTATTTTTTGATTTTTTTAATTAAAATATTATATTATTATTATTATAATAATATAAAAACGGACCGACCCGGTTCGTGATCCGCGAGACCTAGACGCGGGCCCGACTCAGATTTTTCTCCCTTTTTTTTTTCTTTTTCCAAGCCCATGTAGTAACCCAGGCCCATTTATGCACAAAAATAGCCCACACAACTGGGCCCAGAAGACTTGAACAGGGGAAAAACCCTACCCGGATGGGGGTTTCGCCGGACCCGGTTTTGACCCGGCAGGCACCTCTCTCCCTTCTTTTGTCTTCACGGCACTGATGAAGGATGACCAGGATGTCACAGGGCGGTGACACGGCGACGGTGGCGACGCGGCAGGCGATGGCACGGTGATGGTGTGAGGTGCGATGGCGGCCGAACACCACAGGGGTCTCGGCGAATCGTCGGGGACGGCGTCGGGGGTGGAAAGCGTCACAGCGACGATGCAGCAGGGTCGTTGCTGGTTTGGGGACAACGTCAGGGGAGGACTGCGGCACGGCGGGTCGACGGCGTGCCTCGGCGAGGCAACAGCTGCAGGCGACGGCGACTCTCACGCGGATTTCCAGATCTGCGCCCAGATCTTGACCTTTCTTCCTCCGCCCTCCACTCACTCAAATCTCGGCCAGCTTGCTCTCGAACCTCCCCGGAAGTCTCTCGGGGGAAGTTCTTCAGAGTTTGCCAGCTTCAATCCTTCGGCCGTGCTCGCTCTTTGAGCTCCCTGAAGTCTCTCAGGGACCTCTCTAAGCTTGCTGGCCTCTTGTGTGTTCTTCAATGGAGCTAGTGCCGGCCTATTTATAGGCGAGGGAGTCCGGTCGACGAAGAGGTTTGGCCGCCGATTCTCCGTGTGCCGACCGGCCTTGGTGCGGCTGAACCGGCGTCACCTCGGCCGCCCACTTGCTTGCTTTGAAGGCACGTCCCATCCGTCACCGGCTGGCCTACGCGCGCGTCGAAACCCTAACTGCCGCTCTCTGCGCGTGTGTTGCAGAGGCGTGAAGGGAGAATTCAAGGAGGAAGAAGACAAAGGGCGCATGGGCCGGGCTGAGGCGGAAATGGGCCGAGGAGGCCTAGAGGAGGGGCTTTTTTTCTGTTTTTTCTGTTTTTTTCGGTTTTTTTTTTTTTTGTTATTTGCTTATTATTTCGAAAAAGACAAAATAAATAAAAAATTAATTAATAAAATAAACATAATAAAAATTGAGGTGTCAACAGCTATGGAACTGGAAAAGAGTAGCGGATGCATAACAAAATTAGACACGCTCACTCGATTTTCTTCATTTTTTGCAGAAAGCCGACAAGAGTAAAGTCATGTGGAGTTTGACGAATTCCTAAAGAGAATGTACTCACCTTGCGACCATCCAAGTCAAGGATCACGACCACTTCGCTTCGTTTTGCCCGCTCAACTTTCTTGATCTCCTCTTTCTTTCTTTTTTGAGAGCTCCTTCTCCTGTGAGGGATTAGAACGCTTCATACAACTACAAGGCCTCAAAGTAACGAAGTAAACCTCTCAACTGATCAAGATTCCAAAAGGTGATATACCTCCTTCAAAAACCACCTGTTGCCCTCAATTTCGTAATGGTCTCTTTGGTCATCGATAACCATTGCACATGCTGCAGAGTTTTGATCATATTCCACGAGTCTCTTGGCGTAAGCTTCTGCAGGAGCTTCAGCCTCTGTAAGGAGCAGTTAGATCCGTCAAATGGGTGGGTCTGGTCAGGTTTAGATCGGGTCGAAAATGTGTCAACCCATATTTGATCAATTTAACTCTTTTTGACCCATATTCATGTAGTGTAAATTAAATGACCCATGCCCAACCCGACCCATATTCAACCCATACCTAAGCCGACCCGTATTTGCTAAAACCTATTAATATTTTAGGAAAACCCACACCTATTATATGCTAATTAGATTAAAACTTTGAATTAAATTAAAAGCAGTAAATAAAATAAAATAAAGTTAAAAAAATCTATAAATTGAAATATTTATAAAGAATTAGATCATGCATATGCTTCTCTTGTTTGAAGTGAATATACTATTGAGTAATTAAAAACCGTAACATGAAAAATCTTTAATTAAATCTAAGAAAGCTCATTTTTACGATTTTTTTATAAAAAGAAAATATTGCTAAAAAATTTTATGCAATGCAAATTTAATGGAAAATTTTTATAATTATTTTTTAAAAAAATAGAATTTTTAGTTATTTTTATTTTTTAAAAATAATTTTTAATTATTATTTTTTTCTTTTTCTCTTTTCTTTTCTCTTCTTCTTTGGTCGGCCGCCGCCACGAAGATGACTGGCGATCGGCCAGGGGGCGAGATCAAGCTCACCAACACTGGCAAGCTTGAGGCTCGGCCTCACCAACGACTGGCGAGGCTCGAGTCTCGCTAATTTGGCAAGACTCAAGCTCACTAATCTAGCGAGGCCGTGCCTCGTCAGATCTGACGAGACTCGAGCTCGCCAGCGTCGAGTGGGGCTCAATCTTGTTGATATGGTAAGGCCGAGGCCTTGTCCGACGCCGGCGAGCTCGAGTCTTGCCAGATTCGGCGTGGCTTGAGCCTCGCTAGTCATTGGCGACCATGGGCTTACGTGCCAACGAGCTTGAGCCTAGCTTAGCCTGTCATCGGTTGTCTCTCTACCGGCCACTAGCTAGGAAGGAGGAAAAAGAAAGAAAAAACAAAATAAAATAAAATTGAAATATGAAAATTAATTATAATTTAGATTTTTTTATATAAAAAACACATTTTTATAAAGTTAAAGAGGGAAAGATTGTGTGGGGCTTGGATTGGAAATTTATAAATGGGTTCTAAAGTTTCAACCCACTTGATATTTTAAATGAGTTGAAAATGGGTCACAAGTTTTGATTCACTTTTGACCCATTTAAATCAGACTCGCTTTTTTGACCCATTTTTAGTTGGGTTTTTAAAAACCTTTGATTCATATATAACCCATATAAATAAAATATGAGTTCAAAAATGGGTCATTTTAACATCGGAGTTACGCGGCCCCTCTCCCTCCAATCTTGCCACAGGATGAGCAATTCCTCACCAACCTGTGCTTGCGGGCTTGGCACGAACAAGGCTTACCCTACTGGAGCACAACGGAACCTTTGGCTGCCTCAGCTGGCGATACGACCTTCCCAGATTTCATTTTCCGAGAATTACTCTGAATCTCCGGTTTTGACTCTTTGGTTCCGGTAACTGCCGCCTTTTCTCAACTACTCGAGCCAGCAGCCCCTTTAGATGCTCTAGGTGGTTCCCCAATACCGGTAGTGGAAACTTCAGCTGAGTGCAGTTTGACATAGGCATATAATTTCGCGAACGAAACGTTTGAAACCCTGGTGCGATCTGAAATGGCATCTCCACCGCAAATATTCATCGATCAGGCTTTTCCCTACTTCTAGCCAGATATCATTCTGAGCGAAAATTCCAAATCACAAAGTTTTTTTTTTTTGTAAGAAATAATAATATATAAAAGATTTGAACCAATAATTACAAAATTGGCGCCACAAAACTTTCACTCAACAAGACAACAAGTCAGGGTGAGTTGAAGAGAGCCGGAAACAAGAGATGCTCCGCAACAGCGGGGAACAAAGCACAAAACAGCCTAAGAAAAGCAAAGGAACAGAGTAGAAAGACAAAAGCCACGTAGGGCCAATAGACTCCTAAAAAACAACAAACCAGCAAGGGAGAAAAAAAGGACAAAGAGAGACTACAACAAGTCCAAAGCCAAGGACGACTAGCAGACATCTTGTTGTTCAACACCCGACCTTTCCAAAAGTATTCTTCAATCCCTACCACAAGCGACTAAGGCGACATTGAAGTAGGAGAGAAAATGCAAGGGTCAAGCCCCCAGTTACATTGAAGTCTTATGTTCCTAGGATTATTGTCCACGTTTCTAAACGTAAGAGCTTTATCCTTAACCACTTTAATGAGATGATTTTTAATGGCAGCAACCGCAACGGGGTGGTTTCTGAACATGACGTCATTCCTGTATCTCCAGATAATATGGCAAAGGGCACCAAACAAAAAACACCCATTCACAACCAATTAAAATGTCTGCTCAAATTTGAGGTGTCTAACTCAGGTTACAAAATAAAAAACCTAGAATAAATGGGTCTAGTTAGGAAATGTTATGAACCCATTCCAACGTCGCCGGTCGGAGCTTTCAGGGATCGATTGGAGATTTGAATTTTCGGCTAGAATCGGGATGAGGATTGTGCATGAGGATGTGTGCGAGATTAGGGAAGGTTTCTTTCTTAATTGAGGGGACGATGGATTGGGGGTCAGGATAGTGATTCTCCAGCAGAAGTTCTCTTTATTGTTTTCCCTCTCGAGTGGAACTGGGGAAATGGAAAATGACGTAGTCCATCCATGAAAGTTGGGAAAATTTCCAAAATAGCCCTGCACTCAGACGGCATTTTCAAAGTACCCATATACATAGATTTGTTCTCAATTTGCCCCTTCAAAGGAACTGAAATTCCCAGTGCCCAAAAATTGATCTGGCGCTTTGAAAAGTGCATGTGAATTTCACGTGCTCTATTACTCTAAAATATGAACTTAGGACCTTATACTTTGATATTATATGAGATTTTGGTAGGACCACTTTCAAATATTTTATGAATGTATGATTTAATTTTTAATTATTCTATCACTCTCCTGTGACATGTTATGTTATTGTCAATTTATGATAATCTAGCATTTTAATAATATTCATAATTTTGTCATCTCTTGCTTGATACATTGTCTCAAAGCGACATGTTGCAATGGTTTGATTATGCAAGCCATTCTTCATATTTATTCTTGAGATTGTTAATGTTCATGGGGTAATCGTTGCCACCAAAACTAATGCATACATTGCATCCTATAGATCAAATGAGTAATTGAACAAATGTGTGCAGATAAAAGAATTACACAAATAGTGAAGCAAACAAATCCTTAGTTTATTTCGATCTGACTTAATTGCAAACAATTCATTCACTCAAAATTGAATCCTTGTGTTGGGATTGGTTATACCTGGCAGAAGTATCCAATTTCCACATGATACCAGATAATATAACATATGTCGTCATCATGCAATATGAATAACATGAGATTCATGATTGAAGTGTCAGTGAATTTTAAAGTCACAACTGAATTTTTTGTCCAATTGGTATTACTACAGACAAATAGATTATTTGGAGGTATTGTTTTTTTTTTTTTTGGTCATAAAGAGAGTCTAGTCTTTTTTCTTTTCGGGGGGGGGTTGATCCTTTATATATTTTACAATTTACTGTGTGTGTTCTATGCTGTGCGGAGGTTGCAAAATCCTGCCAACTTACTCATGTGTACCAACCTAGTGAGGAATCAAACTCTTTATTTCCTCTTTCTCAAGTGAGAAGGATGGCGATTGAGACAACTCTCAATGGTTAAGTTTAATCAATTACTAAGGAAATCTTGAAGAACCCGTGAAGTAGGTTTCTTTACGAAGACGTAATTGAGAGTGCTAGTATGAACAAAATAAAGGAGTTAGGGAAGAGAATAAGAACACAATATTTATAGTGGTTCGGCTTAATCCAAGCCTACGTCCACTCTCCCACGCTAACAGCCTTCTTGGCTGGATTCCACTATGCAATCAATAAGAGATTACAACTTCGAGTGCAAACACTTAGTAGTAGATCACACTATCTCACTAAGACACTCTTTTGGTATTTCTCTCACGATTACAAACGTTTAAGCTCTCCAAAGACAAGTGTATGAACAAAGATCGCTCAGACTTTGGAATTATAAATTCTACGCTCCGTCTCTTACTTGCTCATCGGTCCTTCACCTCCTTAAATACTCCTCCACTTCCAAACTAGCCGTTGGACAGCATCCCGGAGAATCGTCTTCCAATATACCCATTGGACAGCTCTGTATCTAGAAGATTTGGTAGCCGTTGAGTGACAAAGGTAAAATCCCAAATTGATTCCGATCGCCCATACAAACGAAATCTTGGTTTCCATAAGTAAAGCTTCTTCGTGTAGAAAGTTCTTGTCTTCAATCAAATCAATCTTGATGTGGAATCCAAACCAGATCACTAGCCGTTATAAGATTGGGCTTGAGTTACGATTCATCGTAATCTGGATGTAAAGTCTGAGTCTTTAGACTTTACGATATGAGTCTTGAGACTTTACAATCTGGGTCTGTAGACTTTACAATATGAGTCTTGAGTCTGGCAATCTTCAGACTTTGAGTCTTGAGTCTGACAGTCTTTAGACTTTGACACAGAAGTCTGGAAATCTTCAGAATATACTCTGGACATATGTTACGTTCAGTCTTCTGGTCATCTTCTGACTTTGATAAAATCCTTTAGATGTTTTATCATCTGCATGGTCTATTACTCAACCATCAAACATGTTAGTAGCCTTTGATTTATTTTGTCATCTTCAAAACATCATAAGGGATTTCCCTAACAATCTCCCCCTTTTTGATGATGACAAAACAATCTCTGAATATGCAGATTTGTAAACATACTTTTAAATCAAAGGATATCAGAAGATAGAAAATAAATTGAGCATAACAATATATAGAAAAATAATCGCAGCTCAATATTATGCCATAGATAATATAATATCAACCAATCAGCACATATGCATATTCATATCTTCTCCCCCTTTTTGTCATAATCAAAAGGCGATAATAATGGATTCACGTAGAGAATGATAACAAATATTTTGCATGAATCACAATTTCCAAAAATCAGCTTTTATCGAATATTAAAGATATGCAATATAGCTCACTTCGATTATATATATCAGCAAATATAAAAATCACCGATGCATCATGAAATTCACGTACACTTTTTGTCATAATAAAATGATAATATCAATAAGAGTTTGTTAATGACAAAAGGTAATATAAGATGCACTAACCGGATTTTTATAATAAATACTGACACATTTACCTTTCCTTCCATTCATAATAAGATCACGATCGATTCAAAAAGATTCTTCCAAAATTAATCAAAGCTCCCCCTCAATTTGTTGCCTTTTTGAGATGATCACGATTCTTTTCCTTTTCTTTTGGATTTGCTTTCTCCCCCTGTGATCATGACAATATTTGCAGATAGAAACAATTGTTGCAATTGTCGCAGGAGATATTTTCTGATTGTACCAAAATTAGCGTAGATTCCCAATCATCATTCCCTTAAAGAATTTCCTGCAACTCATTTCCCTTTTTGGTATCCATCAATTTGGATCCTTCCTTGACGTTAGAGTAAAATATAAAACCTCCATAATCAAATATTCTTTCTTAATTCATCGTAACAGAGTATTCAAAGAAAGAGTATTATGCACAATGATATTTGAAAAATAAATTCTCACTTTAGTCAAAGCACAATAAAATCAGGGAGAATGAAATCCTTGAGTATCGCAGAAACATATATTGCAAAATTAGTATCACGTAGAATCAGATTTTTACTTTGCAAAATATGACAATTTGAGAGCATAAAATTAAACCAAATAATCTGAATTATCTCAAATAATCACACGTACTAAATCAAATCTTAACTCACAAATCACAAAAACAAATCATACGATTCTTTCTTCTATAAAGCAAAATATGATCATTATAAAATCTGAATCAATCAATGATATATCGAATTTCAAGCATAATGAGAATTATGTGCCCAAAAACATTCCTTACCAACTTCTTCTTTTCCTTTATTTCCTCATCGGATTCTCGAGTCCGGTTCTGAATCGACTTTGATTCTCGAGTCTATGTCTCGAGTCGACTCAGATTCTGAATGTGCCGTCAAGCATATAATTCTTTGCACATCATCTTCTTTCATTGTTCTTTTCTGGCCATTCTGCTTGTAATTTCTTCCATCGAAATATGGTGGCCTTGTGTTGCTTTGCCCTTCCATAAGTCCTGGTGCCAACATACTAGCCATAAAGAATCTTTAGCTCAAAAGTAAAAATACTTTTATAAACCGAGCACTTGGCTCTGATACCAATTGAGAGTGCTAGTATGAACAAAATAAAGGAGTTAGGGAAGAGAATAAGAACACAATATTTATAGTGGTTCGGCTTAATCCAAGCCTACGTCCACTCTCCCACGCTAACAGCCTTCTTGGCTGGATTCCACTATGCAATCAATAAGAGATTACAACTTCGAGTGCAAACACTTAGTAGTAGATCACACTATCTCACTAAGACACTCTTTTGGTATTTCTCTCACGATTACAAACGTTTAAGCTCTCCAAAGACAAGTGTATGAACAAAGATCGCTCGACTTTGGAATTATAAATTCTACGCTCCGTCTCTTACTTGCTCATCGGTCCTTCACCTCCTTAAATACTCCTCCACTTCCAAACTAGCCGTTGGACAGCATCCCGGAGAATCGTCTTCCAATATACCCATTGGACAGCTCGTATCTAGAAGATTTGGTAGCCGTTGAGTGACAAAGGTAAAATCCCAAATTGATTCCGATCGCCCATACAAACGAAATCTTGGTTTCCATAAGTAAAGCTTCTTCGTGTAGAAAGTTCTTGTCTTCAATCAAATCAATCTTGATGTGGAATCCAAACCAGATCACTAGCCGTTATAAGATTGGGCTTGAGTTACGATTCATCGTAATCTGGATGTAAAGTCTCGAGTCTTTAGACTTTACGATATGAGTCTTGAGACTTTACAATGGGTCTCGTAGACTTTACAATATGAGTCTTGAGTCTGGCAATCTTCGACTTTGAGTCTTGAGTCCGACAGTCTTTAGACTTTGACACGTAAGTCTGGAAATCTTCAGAATATACTGACATATGTTACGTTCGGTCTTCCTCGGTCATCTTCTCGACTTTGATAAAATCCTTTAGATGTTTTATCATCTGCATGGTCTATTACTCAACCATCAAACATGTTAGTAGCCTTTGATTTATTTTGTCATCTTCAAAACATCATAAGGGATTTCCCTAACAGTAATTAAGTCCCCAAATCTAGTTTTTTTAGTTGTGCAGGAGCGAGTATTTCTTCTGATACTTTGTTTGGGTTTCTAATTGACCCATCCCAAATTGATTAATGGTGACTCCTATTTAAAATTAACTTACGGGTTAAAAACTTGAACTATTAAGTCGTGAATTGGTGGACTTGAGAAAGTCTAGGCTAAGTCTAATAGACCTAGCCAAACCTTTCGCCTCTGTAGGCGCCCGCCCCTAATTAGGAGCCAAAAAAAGAGGTTGCAACAAATTAGTTCAATAGGAGGTTAGCTAGTATGAGCTGAGTTGAGTTCAGACCATAATGAGAGAGCCTGGCTAGAAATTTTATGAATAATGCTCAAGTCTCTCCTCTAATCCTAACACTTACGATTATCCTCACAAAGGAGAGTTTACTAAGCCCTAAAAGTGAGGGGCCGTCTCATTAAGCTAGTGATACTTAGGGTAATAGAGGAGAAGTTCTTGAGTTTGGATCGTTACTATTCCGCATTGAGAATGGTGGTCCAAATTAGGTGTGTAAATTTGTTTACATGATTACATATGTGTTCTTGTTTCTACCTATGGAGATTTTGGGTTGCACTTTCGTGTCTTACATGTTCTTCTTATCATATACTTACTAAAGCCGGGGTACATTGTTCTTGATCACTACAAAGGGAAGTACCAACATCTCAACCAATCATCACCATCGCAATTAGGTGGTGACCAATCTGAGAAGGTGATAATATTAAGCTTCGACAGCATCTCCTTTATTTCATTTTGTTCAACTTCATTAGTGGACAAACAACTACCACGATGATAATTATACGAAACTAATCAGGAGCTTGTAATCTTTCTTACCTGATGGTGTCAGGCGTGCAGCCCAGGGTACCTCCGAGGATCATCCATTTGCCACCACCCTCGCTGTCAGTTGGAGCTGTGAAGGTCACATCCATGCACGAGAAGTACACGTCAAACACAACCTCCCCCACGGGCCTAGGTGCAGCCCGCGCTTGGCTTTTGCCATAATGTCGATGGTCACCATCCCGCCCTTCAATGCGCCCACCAGGCCCTTCACACCCGTCATTGTCGATCAATAGCTTTGACAGGGCCTTGGCTTTGATAATAGTCATGTTGTCGGGGCCCTGAGTGAAGTCGGGAATGAGGGAGGGATGAAAAAGAGTGAGTTGCTCTTGGAAATTCAGGAGGAGGTTCATGTGAGTGTACTAGACGGCGATCAGCTTTCTGGGGTTCTTGACATAGAGAGTGATGTTCCAATGGGTGGTGACATGGGAGGTGGAGATGTTGAGAGACGAAAAGGAAGAGCCTGGGTGGAAACCAAACTCCGGTGGCATCACGGCCGGTATCACCAGGAAGATGATCATGAGGAGGCCAAGAAAAGTGGGTATGGTAAATGCAATAAAGTGAGCGATGATCTCCTTGTACCTGTTGGACCGCAGCGGTTCTGGTGCTGTTGGTGCTGGATTATTATTCGCAAGGGGTGGCGGGATGGCGATGACAGGGAGGGCTGCCATTTCGAAATTTTTGCGTTGGTTTTTTCCCTTTTTTCTGCAAGTATTTTGTACGAAGTTTGGTGAGGACGGAGCGACTGAAGAGGGGAAGGTTTGCGCACCCGATTTGGAGAGCTCCACTCGTTAATTTATGCTCTCCTCCAATAGGATAGCGTGCGAGTAAAACAAACGGCATTTTGGTGTGGCCCCACTTCTATAGAGTTGTATTAATAAAATTAAAAACAAAAGTATTCAAAAAAAAAAAAATCTTGAAGAGTGATGAAGTGGGGCCTTGAACAGGCCTTCTGCTCTCTTTTCACGTGCGAACCCACCATCCCCTTTCTCCGAATCTAAAGGGAATACCATGAAACATAATCAGTTTGAATAGTCGAGAGATACCTTGAATCAGCAATAATGTCACCTGCCCTCTTACATTATTCAGGGCAAAAGCTGCCACAAATTTCAAATTATGTCAATACATTTATCTTGTCATCTATCATAAATTTTTTTGTGACATGAAAAACCTAAAAGTTGTATATATGTGATACATTTACCCTAGTCAAAATTTCATATGGGTTTTCAGCCAAACAATTATTTTTTTTTATTTCATTTAAACCATGTCACCATGTCAACACCGTTTGTTTTTCAGTGTCCATATAGGTAGATTTTTAACGATAATAATTAACGGGAATCTTGACAAATGGTAAATATGTCGCTCATATATAAGTTTGAGATTCTTTGTATCGCAAAAAAAAAGAAAAAAGTTAAAAGTAAATGTGTTATGATAGATATATTTTAGGATTTTCTTCTACTTTTTCCCTTTTATTTACAAGACTGGTCTATTTTGATCTTCTTATCCCCAACCTAAAGTCATATTATCTATTGAAAAAAAAAAATTGCGATCCAGGTAGAAATAGATGACGTGGTATTTTAACGACATTTAAGAGCGATCTCACGCCTCTCTTCACATCTGAGCTCGCAGAAGATTTGCAATTGAAATTAGAGTTTTCTTGTTCATAGAAGATCGCAAATCACTTTTTCATCTCTCATCAGCCTGTCGTTTCTATTGCTTCTTTGCTTGTTATGGGAATAGTCCGTTGCCTTATCGGCCTCCATTTTCTCCCTGTTTTAACAAAGCCATCGAACTCCATGCTCTATCCGGGTCCAGCTTCACGGGAGCGGACAGTTTCCCTAATCCATGCATCATCATTTTATTACATTTTTTTTTTTCGCTCGACTAATCTCCACGAGTGCATATAAATGGTCGTGTCCATGTATATTGAGCAAGGCTTCACCATAGGCTGATGCGCATGAATCCCGAAATTACTTTGAGTGGAAAAAACCACAATCTAAACACAGGATTCACAAGCCTTCAAATTAAGGTGCTTAACTGCCAAGTCATTTCTTTGACGCTGATTTTGTTGCCTCCTTTGCAACCGGAAAAGTAATACAGACTTTGGCAGTGTATGCCAATGCAAACCCAAATTGAGGAAAACTATAGCAAAACCTCAAATATTATAGATCTACAGTGCGAATTATTTCTTCAGCAGTAGCTCGAAGATTCAGATATACAGATTATATACATTTTCAACAGAATTGTACATGAACCAACGACAGCGTAGGAGATCGAGACTGACAGTCCTCCATGATTTGTTAATATTTACCAAAGTAGTAAGCCAGGAAAGCAGCTTCTAACTAATACCCAAATTTGTAGAAGCCAATCCCCAAAATCTGAAAAAAGAACACCAAGAAACGTGGTGAGAATCAAACCTTATTTATATCAATAGAATAAAAAGGTCACGTACGCAATGAATCAAACAGGCCACACACTGAGCCATGTTCTCATCATATGCTTCTAAAAGCCAGGCCGCGTCGTTTTTGATCAGTACGAAAGGGAAGTACCACCATATCGACCAGTTATCACCACTGCCGTTAGGTGGTGACCGAGCTGAGAAGGTGACAATATTCAGCTTCGACAGCGTCTCCTTTATTTCATTTTGTTCATCAACTTCATTGGTGAACAAACAACTACCACGATGGCAGTTATACAAAACTAACCAGGAGCTTGTAATCTTTCTTAACAGAGTATAGTGATGGTGTCGGGCGTGCAGCCCAGGGTGCCTCCGAGGATCATCCATTTGCCACCACCCTCGCTGTCAGTTGGAGCTGTGAAGGTCACATCCATGCACGAGAAGTACACGTCAAACACAGCCACCCACCACAGGCCCAGGTGCAGCCTGCGCCTGGCTTTTACCACTATGTCGATGGTCACCATCCCGCCCTTCAATGCGCCCATCAGGCCCTTCACACCCCAGTCATTCTCGATCAACAGCTTTGAAAGGGTCTTGGCTTTGACAATGGTCACGTTGTCGGGGCCCTGAGTGAAGGAGGGAATGAGGGAGGTGATGGATTTATGAGATGGGCTTAAGGCCCATCTGCTCAAGTTGGGCCCAAAAGGGCCCGGCCCACGGGAATAGGGCCCGTGGAGGGGGAAGGTATAAAAGGGAGGAGAGAGAGAAGACAACGTTTTGGAACATAACGTACGTCTTTTCTCTTCTCACGCTCTCTCTCTCTCAAAAACAAAATGCAGTAAGCATACGGCGCGCTTTCCTTCCCTTCAAGGCGTCATCGGATCGAACGAGGCCAGAATTTCTTCATCTTCTTCGGCATTGGTGTTTAATCTGTGGCTAACAAGGTACGCTCGAATCCGTGGTGTGCTTTACGATCGGTGATGCGTGTTTTCCCGGGCTTCGTCTTCCGCATTGATTTAGGGGTTCGATTCGGTGTCGAATCCGGTTTTCGGGAATCAGTCATTCCCAACAGGAGGGATGAGAGAGAGTGAGTTGTTCTTGGAAACTCAAGAGGAGCTTTATGTGAGTGTACTTGACGGCGATGAGCTTACTGGGGTTCTTGATAGAGAGAGAGATGTTCCAATGGGTGGTGACATGGGAGGTGGAGATGTTGAGGGACGAAAGGGAAGAGCCCGGGTGTAGCCCAAACTCCGGTGGCATCACGGCCGGTATCGCCAGGAATATGATCATAAGGAGGCCAAGAAAAGCGGGTATGGCATATGCAATAAAGTGAGCGATGATCTCCTTGTACCTGTCGGACTGCAGCGGTTCTGGTGCTTGTGGCGCCAGATTATTATTCGCAAGGGGTGGCGGGATGGCGATGACGGGGAGGGCTGCCATTTCGAAATTTTTGTGTTGAGCGTGTGGTTTTTTCCCTTTTTTCTGCAAGTATTTTGTACGAAGTTTGGTGAGGACGGAGCGAATGAAGGGGGGAAATTTGCGCCACCGGAGTTGTAGAGCTCCACTCGTTAATTTATGCCCTCCTCCAATAGAATAGCGTGCGAGTAAAACAAAGGGCATTTTGGGGGTGGCCCCACTTCTATAGAGTTGTGTTTATAAAATTAAAATAAATAATTCAAAAAAATAAAAAAGAATCTTGAAGAGTGATGAAGTGGAGGCATGAACCGGCCATCTGCTCTCTTTTCATGTGTGAACCCACCATCCCCTATCTCCGAATCTAAAGGGGATACCATGGAACATAATCAGTTTGAATAGTCGAGAGATACCTTGAATCGGCAATAATGTCACTTGCCCTCTTATTTTATTTAGGGCAAACGCTGCCAAAAATTTCAAATTATGCCAACACATTTATCTTGAGGTTCATCCTAAATTTTTTTGTGACATAAAAAAACCAAAACTTATATATGTGTAATACATTTACCTTCAATCAAAATTTCATATTGATTTTCAGCCAAAATAATAATGTTTTTATTTAATTTACACAGCGTTGACACCATGTCAACGCTGTTTGTGACATAAGTAGGTTTTGAACGATGCTCGTTGATGAAACTTTGACAAAAGATAAATGTGTCACATAGGTTTTTAGTAACTTTTTTCCTTTTATTTACGAGACTCGTCTATTTTGATCTTCTTATCCCCAACCTAAAGTCATATTACCTATTGAAAAAAAAAAAGTTGCGCTCTGGCTATAAATAGATGACTTGGTATTTTAACGACATATGTTTTCTTTTTTTCTCAATCCAACAACTAGTACTCTTAAATTAATCTAGATATCTATACCTTGTGTGTGCGCGTGCACTTTTGTTTTTTTTGGAGATATTCTAGTGATGTCGAACTAATGAACTACTTAATTGAGAAAGCCGTCAAGAGGTTAGAGGTGAATCGTACCGATTTACATCCCCTCCACCTTGTGAAATCCATGAAATTAAAGTAGTGAGTCTTTCGCACTAGAACCTCATTCACATGCCATCCCACCCCCATCCATACGTTCGTAAGTAGGAACAGTGGGCAGTATCTTAAACAAAAAACATGTGGGGTACCCTTCCCGTGCAACTTTGACTCCTCGTCACTCGTGCGATTATATTTTAGGGTTTCGTCCCCGTTTGGAAGTAACGTGAAGACCACACCAACTCGACTCCGGAAACCCTAAAAAGAAAAGAAAGAGATTCCCACAGGTTTTTGCTCTCTTTTTTATGTCCAACACAGGCATCCAAACCACATCGAGAATTCCCAGAGGTCGAGAGATAAGTGGTCAATTGTACGGAATTACATCTCCTCCATGTTGAGAAATTCATGGAATTGAACTAGTGATTTTTTCAGTGAAACTAGAACCTCGTTCACATGCTGCCTGCACTGATCGTGCCATCCGACCCCACCCTCCGCTCGTAAGGAGGAACAATGGACAGTATACAAATTGAGGAAAATAGATTTATCATCTGATGGTTTGCTAAACCTCTTCTCTTGCAAGTCTCTCTTTCATCATCTTAAACAAACGACATTGTGGGCATCCATCGCATGCAGCTTTGACTCGCCGTCACTCGTTCGGTAATATTTTAGGGTTTCCTCGCCGTTTGGAAGTAACGTGGAGACCGGACCAGAGCGACTCCGGAAACGCTAAAAAAAATAAAGACAGATTCCCATAGGCCTTTGCCCTTAGTTTATGTCCAATGCAGGCATCCAAACCACTGCAAAAACATGTCAGGGTGTCTCTCCTCGCCACGAGGGGGCATCTTCATGCATCTGGGGGAGGGAATGGAACCGCGTAAACCCAAAAAATAATAATAACAAACGGAAAACCCCAAACATTTTTTAATGTCTTTTAAGGTTGATAAAAAAAGAAGTTCCGTACATTATGTGGGACCTTGACTCGTAACCTAATGAATTTCGATGGTCAAGAGATGACCTGAATTGATAATAGTGTAATAATGTACCCCCCTCGAGAAATTTCTCATGATTCTTCATTTGTTTTCAGAGTGCTTTAAAAATCTCGTAATCGCTAGACCTAAAGTCGAACAAAGCGACCGAAGCAATAACTACAAGGGCCAAGCAGCAGCTCAATGGGAAGTTACCTTGGGCAATGCTCACCATGAGGTGATTTTGCTAAGTTGTTATTTTACATAATTTCGTTGATGTCCTATATTAGATATATTTTTGGGTTTTGGCATGCTAAATACTAATGTGTATGTAATGACTTGCCTTTTGTTTTTGTTCTTTTAAATATTTGATCATTCGAAAATACGTGAACTTTCAAAATTGATGAATATCCACACTAGATATATTTTTGATGGTTTTGTGAATGCGAAATGAAATTTTAAAGGGAAACTTACCACAAAAAGTTATAAACCTATTGCAATCATGTCCAATTCAATCCTAAAATTTATTTATTTTTCTAATTGAATGTTAAGCCATTTGCATTGGTATCAATTCAATCATTCCAGCTAATTTTGGTCAGCGTTGACATGTAAATTTTTTTTAAAATTTTTTAATATTTTTAAAATTTTGAATTTTTCTTTGTTTTTTCCTTTTTCTTTTTTTTTTTCCTTCTTCCTCTAACCTTAACGGTTAGGCAGAGGCAAGGGATAGCCACTGAGGAGGTTGAGCCTCGCTCGGTCGATGACCTTGTTGGCCACAATGAAACAAAAGAACAAAAAAAAAAAGTAATAAAAATAACATAAAATTTTCATAAAGAATTATAAAAGTTGTCCATGTCAGCGCTAGTGATGCCATGTAGGATGGTCAGCATGTAGATCAACAATTTCTTGTTAAAATTGGCCGGATGGACTGATTGACAAATTATCAAAAATATTTAGGACTGAATTGACAAAGACAAAATATTTAAAACTGAATAGATAATTTTTCATATTTTAAACTTTGGCATGAAAATGGGAGTTTGGGGGGGGGGGGGGGGAGTAATTTTGGCTTTTAAAAGGCGTAAACACGCAGGTAAATGCCCGGTTAATTTTAAATTTCTCTATGTCGGTTATATTCACAGATTTCATTCATGTAATTATATACAAATCACACAATCAGAATGGCCAGGAGACGCGGGGTTCCATATGTAAGAACATCCCCATCTCTGACCTTAGTTACAGCATGTCTGAATCTCACGGGGTCAGCCCCTGTCATCTTCTCATTTAAAAACATCTTATGTCGGAATAAAGCGAAGTGCATCTGATCCTGTGGAAATCGGATTATTTGTAAAGCTAATTGCATTTCCCCTATGCTGATGGAAAGTGGCGTGCACTCAATAACGACGGAAAAGGAAGATACATAATTGGATTTGGGAGGTTTATCATGAAAATATATAGTTTGAGAAGGCAAATAGGAGTTTGAAAAAAATTGAAAGCATAGAAATATGTAATTTGGGAGACAATTAAGAGGTCTGGAAAAATCTAAACTCCAGACCCATTGCTCTGATAATTTGAGCAGTTACTATATTTCTTTGTCATAGATATGGAGTCTTTCCTAATTTCGTGCAGTCACGTGATCAGATTTATGGGAAAATTTAATTTAGTAGGCATCATCACTATAGGATGCATTACAACCAATTTCCAAAGAGGTGGCATTAATCGTAAAAGTTGAAATTTTAGGTGTGGGGCATGCCCCGCCCACAAATAGTTGCATACACATCAAGAAAATACACCACGACTGCTAGCACCAGGAACAGGCCATAATTTATTAATCAAGAAGATTTCACGAAGACTTTTTCGGGTCGAACAAAATGAACCATTTCATTCAGTCAAAGAGTAGAAAGACGATTGGATTTGACGTTTGTTTTCGGGATCGCCTAAGGCACACACGATTGCTAGCTACAAAGGAGAGCCCCGCCCGACTCGGAACACCAGCTCCCCGCCTAACAGAAAAACACCTGCAGAAACAAGAACACATGAGAATTCCAAATGAGACCCGCGTCCCCCATCACACCCGGTGCGAATGACAATCCAGCATCGCTGCCAGCAGCGCCGCTGCGGCCCAATGGTACCAGCTGATCATCGGCCGCTGTATCGCATTTGCCGGGCCCACTATTCTCGACCTCCTCATGGTCATCTTCCTGGCAATATCGGCCGGAACGCAGCCGGAGCTCGGGCTCTACCAGGGCTGTTCCCTTTGGTCCATCAACAACTCCATCTCCTACAGTAATCTCATCACCGTCGAGTACGCTCACATGAAGCTCCTCTCGAGTTTTGATGGCCAGCTCGCTCTCTCTCATCCCTCCCTCGCGTCCTCGTTCACTCGGGGCCCTGACTGTGCGACCTCAGTCCGAGTCAAGGCCCAGTCAACGCTGGCAATAGTCACTGACTTGGGCGTGAACGGCCTGGTGAGACGACCATCGATGTGGCGGCATAAGCCAAGCGGCCGTGGTGTGTGGCGGTATTCAACGTGGACGTCTCGTTCACGGGCTTGAACTTCACAGCTCTCTCCATCAGCGAGGGCAGCAGCAATCGGATGATCCTCGAAGGCACCCTGAGCTGCTCGCTCAACATCATCCCGCGACTCTGGTAAGAAAGGTCACAAGTTCCCGCTTAGTTTCGTATTTCTATCATCAGGGCAGTCGTTTGTGTTCGCCAATGAAGTTGATGAACAAAATGAAAGAAATGAGAAGCTGTTGATGCTCAGTATAGCCAACTCCTCGGGCCGTCACCGCCTGGTTGCGGTGGCTGGCCGAGTCGTGCCGGTCAAGAACGACCAGCGGCCCCGGCGGTAGCAGCGGTGCCGTTCTTGAGCCTCCGCAGATTTCTCCGGCCTCGTTGGCGGGTCTGTCAAAGAAGAGGCCAGGCTTCTGGCACGCCTGGGCCCATTTGATTCGGCCCGTGCTCGGCCTGTTTGGTTAATCTTGCCCTGATTGATCCTGCGCATGGCCTTTTTGATTGAGCGCGGTGCTTGGCCTTTTCATTGATAATTATTAAACGATGTCTTGTTGTGCTATTTTTCAGATTCTGGTGGAGACTCTGGCTTCCTATCTATGCATTTAGGCATCACTACGGAGGTTTCTTTTTCTAGCCTATTACTTTGGCAAATGCTTCATACGCTGAGGACTCTCCGTCTCGTTTGTTGTTGTTGTGGTTGGTGGTTTAAGTATTTACTTCTTTTGAAAATGGGTACCCTCTGAATAATTTTGAATCCTCCATTTACCGTCGAAGAAATAGTTTGCACTTCACATTTGATTAATATCCGATGTTTCGCAAGTTCTGTCTGTCCCTTTAATTGTACTTCAGATCATGCATTAGTGTACAATCTCAAAGCTCATTTAGC
The DNA here is from genome assembly GCA_017140615.1 of Eucalyptus cladocalyx. NCBI lineage: Eukaryota > Viridiplantae > Streptophyta > Magnoliopsida > Myrtales > Myrtaceae > Eucalyptus > Eucalyptus cladocalyx. The sequence goes on along the minus strand of CM029517.1, from coordinate 4,338,575 downwards.
TTTTCTAGTTGCCAAGGAGGCCACAGAGCTGGCCTCAAATAATTGACCGAGCAATTATGTGCCTTGGTTTGTGTAATTGTAAATCATACATTTAGATTACATCATTTTCCACTCAAAGAAATGTTGGATTTATGCTCCATCACCCTTTGATGAAGCCTTGTCATATATACATGAATGTGACCTTTTACAAGCATAAAAGAATAATAGTCGAGAGAAAAAATAATAATAATTTAGTGACGATTCTTGGATTAAGAAGACTACATGTTTGTTGAGGACTTTCCTTCACATATGAAGAATGGGTATAATTCTCTTAATGAAGATTAAGATCTTCCCCATTAATCTAACATCAATTTTCACCCTCTACCAATAAAACGAAGAATGAGACTTATGGTCGTAATAGCTTGCGAAGGAAGGCTAACAGTGGAGGCCACTCAAACCATAATTCTTCTGGGCATTTTCCCCTTGAGCTACTCTTGCCACTTGTCGAAGTTCGGCGGTAGGAATTTTGTGAAAAGTTGACGTACACGGGATTCCTCAATTATATTGTAGACGAAACCGTGTTATTATCAAATCCATTTGACCTTAGTTTTTCTATGCCAGGCGAAGAAAAATAACACGCGGATTCCTCGAAAAATCCTCTCAAGATGCCTAAATTGTATTGGAATTCATCTTGATAGAATTAATTTGATTGGAAACATACAAGCTGACTTTTTCATAAATAAATAAATAAAATCATATGTCGACTCAAGCTTATTCTATAGTGCTGAGCAAAAATTTTCGAGTCCAAAATTTATGAACTCATACCCCAAATTTTTATTATTAAAGCCCCTCAATCAAACATTAAGAAGAAATCAAACGTAAGAAGTAACAAAAATTAATGAATTATTTATTTTTTGGCCTAGAGACGATCAAAGCCATTGTGGGACAAGAAAAGTCTCCATTTGATCTTCCTATGAGAACTTGAAGGTTAAAAGCCTAATAGTACACGCCTATGACGAATTGACGCTCATTTGCCTTTTTTATATGTTTTGGCAATTTTTAAACAAAAGTCAGATCTTTGCACTTAAAAAAGTCAACCCCTTTTATTGTTCCGCAAAGTCAACATTTTAATATTATATATATATATATAGGGGATGAGTCACTGACGATGCAGACCCTTTCTGTACTTTTTTCTTTTTTTGGTTTTCTGTACTTCACTCAGTCTTTTCACCGACCACCACCGCCGCCCATCACGCCCCTCCCCCCAAAAAGACGACCGCACCCTCCAAGAGCGACAGGAGATAAATAAAGTCGAATAATGTTCCGTTTCGTTTTCAGGGTGATTGTAATATTTGGAAAAAGGGAACAACAACTGGTGTTGCCTCCTAAGGAGGCGAGATGCAAAGTCGGCGGTCGGGTCCTGCCCGACACTGGAGGTGCTCGATTCCCACGTGGGCGCGGTGTTGCCCACCCCTACTTCGGATTGAGACGGGGTATTCAACATTGATTTTGAGCCCCGTGAATTTGACGTAATTCTTAAGAGGATTAATATTATCAAAAATTCCTAATTGATATATTTATAATTAATTTTTTTTTAAATTAATTTTTTTACCAAAAAGAATTCAAAATTAATAAATTTGTGACAAATTTAATCATATGTTAATTTTCGTCAAATTCTACCATTAAATTTGATAATGTGGACATATAGCGACGTGGTACGTCCATCAATAGCATTAATGCCACAAAAATCTCAAAGTTGTCATAGGTATACCATTAAATTCATTACAAAAATATTATTAAATTTGTCATAAATATATCAATATTAGATTTTTTTCTCATATTTATCCCGTGGATTTCCACATGGACTTGCCACGTCACCTTATATTATTTATATCAGTAAATTTAACGATAAATTTGACGAAAGATAACGGAGGGCAAATTTGTATCAATTTGGAATTTTTATGATAAAAAAATTGGTTTATGGAAACTTGTCACACGTATATCAATTTATGATTTTTTGTAATCAAAAAATCAATTTGAGGTAAATTAATCACAAGTATACTAATTTAGGATTTTTTATAATAAAAAAACTAGTTTTAAGTACATTTGTCACAATTACATCAATTTTAACTTTTTCGTGGTATTAACTTTTCTTAAAACTGTTCACGTAGATGCCCTCGTCGGTTTCGTGCGGCTACTGTTCACCCGCCTGCGCGCTTGCTCGTTCTGCCCGACTCCGCTATCCAATTGCGCCCGTTTTTGGAGAAGAGCTCCCTTCTTAGCCGTTTCTTCTTCTCGCCGAGTGAATCCCCCTGGTATGGCTTACTCGGCCGGGATCCTCGTTCTGAATTTTTAGGGTTTCTTCTTCTGGAATCGCCTGGGTCGCATGGCTTCCGCCTCTGCGATTGCTGATGATATTCGGGGAACGGGCCTCATGGATGCGTTGATTGAACATCCTAACCCCCCCCCCCCCGCTTGTTCGCCCCGCTTTTATGTGGTATTCCTCTACTGTAAGAGGTGCCCGATCCCAGTCTGGTCGCTCGCGTAGCAGGGGACGAAGCAGAGCTCGAAAGGCTCGACTGCTGGTGGGAGTCTCTGCTCGGCTTAATGCTGTGGGATATGAAAACGTCTCCTCTGGGATCTCAACTCGCAAGAATAAGAGAATCTCTTTCAGCCGAGACTCGGTTGCTCGTCCATTGCCTGCTCCGCGAGAACAGGAGCCGAATCCGGTTCAGATTAGCTCCAAGAAGGCGTCTGGGAATTCATCCTCGATCCGTTCGGGTAGTAAACCCCAGATCCAAGTTCGCTCTTAGGCGGCTGTAACCCATTCTGCAACCAAAGGGTATGGTTTATCTTTCGTTCCGCCGGCTACCATTGAGAATTCAAAAATTCTGCAGATGCCGGACGAATTGCTAGAGTCGTCTCACCCTAAATGGGAGGAGTGTCTTGTTGGCTACTATATTGGTAAACGGCTACCCTTCCAGCTCACGGAGGACGCCCTCAAACATGCATGGGGCCACCAACTGATCGAGGTAATTGCTGCAGACCTTGGCTTCTATTTTTTTCACATTCCGAATGGTGAATTCAGAAAAAGAGTTTTGGATGGAGACCCGATTACGGTAGCTAAAATCCCCTTGATCCTTCAGCAATGGCACCCCATGTTGGAGCTCAAGAAAATAGCTCACAACACTGTTCCTATCTGGATCCGTCTTAGGAATGTGCCTGTGGCGTTATGGTCAACTGCCGGGATTAGTTTTCTAGCGAGTAGTATTGGTAAACCGCTTTTTGTTGATAACCAAACGGAGCAAATGGCAATGGTGGCCTTTGCTCGTGTCTGTGTGGAGATTGATGCTTCTAATTCCCTTCCTGAAGTGGTGGAGTTCATGATGAAAGGGGAACTTAGAACAGTTACAGTTCAATATGAATGGATTCCGGCCCTCTGCCCATCCTGCTCTACTTTTGGCCATAAATGTCCTGTGCCTACTGAAGTTGGCCCCTCCAAAGTTGGTCTTGCTCTCCCAAGGTCTCATGGCCCTCCACAAAATGAATGGCGTGAAGTAAGAAGTAGGCGGAATAAGAAAATTCCTGATGCGCAGGTTCTTAATTCGACTCTGATTCCTCCCATCCCCCCCTAACCTGGTGGGAACCAGCAAGGATTATCTATGCCACAGAAGCCTTTGGCCTCTGATACTCAACCGATAACTAGAAGACAGGAAGAAGCTTCACCTTCGATTGATCCTGTCCTGCGCACTTCTCCTGACCCTACACCTTCTGCCTTACTACAAATACAAGGGTCTCATGCTTCGAACAAGTCGGGCTCAATGGATGAAGAAGAATATGAAGACATCTACTATGGTGAATCTGATTCTGTATCACCATGTAAGGTGCCGTCATCCATTCCTGAGGAACGTGATAATGCTCCTTCTTAGAAGCTGACCTAAGATCCCCATACCCATAAAAAAGGAATTCTTCGCTTGGAATCTGCAGAGCCGACTTTTCCTCCAGGCCCGAAGCCTATTCCTCCCTCGGCGAGGAAACAGGGGGGCAAGAAAAGGTAATATTTTCTATATCGAATCATGTTTTTTGGTGTTTGGAATATTAGGGGCCTTGGAGGTGCCCTCAAGCAAGCTGAGATTAGGAATTTTGTTAGAACAAATCGGCTGAGTTGCATTGGGATCCTAGAGACTAAAACCTCCCCTGCTGCTCACTCCCCTGTTTCTACTTCTCTTATATCTGGTTGGTGTTGGTCTATGAACTACTCTAACTCGATCGGGGGCCATATTTGGATAGGATAGAATCCTTTGGCTGTGTCTTTTTGCACCTCTGCTTGCACTGCTCAGGCCGTTCATGGCCGTTTGGAGTGTCTTATTTCGGGTATTTCCTTTAATTTATCTGTTGTCTATGCGGAGCACTCCTTCGTCTTGAGGAGACCTCTCTGGGATGATTTGATTTCAACTAGTGCTCTGTGTTTGGATATCCCTTGGATTGTTGCTGGTGATTTCAATGCCATTCGTTATACGTCGGATAGAGCTGATAGGTCCAACTATTGGATTCTAGCGTTTGAGGATTTTGGTGATTGCCTTATCCAAGCGGGGCTGGATGACCTTCGTTTTGTGGGAAATAGGTTTACTTGGTCAGCCTCTTCTGGTCCCATGCGAAGACAGAGAAAGATAGATAGAGTGCTTACCAATGCAACCTGGAACTCTACGTTCTCCTACTCTGAAGCTAATTTTTTGGCCCCTGGAGTGTCTGATCACTCTCCTATGATTGTCAGGATCCTCCCGGTTCCGAACTCCCGTAGGCCTTTTAAATTCTTCAATTTTTGGATGATGAACCCCTCTTTCTTTGAGCTAGTTCGGCAGGTTTGGGAGTCCCATATCTCTAGTTCGCCTATGTATACCCTATGCTGCAAGCTTCGGGCCCTTAAGCGAAGACTTAAGCTTTTAAATAAGGAATCTTACTCTGATATCTCAATTAGGATTGCTGATGCTAGGCGATTGCTTCTGGAAGCCCATGACGCCATCCAGCTTGATCCTCATAACCAAGCCTTGGCTGATAATGAAAAGGATCGCCTCCACATCTTCTCTGATCTTCGCCTCCAAGAGGAATCTTTCTTTAGGCAAAAATCTCGGGTGAGATGGCTCCGTGAAGGCGACTTGAATACAAAGTTCTTCCATCACTCGGTGAATCGCAACCAGCTCTGGAATAGAATCGTCTCCATTTCTGAAGGTGATAACTTGATCACGGATCCTGTTAAGATTCAGCAAATTTTTGTTCGCCATTTTCGAAATCTTTTATCAGCTGCTGTCCTTTCTTCCAACCCCTCTGTGGAAGAGATTCGAGCAAAATTGGCATGTACCCTTGATGAAAATCAGATTTTTGCCATTTCACAGCCATTCACTGATAATGAAAAGGCGCCGGGACCGGATGGCTTTAATGTTGATTTCTTCAAGCGGTCTTGGGACATTGTCGGCCCATCGGTGTTGCTAGCAGTTCGAGACTTCTTCTCTTCGGGTCAGCTCCTTCGTGAGATCAACTCAACAATCCTCACCTTAATCCCCAAAATCCCGAATGCATCATCAGTTAATGACTTCCGCCCTATAGCCTGTTGTAACACTATCTACAAATGCATCACGAAGCTATTGGCCAATAGGTTAGCTCTTGCCCTCCCTTCCATTATAAGCCCAACGCAAAATGCCTTTGTGAAAGGGAGAAGGCTAAGTGACAACATCATGCTTGCCCAAGAGCTGTTTTTGGATTTCCACCATAGTCCCTATCTCCCTAAGAATATTATCAAGGTGGATTTCTCTAAAGCTTATGACTCGGTAGATTGGAAGTTTATTGAAAGACTCTCCATGCTTTTCGGTTTCCATCCATATTTATTGACCGTATTATGACTTGCATCCGAACTCCTAGGTTTTCTATATCTCTAAATGGTGAATTGCATGGTTACTTTGATAGCGGGAGGGGTATCCGTCAAGGAGACCCTATATCCCCGTACATTTTCACGCTTGTAATGGAAGTATTTACTGGTATCATCAATGGGTGCACCTGCAAGCCTGATTTCAACTTCTTCTGGCGTTGTAAATCTTCTAAACTATCCCACCTGTTCTTCGTGGATGATGTCTTGCTATTCTCCGAAGCTAACATGGCATCTCTTAGGCTCTTGCTGGATGGAGTAAATTCCTTTGCATCATGGTCTGGGCTCGTTCCCAATCTAAATAAGAGTGAAACATACATCTCTGGTGGATCTGATTCTCTCAAGAACTCGCTCACCGATGCATCAGGCTTTCGTCTTGGATCTCTTCCTTTTCGATATCTTGGTGTCCTTATAATTTCATCAAGACTAGGCAAGGAAGACTATGTCTCTCTGGTTGATTCTATCATGAAGAGAGTTCAGTCTTGGACTAATCGATTCCTGTCAATTGCTGGCCGACTCCAGCTTATCAAATCTGTGCTGCACTCCATTCAGGTATATTGGTCCTCCGTCTTCATTCTCCCTTCCTCGGTTATTAATCGGATTGAGCAAATATTTCGGCAATTCCTTTGGCGTGGTCCTAGCCTTGGATATGGTGGGGCTAAAGTATCTTGGGAAGAAGTTTGTCTCCCCAAAGCGGAAGGGGGATTGGGTATCCGCTCGGTTCGCATGAGTAATATTGCTGCGATGATTAAACATATTTGGCTCCTTTTCTCTGATAAAGAATCGCTTTGGACCAAGTGGATTCATTCCGTTTTTTTAAAACATAAAAGCTTCTGGAATGCGCCCAGACCGACCATCTGTTCCTGGTCCTGGAAGAAACTTCATGGCATGCGTGACTTGGTTCAGCATCACTTTAATTGGAACATTGGTAATGGCCTAACGGCTTCTTTATGGTTTGATCCATGGCATCCTCATGGTCCACTAAATAAGCTTTTCTCGGATCGTGACATATATCGTTCTCATATCCCGCGGAATGCTTCAGTGGCTACTGGTATTGCGGCTCTATCTACCCCCTCAGCGGTTTCAATGGTTATTGAGAACTGGAATGATCCGATTCCCTGCCTCAACAACCACAATGATCGTTTGGTGTGGATTGGCCACTCCTCTGGCCAATTCTCTACTGCGTCTGCATGGAGTATGCTTCGTCCAAGAGGCTCCCTCGTTAGCTGGTCTCAATTTATCTAGAGCCCCTCATGCCCCCCGCGCTACCAAACGCACCTATGGCTGATTACTCGAAATAGATTACCAACCCAGGTTCGGCTTCTGTCATATGAAAGGATCCAAAATGTCTCTTGTGCCTTTTGTTCATCTAGGCCGGATTCAACCGATCACTTATATTTCGGATGCTCAATCACGGGTCAGCTAGCCTCATTCTAGGCGTCTAATTGTAATTTGACTTGGAGGAATGGATCTTGGGAAGACAACCTTCTTTGGGTGGTAAACCATCTCTTGGATGTGAGCTTTCATCAAGCCATTGCTCGCTTCTCCTTTGGTGCCTTATGCTACCTCATCTGGAAGGAACGAAATAATATCATTTTTCATAACCAAAACCTCTTCCTTCTGGCCTTAAAGGAGCATTTACGAAATGCCGTCAAAGATAAAGCATCCACTTATTCAGGTGTTCTGGATATCCCCTGCAACCGTAGGCTCCAAATGGCTTGGGGAATCCATCTTTCTATTTTTGACTGAAGCGAGGTTTGTGCTTCTTTTGGCGTCTTGCCCTGGTACTCTTCTCAAGGACGCTGTGGTCTGTTCTTCTCCCGGGTGCCCCCTTTCTCCCGTTCATGTGCTGCTGGGCCTTCCTTCTCCGCTTCTTTGCTGACTGACCTCTGGTTTCTTCAGTGTGTCGGCTTCCTCTTTTGGGATGGATTCTCTCTCTCCCTTTGGCCGTAATGTTTGGCCTTTCTTCTCTGCTGCTTGTCTCTTCCTTTGTGTAGCTCGTCCCGTCTCCCATCTACTCATCTTGACGCATGTGTCTAGTTGAGTGTATGTTCTCTTGGAGTCGGTTGTGTTGCTGTGCTTTTTGTATAGCTCCTTGGTTCTTTAGCTATAATACTTCTTACCTTTTACCAAAAGAAAAACTTTTCTTAAAACTAGTTAAATGCTTTTTTTAAGTCACTTTTTCACGCTTTAAAACAACATAGAAAGCACATGGAAAGTGGAAAACAGCCATAGGCAACCGCAATCCCCATCCAAATGACAAAAAGAGCCCCTTGACCTAAAAGGGCTCAAATATAACATCCAAGCGAAGTGATTATTTTGTGGGAAAATTATCAAAAAAAATCATAAATATGTTGTAATTATGTCAATTTAATCTTAAATTCTTTTTTTTGCCAATTCTATCCTAAACTTTTTGCATTTATGCTAGTTAAGTCCATCTGACTAATTTTGGCACTGCCGGTGTTGATGTGGCATTTTTAAGATAATATTTTAATAATTTTTTATTTTTTATAATTTTTTTATTTTTTTTCTTTTCTTTAATTTTCCCCCCTTCCTAGGTCCTTAGAGTCAACGAGGGCTAGGATACCCTCATTAACACTAGGCGAGGGCGTCTCCGCCATTACTAGATCTGCCCTTGCTCAACTAAGCAAGGGTCATGATGCCCGCAACTAGTGAAGCCCTCACCAGCTCTAAGGGAAAAAAATTTAAAAAGGAAAAGAAAAATAAAAATAAAAAAGTTATAAAAATTCAAAATATTATTAAAATATTGTTTTAGAAATGTGATGCCCTTGCTGGCTTTAAGGGAAGGGAAAGAGGAAAAATTAAAGAAAAGAAAAAAAGAAAGAAATTAGAAAAAATATATATATATTATTAAAATATTGTTTTAGAAATGCCACGTTAGGATGATAGTGCCACATCAGCATTAATAATGCCATGTCATTGCCGGCCAACTAAAATTCATCGGATGAACTCAATTGGCACAAATATAAATGGTTTAAGACTAAATTGATATAATTACAATAGATTTAAGACTTTTTCGATAATTCTCTCATTATTTTGTTCAGGAAAAAAGCCATAAAAAATCCCTTATCATATGTATCGCAATGCATTTACCTAAAATATGTTTTTGTGACACTAAATACCTCAAATTTGTATTTGCATGATGCATCTACCTTTCGTCAAGATCCCATTAATGAGCACCATTAGGCAAACAATGCTAACTGGGCAAATATACTAACCAATTGTATGTTTTTTTTCTTTTTTCCTTTCCCTCTTTTTTTGTTCATCCTCCTTCGTCTTCTTCCTTATGGCCAGTGTATCTGCCATTGCCAATAAGTTGACATATATTTAATATGTGGTTGCCATGTTAGTGTCACAATCCTCAAGGAGGCAGTAAATCATCCGAGGAAAGATGGGTTTAGAGGTAATGCCAAAAGGGATCAATGGTCCTCAATCGGCATAGGTTCTCCTATACTTTTATCTCGGGCGACGTCGGGATTTTTTCATTAATCCTAAGAGAGTTCGGTCCCGTAAATGAGCTGCCACTAGTCTAATGTGGCTAGCTAGAAGCCAAATGAAAAAGTATACCTCACTTCCTACACAACCAAAGACCTAAGTATGAGACTTGATTACATTAGTTATCCAATTAATGCTCTTTCAGTATCTAAATTTGATTATTTATCAACTAAGTATCACATACGGTCTTTTTGTCTAATTATGAATCCTAATGTTAACGTCCACTGAATGTGATGTTTTTATGTTCATTATGATCCTAGAGTGGGTCCTATTCATCTAACTAAGAGAAATGAAGCAAACAAATCATAATAAAGAAAATGGACATATAGAATTCGAAACAAGTAAATCAAAGGCGGTAATAAAAGGTAACCGAGAAATAAAGTGCAAAGCGTAACCCGATATGATGTTGGAAAAAAAAATTACATTACCTTGTTATTAAGGTCGGAAAATAATCTCAATGATACATTGATGAGAACTATTTAAAATAAAACTGATTTCGGGTTTCTGACCATCTAGGGGGCGCATGAGAACATTTCCGTTCCAGAAATAGTTTCTGGAACAGAAATGAATTTTTCTATTTCTATTTCTGGTCGAGTTTCTGAGGAAAAAAATCTGTTTGATAACAATACAAAATTTATGTTTCAAAAATAGAAATTCGTTTGATAACTGAATAAAATTTTTATTTCTTAAAACAAATTTTTCTTTTTTTGGACCCTTCCAAAAAACGTTGCAAAGATATCAAACCAATTTCTATTCGTTTGATAACAATACATGTCAATAACAACGTTGCAAACTTGGACATTCTGATCAAGCTTCTCCTCCGTTATATAGTCATGAACCCTTCCACCTTCTCGCGTGGCTCCCAGCTGCGAGCACTCGGAAAGAGCACCAATAACCGTTACTTCATTAGGCTTCAAGCCTTCCTCTTTCATCCTCTTATACAAAGATATAGCCTCAGTGGGTCGATGGCCCTGAGCTAGCCCGGAAATCAATGCGTTCCACGAGGCAATATCTCTCACAGGCATTTCATCGAACACCTTCTCCGCAGAATCAAGATCGCCACCCTTCGCATACACGTCAAGCAGAGTCGTCCGCAGTAGCACGTCTGCATAAAACCCGAAACGCACCACTTGGGAGTGCAGCTGCATCGCCTCAGAGATCGCGAGGGCGCGCGCAAGCCTTCAAGGCGAAGGAGCAAGAGAGCGCGTTGACCTTGCGGGAGCCGCGCAGCATGGAGTGGTACCAAGAGACGGCGCCGGCGAGCTCGGGGCTCTGGGCGATGCCCCTGAGGATGGCATTGAAGTCGTTCATGGAGGGGCGGAGGATGCGGTGGAAAACGCGGGTCGTGAAAGAGAGGTCGCCGGAAGGCGAGATTGCGCAGAGCTTAACGAGCCTCGTGCGGGCGTTGGTCGACTGGAACTGGCCGGTGACCAACAAATGGGCTTGGAGCTGCTTAATGCGGGAGAGGGAGGTGCATTTCTGAAGAAGCGACTCCAACGAGTGCATGCCTTGCTCGCGCGAGCTTGCTCAAAACCATGCCTTGTCCGCCGTCGCAGGGGATCGAGCGGCAAGGGTGCAAGCGCGAGATCTATTGCTGAGGGGTGCTCGGACAACAAGCGGGGATAGTGGGTTGCGGCGAGGGGGTGGATTCGCGAGCAGATGTGGATGAGCAAGAGGAGAGGCAGAGAGCGTCCAATGGAGGAGACGATCCGAGCGTCCAATGGAGAAGACGAGGTCTCGAGGAGATGAGGAGAGGTGGAGGAGAGGCGGAGGAGACGATGTCTCGAGGAGATGAGCAGAGGCGGAGGAGACGATGTCTCAAGGAGGTAGAGAAGAGGTGGAGGAGGAGGAGGCAGAGAAGAGGAGGTAGAGACGTACGAGGGAGAACCGAGTGAAAATAGGGCTTTTAGGGGAGAAATCGAAGTAGAAAATTTATACTTCTGATTTCTCCTCAATTTCTATTTCTGGAATAGAAACCTATTCCATAAATAAAAAATTTGAGTAGCGTTATTAAACAAGTTTCTATTCCAGAAATTGGTCTGGAACAGAAAAATCATTTCTGGAATAGAAATAATTTTTATCATGCACCCCCCTAGTGTTTGGATGATGAAAAACTAAGCAAATTTATTGATTAAAAACAACAAGCTTGGCTTAGAAGACAATGACCTTTGGTTATGACAAGAAGGAAAACACTCTCAAAATCACAAAATAAATGAAAACTAATTATTTTCCTTAAAAATGATATTTATGAGAAATCTTTTACTTTATAATGAAGTTTTCGGTAAAATAAATGCACCCTTAGTAAGTCTTTTTCAGCACCTCCTCATATCAAATTGATCACAAAAATCTTTATTTTTATTTGGTCTCGAAGGATAATATTATTGTATAAAAATTGAAGTTGAAACATCTTTTAGTATACATTTCTTTCACAAGCATTTTTCACCTTTCTAACATAGCATGAAGTAAGTGATTTTCATGCGGATGTCCAATCATTCATTTCAATCAAACTTATCCATTTTCAAAGTACGTCAAAAAAGTACTTTATTAGTTTATTATTTTGATAAAGGTACTTAATCTATCAGACTTTGTGTTCAACAAGGCTCTATTACGTAAAGAGATGGATTTTGGACAAAACCTTGAGAAAATATCGACTACACTTAACGTGGCAACACAACAAATAGGAAGAGCCATAAGGATGTGACACGTGTCCCGAGTGGGGCCCAAATTTCAAACTCTTTCTTCTCTCTCTTCCGCACGCTTAGAATATATATATATATAAATGCATCTCTAGCTTCCGGTCCGATCCCCTTCGCGATCTTCATGGGGCTATAGCACTCGCCATTGAGGTAGTCAAGGACGGAGCCTGTCGCAATGCAGAGGAGAGAGAAGAAAGAATTTGAAATTTGGTCCCATTTGGGACACGTGTTGCATCCTTATAGCCCTTCCTATTTGTTGTGTTGGCACATTAGACATAGTCAATATTTTCTCCAAAACCTCAAGTGGACCACAATAGTTTAATATAACATGCAACTATTTTTATTGCTTTCATGCCACTAAAGAATCGCTAGTGACGTACTTTTGCTTAAGGCGTAAGGAATTTCTGCCAATTTCGTGAATTTCTCAAGATGGATGGGAAGTAATTTGGGAAGTTTCGAATTTTTTTCTTGTCTGTCGTACTTTAACTCTCAATTCACTCTTAAACTTTTGCTTAGCCTTTTTATAGAACATAGAAATTGAACTCCACAATTAAAACTAAAAATCCCCACTCTCAATCCTCTTTGAGAAGATGGGGAATCGAACTCTCAACCTCCATCTTTTCACATGGAAAGAATGGCCACTGTGACAATTGCCATTGGTTGGGAGGATTCGATTCATCACTTTACTTCTCAACCTCAATAGCCTTCTTTAGTTAAAAAGAAAAAAATAAAGGAAAAACAATATCTCAATTAATTCAAGAGTTCTAGTTGGATTAGAAAAAAGAAGAAGAAGAGGGATTAATACCAAGAAAAACCCAAAATTAATACATACGTGACAAATTTACCTGAAATTAATTTTTTAATTACCAAAAACTTCAAATTAGTGCACCTGTAACAAATTTACTCAAAAATAATTTTTTGATAACCAAAAACCCTCTGACTAGTACATTTTCAATAATTTTACCATTTGTTAGTTTCCGTTAAATTGTATTAATACGAAGAAAAATCACAAAGTGGTATTTTTCTGACAAACGAATGGTAAAACTCAAAACCAATACACCCATCAACTATTATTATATGTCATACAATTTATCAATTTGATGTAACGGAAAGTAAAATTATTGCAAATGTATCGATTTGGGGTTTTTAGTGGTAAAAAAATTAGTTTGAAGTAAATTTACCATAATATATTAGTTTGAGGTTCTTCTTGGTATTTAACTAGAAAAAATAAATTAGACATCCTAGAGTATGATAACATTGCTAATGTGTGACATATATACTCACATCGACCCAAAATTGTAGATTGTTGTTTAACTTGGGTGAAGAAAGTCAATTAGTGAAATAACGATGCGAAAAAAACCTTTTTCTCTTTAGGTTTGAGTGCTATGAAAAGTAATCTTGCTTCGCTTTTTCAAAATACCGATACATTGTTAAGAAACTTATCAGTTTAAGAGGGCACATAATTAGTGCCGATTCACGGTCATCTCTTCACTATTCATATACGTCGAGTTCTTTCATTGTTCAATAATATAGTATATTTAGATTAGAAGAAAAAAATGCGGGTGGGTGATGATGATGCAGGTGGCATATGTTTATAATTTTAGGCACCTTCACCGCGCACATGTTGGCACTCCTGCCTGGTCTTTGCTCGAAATTTAGTCGCCCTCTATTGATTTCTTCTTTCCAGCAGAGGAGACGTGAACGAAACATTGCGAAAATTGCATTTTACCCCTCGAGTTCTCAAAAAATTGTAACATGTCATGTGTAGATGTGTCGATATTTGCAACTTGCCCCTTGAATTTCAACAAATCAATTGCATCGTGTTCCTTGGTATTAATTTAGACCAAATTTTGGTGGGAATTCTGATTACACGATAGCACACGACTGGTTACGAATGGCAGAACAATTCGGAAATACATTATATGTGAGAGAATTTAATTGAAAAAAATGCCAACGCACAACAATATATAGTTTTTATCTTATTTTGTCATTGGTATAGAGCCTTCTCTAGTTAGTCGCGTGCATTTACGTGATCAAATACACAAGAAAAATTTTGTTGCAGTCATCACATCGGGATATACATAATAACCAATTTCAAAAAGTTGGGAGAAATTGTAAAAATTGAAACTTTAGCTTGGGGAGAATTAAAATAAATGCACCCTTAATAAGTATTTTTCAGCCCCTCCTAATATCAAATTAATCATAAAGATCTTTAATTTTATTTGGTCTTAAAGGATGAAATTACTGCATAAAAATTGAAGTTGAAGCATCTTTCAGAATACATTTCTTTTACGAGCATCTTTCACCTTTCTACCAGAGCAGATGCGGATGTCCACTCATTCATATGAGTCAAACTTACCCATTTTGAAAGCACCTTGTTAGTTTATTATTATGATAAAGGTACTTAAGCCATCAGAATTGGTATTCATACATCATGCACTACGTAAAGAGGACTAGCATCTTGGAAAACCCTAAGTGGACCATAACAGTTTAATATAACATGCAAACATTTTTATTGCTCTCGTGCCACTAAAGAATCGCTAGTTTATTTCTTGAAGGCAACTTCCCCTTAAGCTGCCATTTGTCACATATTGTTGCTTCAAGAGTAAGGAATTTTTGCCAATTTCGTGAATTTCTAGATGGACGGGAAGCAACTTAGAAAGATCCTTTTTTTTTTCTTTTGTCTATCCTATTCTAATTCTCAACTCACTCTTAAACTTTTATTATGCCTCTTTACAGAGTGTGGCAATCAAACCCTACACCTAAAAGTCAACGTCCCCACCCTCAATCCTCGCTGAAAATGTAGGGAATCGAACTTCTCACATTTCATTTTCTATGTGAAAAAGATGATCACTAGGGCAATTCCTAGTGGTTGGGAGGATTTGATCAATCACTTTACTTCTCGGCCTCAATGGCCTTCATTAGTTAAAAAATAAAAAGAAAAAGAAAATAAAGGAAAAACAATATCTCAATTAATTCAAGAGTCTTAGTTGTTGGATTTAAAAAAAAGAAGGATTAATATCATGAAAACTCAAAGCTAGTACACTCATGATAGATTTATCCAAACTAATATTTTAACTACAGAAAATTTCAAATTAGTACACCCACAACAAATTTAATTCAAAGTAATTATTTGATAATTAAAAACCCCAAAGTGGTACATTTATGATAATTTTTCCCTTCGTTAGTTTCTGTTAAATTAGGTTTATATTATGAAAAATCATAAACTGATATTTCTATAACAAACGAATAATAAAACCCCAAATTGATATACTCGTTAATTGTCACGTGTCATACAACTGAATAATTTGATAGTAAAATTTTACAAAAATTAATGGAAGGTAAATTTATCGTAAATGCACTAGTTTGAAATTTTTGGTGGTCAAATAATTTATTTAAGATAAATTTGTCACCGATGTACTAATTTGAGATTCTTTATGATAATTAACTAAAAAAAGAACATTAGATATTCTAAAGTATGATAACACCGCCCGTGTGTGTGATGTATATACTCACATCAACTGACATTGTAATTTGATAATTAACTTGGATGGACAAAGTTAATTAGTGAAATCATGATGCTAAGGAAACCTTCTTCTTTTTTCTCGTTAGGTTTGAGTGCTATGAAAAGTACCCTTGCTTCGCTTTTTTAAAATACGGATACATTGTTAAGAAACTATCGGTTTAATAGGGCACATAATTAGTGCCGATTGACGGTCATTTCTTCACTATTTATGTCCGTCGAATTCTTTCACTATTTAGGTTAGGTGAAAAAAATGCGGGCAGGCACCAAAAAAAAAAAAAAATGCGGGCGGATGATGATGATGCCAAGTGGCATCCATTTATATTTTCAGGCACCTTCCTTGCTCACATGTTGGCACCTATGAAGTATCGACACTCTTTAAGAGTTTTGTGTCATGTCGAACACTTCAATACGTGTCTAACATTTTCCAACACTCTTGGACACTTTCCAACAATTGGTCAACACGTATCGGAAAATCCGACACCTAATCATCTTTTTTGACATTCTCCGACACTCAAGTCGGAATTATGACATACGAGTTTCTGACACATGATTCCGATATCGAAGTCAAATTTAAAAATTCAATAAATAATAGGTCAAAATATATATGTGTGGAAATATAAAATACAATAATACAAATAATAAATTGAGAAAAAAGAAAATCCTAGTCTTCTTTCTTGACTCTACTTCCCGTGATACACAATTTATCTCTTAAGTTTTTTTTTTTTTTTTTTCCATCTTTCAACATATCCAACACGTGAGTCTAGAATATGGATCACTTGTTTTTCCTCCAAATTTTATAAATTATTGAAATAGAGTTGAATTTGTCAAATTAAAACGATGAATGATATTAATAAATTGCGGATTAAATTTTTTAGTGTATATTTATTCTAGGCTTTTTTAATTATTTATTTCTTTTTAAATTTGATTCAAATTAATTTTTACTTAATATACAACGTGTCCCAATCAGAATTCTTTGTTTTTTAAAAAAATGACGTATAGGCGTGTCGTATCACATGTCGCATGTCAGTGTCGGTGCTACTTAGGTTGACACTCCTCCCTAGTCTTTGCTCGAAATTCAGTCGCCCTCTATTCATTTTTTCTTTCCCAGCAGAGGAGACATGAACGAAACATCGGGAAAATTACATTTTACCCCCTCAAGTTCTCAAAATTGTAACATGTTACGACTAGGAGTGTCGATATTTTTAACTTGCCCCCTGAATTTCAACAAATCAATTGCATTGCATCCCTTCGTGTCGATTCCGACCATATTCCGACCATATTTTACTGGCAATTCCAATTTCACAACAGCACATGACTGGTTACGAAGGGCAAGTTTGTTGTATACTTGTGCACCTCCATAAAAGTAGAAGAACAATTCGGAAATACAATATATATGAGAGCATGTGGGTAAAATTTTGACGATAATTTAATTGGAATCAACGCCAACGCATGATGATATATAGTTTTTATATTATTTTATCACGGGTATAGAGCCTTTTCAAACTAGTCCTGTGTATTTATGTAGTCAAATATGCGAGAAAAATTTTGTTGCAGTCGTCACATCGGGATATACATAACAACCAATTTCCAAAAGTCGGGACAAATTGTAAAAATTGAAACTTTAGCTTGGGGCACGCCGTGGCCGCAAAAAGATGCATGCGTACCAAGCAATTACTAGGCAAACGGCCAGAATTAAATAATCAATCGATTTAACTATGCATCACCGACTGCCCCTCTATAAATTAATTACTGGGCGCTTCCAAATCTCCCACCAAAATACCAGTAGAAACAAAAACACTCACCACAAAAATTACCAAATGAGCACCGACCGCCCCATCCCACGCCGTACGGATGATGATCCGGCATCACCAGCAGCAGCGCGGCCGCTGTCCGACTGCTACAAGCTGATCATCGGCTGCTGTATCTCTTTTGCCAAGTACGTCAGCCTCCTCATGGTCATCTTCCTGGCAATACTCACCGGAACGCTGCCGGAACTCGGGCTCAACCTGGGCTCTTCCCCTTGGTCTCTCAACATCTCCATCTCTGTCGAGTACGCTCACATGAAGCTCCTCTCGAGCTTTGATGGCCAACTCACTCTCTCTCGTCCCTCCCTCGTGTCCCCCTTCACTCAGGGCCCCGGCTGCCTGACCTCAGGCCGAGCCAAGGCCCAGTCAAGGCTGGCTATCTTCATTGACTCGGGCGTGAACGGCCTGGTGAGCACGTTGAGTGGTGGGGAGGTAACCGAAAGAATTTGGGTAGAATATAGTCAAATAGAAAAGATGGGAAATTTTACTTTGTATTCAATGCATATTCAATGTACATTGTCCTGTATATAATACAATGTGCGTACAAGAAAAGGTAAGTAAATATTCTATAATTGGAATTACAATCGGAATCCAATTGGATCCGATATTGAATGATCTTGAGAGATGCCGTGTATCTTCCAACACTCCCCCTCAAGCTGGTGGCTTGTATATGTCCAAGACGCCTAGCTTGCTCAGAAGATACTCGTGCTGGCTTTGACATAAAGGCTTGGTGAATATGTCCGCTGGTTGTTCTTCTGTTCGGATCCCCAGTGTTTCAATTATCCCTTGTTGGATCTTCTCTCGTGTAAAATGGCAATCTACTTCTATGTGTTTTGTTCTTTCATGGACTATCGGGTTTGAGGCAAGCTTCAGGGCTGCATCGTTATCACAAAACAATTTGGTTGGTCCTTCAAGCCGCACTCCAAGATCTCGAAGCAATCCACGTAACCACACTACTTCACATGTTGTTTTTGCCATAGCTTGATTCTGTTTCTGCTTAGGATAACGAAACAGTCGGTTGCTTCTTTGTCTTCCATGAGAGTAAGGAATCCCCTAACTTGATACAGAAACCTGTTATCGACCTTCTGCTCATCGGACACGTCGCATAATCTGCATCACAGTATGCAGTCATCCTCATATCACATTTCTTGGAGAGAAGAATCCCAAGGCCTGGGCATTTCTTCAAATACTTGACCACTTTGAGTGCTGCATTCATGTGGGACTGCTTTGGACTGTGCATAAACTGGCTAAGTGTCTGCACAGCATAACTGATGTCCGGCCTGGTCATGGTTAAATAAATAAGTTTCCCAACAAGTTTTTGATAACTCATTGGATCTCTCAATGTAGGATCAGCTTCTTGAGAGATTCCAGCATCATACTCTGCCGTGGTCAATTTGATATTCTGCTCGATTGGAATTACAGACGGCCTACATCCTAATAATCCAGCTTCTGATATGATTTCCAAGGCAAATTTTCTCTGGCTAAGAGATATTCCCTGGCTTGAACGAGCAATTTCTATTCCAAGGAAATACTTTGGTGACCCTAAATCTTTAATGTGAAAAGTGGAGTGCAAGTATTGCTTGAAACTATTGATAGCTGCCTCATCATTTTCCATGATCAATATATCATCTACATATATCATTAAATATATAGATGACATACCTTTAATCCATGTGAAGACAGCATAATCGAACTTGGATTGTCGAAACCCGGCAGCGATCAGGGACTCAGAGAATTTTGCATACCATTGTCTAGATGCTTGTTTGAGCCCATATAAGGATTTGCGGAGACGACACACTTTATCCTCCCCCTGTCTCCGTAAACCTGGTGGTATGTCTATATAGATTTCTTCATCCAAATCTCCATGTAAGAAAGCGTTGTGGACATCCATTTGATGTAGTGGCCAGTCTTGATAAGCTGCAACCGAAAGGAATGATCGGACTGTAGCATCTTTGGCAACTGGGGAGAAGGTCTCGTGATAATCAAAACCTTCCTTCTGGGTAAAGCCCTTTGCCACTAACCGTGCCTTGTACCTTTCAATAGAACCATCAGCTCGGTATTTGATTTTGTAGACCCACTTGCATCCAATAGGCTTGCGATGTGGAGGCAGACTGGCAAGATCCCATGTCTAGTTATTTATCAGTGCTTGTAATTCTGATTCCATGGCCTTCTGCCATCGTGGATCAGTGCTTGCTTCATGATAGCTTGAAGGTTCTCGTTCTTCAAAAATCCGAGCAATGCAACATCGATGCTCCTCAGATAATCGATCGAAGGAGACATAAGAGGAAATAGGAAAGAGAATACCTGGTGAATTCCTTACTCCACATATGTAATCCTTGGTCCAAGTTGGGGGACGCGTGGCTCGCCCTGATCTTCTTGGCTGGATGGCCTCAGAAGAGGACTGAAGTGCTGGAGTTTCCATAAGATCTTCAGAAGGAGATTATGATGCAATCTCTTCTCCTAGGTGTTGATCCATGTCTTCTGCTAAGGGTGTTGTGCCCATAGTGTACATAGCATCAGTTCCTGTATTGTCTGGATAAGGAACCAGAAAATATCCCTGATCATTATGTGGCTCTTCCATATGAGGAGTATCAGAATGTCGATGTCTCTGCGCATCTGATTCTTGGATAGAGAAAGGAAACGAATCTTCTTGAAACTGAACATCTCTGCTGACGAAGAATTCGCTTGTGGACGGGTTAAATACTCGATATCCCTTTTGTAGAGTCGCATACCCCATGAATATGCAACGGCGAGCCCGTGGACCCATCTTATCCTTGGGTCCCACTATAGAAGCGTAACACAGACATCCAAAAATTCTTAGATGATCAAGATATGGCTTCTTCCCAAAAAGAAGTTCAAAAGGACTTCGACCATTAAGGACCTTAGTCGGCATACGGTTAATTAGATATGCTGCAGTCAATACACATTCTCCCCAAAAAATATCTGGAATAGAACCCTGAAATTTTAAGGCCCGGGCAACTTCCAACAAGTGACGATGTTTCCTTTCCACCACTCCATTTTGTTGTGGTGTGTAAGTGCAAGAGCTCTCATGTAGGATCCCTTGAGATGTCAGCAAGTACGTACACTCATAATTGAAGAATTCTCTTCCATTGTCTGTCCTAATTTTTTTGATAGATTTTCCAAACTGAGTTTTTGCCAGGGAAAGAAATGTCTTTAAATGTGACACGACTTGACTTTTAGATTGCATGAGGAAAATCCATGTGGCTCTCGAATGGTCATCCACAATGGTGAGAAAGAAACGAGAACCATCATGATTCGGTGTATGGTATGGTCCCCAAACATCGATGTGAAGCAAAGAGAGAATATCGGCCGCACGATTTTTACTTAATGGAAAGGAATTGCGTGATTGTTTCGCAAGTGGACAAATGTGACATTGAGGATATGGGAATAATGAACTGTGACCCAATCTGGAATGGGAAATGAAAGTTTTATCACTGGTAGTCAAATTACACAATGATTTATTATAAGGAAAAACATCTAAATTCTTGGCCAAACTTCTCCAAAAAAATAGTCCTTCGATAGATCACCCCATCCTATCGTTTCCCAAAAGGGGCCTGAAAATGACAACCATGAACATTGAAGGAAATTTGACATGAATTTTCCTTACAGGCTCTAGACACAGATATAAGATTGAACTGGAATTCAGGGATATAAAGGACATTTGTGAGAGTGATTTCAGAACTAAGATTGACTGACCCAGTTATAGTGACATTAGCAATGCTTCCATTTGGTAATTGCACTACAATAGGACTATCCAACCTATCATTAACAGTAGCAAATAATCCCTTCTCACATGCAATATGATCACTGGCTCCAGAATCAACTATCCAAGTACTTCTCGATATATTATTCAATTGGCAATGAGAAATACCTGTAAAGCTGCTTCCTTTCTTTTGAACATCCAATTTTTGCAGTGCTTGCATCAATTGCTCATATTCTCCATAAGTGATGGGTTGATTTGAACCACCTTGTCCAGTAAGCTGGTATGCTGCCGCTGAAATTTCCTTCCCCTTTTTTTCTCCAGGTCTCCCATGTAATTTCCAACAATTTTCTATAGTGTGGTGGGGACGTCTGCAAAATTCACAATATAATTTTCCTTTGCCTTTTGAATTTGGCCCAAGATAATTAGGCCCATAATTGCTCGGCCCATATGAATTTGGTCTGTAATTCTTCGAAGCAGGCCCAAGGGAATTAGGCCCATGTTGAGTCAGCCCATAAGGCTTTGAAAATTCCCCGCCGTTGGATCCTTTAATGAGGAGTCCATATTCACCGTCCAGATCTCCATAGTTCCGCGCACCTTTTGGACCGTCCGATCGTTGCATGCGATCGTGGCCGTCCGTTGTAGTCCCTTTAAAGGGCCTCTGTTCCGCGAACCCTAGATGCGATTCGCGTCTTCTTTCTAGGTTTCGCGAGCCCCTTTCTGCTCTTGTGGCAAGAGCTAGGGTTTCCGCTCCCTTTCCCTCCATCGATGCAAGCCTCTGGTTTTCTTATTGCACCGCGAGTTGAAATATACACCCGATTGAAGGCGCAGGCTCCATCGCGAGAATTTGTGACCTGAAATGGAGGTAAGAATCATTGATGATGAGTAGGAAACGAGTCGCCTTCTCTCTGTCTCTCATCTCCTTGTACTGTTGAAGGGTGGCTTTGGGTGCATTGAGTTTTTCCTCCACTGCCTCAAGCTCATTCTAGAGAGCTGACAGCTTGTTGAAGCACGTTGTCACCGACGTGTTTCCTTGCTTCAGTTCGGATAGGGCTTGATGGAGCGAAATTTTTTTCGCCCGATCTAGTTTTCCGTACATCTCTCTTATATTATCCCAAAATGTTTTGGAATCCTCTGTTGGAGGCAACCCAGCTGCTATTTCTGGGCTGACGCAGTTGCCGATCCACGTTCTTACCAACTGGTTGCACTTTTTCCATTGTCGCGCTAATTTTTCTTCAGTTGGAACTAGGACGGTTCCGTCGATGAATCCCTCCTTATCCTTTGTTATGAGGGCTTGACGGAATTCCCGTGCACAATTTGAGTAATTTTCAGGTCTTGTGAGAGGGTGGCTGATTAGCTGCAACTCAGGTCCGTCGGTGTTGGAGACGTACAACGCGTCGCCGGGTTCTGGGCGACCCATGGCGACCGCGAAGGGAAAGGGTACAAATCCTATTGGAAAACCTGGATTATTTTAGGACTGACCCATATTCGAACTTCCTAATCCGCCCGTCTGCTCAAGGCCGGTGGCTGAGCCTGCTCCGGTATCGGTAGGTAGGCCTCCATTGACCCGCACACCTTGGTAGCCCGGCTGTGATGTACCTGGGTTTAGTCCCTGGATCCATGGGTAAGGCATCCACTGATAAGGATACCCCGAGAGAGGTAGCCCTGGATTGAACTGAGCCGGAATCTGTTGCCACAGCGTGTGTCCAGACATGGAGGTGACAGCGGATGGATCTGGTGGTGCTACGTTCCTTCCCGATTGATCTTCAGTGGGCGAGGTAAGCTCTTGTGGGTCTGTCATGATGAAGTCTGTTCTGCGGATGAATACAAAAGGGAATTCCTTCCAGACGCTGCTCTGTTTTGTGAATGTCTCAGCAACAAGAACAGAAAAGGATTGGAAGGCAATTTGATCAACAATGCGGAAGGTAGATTGGGATCAGAAGCTACTCTGATACCATGAAAGAATTTGGGTAGAATATAGTCGAATAGAAAAGATGGGAAATTTTACTTTGTATTCAATGCATATTCAATGTACATTGTCCTGTATATAATACAATGTGCGTACAAGAAAAGGTAAGTAAATATTCTATAATTGGAATTACAATCGGAATCCAATTGGATCCGATATTGAATGATCTTGAGAGATGCCGTGTATCTTCCAACAGTAACCATCAACATGGCGGTGAGAACTGAGTGGAGGCTGCGGTTGGGTCCGTGGTGGGTGGCCGTGTTTGACGTGGACATCTCGTTCATGGCCTTGAGCTTCACAGCTCCCTCCGACGGTGGGGGCGGTGGCGATTGGATGATCCTCCAAGGCACCCTGAGCTGCTCGCTCGACGTCATCCCTCAACTCTGGTAAGAAAAATTACAAGCTCAGCGCGTGGTTAGTTGTTTGATCCAGAGCGCGCGGCTGGTTGGCACTCTTATTGATTGCACTGATATTATTAAACAATGTTTGATTCTCACGGTCGCGTGTTGTCTTATTCTATTTTTCAGGTTCAGGTGGAAACTGTGGCTTCTATCCATCCATCTGGGGCATAACTTGGGAGCTTTCTTTTTTTAGCCTATTACTTTGGCGAATACTTCATATGTTGAGGACTCTCCGTATTTGCTGTTGTTGGTTTATGTAATACTTCTTTCGAAAATTGTGTATTCTCTGTATATCTTGAATCTTCGAGTTATGCCCAGGAAACAAATTTCCCTTTATATGTCATTAATATTCGAGGTTTTGCAAGTTTTGTCCCTTTAACCTAATCCCGGGTCAAGCATTGGCATACAATCTGAAAGCTCATTTAGATTTTTCAGTTGCAAAGGAGACCTTCCGCCGATCTCTCAGGATGGACGGGAAGTGATTCCGCAGGATCCATCAGAAACTACTATGTATTTTGGCAGCTAGACAAAGAACAAACTGCAACGCATCGGCGGTCAGCTTGCCAAATTCTAAAAATGGATCAAACGATACCATTACGTAAAAGAATGAGATGAGAAGCCACAAAAATGTCAACTACTGAAACAAGAAGCCACAAAAATGTGACGGTGTCATTCAAAATCTCAAAATACAAAGTAGTACAATTAGAAGTGAGTAGTTCTAGATTTTGTGTAGGTTTCACTTGGAACTCGAAACTTATTCGTCGGAACGAATTTACCATTTTCTAGAACCAGGAACTTACCCTACATACTTTGAAATTTGGAACTAACCTTATCACAGGTTCCAAGATCTCTCTAGGTTTCATACATATTATTAATTAAATTATTATAGTGAATATCTTTAACCACCACCATTTATTGTTACCATCCATTGATTGAAACTTATATTTAGGTACATGAAAATATAAAACATTAACAAAGTAAAGTCTCAATCATAAACTAGCGATTCCAAATTGTACACTCATCATTGCATGCCATAAAGTACTTAGAATCACATGAAGATAGAGATCAAGAAAAACACAAAAACTAGTTTCAAGTTTCATCTACTTGGAACTTGGAACCTATCCATTGAAACAGATTTTCCAATTTTTGGAACCTAGAGCCTACCATGCAAATCTTTGAACCAAACAAGTTCCCACTAGCCTAGTTCTTCAATTCAAGTTTCTACCTTGAAACCATACTCACCCCTAGGTATAAACTGAAGGGCTCTTAATATATGTTGAGAGGCCGTTTTTCACCATTGTTCCCATCTCCTCAATTTTTTGTAATTTTTTAATATAGTAATTTCTGAAAATTACGAGGAATCACAAAAATTTAGTTATATTTTCATGGTTTTGTTCTCATAAAAGTTTTATAAAATTAAACGGCTATGCATCTTAGTTGACGATCTTTGACTTTATAAAAATTTTAACTGAGAAATGATTGATTAATGATATTTAATTTGCTATGAGAATAACAGTCTATTCTAGATTATAAAAAATCAGATCACATATAATTTTAAATTGTTGTGAAGTCTACTCTTTCAATAATTTGTGACTCATAATAAATTGTTATTTTCACAATAGTTCAAAAACGGTTATGTTAGCAAACCCCATTTAATTTTGTATGTTAAATTATGTGTCGAGATTGAGCCTTTGAATAAGATTCAAACCTATGTTAATTTGGAAAGCTTGGATGATTAGCCTTATCTCTCGCACATGAGAAAACAGGAAATAAGCTTCCACTATCATCTGGTCGAACGCAATCTCCAGAGTGTATATTTGACTTCACAATTAGTTTTGATTGGAGCCAATTTGTATATTTTGATCTGGTCATGGAGATTCTAAATACCTCTGCCAAGCTTCACACACTAATTTCAAATTATAATTCTTTTGAAGTCTTCTCTTTTTCGATTTGGGGAATCTCATGAACAAAAACCTTCCCTATCACATGGTTTGCTCAAAATTTTGCAGATGTTATTAGGTGCCACATGGTAATCTAAACTGTATTCTAAAGATCATTTTGAATTCACTTATCTGATCTAAAGTGATGATTATTTGCTTTTTGCCCGTAGAATGAGTCCGCCATGGAACGATGCATGACAACCATTGTTGATGATTAATCTCCATGTTCTTATTGCAGATTGTGTGATGTATTTTATTTTCACAGACTCGTATTATTTAAGAATTCTTTGAAAAAGAGCACAAGCATAGTGGTCCTTTATGTTATAACGCTAGTTAGATGACTTGTCCTTAATGATCTTTTCTTAATGCGACGGAACTATTTGCATCAATGTATCCTATTGGTTTCATGAATCAGATTAGTTATGAGTCAAAACTCAATAAAATAAGCCAGATAATATGAGATTATTCGTCTTAGTATTTCGGATGATTGAAGCCATTTCATGTTTATAATCTCATATATAAGTCCTTTTCTTAAAACAGTAAGCCAACTCATGGTCATTCACAAAGTTCTCTTCCCCCTTCCTTGCAAAGCCCGGGAAAATATATGAGTTTCTTGATTAAGATTACTTCCATCTCATAAAGAAAGTGTAGGAATCCAAGATCTCGATGAGGCTTATAAAAGCATTATATCATGAATTTGAATAACATTTTACAACACTATATTACTACTTTTCTTTTAAGAAATCTTTTTGAGTCTTAATATGAACTCAGTCTCTATATATGTGATCCATTCTGTTCTATCTCGGCCCTCCTTTGGACGAAAAAAAAAAATCAAAAGAAAAGGTTTTGTTAGGTTATGCATCTATATATTCTCAATTTAATTCCCTAAAAATTTTCGAACTTTAGATCAAATTCCAATTCTATCCCCGACCTTTTTTATTAAAAGAAAATCACAAACTTTTACTATAATCTCAAATCTACCTCATGTCCCAACATCGTTACTAGCTTCTTCAAAATTATCAACATTAGAGCCAGATAAAGGTTCATTAATAGAACATAAGTCTATACCAACACCACAATCTTTGTGTGGAACAATAGCAACCTCCTAACATTGATAATTTTGAAGAGGCCAGTGGCAATTTTTGGAAATTAGGCATTATAATAGAAGTTGATGGTTTTTTTAGATAAAAAAAATTCATGGTATAATTAAGGCTGTACCTAAAATTGGATATTTTTAGAAAATTATGCCTGAAAAACGTATGAAAGTTTCTGGACTTTGGACAGTATGAAGGACCCAACATTGACAGAGTCGAGGCATGTCCATGTGTCATACACGTGTTCACCATATCCGCTTCGTGCATTTACACGTGGCAATCCTAGCGTTCCTTAAGCGGCCCAAGTTTATTTGCTTTAGGCTTTGTTAATATAATAATATTTAGATTACCGTAAAAATAACAATATATTTTGAGTCACAAATTCTTGATATAGTGAATCCCATAAATTATTTATTTATTTATTATTTTACATTTTATGACTTAGAACAAACTGTTAATCTCACAGTAAATTAAAAATTGTCATATAAACATTTCTCATTTGGCTTTTTAGTGAAACTATATCACACGATCCATTGAACATTCGGTTTCCCATGGTTCAAAATATTTGAATATGATACATAATTCATGTCAAACCACTGCCCAGGTGTTCTTGATTGGCGCTTTTTAGAAGGCAGAGAATATAAATGGCCAATTTGGTTCAGTTTTGGGGAAATGCCCTTGGGTGAATGTAAATACCTTTGAGGTAAAGGGGTTTTCCAAAATGCTAGACTGTTTGGTAAACTGCAACTGAAAAGTGCTTTAGGGAAATGCAAGACTGTTTGGTAAACATATATTTGAAAAGCCCTTTGGTGTGACCAAATTAATTTTTTTAGTTTTAGTTTTTTCAAAATTGCAAAAAAGAAACAATGGCTATATAACATTTAGATTTTCATGTTGAGAGTAATGTAAAAGATACATATTAATAAATTTATATAAAAATTATATTAAAATAATTTGATTATAAAGTAGATGCAAAGCTCAATTTTTAAGGATTTTTTTAAGTTTTTTTTTCAACTTTCAATAATTTTTTAAATTATTATAGTATTAATCATCTTCATTAATTAATGATAATTATAGTATATTAATAAAAATTTGGGCTATTGATTGTCAAAAGATAAAAATGATATAGCAAAAGAAAGGTGAACTTATTTGGTGAGTGATAAAACGACCGATTGTGGATGCTATTTTTTTTTAGTAAGCATCGCATATAAAAAGGGAAGAACTCTCAGCGGAAATAGATTGTTCTATAAGTGATGTTTCGTTGAATATTCACATATATTTTAAGATATTTTGTTGGCAATCATTGCAATTGGTAGATAGTATAAAAATTTAAGGGATATATTATGTCAGCTCCGTGTTCATTAGTTAGTTTTATTTTAACATCGTTGATTTGGCATCATATACATGTGTTGTATCATGTCGTGTAGGTTCAATAAATTTCAAATCGTGTTTATGTCGAGTAAGTTGACACGATCAATTAATCATGTACGTACGACACAGACATGAATCGAAACTCATAGCTGTGACCTCTATTTCATGCTTACAAAGAAGAGCGAAGAAAGCATAATATCGATTACTTCAAATTTTACCGTGGGTAATCGGCAGGCCAAGATTATTGACCGTGACATGAGACTTCTAAATTTTGGCAGTATATAAATTAATTAATTAATTAATTAAAAACGAGAAAGACTTGAATTATTAAAAAGAAGAAGCAAATCCATAGTTATGATTAGGGAAGAAGCAACGTAGAAGCAAGGGGGGAATAAAATAAAACAAAAATAAAATAAAGAAAAAGAAGGGAAAAAAATCCCAGAAAAATAGGCTCGAATTCCCCCTCGAGTCGATTTGGCTGTTCTGAGTCTTCTGACCACCCAAACCCTCACCAATGAACTATATCCTGCAATGATTATCAAAAGATTAACTGAGAACCATCTTATGTTATATTGTTCTATAAAGCAATAGCTGAGATACACACACAATCAAAATGTAATGAAAACACATGCAACTACAGACATAAAATAAGCAATATATATGCACCTCCATAACTGTTGCCATAGGATTGTTGCTCCCATGGCCTGGTGGGAACCGGCCTGGCAATAGAATTTGCATTGACAGGAATAGTTCTATCACTAGTCGAAACAATTTCACCGGGTCTTGTTGTTCCGGAAGCTTCCACTATATCACTAGTGCTTCCAGATGATGGCGGCTTAAATGGCACAGGACCTGATGAACCCCCGGCTCTTTCCCACGGCTTAGGAGGTGGACCATTTGTTGTGAAAACAGGGAATGAATGTCACAAACTACTGCAAACAAACAAGGAGGACGGATGGTTGGGGTCGATTTTACATAATGGCCTGACTTTGCACCAGCTGCCTCAAGACTAATCACTCTTAAGGGCAACACCCAACATGAGAATCCCTGTTCAATTATCCCTACAAAACACGGATCATTCAAGCAGATAAAGAGTTAAGAGACACCAACCCACGATTGCCCTTAAAGATACACAAACGGAGACCCAATAGACGGAAAAAACAACTAAGCTCGTAAAGAAAAAAACCCAGAACGCAGAGTCCACACACAACGGAATTAAACCAAAAAAGATAGAAACTTCAATTACAGACTCCCACCAAATTCGGCTACGAGAATAAAGCCCCTCCTTTTTCATCACGCGACCACAAAACTTAAAGCGAATGGGAACCCAAATTAGAGAAGACAAAGAGCACTCGATTCAGCCGAACGTCACCCATAATTGCATCAAGAACAGAAACGAACGAGCAAGAACGAAAGACCAGAAAGGAGCGAACCCAACGCGCCGTTACTGGAGTCCATGGCAGGATAGGAGAGAGCTCCGAACCCAGATGAAGCACCCCGTTATGCCTGACTTACGCACGAAGCCTCCCTTGGACCTCGGGCGGAGAGCCGAAGTCGTCGCCGTCGCCGTCGCAGGAAGCTGATCTGTCGCCGATCCGCGAGAGGAGGACCTCCGAGTGGTGCTCGGATTGCTCGGATCTCGGATCTCGGATCTCGCTCGCTCGTGTGACGAACTTCGGCCTTGATGGAGTGGTGCTCGGATTCAAATCAGGATGGAGTGGTGCGAGTTGCAGGGAGAGGAACGCTGCAGAGAGAGCCGCGTCAATGGAGAAAGAGAGGAAAATGTGGAAAGAGCTAGGGTTTTGTTTAATATGGGTAAAAGTGGACTTTTAATAAAATTTTAAGGGTAAAATAGGCAATTGGGTAAAATTCATTAATTCCTTACATCAGCATGCCGAAAATGCTGAAATGCCCAAAGCAGGTCCCCACCTGCTTTGGGCTTTCAACATTCCAAAGGCAAGCATTTTGCCAAATAGTCTTCAAATGCCGAACCAAACACCCTTATATTTTTCCCAAGGGGCTTTAGGGGCTCAAAGCCCCTTGGGAAAGCTGAACCAAACACCCCCAAAGTATCTCGTGCTGGCGCCGCGCAAGGACAGTGTCATCCGCCGGCACACATGGTTAGTACTTTTATAAAATGAACTTTAGGATGTGCTATAAATTTCAACTGATTGAGGGGTTCGATGGTATGATGAATGGGCAACAATTGACCGAATTGCAACGGTCTTTACATGCAGAACATATTGTAGCAATCGTATATTCCTGTGTATATCTCATAATATAACAAAATTAGACCAAACCTGAATATGATATGTATTTGTTTTTGGTATAATTATCTAGAATATCCTAAATATATTCTACATTAGCTAATCCATTCTTAAACTTACCTTCTGACCAAGAATCACTGATGAGGATGTTGTCCTATGTGGCATAACTTACACTGACATGGATAATTTTTGTAATTTTTTTTTTTTAATTTTCTGATCTTTCTTCTTCTTCTTGTTTTTTTTTCAAATATTGATTTTTTTTTCTGGAGGGGTCGCAAGGATCACCAGGGCCTTAGCAATGGCCAGCGAGGGCCTACACGCCTTCATTGGTCACTAGCAAGGATGTTGCAACCCTTGCTTGGGCCCAACCATTGGTTAGCCGCTAACCATGTATATCCCCACATTCTTTTGGGAAAGTTAATAAAAACAAGAAAAGAAAAAAAGGAAAAATGAAAATAAAAGAACAAAACTCAGAATAAAAAAAAAAAAAAAAAAAAAAAAACTGAATTGACTTATTTGAAAAAAATTAAGATTGAATTGACTATAACACGATAGGTTCAAAATTTTTGGACAATTTTCTCACATATTTTGAAGTGATAAATATAAAGGGAATGATAAGAGCAATTCCAATTTATGTTCTATATTTTGTAAAAAATGAATGATTTGAATTTTTTTTTTAAAATGATAGTTTGTATTGCTCAACAAAATGAATATATGAAAAGTTTTTCATTGTTCACAAAATTTTTAGTTATAGATAGCTACCGATAATAAAAATATATTTTATTAGCTAATAATTTCAATCATTATAAGCAACTGTTTTCAGGAAAATGGTGTTTAAATCAATCATTTTTGCAACACAAACATATTTTACTTATGAAAATAAAAATACAATAGATCTAGAAATTCTAATTGGTGATATTGTATTTTCTCCTCCTGTTTTTTCATTTGGATATTCATCAATTAACAAGAAAGCAAGTTACACGCCATCTTGATCGTAAGCTAATCTTCTTCGAGGATTGGCATCGAAGCAATTTTCCCTCTGGCACGCTCCAAAGGCCAGTAAATATTATTGAATTGTTGTTGAGCAGGTTCTATCCAAGCAGGCCAGAATGAAATCTTGCAATTGCCACTTTATGTCTAAACAAACTATTCGCCTGTGATTGGAAATTTCCGTGGACCACGGAATACACGTCGTAATCGAACGTTTCCACTTGGCATGTCTTTACGCGTCTCACCGAGCCCAACTTAAAGAAAAGAAAACTGGCTGTTTTCCATAATAGAATATAGTTGACTTTTTTAAACAAATAAACAAGAGAGACGAAGCAATCATTTGATGAAATGGCGGTCCTTCAAAGATTACTTCGATGTCAATCCGTGAAACCGCGAGATGGTTCCTGGATGGGACCGGACCAGGCTAAAAGCAAATCACCCTTACCTCCATCTTCTCTCTCTTCCCATCCCTCTCTCTCTCTCTCCCCCTTATGTCGCAGCCCCTTCACAAGCGTTAAAAAAGAAAAAGGAAAAATTTTAAAAAAATAATAAATTCTAAAATGTAATAAAAACTATCCATATTAGCATTGGTTGTGTCACGTAAGATGGCTTGCATTCATGTCAGTAATTTTTGGCTAAAATTAGCTGAATGTACTATCTTAGCAAATCATCAAAATATTTATAGCTCAATTGACCAAATTTAAAGGTTTATAACTGAATTTATATAAATGCAAACTATAATTATATAATAAGATCAAAGTTAACTAATACAAGGGGTTGAGGGCGATAAATATCCATTTCATTAGTATGGTTATTTAATTTACATAAGTAAATTATTTAATTAAACTAGTTAGAAGACCTGCAAATTATTTATCCCTTCATGGTTAAATAAAAGTTATTTAACTTTTAAAGTGACTTGGCCCAGTTGTTTGGGAATCAAAATCAAACACAGTTTGGCTAATTGTAGCAAATGTAAATTAGCACTAATGTGGGAAAATTTACTTAATTATTGATTTAAACCGTTTTTATCCAAAATATGGTTTATAATAAACTTAGACACCGATTGCAAGGTTAGGTGCCCAAATCGAACCCTGAGAACATCTAAAAAGCGAGAAAAATAAGGTTTAAAGAAAATACTATTTTAATGAAATCTTTGTTTATAATAGATAGTTTTCTCCGGCTGCCAAAGTCTTAAATTTTTTATGGAGAATGGTCCTCCTTCACTTTTTCGAATACCTGTGCATCGTTTAAAAAAAAAACTTATCAATTTAATAAATAATGAGATTTTGGTAGAAATAAACTTCGTTAAAGAACTTGTCAGGAGACCGCATCACTCGTTTATTTTCTAGGGTAGGTACTACTGTAGATTCACCATCCGGTTAGACAAGAAAAGAGCGGAGAAAAATGAATATTGTAAACTTGGAAAGGCAATAGAAAATATTATCTAACTCTTCATGCTCCTACCTTTGGTCGCAAGATTACATTTGTAAATAAATAAATAAGTAGATAAAATAGAAGTCGTCCCGGCAGCTTCCACGCTCCTTCTTAGTACCTCCTCAAGTCGGGACCCCAAACTGGCAAAATGGGCAAAAGTCCCCCTTCCTTTACGCGTCCTCTATAAATAACCAAACCCACATATTGTCTCCACCGGAGCACTTCCTGTGCAATCTTTACCTCTCTCTGTTTGCTTATATCTCTAATAACCCTTTAGAGAGGATCACAGAAAAATGTCCAACGCGTGCGGGATGAAGAGGAGCTCGAAGAAGATTTCGAAAGCGAGGCTACCCCCGAAGAGAGGACATATCAAAGTCGGGATCTTTGAAATGATTGTGAAGAAAATGGCCGATATGGCATCAATGGTGGGGCTCGGAAGGAAGAGAAGCCGTGTTGCGACCAAGCCGGCCTTGGCGGCGCCACTTAAGATCAGCGCATGCTCACTGGCTGAGCGAGAGTAGTCCTCAGTTTTTCCAGCAAACGCACGATTCAACTCTGCAATTGTACAACTGACGATTGCTTTTCTTCTCAAGGGTGTGTTTTTGCTGCTTCTGTTGTCATGCTTTTTATTTGGGGGGGGATGTTTAGCAATTAAAAAAGAGTGATTATGTAAATATTATTTTCAATGACTCTATGGCAATGGATGATGAATTTTCAGGACAAGCCTAATAACTATTTAATTTCTAGCCAGAACTATTTTTCTGTTGGCAAGAACAAATTTGAAATAGAATTACGTTTAGTAACGCAGTTTCATTTTTCTATTTATGGAATAAATTTTTAGTCTAGAAATAGGTTTGGAGCATAAATGATAACTGAAAATTTTCTACTTCTCTATTTAAGAAATGGAAATAAGAAATAAAAACATTTTTCATCACTCAACCTCTTTATTAGCCAACCACACACCAGCCGCCCCTTGTGGTCCACTAATCGCAGTTGCTATTCACCGCCCCCGATTATTGGGAGCGATCATCGTCTGCTACTTGGAAAGGAAAAAAAAATTCGTGTCGTTATCAAATAAATTTTTATTCCGGAAATAGGGATTTTATGTCATTAGGAAACGTATTTTTCCTCAAAAACTTATTTTTATTATAATTTTTTTGGCTAATAAAGGGATTAAATGGTATAACCGGAAATAGAATATTTGTAGTTAGAAATTGATTTTTCGAATAAATTGGCCATCAGCCCTCAGTGTCTTCGATATCGAGAAAGAGAACAAAACGGAGGTTGACTTCATGGAATTTGATGGAGTATGCATCATTTTCTGGGCTCGTAGCCTCTTAGGGGAATTCAAATGCCCCATAAACGGAATCGCAAACTCATCTTACCCCCTTTGCCCTTTTTAGTCAGCGAAGATGCCAATTCCATCAAAGGAGGGAGAGAGAGAGAGAGAGAGAGAGCGGACCGCATCGCCGAATCTCGTACGTTGTATGCTTTATTATGGGTCGGATCACGGAAGAGTTCTAAGTGGGCCCCTTTTCAATTCCGTGCCACATAATTCTGGAATGGAAAGTCCATGTTGGGGTCCCCGGGACAAGACTAGGTCCGCCACATTTCCCACGAAGAAAATATTGCTAAAGATTTCTTTGCCAGGTCAGACTTAAGACCCCAATAAAAATTTTAAAAAGAGAAGTCAAGACTTAAGGCGGAGCATTCCATGCATGACTTGTGTGTCTAGACGGACTCACCTGTCTCTGTTTACTATCGCCATTAATTGACCTTTTATCCTCCCCCTCTAAAACTGCAACTTCAAAGCTCAAAATCCATGTAAGCGAGCTTCACTACGCCTCCATGATCATCAGCGATTGGTTGGTGCCCGCAGCCTCGCCCAAACCATCATGGCCGCCTTTGCCTGTGGCCAACAAGACCATGGAGGTGAGTCTTCTCTGAATGATAAAAAGAGATGTTGGGATATAGTACGCGGAAATGACAAGATCTTGCAATTTATGTCAACGCGAAATCACCAGAGAAATAAACGAGAAAAATAAGGATACTAGAAATTTACGTGGTTCGGTCCAAGTATCGGTATTTACGTCCACGGGGAGAGCCAGCAGTAAATAATCCACTAAAATCAGAGAATCAGAGTTTACAATCGCTCAATCACTCAAGTATTTCCCACACCTAGATTTAACCTCAAACTCAAAGTGTTTATAAATAACAACTTGGGTATAAACTCATGGCACAAAATTACTGCGACAAACCTCTACGGCGAGGTTTCAAAATCTTGCGGCTCTTCTCAAGCGGTGTGGACGTGCGACGGCTTCTCGGACATGCGGCTTCTCTATTTACGTAGGTCATCGGCCCCTCCACGCACACCATCAAAGAAGGAAATATATTCGTTTTTATATGTGTGCTCAGGTCAAAGTTTGACCTAGGGCCACCACCACCACGTTTGGACTTCTTTGTTTTGTTTACGTGGCTGAGCAAAGAGAATCCGCGTGAAGAATTGCGTGTGCCCATTTGGGCTCCACCTGCTTCCTTTTATTTTTTCACGCGTGCAGATGTTGGAAGATACGCAAGATATCTCCAGATTGCATTAAATATTCCCTAGATCAATTAAGATCATATCATGAATCAATTAATATCAAGTCTAGTCTGTACATTATTTAGTTTTCTTTTTCATATACATATCTTGTAATATAAACATTGACATTGTACGTACAGAAATATACAGACAATACATAAAGTTTTTCTCCCCAAATTCTCTCTTTCACATTCTTACATGGTATCAGAGCGCTTTCTGATTTTGACTTAGCTTCTGCACTTGTCTTTGAATTGCCTTCCGTGATCTTCTGTTCTTGGTTGTTGCCACACTTGCAAACCAAAACAGCATCCAGCAGGAATTCTTGACTCTTCGTTTTTTCGCGAACCTACAAAACAGAGTTTCCTTCGTTTTTTGCCAACTTGCAAAACAAAGTTACTACATGATTTTTTTCCACCATGACAAATCCAGAAACACCTACCTTAGTCACCGAAGAACAACCGAATTCATCCGTCGTCAATCCAATAGCTGATCAACAACCCAATCAAACACAACACATGCCCTGGCAACCCAATCCAGCTCAGTTCAATCCAGGGTTACCTTTCTCTGGCTATCCTTATCAATGGATGACGTACCCATGGATGCTTGGACCAAATCCAGACACATCACAGCCGGGCTACCAGAGCGTGTGGACCGATGGAGGTCTACCAACCAACGCTGGGGCAAACACAACCATAGGTCTTGAGCAAATGGGGGGATTTGGAAATTCAAATCAGGGACAGACTACAACCAATGCGGGGTTTCCAATAGGGTTCATACCTTTTCCCTTTGCGGCCGCCATGGGTCGCCCAAAACCCGGTGACGCGCTGTATGTTTCCACAGTCGACGGACCCGAGTTGAAACTCATCAGCAACCATCTCACAGGATCCGAGAATTATTCGAGTTGGGCGCGGGAATTTCGCGGAGCCCTCATCACAAAAGACAAAGAAGGGTTTATCGACGGAACAATTCCCGTCCCAATTGATGAAAAATTAGGGCGACAATGGAAAAAATGCAATCAGCTCGTTAGAACATGGATAGGGAATTGTATAAGCCCAGAAATAGCCGCCGGGTTGCCTCCGACAGAGGACTCAAAACTTTTTTGGGACAGTATAAGAGAGATGTACGGGAAATTGGATCGAGCAATGATTTTTTCGTTGCATCAAGCCCTTTCCGAACTGAAGTAGGGAAACATGATCGTGACGGCCTGCTTCAACAAGCTCTCAGCCCTCTGGATTGAGCTAGAGGCCGCCGAAGAAAAACTTGTCGGATCCGAAGAAACTCTCGGGCAAAATTATGGGCCGAACAATGGGCCAAATTATGGGCCAAATTATGGATCGAATTTGACGAATAAAGGAAAGCTTTTTTTGCGACTATTGCAAACGGCCTCACCACACAATTGACAGTCGTTGGAAACTGCATGGTCGACCTGGAGAAAAAAGGAAGGAAATATCAACAGCAGCGGCTTATCAACTCACAAGATCAACTGATCAATCCATCACACATGCTGAATATCAACAATTGATGCAAGCACTGCAAAAATTGGATATTCCAAAAAGAGGAAGCAGTTTTATAGGTATTTCTTATTGCCTAATAAATAGCATATCAATGAGTTCTTGGATTATTGATTCTGGAGCTAGTGATCATATTGCCTGTGACAAGAAGCTATTTACTGTTATTAATAAAGATCTAGATAGTCCTATTATTGTGCAATTGCTGAATGGAAATATTGCTCGTGTATCTACCACAAGGACAGTCAATCTTAGCTCTCAGCTTACACTCACAAATGTCCTATACGTTCCAGATTTTCAATTTAATCTTATCTCTGTGTCTAAAGCATGTGAGGAAAATTCTTGTAAGGTTTCCTTCATTGCTGATAGCTGTCTCTTTCAGGCCCTTTCGACTGAGAAACTGATGGGCTGGGGTAATCTGTCTGAAGGATTATATTTCTGGAAAAACTCAACAAATCTTGATCAATTTCATTGTAATAAACAATCATTGTGTAATTTGACTACCAATGATAAACAATTCATTTTGCATTCTAGAATGGGTCATAGTTCTTTATTTCCTTATCCGCAATGTCATATTTGTCCACTTGCCAAACAGTCCCGTATACCCTTTCCATTAAGCACAGATCATGCCAATGATTCGCTTTCCTTACTTCATATTGATGTCTGGGGTCCTTATCATACACAAAATCATGATGGGTCCCGTTTTTTCCTCACCATTGTGGATGACCACTCAAGGGCCACATGGATTTTTCTCATGCAATCTAAGGGTCAAGTCATATCTCATTTGAGGACCTTCCTTTCTCTATCAAAGACTCAATTTAGCAAGACAATCCACCAAATATGAACGGACAATGGGAATGAATTTTTTTAACCATGAGTGTAAAAGTTTACTCTCATCTCAAGGGATCTTACATGAGAGTTCTTGCACATATACTCCACAGCAAAATGGAGTAGTGGAACGCAAACATCGTCACCTATTAGAAGTTGCTCGGGCCCTGAAATTTCAAGCTTCCATCCCTAACAATTTTTGGGGAGATTGCGTTTTAACTACAGCTTATCTAATCAATAAAATGCCGACCAAGATTCTTGATGGTCGAAGTCCTTTCGAATTGCTTTTTGGAAAAAAGCCAAATATGAGTCATCTGAAGATTTTTGGCTGTCAATGTTATGCTATTATAGTGGGATCTAGAGATAAGATGGGTCCTTGTGCTCGTCGTTGCACATTCATGGGATATCCCACTCTGCAAAAGGGGTACAAGATTTATGATTCATCTACATGGGACTTCTTTGTTAGTAGAGATGTTTTGTTCCAGGAGAATATTTTTCCTTTTGCTGCACAGGATCAAAGTGCAGATAGCCGAGGACATTACTCTTCGCCCCATATTAAAGAAACAGCAAATAATCCAGGATATATTCTATTTCCTGCATCAACAGACAGAAGGGACTCCCTTACATCAGCCATGGAATTAACACCTCCGCTGGAATCCACACACCAAATCTCGAATGATGAAGCTGTGATTGACTCCAGTCCTGTTGATACTGGCTCGGGTCAATTATCCCTTGCAAATACTCCACCAAGGCGTTTCCGGCGAGTAATGCGTCCACCAACTTGGACGAAAGACTACGTATGTGGCGTCAGAAACTTGCCAGGTATTCTTTTTCCCATATCCTCTTATGTTTCATTTGATCGGCTGTCCGTGGAGCATCGCTGTTGCATTTCTTGCATTTCTGAGGAGCGAGAACCATCCAATTATGATGAGGCGAGCACTGATCCAAGATGGTAGAAAGCTATGAAAGCAGAATTGCAGGCTTTAGTGGACAACCAGACATGAGAATTCGTCTCTTTACCTCCAGATCGGAAGGCAATTGGGTGCAAATGGGTGTACAAGATCAAGTATCGAGCAGATGGATCAATTGAGAGGTACAAGGCTCGATTGGTGGCTAAAGGTTTCACACAACGGGAAGGTTTTGACTATCATGAAACCTTCTCTCTCGTCGCCAAAGATGTTACGGTACGCTCTTTCCTCTCAGTAGCAGCTTTTTAGGATTGGTCACTGCATCAGATGGATGTCCACAATGCCTTCTTACATGGAGATTTAGACGAAGAGATTTATATGGATGTGCCACAAGGTTTACGAAGACAGGGGGAGAATAGAGTATGTCGTCTCCACAAATCCTTGTATGGACTTAAACAAGCTTCCAGACAGTGATATGCCAAATTTGCTGAATCCTTGATAGCTGCAGGTTTCCAACAGTCCAGATTTGATTATGCTATTTTTACACAGACTAAAGGTACGTCATCTATATACTTAATGATATATGTAGATGATATACTTATTATGGGAAGCGATGAGGTAGATATTCAAGTCTTCAAGGAACACTTGCATTCTACCTTTCCCATAAAAGATTTGGGTACGCCCAAATATTTCCTTGGAATAGAAATTGCACGATGAGATCAAGGAATATCTCTCAGCCAGAGAAAATTTGCTTTGGAAATCATATCAGAAGCAGGTTTGTCAAGATGTAAGCCAGCTATGATTCCAATCGAGCAAAATGTTAAATTGACTACAACAGATTATGATGCTGAAGTGTCTCAGCAAGCAGATCTAGTACTCAAAGATCCATTGAGTTATCAGAAACTTGTTGGGAAACTCACATATTTAACTATGACCAGGCCAGACATTAGTTATGCTGTACAGACACTCAGCCAATTCATGCATAAGCCAAAGCAATCTCACATGAACGCTGCATTGAAAATTTTGAAGTACTTGAAGAAATGTCCTGGACTTGGGATCCTTCTTTCCAGGAAGTGTGATATGAGAATGACAGCGTATTGCAATGCATATTATGCCACTTGTCCAATGAGTAGGAGATCTATAACCGGTTTTTGCATTAAGTTGGGAGATTCTTTACTTTCCTGGAAAACCAAGAAGCAGCCGACTATCTCTTTATCCTCGGCAGAAGCATAATACCGAGCTATGGCGAAAACAACATGTGAGATAGTATGGCTACGGGGATTACTTCGGGACCTTGGAGCGCAAGTCGAGGGACCAACCAGATTATTTTGTGACAACGATGCAGCCCTCAAGCTAGCATTAATTCCCATTGTGCATGAGAGAAAGAAACACATAGAAGTGGACTGCCATTTTACTCGAGAGAAAATTTAGGAAGGCATAATCGAGACACGAGGGATTGGAACAGAAGAACAACCTGCAGATGTATTCACCAAGCCTCTATGTCAAAGTCAGCATGCGTATCTCTTAAGCAAGCTCGGCGTCTTAGATATCTACAAGCCACCAGCTTGAGGGGGAGTGTTGGAAGATACGCAAGATATCTCCAGATTGCATTAAATATTCCCTAGATCAATTAAGATCATACCATGGATCAATTAATATCAAGTCTAGTCTGTACATTATTTAGTTTCCTTTTTCATATACATGTCTTGTAATATAAACATTGACATTGTACCTACAGAAATATACAGACAATACATAAAGTTTTTCTCCCCAAATTCTCTCTTTCACATTCTTACAGCAGAGGACTCCTTCATGCCAAACCCCACGAATTGATTTCCTTCAATTCAGAATCCTCAGGCTCCGCAGCAAAGAACTTTCCTCCTTTATAATTCCAGCAAATCACGTTTTTATAAACACTCAAACTCGAGTCATAATTCAACAAGAGAAGTAGAGAGAGAGTCTCTCACAATGAGAAAAAGTATTGATGGAAGAGAAGAGTAATTTGTTGGAGCTACCTTACCACATGTCAACCAATGAATGGAGTGTTTTACTGTTAATGTGGAATTACTAAATATTTTCTCCATTTTCCACAAATAACATAGAGCCAATCCTAGCTAAATTAAGAGAGGAATACTGTTATGGAAAGCGAGCGATCAAACAATAAAAAAATTTTATGTTATGAATCAAAACAAGAATGTAATAGGCTGACAATTGAGACCCCATTCTGGGCAAGATCGAATTGTTTCTACAAGTATTCTTGTTGGAAGTTTTGAAAGGACGCATTAATTTATAGAGGGGAGTCGGTGTTGCAAGTCGGGCCACCCCACCCCTTGAAACTAGCCATCGCGGTGGCCTCCGCAATTTAAAAAACAAACGTCAAAATAATCACATTTTTTTAATGACTAACCGGACATAAAATCTAATTATTTATTAAAATTTTACTGTCAAATTACGGAGTTGAATGACACGGTATACTAGTTTGATGTTTGACTCTCTATTTATCACATGTATACTAATTTTGCGATTTTTTGTTGTATTCATTCAATTAAATGGAAATTCAAATGTACTAGTTTGGGATTTTTAATAGTCAAAAAATTAGTTTCAAGATAAATTTATCATACATGTATTAGTTTGAGTTTTCTGGAGGTCAAACACTTAATTTAGGTAAATTTGTTACAAATATAACAATTGAGAGTTTTTCATGATATTAACCCTTTTAAACAATGTCTTGGTATTGAAAAAGTGAAGCAAGACTATTCTTCATTGCACTCAATAAAAAGAAATTGACTTTTTCCGCATCATCATTTCACTAATTAATTTAGTCCACCCAAGTTAATCATCAAACTATTGTTCTGACCAACATGGGTATGTACATTGCACAAGGCAAAGGTGTCATACTCTAAGATATCTACATTTTGTCTACCCAAGTTAATCATCAAACTATAGCTGACCAACATGGGTATGTACGTTGCACAAGGCAAAGGTGTCATATTCTAAGATATCTACATGTTTTTTCTAGTCCGACAACCAGAACTCTTGAATTAATTGAGATATCTTTACCTTATGTTTGTTCTCTCTCTATTTTTATTTTTTTAATCCAAAAAAACTGAAGAACGCCATTGAGGTCAAGAAGCAAGTGGTGAATCGAACCCCACCGAATTACTTCCCGTCCATCTTGAGAAATTCACGAAACTGTTAGCAATTCCTTACTAAACACGGTGGACCAAAGCAATAATACGTGACAAACTGACCCTAAAATCCCAAAACGAGTTTTGCCGACAAATGGAACTTCAGACAGAGAGCACTCGAGCATGAACAATGAATCTTTGAAGGAGGACCAAGTGAGAGAGACATAGAGTATGGAGCTTCGGCAGAGAGAACTCAAGCATGGAGAGTTTTGAATGTGAAGCAAGTGAGAAAGAGAGAGGGAGCCCTAGTGAAATATGTTCTCTAATATTTCAGCCGTGTAAGCAAAAAAAATTTCACATTAGCGTCATGTTAGTATCGTTTGAATTCAGTGGTTCATGTCAGTAGCCACATAGGACTTTTAACGAGAATTTCTGAAGGAAACATAACTGAGCATAAATGTATTATACGGGTACAAATTTAGGGGTTTTGATATCATAAAACAGTTTTGGGGTAAATATATTAAAGTTGATATAATTTGAGATTTTTAATTTCACAGAAAAATTATGGTAAATGTGTCATAACATATATAATTGGAATGGCTTTTTCAATGAGAAAATCCTCCGGAGGGCACATTACTCTATTACCAATATATAGTAATCTTTTCGGTATTCAAATTTATTTTATCTTTTCGGATTATATAGTATCAATAGGTAAGGTGAAAAGCAGGTAAATCCCACTCATCATTCATATTAATTATGAGCACGGCCATTTATGAAGCTTCATTTGTTAAAAAAAATAAAATAAAAACAGGATTTTGAAAATATTTTGGCTTGTAGGATTTTGAAAACATCTTGGTGTTGCTTCTTTTTCATTTTTCTTTTGATAAAACAAGAAAAATTAATTATAATGATGCATTTTTTTTTCTTCGGTAAATAGCCAAGAGGAATCATTGGAGTCACCTTTCCCACATAGGAAGGGATGAGTGGGAGGTTTTAATCTCCACTTTATCAGGGAGTTGGAAATGGAACAATATTTTCAAATGTGAGTTTCGACTCTGCATGCATTATAAATAATTAGAGTAAAAAGTCTTAGAGTAAGAGTTAGAATAAAAGTAAAGTCGAACTAACTAAAAAAAAAAACAAAACAAAAAGCTAGGAGGGTTACGTCCTAAAAAGGAAATACGATAGATGACAAAAAATTAATTAGACATCATGGATGTAATTTGAACATGAGATTTTAACAATATCAAATTGGTATATTTGTTCCACCCCAAATTACTTTTCATTTTACAAAAAACTCAAATTGATATAGTTGTGACCAATTTACTCTCTTTTAGCATTTTTCTTGAATTGTTGTAACAAAAAATTAATTTACAGTAAATATGGCATGAATGTACTAATTTACAATTTTTTACGATGAAAAAATTAATTCTAGGTAAAAATGATACCAACACGTCGATTTGAATTTTTTGTGTGGTATAACCCCTTTTACCTTTGGACCTGTTCCATAAAAATGCAAAATTTTCCAAATTTTTCATGCCTCTCTTCAGAAAAAGTTTTAGTTCCTTTTGCGCAAACACTTTCCGTGTTGGTAAAGGTACCACGAGATGGGTCATCGATAGGAGTGAGGATTCCTTTGTTCTTATTATAGTTACGAATTCTTGGGGCCCACCTCACGATGATTATTATTGACAAATCTCAGAGTGCGTTTATCAATTCGGATTTGATGCGTGTAGCTTTTGTCCATAGTTTGAGCAAGACATACATATATATTATTATATTCGCCTTTTTTTTAATCACTTTCATTTATATCAAGAACTTGATAGGCGACGCGTCCTAATTTTCGGTCGGCACACGTGTCATCTCCAATTACACTTGACATATATTCCTCTCTTTTTATTATATTCGCCTTTGTTCTAATCACTTTCGTTAATATCAAGAACTTGAAAAGCAATGCATCACGTTTCGTCTTTCAACGCTTGACATTTCTTCCCTTTTCTTTTTATTGTTTTGTTTCATTCGATCGGCACTTCATCGTCCTTACACTTGATATTCTCTTCCGTCTTTTTTTTTTTTAATTTTTTTTTAATTTTCTAGTACTTTAAAATGCTACCTACCCTCTCCTCGAAATTTCGTCAACCACTTAGTGATTTTTTTTATTTTTTTATTTATGCCCAAAAGAAAGTCAACCTTGTTTTATTTTAAACGGGCGTGCGAAACATGCAGAACATCAAACCGGGGGAAATTGAACTCGGCATATCATTTTTTAATGTCAGGATTTCATCACTTTCGGAATGAGAACATTCAAGGAAAGAAGAAGGTGAACGGTCTAAAAAGAAGATGAACAGTGAACGGTCTAAAAAGAAGATGAACAGTGAACGCTTCTCTTTTCTCATTTTAAAAACTTTCTAATATCTTATCATTTTTGTTACTAATGTAGTGCCGATCAAGTGCCGTGTTGGCCAATGTGTTTCAAAAAAAATAAAAATAAAAAGTCACATCAGTATATTTCATAAGTTA
This sequence comes from Eucalyptus cladocalyx, assembly GCA_017140615.1. NCBI lineage: Eukaryota > Viridiplantae > Streptophyta > Magnoliopsida > Myrtales > Myrtaceae > Eucalyptus > Eucalyptus cladocalyx. The sequence continues at coordinate 4,294,473 of CM029517.1, read as the reverse complement.
AATTGGACGGATTAACGGAGTAACTTGATTGTATCAAGTGGATAAATTTTTTGACTTAATTGCACTTTCACGATAACTTTGAATATTTTTAGAGTACTTATCCCTTGTTTTTTGGGAGTTGCTTTAGGTTTGGCAATAATAAGGTTAAAACTTATGAGTTTTGAAAATAAATCAAGAAGTAAGAGGGCACGATACTTTATTGTCATAGCAGGGCAATCTAATAAATATTTTTCTAAGAATTATTATTTATATAATTAACTAATAAAAATATTTTAATCATCTATAGCAATCTATATTTAAACATTTTCATGAACAATAAAATATGATTTTCATTTATTTATTTCTGTAAGTATTATAAGCGATTACTTCATAAAAAATATTTTTCAAGTTATTTATTTTCTGTGAAATAAATGAAACCAAAATTTCGAATGAGAGCCGATACCATGCCACCCTTCGTGTGAGTAATAATCCAGCATAACCATTACTAGGGGTGGCCACGATCCGACCCGATACAAGCTACTCATCGGGCCACCATAACTTTAGATTTTTATTTTTGTATTTTTTGGGTTATCTTGTTTTAATAAAAGGTTTGGCGGTAGTAAACTTCTACTCGAAGTGAATGTCACGTGCACAGGCTTGACCTTCACAACTCCGTCAGACAGCGAGGGCGGCGGCAACTGGATTATACTCGAAGGCATCCTAAACTGCTTGCTCGACATTATTCCTCAACTCTGTTAAGAAAAATTACAAGTTCCTGCGTAGTTTCGTATTTTTATTATCGTGGAAGTGTTGGTTCGCCATACACAGACTAAAAATTAATTAGGAATTTTGGAAAAATTCTCAAGAGCTCACGCTACTTTATGTTAATTCATGGTCAAAATTCCTCTTCTTAATGAGGCAACGACTAACCAAAAAATAAAATAAAATAAGGCAACGACATCAGATATTCTATCTTAGTGCTACTACAAAGAAAGAGGGTACAGAAAGAATGGAAGCGCAAATACTCATCCAAAAGCCATACATTGATGGCAAATCTGCCCCTTTGAAATCCTGCTCGTTAAGAAAACATCTTACCAAAAAACTTGTACTTGTAGGCAAAAAGAAAATTTGCAAGACTACCCCCATACAAGACATCGCATGACATAAAAAAAAAAAAAAAAAAAAAAAAAAATAAGTAAAAAGATAAGTAAAAAGAGTAAATTTACAAATCTACCCCCTTATAAAATATGGCGTCACACCAAAAAAAAAAAAAAAAATTGTAGGCATAAAGAGAATATGCAAGTCTGCCCCCTTAAAAAGCATCACATCGCACCAAAAGAACTCTTAGACAAAGAGAAAATTTACAAGTTTACCCCCTTATAAAATATCGCATCACACCAAAAGAAAATTTATAACTCTGCCCCCTTATAAAACATCTCATCACACCAAAAAAAATTTTAAGCAAAAAATAAATTTTACAAGTCCGCCCTCTTAAAAAAACATTGCATCACACCAAAAACACTTGTAGGGAAAATATTTTTGCAACTCTGTCCCCGTCCCCTTTAAATTCCTGTCCTCACAAAAAAATCACATCGAAAAACTGGGTTAATTCCAAAAAAAAGCACCAACTTTAGTTCGATGGACAAATCGCCCAAACTTTTTTTTGTCTCATAAAAAAGCACCAACTTTAGGTCGATGGACAAATCTGGCCCAAACTTTTTTTTGTCTCATAAAAAAGCACAAACTTTAGGTTGAGTGACAATTTTGGACCAATTTTTTTTTTTGTTTGGAAAAAAAATCATCAACTTTCACTTAAATTCTAAATCTAGCCACCCTTTACTTATATTCATTGATTGTCCTTAATCCATGTGCACTTGTTGGCTAACACCATCCATTTTCTTCTTGTTTAAGCCATAGCTTGAAAAATAATAGTGAAACTATGCCATCTCCTATACTTCACTAGTAAGTAAAAAAATCTCCCGATTGAATTTCTCTCGCTAGACTTTATTATTTTGTCATAATATGAAACTGTAGATCACCGTTTGTCAAGAGAAACCATGGATAAGATCCACCAACCTCATAGCTAGAATTTTTTCTCTTGAAATAAGGTTAACTTCAAATATAAAGTTAATGGTAAATGTTAGATTTTGGATAGGAGTGAAAGTTTGTTATTTTTTATGAGACAAAACAAAAATGGGGCCAGAATTGTCACTTAATCTAAAGTTTGTGCTTTTTTACGAGACAAAAAAAAGTTTGGGCCAGATTTGTCCCTCGACCTAAAGTTTGTGCTTTTTTATGGGACAAAAAAAAGATTTGGCCAGATTTGTCCATCAGCCTAAAGTTGATGCTTTTTTATGGAATTAGCCCTCGAAAAACTTGTAGGGAGAAAAATTTTGCGAGTCCCGCCCCCATCACAAAACATCACATCACACCGAAAAACTTGTAGGAAAAATAATTCGCAAAGTCAAACATCACGCTGAAAGGCTTGTAGGGAAAAATGTTTTTGCAACTCTGCCCCCTGCCCTCTTTAAATTCCCCGTCGCCAATATATTCGCAAGTCTGCTTATCACAACAAAAAACTCGTAGGAAAATATATATTTGGAAGTCTGCCCATCACGCCAGAAAAACTCGTTGGAGAATAATAAATTTGTAAGTCTGCCTATCACGCCAAAAAACTCGTAGTCACTAAGGGAAAAATAAATTTGAAAGTTCGTCCATCGAATCAAAAACTCGTAGACACCAAAAAGCTCATAATTGGTGGGTAGGAGTGAGCATGGTTCAGGTTGGGCCAATTCACCCTCTAACCCTAAAACCAACCCGCACGTGCTGGTCCACAACTTTTGGTACCGAGGACCGATCCTATTGAGTTTAGGACCGAGGACTAGACTAACCCAATAAATTCAGTCCGATTCTAAGATTAACTCGGGACCAACCGATAATTTCTTATTTCATTTTTTGTACACCTTAAAAAAGCAATTGAAAAGTGGACTGACTCAATTGGTTCGGTTCGGTTCTAAGATCAATCCGAGACCAACCAATAATTTTTTATTTCATTTTTTGTATTTCTTGAAAGGTCAACTGAGGACCGGACTGACTCAGTAGGTTTGATGACGAGCGAGGTCAGTTAAGAAAGGCAAGCAGTGAGGGTCGAGTGAAGTGAGCATTGAATAGAGTGAGCATCGAGTCTTGAGTAGGGAGCAACAAGCCAAGCGAGCATCGAGTGGCGAGCGGCACGAGTGACCCAAAGCGAGTGAGGCGAGTGTCGAGTGACAAGTGGAGAAGTTATTTCTTTCGATTTTGGCAAATTAAAGACTAAGATGACAAATAAAACAAAAGAGAACGAGTACTAGAGGAGGATGTCGTAAGTAGTTATTTATGCCAGTTTGGACACTATGAGGACTTCTCACAAAAACATTTTTCTCCTTCATAAATTATGACTATCGACACCGTAAAAAACATTTAAAATCTAAGTTATTAAATAATAATGTAAAATTAAATAGTTGTTTAATATTATTGACATAGTTTATTTTAATGTTTTTTATATAAAAAATTATAAATAATATATATTAGATATATATAGAGTTAGGGTTGGTTCGGGTTGGACTAACCCTGAACTCTTAGAACCAAGGATCAACCCACACAATGTTGGTTTAGGAATTCTAGGATCAAGGACCGATCCAGTCTCCTTAAGAACCGGACCATGACCGACAGGGTTAGGCCGGTCCAGAGTCGGTCTAGGATTAATCCTAGACCGATGCTCACCCTTATTGGTGAGGGAAAAATAAATTTGCAAGTACACCCCACAAAACGTCACACCAAAAAAAAAAAAAAAAACTTGTAGGGAAATTCTTTTTTTTTTTTTAATTCTGCTCGCGCTTTCTTTAAATTCCGCACCCTCGCGAAACATTTCACCAAAGAGTTCCAAATGACAGGCCTCCACGCCATCCCATCCCCTGCAGATGATAATCCGACATCACCAGCGCCAGCGCGGTCTGACCGCCGTAAGCTGATCATCGGCCGCTGTATCTCTTTTGCCAGGTACATCGGCTTCCTCATGGTGATCTTCTTGGCAATACCCGCCGGAACGCTGCCAAAGCTCGGGCTCAACCTGGGCTCTTCCCTTTGGTCCCTCAACATCTCCGCATCCCACAGGAAGCTTGTCACCGTCGAGTACCCTCGCATGAAGCTCCTTTTGAGTTTGGACGGCCAACTCACCTTCTCTCGTGCCTTCCTGGTGTCTCCCTTCACTCAGGGCCCCGGCAGCGCGACCTCAGTCCGAGCCAACGTCCAGTCATCGCTGGAGATCGCCACTGACTTGGGCGTGAACGGCCTGGTGAACGCGTTGAGCGGCGTGGAGGTGACCATCGATGAGGTGGCGAGAGCTGAGTGGAGCCTGCAGCTGGGTCCATGGTGGATGGCCGTGCTCGCCATGGACGTCTCGTTCACGGGCTTGAACTTCACAGCTCCTTCTGACGGCGTGGACAGCGGCCATCGAATGATCCTCGGAGGCACCCTAAGCTGCTCGTTCGACATCATCCCTTGACTCTGGTAAGAAAAGTTACCAGTTCCTGCTTGGTTTCGTATTTCTATTATCGTAGCAGTTGTTTGTGCTCGCCAATGAAGTTGACGAACAAAATGAAAGAAATGAGAAGCTGTCGATGCTCAGTATAACCAACTCCTCCACGCCGTCACCGCGAGTGCTTGGCTGGTCTGGTGCAGCGGTGCTCGCCCCGCTTGATTCTCACGGTCGGTTTCCTGTTTTCCTAATTTTACAGATTCTGGTGGAGACCGGGGGCCTTCTATGTATGCATCTGGGGGCATCACTTGCTGAAGGGAGGTTTCTTTCAGTAGCCTACTTACTTTGGCAAATACTTCATATGCTCTGAGGGCTTTCCGTCTCGCCCGTTACTGTTGTTTCATGTATTTACTTCTTTCGAGGTTGTGTGCTCTCCGTCTCCGAATATTTTGAGTCCTCGATTTACTGTGGAATGAATAATTCGCACTTTTCATGTTTTTGATATTCGAAGTCATTGCAAATTTTGTCCCTTTTAACTTAATTTCATATCGTGTGTTGGCATGCAGTCCCGAAGCTATTTAGCATTTTCGGTTGCAAAGCCGGCCTCAAATGATTAAATGAGAAATAAGCACGCTTGGTCAAATCATGCGTTATCTTATGAGCGAAACAAAGTCAATCTCGAAACAACGTAGATCTTAGTTTTTTCTGGTACTTTTATTTGTACACAATCCTAAAGATGTTCTCCTAATTTAACAATTTGGCCGACTCCTTTACTGTCGCCTCGATTATCTTGTAGTAGACCAAACCGTGTCATTCTCAAATCCATTTTGACTTTAGTCCCCCGTGGATTCCTCAATTTCGCTCATATATATATATTCTGAACTTCTCTCGAAATGCCTAAATTGTATTGAAATTGATTTTCCTTAGACTTTTTTTTTTTTTGGTCGAAAAAGCTACTGATATATTAGCTTAAGAAGTCTTGGAATACGTCGATGCGTTACATTCTGAAATTAAAATATTCCAAAGGGATAGAGGGGTCTATGCGCCCAATCTAAAGGAAGTTGCTTTAAACAATGTGCGCGTACCAACCAATCAGCGGCTTGATTTACCTCCCGGGGACAATAAGATACGAAGACATGGCGGCCCATACGAAGCTCCTATTGGCATCGTTGAATAATACTAAGCAAATTCCATGGTATCTCGGCCCGGCCCAGTATATAGCCCACCACCACTGAACTGTCACTTTCGCAAAAGAAGTGAACTACTTGACTTGGAGACTCCTGGACGTGAGAGGACGGCCAGTTCGAGATAAAGCGGAGCCCGTGTAAAAGAGCTTCTGCTTCTGCTTGTTCCGCTGAAGAAACCCTAGCCTCCGCTACAAATCCGTTGACGACTAATTCCTCTTTATTTCCGACAATGCCGGCTACAGAACAGAGAAATTCTCCTGGTACCCATGAAGCATCCACGTTCAATTTCAACTCACAATCTCCGGGTGGTGTCCATTTCTCTGGTAAGTGCCGATTTTTAGTTCGGTTGAGGTTTTGCGTCATTCCGCTACTGAAGGCTTGATTTTGGGTATTGGCGAGGTCAATTACTTCCGCTGAGTTTGGAGTTTTATCTCGGAAGATCCATGCGTTCCGAGCTTTCCAGATCTGCCATAGCACCCATACGATGAACTCGCGCTCAAGTGATTTCCTTCTTGATTCGAGTGCTGTCAAAAGCCATTGGTCGATTCTTCGGATTTGTTTCATATTCATGCCCTGTAGTCTATTATCTCTCCAGATCTCTTTAGTCCATCTGCACAATAGGAAAACATGTTCGGTCGTTTCAATTTCCATATGACACATCTGACAGAGAGGGTCTAGACTGATCTTTTTTTTGTAGAGGTTCTTTTTGGTGGGAACGGCATTTTGACAAATGCTCCACAGGAAGGTTCGGATTTTCGGTGGAATGGAGAGGCTCCAAATCTGTGTCCATAAAGATCGTGGGGTTTGGTAAGAACAAGAGACTTTCTGTGAGTTTTGTTTGGTATTCAATGCCTGTGTTATGTTATAGCCGCTTTTGACCGTGAATTCCCCTCGACTATTACCTGTCCATATTCTGTTGTCGGGTTTGGGATCTGTACTCAAGGGAATAGTTAGAATTTCATTTGCTATTTTCTCCTCAAAATACTGATGAATAATGGTTTGCTTCCATGTTCGGGATTCTTCATTAATCAATCCTTCCACCATAATTGGTTCTGCTGGATTTACTGGTCGGCCATTTAACTCTTGTGATAACCATTTATCCTCCCTAATTTTGATTAATTTGCCATCCCCGACTAACCATTTGACATCTGGTTTAATAGAATCTCGCCCCAACAGCATACTTTTCCAGCCCCAAGATGATCGTCGGCCCTTCTGTGCATTCCAGATGTCCCCATGAGGGAAATATATACTCTTCAGAACTTTACTCCAGAGTGCATCCTGGGACATGTGCAGCCGCCAGACTTGTTTACCCACCATCGCACAATTGAAGGTAAGTAAGTCTTTGAATCCCATCCCTCCTTCATCCTTTCTTTTGTTCATAGCAGCCCAATTCTTCCAATGGATTCCCTGTTTTGTATCTCCTTTTTGCCACCAGAATGAAGCTATTCGCCTTTCAATTGCTCTGCAGATGGAGACTGGTAGTTTGAAGATCGACATGGCATATGTTGGTATAGCCTGCACCACACTCTTGATCAAGACTTCCTTTCCTGCTTTGGTGAGTAATTTCTCCTTCCAGCCTTCCAACTTGGAGTTTACTCTGGTTAATATCCAAGCAAATAATTCTTTCTTAGATTGTCCCCATTCTGTAGGGATACCTAAGTATTTGCCTGTCTTGTCAACCACAGGCACTCTCAGCTCGTGCGCCATGTTTCTTTTAAGTGGTAAGGGACAGTTCTTACTAAAGGAAACTCTTGACTTATTTAGGTTAACCGCTTGCCCCGTTGCATAACAGTACTGATTAATTGTTAATGACAGATTGACAGATTCTGGCATTCCTTTAGAGTGCCATCCAAGAAGAAAATAACATCATCTGCGAACATAAGGTGAGAGAGCTTAGGACAAGACCTGTTAAGCTGTATGCCTTGTATGCTGCCTTCCTCTACTGCTTTTTCCATTAACCACGTTAATGCATTTGTGATTAGGATGAACAAATAAGGTGACAAGGGATCTCCTTGCCTTAGGCCTCTGGATGGACTGAAAAACGAGGTAGGTTCTCCATTGAGCTTTACGCTGAAGGTTATTGTGGTGATGCATTGCATTATTAGAGTCACCCATTTCTCAGAAAAGCCCATTTTCAACATGCAATCCCGAACAAAATCCCATTCAATTCTATCATATGCTTTTTGCATATCTAGTTTGAGTACCGCTTGATGTTTTTTTCTGTCTTTTGGTGATGCGCAGCTGGTGTAGCACTTCCCGCACAATCAAGATGTTATCCTATATCTAACGCCCCTTAACAAAGGCACTCTGTTCAGGTTCGATTATCTCTGGCAGCCACTGCTTCAATCTATTTGCAAGTAGTTTTGAGATAATTTTATAACTGAAGTTGCAAAGACTGATGGGTCTAAACTGACTAATTGTCTCAGGATTTTTCACTTTGGGGATCAAGGCAATATAGGTTTGATTTAAATGAGGATCCAAAACTCCTGTGTTGAAGAAATCCCGCACCAATTGGAACAGGCCAGTCTGAATAATTTCCCAACTGTTTTGATAGAATAGGCCATTGAACCCATCAGGACCTGGTGCTTTCATAGCTCCCAACTGAAAAACTGCTATTTTAATTTCATCCATCGTGGGATTAGCCACCAGGGATGCATTAATATGATCATCAATAGGAGATTTGCATTGGTTTAAGACCGGCTGATAATATCATTCCCCTGCTGTTTTGTATACATTGCTATAATAGTCATAGACGTGATGTCTGATTTCTCCTGGATCCCGACACCATCTGCTATCTTCCACTTGCAACATTGTGATATGATTCCTATGCCTCCTTTGAACTGTTGTTGCATGAAAAAAGCTTGTATTTTTGTCTCCCCACTGTAACCAATTGATTCTCGATCTCAGTCCCCAATATTGTTCTTCCTGTTTTCTTAGTGTATCGATATGATGGATAATGCTCTTCACTTCCTGTCTGCTTGAATTCTGTTGTGGCTGATTGGTTATTGCTGTTAGGGCCTGAGTTAACTCTTTTATCCTTCTAGGTGCATGTGCAAACTATTTTTGACTCCATTGTGTCAGTTTTTTGGCTGTCTCCTGAAGTTTGGCTGAAAAAGTGGTTTGTGGAAAGGCTGTGTAGGTCCATGCATGGTTAATAACTTCATGATATTCTTCATTCTCCAACCAGAAGGCCTCCATTTTAAATTATCTTCTTCTCTTCCTTTGTGCAGGGTATAGCCTCAGAACCAGAGGACTGTGGTCCGAGCCAATTGCTGGAAGTGCATGAACTTCTGCCTCATGGAATATTACTCGCCATTCCAAGGTACATAACACTTTGTCCAGTCATTTTTAACAAGATCCTCCCCTTCTCTGTTATTTGCCCACGTAAATGCATAGCCTTGGCTATCCATGTCCATTAGAGATAACTCATTAAGCATATTTCTGAAAGCTACTATTCTTTGATTATCTGCTTCCTTTTTTTCCTACCTTCTCCCATACATATAAAATTTCGTTAAAATCCCCCATGCATATCCATGGATTTGAGCTGTGAGGCTTCAATGTCTTCAGTTGCTGCCATAATTGTATCCTCTCACCAAAATTTGTGGACGCATGAATAAACGTTATCTGCATGCTTAATTTTCTGGCTGAATCAATACATTTAACATCAATAAAGTGTTTTGAACTGCGTTGCACTTGCAATGTTACTTCCTCATTCCACATTAGCGCCAATACCCCTGCTATACCCGTTGGATTTTCGAGAAATAAGTGCTGAAATTGGAGTTTCCTACATATACTTTCCACCATCATTGCTTTGTTTTTAGTCTCCATTAGAAAGACTATACTGGGCCTTTCAAGAGCAATTAATGCTCTTAGCTCTTGGATTGTCAGGGGATTGCCCAGCCCCTGACAATTCCAGCTAATGATTTTCATGTCGTCTTTGGTGGCTTATTAGGGCTAGCCACCAAAGCCCAGTCTGTTCTATCATTAAGAAACTTCACTGGAGTCTCTGTCATGCCTGAATCATCAATGAGGAGAGGTATAGGTTCAGGTAAGCACTTATGCTTCTTAGCTTTCTGCACCTTCATGTTCTTCTTGCTGCTCTTTCCTATTTTTAGAGGATTCTGTGTGAGAGTATCTGGGCAGATGATCTGTTTTCCATAATCTTTATTGACGTTCTGATTTGTAACAGGGAGTTCCATTCTGTCCGACTCCAAAGAACTTTCAGCTCTTTTTTTGCTGCAGGCTTCAAGACGCATTTCTGGGCCTTTCTCTATTATGATTAGAGCCTGCTCTCTACTTGGTGAATGTACTACAGGTATGGTTTCTTCTACAATAATGTCTTCTTCAATATTTCCATAAAAAGCCTCCCAATAAGGACTATGATCACTGACTTCTGCTTTCAGCCATGGTCCGTAGGACCCTATTTTGTCAACTGCCCATGGGGATTCTGCGTAAGGAATTTCTGGACAATCTTGTGCGTAATGGCCTATCCTTCTACACGAGTAGCAGTAATAGGGTAATCTCTCGTATTTAAATTCTACCCACAGCCATTTCTTGCCGATATCCAAAATGGTTCCTGCTTTCAGAGGATTAGATAAGTCTACTTCCACTCTAACTCTTCCTCCTCTTTGTTGCAGGTTTCCCATAGTTTCGAGCTGAACTTCCTGAACCTGGCTTAACTTCCTCCCCAGATCATGGTAAACTGTTTCCACCCTCCAACCAGGGGGAATACCTCCGATTATGACCCAGAAAGCTGCTTTAGAAAAGTCATAACAATGTTCTGGAATTTCAGGATCGCATTGTTTCAGCACAAGTAGATTACTGGAGTAAGACCAAGGTGAAGATTTGAGGATTCTATCCTTTTCAACCTCTGATTGAAACACAAAGGTAAAGAGCCCTGTTCCTTTTTGAGCACATTCTATCGCTTCATTTTCCATGCTTTCTTTATAGTCGTGAAGAATGCTGGAAAATTTACATTGGGTTTTGAGTAGAGTTTTCCCAATATTGTTATGTTGCATTCATCTCTTTTTTGTAAAGATATTTCCGGATTTACTTCAACCACGTCTTCCTCAGCCCATAGATTTCCTAATCGTTTGCATAATGCTGCTACACGTAACTCATTTTCCTCTTTACCATCCATACTTTCTGACTAGATTAGCAAGCTTAGGAGCCTAGAAAGAACAGGCGATACTTCTATATTTGGCTGAGCTTCCTCTTGAGCATTTTTTCAAACATCATGCTGACAAAAAACTCGACATTATTTTCTGTAGATCTTTTTCATTCAAGCTATATCCATACTCTGATCAGACGCTTTTCACAGAACATCTACCCTGATTTCCTTCCGGAAGTCCAACCCAAGATCACCTCACCAACATATTCGTATTCACACTATCAGCTACTGCGTGGATCCCAAGCACTCCATCAACATGAAGAAAAAGGAGGGAGAAATCCAACCTTGATTCAAGTCTCATACGCCATTGCTCCTCCCCTGGCCGTGAGATTTTCACAGATCATCTCAAGTGATTTTCTGAATCAAGCCTTGTACGCCAGTACTCCTACCGGAGAGAGCCACCGCATTCAACCAACACAACGCAAATGAAACATTTTTTTTTTTTTATGGTTTTTGTTTTTTAATGAAAAGATTTGTAACATGGACAAAAAATTGGAAAGGAAACGAGATTTAGCCAAGTTCTAGGGTTTTTGGATTAGACATCGCTACCAGAGGGTAGAGAGAACCTCGCATATACGAGAGATTAAACGGAGCTGAAGTTAATTTTTCCTTAGACTTGATTTGATTTAAAGTGCACAAGTTGATATTTTCATTAAAAAAAAAAAAAAATCTTCCCGGTGCGAAGTTTATGGTGTCGGACCCCAAATTTTTATTATTGTAGCCCCTAAATCAAATGCCTTGAAGAAATTCAATATAAAATCTGACTAAAAATTGATGAATCATTTATTTTTTGACCAAAGGTTGATGGTTGGACGAAAAAAGCCAACCTTTGGTCTTTTTATGAGAACTTTAAGTTTAAAAGCCTAATTCAACATGCCTATGATGGATTTATACTCATTTGCAATTTTTAGACGTCTTGACAAATTTTAACCTAAAGTCGACTTTTTTAGGTTTTACAAAAAAAAAAAAAAAACCTTTATATATACATTAAAAGTCTAATTCAACATGCCTATGAAAAATTGATACTTATTTGCAAATTTTACGTGTCTTGAAAAATTTTAACCTAAAGTCGACTTTTTTAGGTTTTACAGAAAAAAAAATCAACCTTTAATATATAAATGTACACGCACGGGATGAGTAACTTTTGATGTGAACCCTTTGTCGGTATTCAGTGGGTAGACATAAATCCTTGCAAAGAACCTTTCGATGTGAACGCTCGAAGTCAACTGCCACCCCCACCACGCACCTGCGCTCTCCAAAAGCAACAAGAGATGAATAAAGTAGGAAATGTTCAGTTTCGATCTCTGTGATTCCAACATTTCTTTTAGTTATTTCGGAGTGATTAAAAATTAGAAAGGAAATCAACCGGTGTCGCCTCCTCGGAGGCGATATATATAATATTCAAACTTGCTGCGCCTTCGAAGAATTTGCTGTGTCCTTCGATAGCGATCCGCATTGACCTAATTCGGTTCCGTATCTAGCGCGAGAACGGATGTCGCAAGTCGGCGGTCCGGTCGTACCCGAAGCTGGAATCTCCGCACCCACAGCGCGTACCGCTCACTCGAGGTGCTCGATTGCCACGTGGGCGCGTGTCTCCCACCCCCGCCTCCGATCGAGTACGTGGTGTTTTTTTTTTTGGTCGAAGTACGTGGTGTTTGACATTGCTTTCCGAGCCCCGTCAAATGTCGTAATTCTTAGGATTGGCAGTCAAATGATTTTTTTCAAGTCGCTTTTGTCACACTGAAACGACGAAGAAAGCACGTGTAGAGTGGAAAACTGCCACGGGCATCCGCAGCCACACGTATTTAAAGCACGTCAGCATCCAAGCGAGTGATTATTTTGTTTGGGAAAAAAACATTAAAAATTTATAGACGCATTTACTTAAAATGTGACATATCTATCATCTGTTGAGATCGCATATTAAGCAACTGGTACTAACATGGTGCTCATGTAGCAAAAATATGCTAATTGATTTTTTTTTTTTTTTACACTTTTTTGCTTCCTACTTTGTGATCTTCCTTAGTTTGCACCTTGCCAACACATCCGCCACCGCCCTAATCGTTGCCTTGCCAATAAATTCGCCACGTGTAAAAAGAAAAAAAGGAGGAAAGACGAAGGAGGAAGGAAAAAAAGAAAAAAAAGAAGAAAAACATATAATGAATTTACCTTTTTTTTTATATGTGGTTGCCACATCAGTGTTGAGAAGCTTCTGGAGGTAGATTGTTGTCTGAGGAAAGAAGGGTTTAGAGATAATGCCTAAAGGGATCAGTGATTCTCAATGGACATAGGTTCTCTCAAACCTTTATCTTGCACAATGTTGGGATTTTTTAATTAATCCTAAGAGAGTTCAATCATGTAAAGGAGTCGCCACTAGTTTATTGTGGCCAACTAGAAGCCAAATAAGATACAATAGTATATCTTATTTCCTTTGCGATCAATAATCTAAGTACGAGACTTGATTACACTAATTATTCGATTAGTGCCCTTTTAATACCTAAATTTGATTATCTATCAATTAAGTATCATTTATAGTCATTTTATCCAATTATAAACTCTAATGTTAACATCTGCTAAGTGTGATGTTTTATGTTTATTATGATTCTAGAGTGGGTCCCATCCATCTAACTAGGAGTAATTAAGTAAACGAATCACAATCAAGAATCGACATATAGGAATCAAAACAAGCATATTAGGGGCAATAACAAAAAGTAACTACGAAATAAAGTGTGGAAAGTAATTTAATATAATATCGGGCAAAGAATATTGTATGATCTTGCTATTAAGCTCGAACGGCAATCCCATGAGCTAAAATAAAATAAAACCCATTTCTTTTCTCTAAAGAAACTAATCTACTTACACCTAAACTAAATTAAAGATTACCATTTTTATTCAAAGTGACTATTCTAAGTCTATGATTAAGTCTAATGTGGAGTCCAAATTCTAAAACTAACTATACTCCTAATGGAAGCTAATGAAAATCTCCAAGCTTCTCCAATTCACTCCATCGTTCGATTTCCCCATCATTTTATGTAATGTATGCATTCATCGTACTCAATGAAGGCATTGGAATGTTCATACATCGATCTAACAAATGAGACCACCAAACAACCATATCAAAGGGTTGGCTTTTAAACCATTAACCTATCATCGAAGGTACTATTGACGCTCAGCACATCATATTAATCAAGCATATCAAGCATGGGGAAATCACTACTCGCTTACTAAAAGTTTACAGTTGACCCCCCTATTTTTCCCCCCTTAACCTGACCTTCAACGTCTTAGCTTAATCAAACGGTGTCCGATTATGAAACGGCCATGAGTATGCAAATTATTAAATGTGCATCAATTCATTGCAAGACAGCTTACCACGATTCTGCCCCTAAAAATACATATTTTGCAATTTAGCCCCGAATGTCCCGTTTTTCTCCCAAACATACCCGGTTTTCTCTAAAATTCCGTAAAAATAGCTAATCAATTCTAAATGTCTTGAAAATTCCCAGTCTACAAATCTATGGAGTGTTCTACAACTTTGTAGCTCACCAAATTTTCAAATTAGAACCAAATCTTCCTGAATTTGCAAAAATCCCCAATTAGTTGGTCAGAATTGAAACTTGAAAATTGAGTGTGTGACACGGTAATTTGACAAGTCTTTTAAAATAGCGAATCAAATCAGAAACTTATGAAACTTGAATGATTAGAAAGCTTGTAAAACTTTGTACATCATGACTTTCTGAAAATTTGAACACATTAGCAGTGTAAACATCTTAAAAGGGGAAATTGTGCAAAAATCATAAACTTATTGTATTTTTGCCAATTTAGTTCTAAATCTTTTAGTTTTGCCAATTAAGTCATAAGTTTTGTCATGTTATACTAATTGTCGCGACCTCTTTTTTTTTGGGCGCCCGTGATCGAGTACGGGCGCCTAAGGAGGCTAATGGCTCGGTTGAATTTATTAAGCCCGGACTCTCCCAAGTCCACCAATTCACGACTTAATGGTTCAAGTTTTTTAACCTGTAAATCAATTTTTAAAATGGAGTCGCCACTAATCGATTTGGAGTAGATTGATTAGAAACCCAAGCGAAGTATCGGGAGAAGTACTCGCTCTGCGCAACCAGAGAGAAATTAGGATCGGGATTTGATTACACTAGTTAATCACTAACGCCCTTTCGGTACCTAATCTTGTTTAACCCCTAAGGCTTTTTGGATTTTTGAGGGATTTTTCCATGCGTTTTTGGGAGGAAAAACATTTTCTCGTCTTTTTCTAATTTTTTTTGGTATTTTTTTTGGAAAAATACAAGTCTTTTTGGCTTTTTCTGAATTTTTGGCTTTTTTTTTTTTTGGATTTTTGGCATTTTTTGGAAAATATGGAATATTTTCGATTTTTTTGATTTTTTGGAAAATAAAAATATTTTTATCATTTATTATTATTTTTCGATTTTCTAGAAATTAAAACATTTTTTAATATTTTTGGAAAATAAATATTTTTTTGGATATTTTTGCTTTTTTGGTATCATTACGCATTTACGTAGATTCGAGTAAGAATCTTGCCATACTCTCACATATAATATATTTTTCGAATTATTCTTCTACTTTTTTTTTTCCTTTATAGGTGCATACTTATACGACGAATTTGTCCTCCATAATCAGTCAGGTGCTGTGGGGGTAATTGAAATTCCCAGCAAAATTTGGTTGGAGTTGATGCCAAGGGACGCGATGCAATCAATTCGTTGAAATTTGGGGACAAGTCACAAATATCGACACATCAACGCGTGACATGTTACATTCTTGAAGAAGACTTATGGGAGCAGACTTGCTGATCACTGTACAAGCTTTTGATGGGATTCGCCCTTTCATTATTTTTGTACCCTCTTTTTTCGAACTGTAAGGGTAAATGGTTTGATTTGGTTCAATCTTTTAGAAAACCGAACTAAACCAAATCGATAAGGAAATTTAATAAACCAAACCGAAATCTAATCCGAACCAAATCAAAATCCCAATTCGGTTAAGTTCGATTTTTCAATTTTTGTTTTGTTTTGTTTTTTCCCTACATGCACCCCTTTCAATAATTTTTTTTTTAATTTCGAAAAAAATGAATTTTTTAATTCTTTTAATTCTTTTTCTTCTTCTTTTTTATTGGCCGATCACCAACTACGGTGGCAACTGGCAACTAGCCAGAGGCGAATTGGAGCCTT
Organism: Eucalyptus cladocalyx; assembly: GCA_017140615.1. NCBI lineage: Eukaryota > Viridiplantae > Streptophyta > Magnoliopsida > Myrtales > Myrtaceae > Eucalyptus > Eucalyptus cladocalyx. The sequence goes on along the minus strand of CM029517.1, from coordinate 4,278,429 downwards.
GCCACAAGCTGGCGAGGCTCGATCTCGCCAAATTCTGACAATGCCAAGCTCGCCCGACACTAACGAGTTGGGCAAGGCTCGAGCCTTGCCAAAGGTCACGAAAGCCTCACTAGCATCTAGAAACCTCCTATGAGGCTCGAGCCCCACCCAGGTGGTCGGATTTGGAGGGGCTTGAGCTTGCTAGCTTGTGGTGAGGCTCTAGCTCACCCCTCTAGCCGGTTGCCGCCCACTGCTATGGTCGGTGACCGGCCAATGAAGAAGAAGAAAAAAACAAAGAAAAGAAAAAATGATTTTTAAAAAATAAAATGAAAATTTTTTAAATTTTGATTGGTTTGATTCCGTTTACTAAACTGAAAAAACGAATTATTTTTTTTTTTTTTTTAATGAAAACCGAAACGAATGAGAATATATATAAACTGAACTTTTTGATTCGATTTAGCTCAATTTTTGACACCCCTACTTGGAAGTTGCACAAAGACAGGATGTTTGTTGTCGTTGCCTCACTAAGAAGAGGAATTTGACCATGAATTAACCTAAAGTAGCGTGAGCTCTTGGAATTTTTCTAAAATTCTTAATTAATTTTAAAAATGTATATATTTTATTCTTACAGTTCGTTTGTTTTGCGAAAAATAAATGATTTAAAAACTATTTTCTTAAAAATGTTGCTTGAAATAATTAGTTAATGCAAAATATTCTTATTGTCTCAACAATAATTCATGTCCAAGTATATTCGTGAACGATAACAATATTTTTCGTGCATTCATTTTAACACGCGATACAATTGATCATTTATTGGAAATTTTTTCTCAATTATTCTTTTTTGTGACACAAATGAAGTCTTAGTATCATCAAATCTAAAGTTACTATATTTAAAAATCCAAAAAAAAAAAAAAAGCCGCTATAGGGAATGAGAAAATTATGTGGTCTCTTAACAAGTTCTAAAATAAGTTTTTTTTTTCTACCTAAATTTTGATTATTAAATTGATAATTTTTTTTAACAATGTATTGTTATTTGGAAAAGTGAAGCAAGACCATTTTATAAATTACTTAAACCTAGCAAGAAAACATAAATTAGGCTTTCTCGTATCATCATCTCACTACTTAATTCAGTTCATCTAAGTTAATCAGCAAGCTACAATCTTGACTGATTTAGGTATATAGGTCACACGAGACAGCTGCATTATAAACTTGGGATATCTATTTTTTTTTCCCTATCCAACAGCTGGAGCTCTTAAATTAATTGAGATATTTAGATCCCAATCATCAAGCATCATCATTTTGCTGTTCCGATATGTGTTTTTCTCCAACTAATGTCAACAAACTCGATTGATAAAGCATTTGGGGTCGAGAAATTAGAGGTAAGCCCAGCCCAATTTCTTTCCAGCCACTAAGGCCCTATTTGGTAATGTTTTTATTTTTTCCAATTTCTGTTTTTTTGTTCTTGGCTGCTCGCTGACCGACCATCGACCGCATATCGGTGTAGCCACTCACTAGTCGACTGCCTACTGATGCCGCCAACCGCTTGCCACTAGCCAACCACCTATTGTCATAGTCGCTGGCCAATCGACTGTCAGCCACCGAACACCAGCTAACTGCCAAGCGACTACCTCAGTTGCCACCCATCAACCAATCGCCGCCACCCACCACTTACCGCTTGTTAGCCGCCAGCCGATCGCCTCGGCTACCACCTGCCGCCCATCGGCTGACCGCCGCCACCCACCGCTCATCGCTCGTTGGCCACGGCCGATCGCCTTAGCCATTCTCCACCATCGGCCAACGGTCGATCGACGAGCAACAAGCGGTAGTCACGATGGCCATCAAGGAAAAATAAGAAAAGAAAAAAAGAAAAAAACTTAAAAAATTATAAGAATAGAAATTTTATGGATCGTACCAAACATATTCTTATTATTTTTCCATTCGAGAATGAGAATTTGTAAAGTTACCAAATACATTATTTTATTAAAAAATTATTCCAGGGAATAGAAATAAAAAAATACTATATTTGAAAAGAAATTGTCCTTTGGAACATAAGCGTTACCGAAAGGATCCTAAGGGTGCACACGACAATATTTTTGTTACAAAAATCGATTTCGACCAAAAATGGATTTCTCAATTTCTATTTCATAGACGAAATTCTAAACAAAAAAATGCATTTAAAATTTCTTTTTTTGGAACATAAATTCGTTTTATGACAGTAAGAGTGGCGGTCATCGATTGACATCCGATGTCTCATGTGTGGTTGGTGGGCGGTGGGCAATGACAAAAGCGAACGATGAGAAAAGTTTTCATTTCTCACTTTTGTGAGAAATAAGGGTGTGTTTTTTTACGGAAAATGTAACGTTTTTCGAAAATGTTTTTTGAGAAACCATTTTCCATGAAAAACGGTTAGTTTTCCTTTATTTGATGATACGTGACTAAAAATATTTTCTGGTGTTTGGATTGCATTTGAAAAATGATTGAAGATGTAGAAGACGCCGACAAAGAGGAAGAGGAGGGAGCAAAGCCAATGGGAGCGTAGGAGGGGCTAGGGTTGGAGGAGGCGGTGTTGACGAAAAGGAGGGGGCAAAGGAGAAGGAGAGAGGGGAGGAGGAGTTGGGGTTTATGTTCACAGGCAAAAAAAGAAAAGAGAAAATAAGAAAAAAAAGAAGAAAGAAAAGAAAAGATATAATAATAACAAATTCAAAATTTTTAATTAGAAATTCTTTTTAATAATAAAATTTTCATCAAGTAAGGACCTTAAAATATTTTGGAAAACGTTTTCCGATCTTTTCAAAAGGGAAATCGTTTTCCTGAATTTAAGTTTTGGAAGGAAAACATTTTCCGTTTATTAGGATAACATTTTCTGTTGACTCATTTTCCTAAATAAACCAAACGCTGGAAAATGAGGAAAACGTTTTCCTGGAAATTGTTTTTCGCAAAGCAAACACACCCTAAGGTTGTGTTTATGTTGTTTTGGTACCCTCTTTTTTGGAAGTAGCACTACGACAAAATATCTATTGTTATTGCCTCACTAAGAGGAATTTTGACCATGAATTAATATTAAGTAGCGTGTGCCCTTGAGAGTTTCAAAGCGCACGGTTTGCTATTTAGTATAGAGGGAAGACCGGTGAATGACTATGCCATGTCCCAAGAAATATAGAATGACGTTGAAGAGTATTGGATTTTCAAAGCATAAACATCAAATGGATTTCAATATAGATTTTGTCGAGGGCGAGAATTAGCATTGGCCGCTGCCTGCTTGTTGTATAAGCCACTGTTCTCTTTGTGTCAGACACATGGAAAAATGAGCCAGGAACTAAAACCATTTCAGACTAATTTTGTTGAAACCCAAGAAGAACCACCAGAAAACCATCAAACACAGGAGAGAGAGTACACAGACTTATTAGAGAGCAGCAAAGCTCGACTTCGTGTTTGCATGGGCTTCGAAGGAGAGATTTCCCCCTTCGACAAGCATCGTTCAATGCAAATCCTAGGCGGCGCAAAAATCAACACGTGAGTCATGATAGACTCACTTTTCAGATCCTTCCTCTCTCTTCAGTTACCCCCTCTCTCCTTCGTTGCTCTCTCTCCTCTCCCTATTTTCTTCCTTTTCTTTTTGCCTTTTAAGGCCATGGACGACGTTTCGTGGATTGCAGCGTCACCGGCCAGTCATGGACGACCCACTCACGAACAAGCCGATGCAGTGGCACACTGAACTCCGGCTGGCCCAGAGCCCATACAGCAGCGGGGCGATTCAACAGGCGGACCAGGCCATCGTCGATGAGGTGAAGCAGATTCCGGAGCTGAAGCGCAAGTTCCTCCAGAAGGAGCTCGATCTCTCCCCACAGGCGACGCTGATGGTGGTGGAGATTCAGGAGCAGCAGAGCTTCATGAGGATTTTCATGGATTTCGATTTTTAAATTGTTCGATGCAAATCCTACGTAGAGTGTTGACACTGTCAACCTGGTGTCGATAAAAAGTAAAAAATTAGGAACTTTGAATGAGAGTATAATTTCAGAAAATCATGGAAGAACAAAACTATCAATAAACCCAATGTTCATTCATGTTTCCAAACACGAAATGCATCAATATTGACCAGCTTTATCTTATCTTGAATTAAGCCTGAAACAAAATAAAGAATTAAAGGATGAGCCGCACCTCTATTACAGCGGCATCCTCGTAAGACTTGTTGTCGAGAACAACTCTGCATTACAAGAGCATCAATTAGATGAGCCATAACCAAGTTTCTGGGTTTCTTTTTTTATTTTTGGCCCTATTCTGGTGATAAGCTGCAACGAAAAAAAGATCTTTGGCGTTCAAGTTTCTGGGTTTCTTTTCTCCACACCCCCCCCCCCCCCACCCCACCTTTTCAAGCTTCCACAGATTTCCCAAAACTCGAGTTGTTTGCGGCCATGTCTTCCACGCTTGGCCAAAAGGACAAGCTGAGAGACCTGCTGCACTTTCTTGTCTCAAAGATTTTTCCCCAATTTTTTTTTTCTCAAGAGACTTCTGTGTTTTCCAGATTTTTGGCCATTCGCTTGGGGCCAATAACGGGTAAAATGACCACAAAGGCAACAGAGACGGAGGACCCCTTCTGGCGAAAACAAATCTAATAACAAGGACGGCGGAGTGGATGGTCTGGTTTGGACGCACAGCAGTGTTGGTCTGGATGGGGTTCGGCCCTGGACGGTGACCTTGGCCGGAGGAGGATGAAGAGAGAGAAAGACTTTTTATTTTTTTTGGTCGGAAAAGAGAGAGGACTTGATCTGAGCAGATTTTCAATTTGTTTTGAAATTCTCATGTAGGATGTCACGGCGGAAATGGACAATCGTTTGAATATGCAGCAAGCATAATTCGTGACCACCTCGTGTCCAACTAAAGCGACAAGTAACGTACTAGTTGCTCATCTAAAACCGATAAACAAGTACTGCTTTGCGGAATCACATCACAAATCTAACTTGATGGGACATAAATTCAAATATCAAACGTAATCTTGTCTTGGCTGGGCTTGGCTTTCAGCTGTGACTTCCCCATAAAACCAAGCATCGCTTGAAATGAACTTCCATCTTCTCATAAGTTATAACTGTTGAGAAAATATTACCTCAGTGATTTCGATTTCAATGACTAACAAAATTTACAGACTTTGTGTTTTGATTAAAAGTATTTTTCAGGAGGAAAGTTTGATAGAACATAATTAGACGTTTGTAATCAGAATTAGAGTCGTTGATGCTACTTCCTTATTCGGATATTTTATCAAACATTAGGAAGGAGTAAATTTCTCATGCAACTACTAATGGAAAATTGACTTGATTACTTGCTATATTTTGGAGGTATTTCAAAAAGAAAGTTTTCATAAAATTCTAGATTCTAAAATTTCCTCAAACTTTTTATAAAAGGCGAGCTATTCTTCCTAAACATAAACAATCCACTTTTGAAAACCGGGCTTGCCGTATGGGCAGCAAATCTTATAGGAAGCATCAACCTCAATGATCCTGAAACCATTAGATCTTCTCAACCAGATTCGGGACTAATGGGTAGATCGGCTAGATGATCCTCCTTGAGATATGTCCAACAGTCAGCTTGGATTGGAGGAATATAAGAGGTGGTCTTAAAGCAGAAGGGATAGTATTCGCATTCATGAGAATTGAAACTTTTAATTCCAAAGTTTGAAGTTTGTGATTATATACATTTGTCTTTGTGGGCAAAATTATGTAACTTTTTAGAGGTCAAGAGTGTGTGAGGAGTTATACACACAAGTCTGAGTGTTCGGAGGTCAGACCTTATAACCTCTTATAAGTTTTTATCAGTGGATTTCAGCCAATTGGTTGTAGCACGGGAAAATGGACGTAGGTTTGCAAAAGCTAAACCACTATAATCTTAAATGTGTAATTATTTATCTCTTACTATTTTAATTTCTATGGTAGAATTGTGCATTGGTAAGATCTGACCATTTCATTAAAAGTTATTTCATTGTAATATTTATTCAAATTATTTCATTTGTGCAAAATCACCTATTCACCCCGTCTAGGTGATATTTTAGCCATAACAATAACTTAGCCAAAGCACTTCAATTAAGTTGATAATTCCAACAGCCCTTGAAGGCGGCACGGCTTCCTTGTTGAAGTTTCTAAGGAAAATGGAACTCGAAGAGAAGGGGCAAAAGCAAGAATTACTCAAAGCAGCGCAACACCACGAGAACGTCCACACGAAACATCAAAGTACCCAAAGAAAAACCCTAAAAGCGATTGGAACGAGAAAATCGACACGACCCTCTCCGCCATCGTCACCGAAAAAGGGGGACGTAATTAGAAACAACAGAGACACAGACGCATGAATATGACGCTCTCCTCCAAAATCCACGGACCCAGACGCAAAAGCTCACCCAAACAGAGAAACCCAGAGAGAGAGAGCCATAGATATATGGGTACCTTGGTGGAATCACTCTTCTGAGGTTAGCATACTCATCGTCCATCTCTGAAGTATGCGGTAGGGAGGCAGAGGGGTCGGATCTGAGCTCAGTATGCGACCGGCGGGGGCTCTTGGGAGCGAAGGAGGGAGAGAGAATTTTGAAAAACGAGAGAGAGTGGGCTTCATGCGGCTAGAGGAAGAAGACGAAGACGCAGAAGAGCGACTTTGTGGTCGAGAGAGAGAGAGAGAGGAGGCAGAAGTTCGAACGGAGAGTAAAGTTTGAATGGTCCTGCCCCTCCACATTGGTGGTGCCGGCCTTTGCAATATTTTCTATTAACCATCATCATTTTCCAAAAAATGCTAACTCCCCAGTTTTTTTATATTTTCAGGCCGACTCCATTGCCTCCTTTGCAACCGAAGAAAAGCTAAATGAGCTCCGGAATTGCGTGCCAATGCATGGTTCGAAGCCAAGTTGAAGGGAAAAAAAAACTTGCAAAACCTCGAATTTTAATGACATAATAGCCTCTTTCTTCGGCAGAACTCGAAGATTCAAACTATTCAGAGAACACACCTTTTCAAAACAAGTATTACATACACGAACAACAAATAGGACAGAGAGACCGAGAGAGCAAACATTGTTTAATATATATCAACACTATAAAATGACCGACCACGTCCTCAGTCAATTAAAAAGGGATGATGTCGAGCGAGCAGCTGAGGGTGCCTCCGAGGATCATCCAATTGCCGCTGCCCTCGTCGCCGGTGGGAGCCGTGAAGGTCAAGCCCGTGCATGAGATGTCCACGTCGAACACGGCAACCCACCACGGACCCAAGCGCATCCTCCACTTGATTTTCAAGCGCAAAGTGGTCGTGATCTTTGGCTTGAATGGTCTCAAGGTGAGTACATTTTTTTTAGCAAGCCTAATGAATATTTCTAATTCCACGTGATTTTAATCTCGCTGGCATTTCGTCAAAAAATGAAGAAAAATGAGTGAGCATCTTTGATGTTGCTGTGCATTGTCGCGACCCTTTTTTTTTTTTTGGCGCCCGCAATCGGGTACGGGCGCCTAAGGAGGCTAATGGCTCGGCTGAATTGATAAAGCCCAGACTCTCCAAAGTCCGCCAATTCACAACTTTAATAGTCTAAATTTTTAACCTGTAAATCAATTTTTAAAATGGAGTCGCCACTAATCGATTTGGGGTGGGTTGATTAGAAACCTAAGTGAAGTATCGGGAGAAATACTCACTCTGCGCAAACTGAGAGAAATTAGGATTGGGGACTTGATTACACTAGTTAATCACTAATGCCCTTTCGGTACCTAATCTTGTTTAAACCTTGAGGTTTTTTGGATGTTCGAGAGATTTTTCATGCATTTTTGGGAGAAAAAACATTTTTTTGAGCCTTTTTTCTAATTTTTTGGATATAAAAGGGATTTTTTGGATTCTTTTGTTATTTGTTTTTTTTTTTGAAAAATACAAGTCTTTTTGGCTTTTTCTGAATTTTTTGGTTTTTTCATGAATTTTTGGCTTTTTTTGGATTTTTGGCATTTTTTGGAAAATATGGAATTTTTTGATTTTTTGATTTTTCGGAAAATAAAATATTTTTACTTTTTTCAATATTTTTCGAAAATAAAACATTTTTTTGATTTTTTTTAAATAAATTATTTATTTATTAAAACATTATTAAAATAATATAAAAACGACCGGGTTGGATCTGCGGGTTGGATCCGACCTGGGCCCACCCGAAACGCAGACGGGCCCGCGTTGCGGGCTTGACTCAGATTTTTCTCCCCTTTTTCTTTTTCCAAGCCCGTGAACTAACCCATGCCTATTTATGTCGTGACCTCTTTTTTTTCCGGCGCCCGCAATCGGGTACGGGCGCCTAAGGAGGCTAATGGCTCGGCTGAATTTAGTTATGCCCGGACTCTCCCGAGTCCACCAATTCACGACTTTAATAGTCTAAATTTTTAACCCGTAAATCAATGGAGTCGCCACTAATCGATTTGGGGTGGGTTGATTAGAAACCCAAGTGAAGTATCGGGAGAAATACTCACTCCTGCGCAACTAGAGAAATTAGGATCGGGGACTTAATTACACTAGTTAATCACTAATGCCCTTTCGGTACCTAATCTTGTTTAAACCACGAGGTTTTTTAAATGTTCGAGGGATTTTCCATGCATTTTTGGGAGGAAAAATATTTTTTGAGTCATTTTCTAATTTTTGGACACAAAATGGATTTTTTGGGATTTTTTGGGTATTTTCATGAATTTTTGGCTTTTTTTGGATTTTTGGCATTTTTTTGGAAAATATGAAATATTTTTGATTTTTTTTGATTTTTCGGAAAATAAAATATTTTTTAATATTTTTAAATATTTTTGGAAAATAAATTGTTTTTGATTTTTCTCGATTTTTTAGAAAATAAAACATTTTTTAACATTTTTTAAAAATATTTTTTGAAAATAAAACATTTTTTGACATTTTGATATTTTTTAAAATAAAATATTTATTTATTTATTTAAAATATTATTTTATATTAAAATAATATAAAAACTGACCGGCCGGTCGGATCCGCGGGTTGGGTCCGACCCGGGCCGATCCGATCCGAATGAGGACTGGCCCGCAATGTGGGCCCGACTCGAATTTTTTGCCTTTTTTCTTTTTTCTTTTAATGCAAGCTCGGCCCAAAATTTTTAATCGAAGCCCAAGGAACAAAAGGAGTCCCTATCCACGTGAGACCGGCCCACCTGCGTCCAAACTCGCTTGGCCCAAACTAACCGGAGCCCTACCCGGTCAAGGTCCATGCCCGACCCGACGACCGGCCCGGTTCCTACGAGGAACCCTACCCGACGGGGCTTTCGCCCGACCCGGTCGCAACCCGAATTCATAACCCCAAATTCCAATGCTTCTTTGCGGCGCCAGAGAGGGGATGGCGGGGACGCCGGCAACTTGGCCGTGGTGGCGCAACGGGCGACGGATCAGCGATGACGACGGCAGCTACATGGACGGCTGACTTCTTAGCGGGACGTGGCGCAGCAGCATCCCGGAGCCTCTTGGCCAATCGGGATTGAGGCCGAGGCTAGGGTTTCAAAAAAGGGGCGGCGTGGCGAGCGAAAACAACGACGGCCAAGAGGGGGCTGATACCTGCTTATGGAGAGGGTATGGCGCAGCGGCGTGGGAAAAGGCGATGACCCAGCACAAGGGGAACTCCGCGACGGGGGCTCCGAGTCGCGGTGGTTCTTTGAGCTCCGAAGCAGCAACGGATCTAGGGGGTGCAGGTGCGTGTGACGACGACGGGGCAGCTACAGCGGTCCGTTAGCTTCCAGATCTGGCCTTCCGCCTTGCGATTCCTCCCTCGCTCAGCCTCCACCCGCTCGGATCTCTCCCCCTCGGCCAGATCCGAGCCTCCACCGGCCGGATCTGACCTCCACGGACTCGCTCGCCGGTGGCCTCCCCCGAAGTCTCTCAGTGGGAGGTCGACCTAGCTCGCGACCCGATCTCTCACTCGCCTTCCTCTCGCTCGCTCTTCAACCTCCTCCGAAGTCTCTCAGGAGGAAGTTTCCAAACTTGCGATCTTCTGGCATGTCCTTCAACGACGGAAATGCTCCGCTATTTATAAGCGAGGAGGTCCGGTCGACGGAGAGGCTCGGCCGCCGGTCTTTGGCTTGCCGACCGGACCCCCGTGGCTGAACCTGGCGTCCCATCCGCCACCTGTCCTCCAGCTGCCCCCCCTTTCTCACGCGCATCGCCGTCCGTCCGCTCATTCGGCATCGCGCCCTCTGCGCGTGTGTTGCAGAGCGGACGAAGGAGGAAGAAGACCGAAGAGGGTTGGGCCAGAGGAGAAGGAAAGTGGGTCGTAGAGGCCCATGCGGAGGGGGGAAGAGAGGGAGAAAAATGGGCCGCTAGCTTCTGTTTTTTCTTGTTTTTATTGTTTTTCCGGTTTTTTTGTTATTTGCTTATTATTTTGAAAAAGACAAAATAAATAAAAACTTAATTAATAAAATAAACATAATAAAAATTGAGGTGTCAACAGCTGCCCCTCTTTGAAGGTGAGCTCGCAGAGGTTGCATTCAAAAACAGATTGATGCCTCAATTTTATCCATGCATGCGTAGCAGATTATATATTATTTGGGACCTATTATTCTATGCGGAAGAAGAGTAATATAACTTTACATATACTAAGACAAATAAGAAGATACATGTAGTTACTTACCGGGAGTGAGTGAGATAGGGTGTAAACCCCGAGTTTTGGCAAGTATCAAGGCGTCATCTTACCTAGTGACATGAGGAGGTTGCTTTTCCAGGACCCGAACCATTCTTCGGTTGCCTGTTAGAGCAATAAGTGATTTGTCTAGGACCCGAACCTTTCTTCGGTCGCCTTGACGGGGAATTGCCTTCCCAGGACCCGAACCTTTCTTCGGTTGCCTGTTAGAGCAATAAGTGATTTGTTTAGGACCTGAACCTTTCTTCGGTCGCCTTGACGGGGAATTGCCTTCTCAGGACCCGAACCTTTCTTCGATCGCCTGTTAGAGCAATAAATTGATTTGTCTAGGACCCGAACCTTTCTTCGGTCGCCTTGACAGAGAATTGCTTTTCCAGGACCCGAACCTTTCTTCGGTCGCCTGTTAGAGCAATAAGTTGATTTGTCTAGGACCCAAACCTTTCTTCGGTTGCCTTGAAGGAGAATTGCTTTTCTAGGACCCGAACCTTTCTTCGGTCGCCTGTTAAAGCAATAAGTTGTTTGTCTAAGACCCGAACCTTTCTTTGGTCGCCTTGACGGAGAATTGCTTTTTCAGGACCCGAACCTTTCTTCGGTCGCCTTGACAGGAGATGCGCCGACCTTTCTCAGGGCATCACTTGTGGGTGCCTGATCTGTATCAAGGACACCAGTTGGTACCCGACCTTTCTCGGGAGATGCGCCGACCTTTCTCAGGGCATCATATTTGTTGGGGTGTCTAACTTCTGTCAAAAACACTGGTTGGAATCCGACCTTTTTCGGGATGATGCATCGACCTTTCTCAGGGCATCGATTTGTGGGGTGTCTAACTTCTGTCGAAGACACCAGTTGAAACCCGACCTTTCTCGGGAGGATGCACCAACCTTTCTCAGGGCATCGATTTGTAGGGTGTCTGACTTTTGTCGAAGACACCAGTTGAAACCCGACCTTTCTCGGGAGGATGCACCAACCTTTCTCAGGGCATCGATTTGATGGGGGTGCTTGGACATTCACAAGCATTGAAAGAGTACCTGGATATTCACAAGTACTAACCTGGAGGATATTTGGGCCTTTACAGGTGTCGAAGGGGTACTTGGATGATCGCAAGTACAAACTCTTGGAGGGTGCTTGGATTTTCGCAGACGTTGAAGAAGTACCTGATTGCTTGCAGGTGTCGAAAGAGTACTTGGATAATTACAAGTACAAACTCTTGAAGGATACCTGACGTTCGCAGGTATCGAAGGAGTACCTAGGATATTCATGAAGGTCCCTCACCTTTTGATAATTGGGAATATCGAGGACGTACCTCGTAGATTCGTGAATGTCTCCCACCTCCTGGCAATTGGGAACATCGAGAACGTACCTTGGATATTCATGAAGGTCTCTCACCTCCCGGTAAAGGGGAATATCGAGGGCGTGCCCCGCATTTTCGTGAAGGTTTCTCACCTCCTGGTAAATGGGAATATCGAGGACGTACCTGAGATATTCATGAAGGTCTCTCACCTCCTGGTAATAGGGAATATTGAGGACGTGCCCTGAATATTCGTGAAGGTCTCTCACCTCCTGGTGGTTGGGAATATCAAGGACGTACCTAGGATATTCATGAAGGTCTCTCACCTTCTGGTAGTGGGAATATTAAGGACGTGCCTCGCATATTCGTGAAGGTCTCTCACCTCCTGGTAATTGGGAATATCGAGGGCATACCTGAGATATTCGTGAAGGTCTCTCACCTCCTGGTAATAGGGAATATCGAGGATGTACCCTGAATATTCGTGAAGGTCTCTCACCTCCTGGTAATTGGGAATATCGAGGGCATACCTGAGATATTCGTGAAGGTCTCTCACCTCCTGGTAATAGGGAATATCGAGGACATACCTGAGATATTCATGAAGGTCTCTCACCTCCTGGTGGTTGGGAATATCAAGGACGTACCTGAGATATTCATGAAGGTCTCTCACCTTCTGGTAGTGGGAATATTGAGGACGTACCTCGCATATTCGTGAAGGTCTCTCACCTCCTGGTAATTAGGAATATCGAGGGCATACCTGAGATATTCGTGAAGGTCTCTCACCTCCTGGTAATGGGGAATATCGAGGACGTACCTTGGATATTTGTGAAGGTCTCTCACCTCCTGGTAATGAGAATTTGAATGTAGCACGAGGCTTACCTAGATTGCCGCAGACACTTAAAATGGGTGGAATACTTGGATAGCCACAAGTGTAAAAAGCACTGGAATACTTGGATGAACACAAGTATTTAATGATATGATCTAGGACCACTTAGGCTGGTCCAAGTGCTAGAAAACATACCTGGACGGTGGTGCCAAGCAAAGCAATGGAATGCTTGAACAGTTGCTATATTATTTGGGGACAACTCGGGCAGGTTGAGTGTCATGAAAAGGAAGTACCTGGACAACAGTGGGTACTTGACGATATGGGGATACCTAGACAGTAGTAGGTACTCCAAGAGATACTTGGTTAGTCACAAGTATTAATACTCTGGGGACAACTCAAACAGGTCGAGTGTCAGGAAAAGGGAGTATCCGAACAGTGGCCGGTACTCAAAGACAAGAGGGATACCTAGACAGCAGCAGGTTCCCAAACTCAAAAGATGACTCAAATAGGTTGAGTGTCAATAAGAGAGTACCTAGACAGCAGCCTTAAGACAAATGGGGATAAGGATATGCTTACCTAGCAATATCTCTGATCTCTGAGAATATGTTTGCTATTTGCACAATATGCACACATGATTGTATGTGTTGTAAATTTGTGAGTTCAAATGAGATTCATGCATGATAATTTTGTCAATTTTGCATCATCTAATTTCCACTGGGGAAGATTTTGAAAGACAACTTTCATTTAGAATGTAGATGTCTTGAGCATGCCAGATGAGGGACTTTCGATCGAAGGGACTTTTCGCTCACTCTCATGGAAAAGGCTATCCTGACCATTGATGCAGGATTTATAAGGACCACACTTCTCACTGTCATCATGTCAGCAGGGGTTTGAGTATTCTCGCAAGTGGTACGACTTTACCAATGTGAGAGGTCTTTGTTGAAATTGTGATGAAGACTTTGTCAATAGCTCATCAAATGGGACCGTCGAGGTCAAGGCTCATGAACGAAGTGCCGCACGATCATCTCCAGATTTGCAAGTCAAGAGTCCTGCGAAAAGAGATAGAATAGTCTTGCTCGTACTTCTTCGAGCGATGCTTATGCACATATGAAATCCTACGTTAATTGAAGTGCCCCTAGTCTGAAAAGACTTTCACAATGGGATACAATGTAGGCTTGATTCGTGTGTAAAAAGGTGAGAGCTGGTGATTGTCTTGACATTTGTCATCAGTCTTTCTTCTCACTGTCAAATGGAGGTTCTATGGACCATAACAGCAACATTTTCTTGGCTGTATTTTTGACTGAGGGACATTGGCCTTGCTTTTACCAAGCATACCGTTTTTTCATGCCCCTATTTTATTAAAGCTCTTCATTTATGGGCATTGACCTTACTTTTACCAGGTACACTGCTTTTTTATGCCCATGTTTTTTCATTCTTGTTGCTTGAGAGCTGATCTTGACGAGTTCAAGCAAATGCCTTTGTTAGACTATTGACTCTTCATCTTTTGCGGCGCTTTTGATTATGCTGCTCAAACGGCAGTAGCTTCTGCTTTGCCTCCATGTGAGGGTGAATTTACAGACTCAATTGAGTTGTACAATAGATACAAGTGCGTAAAGAAAGAATTGCTCTTCATGACTCTAGGGCACTTAAATTAATGCGAGTGTTCATATGCAATAAAAACACCCAAAGATTGATGCAAGTGCGAGCAAGAAAATTTCTATCTCTCTTCTCACCTTGTGATGCTGCTTTGCTTCTAATCTGCCCCGGTATAGGGGTTGTTCTTGACGGGGATAGGACAAAAATTTCATCAGTGTATGGGGCTCAATGGGGTGAGCAATGGAATGCCTCTCACTATTTTGGTTATCGTACCATTCGCGAGAGAACTCTTTACCCTGCAGCCATGGAATTTTCTACACTCATCTCACAAGTTTATAGATGGGGGGGATTGTGTGTAGGATATGGCTTCCCTTTCATCATTCTGACGCACCTCATCCAGCATGCTCAATCAATCTTGTATTCTTCATTTAGCTATCTATTCTAATAATCCTCAATGGAATCAGCGACTTAGACAGGTGAAATCATCATGCAGAATTCATCTGGAAATGACATGCAGCATTTTGAATATGATGGAGTTTGAACTTTTCAAAACAAGTGAATGATTTTGATTCAAAAAAGACCCTATTGACAACTTTAGGAGTTAACATAATGGTGTTTCCAAATATGTTAAATTTTGAACATCAAAAGGGTTATTTGCAAATGGGTGTCGATAGTTATCCCTATTGATTAGGGATATGACACATGAACGATTAGCCAAGGATTGGGGATCTGATCGGGCATCTCTGTTTTTGCCCATGTAGAAGACAAAATGTACAAGTAGATCAATTAGTCTAGCCAAAATCAACTGTGAGTTGAGGCTTGAAGATTTTCTGTCATTTGCGTTGGCGATACTTGAGACACCATTTTGTTTGGAAGAGCTTATCAAAGTCTGACATGTCTCTTATTGATTTGTTATCTTTGCTTTTGATAGTCAGGTGATCCTGCAACAGACAAGAGAGAATGTGTTAGTCATGAACTCTTTCAAGAGTCGAAAAACTGGGAGCGATACAACTTTACCCTTTGCTGGTTTTGCAAATGATTAAGTGGACCTGGAGTGAGAGGGGGACACGAAGTCCTATATCCCTTGCTTCGTTAGGTCAATTATTCTCTAAATCGGCTCTTGGATGACATGTCTTTTTACATGAAGCCAGGTAAATTCGATGCAGGGCATTTTCGTATACTAGTTTGGCCAGTATTGATTTGCCTAACCATCAAGTTTGGCTCTTGATCCTGATGCTTCCTGCCAAATAGGGGGAATATGTTAAAAGTGGGTTCAGATGGTGGGAGTATTGGAAACGATACCAAATTACCCTTCCCTAGAGTTTGTCTGTGCTAGCTCTTAAAGATACTTGAATGTCAATGATAGCCCTTTCATCTTGGCATAGTTCAATGTTTCCTTCAGTTGGCCTTCCTCATTTGTGACCATGCATGCATGATTGTTGGTCGTTGATTCATCTTCAACGCCTTCCTTCTATGGAATTTCTTCTTCTGTCTTTAACTATAGCATCATTAGCAGTATTGAGCAAAGTCATGTACCTCAAGCTTCTATGGAATCTGAGATCAAAATCTCAAGCTTTGTGATGGCAACTACTCCTTGGAAGAACATGTGTCTGGAGTACGAAGTGAGATTTCTAGGCCCTAAGTCACAATTTGAGATAAGGGATTAGAGACTGCCTCAACTGATTAGATTTTCTCCCTGTTTACAGTAGCCAATTTGAGAGGAGAAATTCATTTTCTATGCTTCTTGGCTTGTCAAAGCTGGATTTGTAACATCTAGCTGTTTGGGCGTGTCGTGCGACAAGATAGTCCTTTGGCTTAGGATGGAGCTAGGCAGGAGTGAGGCATGTCATGGATGCTTCGATCTCAACTCTATGCTTGTACCTATTACGTTTCATCTTTTGTATCCTGTAAATAGAAGAGAGAGGACATCATTTCCAAATTATATTCAGAGAATAAGACTTACCATCTTTTGGTGTAGGATGATTCTTTCTATTTGCCCATGTTTTCTTGGCAGGGTGTCTTTGAATTTGACGAGTTCACCTGATGCGCTTGCTTCAAATGCCCTTTGTTACACTAAGTCAAAGGGGATGGAAATGATCTTCTGAGACATGAAGTGAGTGAGTTAGAAAGACAAACATGATTTAATAATCTTGTTTTGACAAAAGCTTTTGGCAATAAAACATTTTTTGTTTTCAAAAGTATATATCTTTGGGGAGAAGAAAGCATGAGGAAGCCTAACCCTCAATATTCTCCTTGGATGATATTTTCTTTTCATGGTTGGATAACATCACTGGGCTGGTTTGGAGTACCGCCTCATGCTTTTAAAACAAAATATTAGAATTGTACAATAGAGTACTTGGAACGGAAAATACAACAGTAGCACACCAGACAAGATAAGAAACATGAAATTATAAAAACAAGTAAAACCCATGAAAACTCCTGTGTAAAAGAGTGCTTTGATAGTGTTGGTTCTGAAATCAAGCGCCTTTGAGTTCCTCGCCTCCGGTAGACTCGAAGTACTCGCATGAGAGGATCACTTCATTGAAACTATGGAAATGCAACCCATGCAACCAACAACGATGCTTGCGAGGTAAAGCCCCTATGAATAGCTTTATCATTTCTTCTTTGGCCAGCTGAGGATAAGTTTGCATCATAAAAGCCTCCCACCTCCTTGCATACGCTCGGAAATCCTCCATCGGTCTTCTTCTGAAGTGAACCAAGTTCTGACAAGGCACTTCAACCCAATCTGGCTTTGATACTGAAGTAGGAATGCAGAAGACAGCTCATTCCAATCTCTCGTGAGGTAGATATCTGTTGTGATGAACCATTGTAATGCAAATCCCGTAAGACTCTCTTGGAAGGCCTGAGTTGTGAATGACATTGGGCCATAGTACCGACTCATTTCAGCATGGAGGTACTGCAAGTGGGCCATGGGGCAAGTCGTGCCGTTATACTTGTGGAGATTAGGTATCCACATTTCTCCAGGGGTCGTGATCCTAGCGCAAGACGGGCTTGATGTATCTTGGTTAGGCCACTGGTTTTCCCACTGCATATTCGTTGTAGTGGTGAATTTTTCTGTTTCAAGGAAGTTGGATTCTACCGAGATTACCCCATTGCTTTCTTCTTGGTCAACATTTCCGAATGAGGATGAAGTATTGAAGCTATCCTCATGGTCAGAGGACAAGCTTAGCACTTCGTTAGGATTGTAGTGGATAAAGACGTACGCTTCCTCTTCTGACGGACTTTCATCCCCGGATGAGAGTATGAAATAGTTATATGATGAATCGTCAGTTTCATTGTCAAAATAACGCTGGAAGTCCTTGGAATTGTATTCTAGGGCTGGGAAGTCTTCAGGGTTGTACTATAAAGGATGGTCACCTTCAAAGCTATATTCTTGGGAACGCTCGAAGCTTTGGTGCGGTGGCTCGTCGGTAGATGCTGAATCGATCTGCTTAGGCTTTCTTTTCTTGGCTTCTGGTCAAGACCTTTTGAGTAAGGCTCTTCGTTTTACTAACTTGATTCTGTCAAGGGAAGTGAGAGACATTAGAGTTTCACTGTCTGATTTACTTTTTAGGTTGATAGGGGTTGGTATTCTTTGGACCCTAGCTCTTGGAGTAAGCTTGGGGAGTTGTCCAGTTGTGCCCTGCTCTTGAACAGGCTCTGAGTCCATGATTTCGTACAAAGGCTCCTTGCCTTTCCTAGTGGGAAATTTTCCAGTAACAAGATGTTGCTTAGCTGCCCAGTTATTATGCAATGCTTCATCGACACGCTTCTCTCCTATCTCAGCAACTAACGGCTCCTCGTGCTCCGCGATCATCGGCTCTTCGTAAGGCAAGGTGATGTTAGGGGTGATGTCAATATTGTACTCTTGGTGAA
This sequence comes from Eucalyptus cladocalyx, assembly GCA_017140615.1. NCBI lineage: Eukaryota > Viridiplantae > Streptophyta > Magnoliopsida > Myrtales > Myrtaceae > Eucalyptus > Eucalyptus cladocalyx. Next base: position 4,260,243 of record CM029517.1, on the reverse strand, counting down.
AGACATGAGTTAGTTCCCTCCAGGTTTTAAGGGGACTAATCTTCCTGACAATGTACCATCGCAAGGCAGGGCCAGTCAAGTTTGATTGGTATGATTGAATCATCCTTCGGACTAGGTAGGCCTGCAAGTAGGTCTCTGGGCGTGAGGTATCAGCATACCTTTCGCATTCAGGTGCTTTGAGTTTTTCAAGGATTTCAATGCCGGCGTAATTGGACAGGTCCAGGGGATTCTGCTCCTGCAGCTGGCTTAACCTTTTCATGATCCTTTCAAACTGTCTATGGTACTGGCTATTTTCTGGCAATTTTGCAGGTGTCATGACGATGCTTAAGGCAAATACAGAGTTGGGTTCGACTTGAGTGGATTCCATTTGTCTTGAGAGTTGTTGAAGGACAATGGACATCTGTCCTACGCCGTCTTCAATATTAATGAGGTGATTTTGTACATCATTCTGATCAACCCCTACTGGATGAGGCCATTCACGGGCAAGTGGTGGCCAACGATTCATAATTATCTGTCGTTGCGAAAATAATGAATGAGCACGAAAGTAAACAAAAATTGACCCATGGCAATGGTCTAACTGCTTTTTTTTATTTATCAAAAGAGGATTTATAGACTGCCAACTCCTAACATTTAAAACTTGAAATTGAAAAGACAGAATGAAATGCTATATATTAAACAAAAGTCCCTAAACAATGGGACAAGAATTTCACACTATTAACACTACGGGGCACATGATTGCCAATTTATATGCGATGGGGAGTCTTGCGCTTGCGCAGATGCTTGCTTTCTTGGACCGGCTTTGAGGTGTGTATCCAGTCCATTCCCAAATCCCTCTCCATGAGCTCTACTTGCTCATGCTGGCTACTTTTGCCGATCGAGTGAGGGACTGATGGCTTCCATTTTGTTGGGATACAATGGTTGTGGATGTAGGCCGCAGAGGCGTGGTAGGCTTTTTCTTCTCCCTCAAGCCCTTCAGGTACCACGATCCTTTTGCAATGGCATTTGTCCCAAGCTTCTTCATAAATGTCAACCATGTATTCAAAATTTTGATGAGTGAAGAGAAGTGGGGGGATCCTCTTCTTGAAAGATGGCGGGATCTCCTGAAGGGCTCCATACTTTGTCGTGCCACCCTTTGTGGGAAATAGGAAAAAGCACCGGTGAGGCCGAGCAACGGAATTGGATGGCGGCGCTTGAAAGCAAAGCGAGCTCTCTTTTCATAGAACCAACCAGCACACCATTGGAATGCCTCAGGAGCCGGGTCTCTTAGGAAATTTATCCAATTTAAACAGCTTTGATTGGGAATGTACGGTCCTAAAATCATAAATTTTTGTAACGGATTTTCGAAAGCATTTGCTTTAGACGATCGCATGAAGTCTCGGAATTCACTTAAGTGAGAAAAGAACCAGACTTGTAAAATTTCAGGAGAGGCTCGCATGATTTTCTCCGTGTTGTCTTTAAAACGATTAAAGGACAAGAATGTTTCAGTTAAAATCATGTTAACATAATTTCCCCCCCTCAATATCTGATCAACTATCCATGCCATCTTAGGACTTATGGCATTTCTTTGATGAGGGAAAATGATGAGTCCGAAAAAGGCCAGGAGGAAAATCTCGCTTTTTGGGTCATAGGCTGATTTTGAAAACAAGCATTCATAAATTCAAATTGGCAGGTATTATGGTTGTTTTCAAGAATTTGTGTCATAATATGGACTTCAGTTCTTAAAAGTCGCGCTAACCCAGGCAATGGGATGATGCCTATTGATGGCGTGACAAGCTTTTTCTCAAGAGGCATTCCAGTGATGATGCTGTATTCCTCTAGGGTTAGGGTTAGCTCAAACCTACCAAACATAAAAGTAAGTGTCCTCGGGCACCAGAAATGTGCCATGGCTTGTATGACTTCGGACGAACAAAGGATTTGGATCGGCGATAGGAGATGACCGAGTTTGGCCTTCACGCGCTCTTGGGCAAACTGATCCAATTGACCCCACCATCTAAAGAGCTCCACCTTGGGAGCAGGAATGAATTGGATATCATCTTTCCCCATCGCATATAAACTGGGACTTGAAAGGCTTATCCTAAATTGCCATGGGCCAAATAAAAAGACTGAGTAAAAGTAAAGAAATCACTTTGCTTTTAAATAAAATTACAAGCACAAAGACATGCACATGAGATGTGTGGCTTGATTTCTAACTCAGAAAGGCTTGATGAAATTAAAAAGGTATCCGCTTGTCGCAATCTCGCGTTAACAGCATACCCTCCTAACCTCGGCTAAGAAATTCGGGGAAAAGAAAGGCAACCTCTACATCGCAAAGATCGCGTTCGAGGTCGTATCTTTCTTAACACCATCCTAGAAATCCTATGGCGGCCCAGGTCCGGCGGCCGGGTTGTGTGTGCCATGTGTAGTGTTAAAACAGTAAAGCATGCATAGCAATTTATAATCACAAGACAATCTATTTTAAGCAGAAATTAAAATAAATTTCTAAGCTTTTGACTTGCATAAAAAAAAAAAAACTAAATCAGTAAACAATTTAAACAAGACAAAAATGGCCTAAGTCTTCAAAGTCCCAAGCGGAGTCGCCAAGCTGTCGCGACCTCTTTTTTTTCCGGCGCCCGCAATCGAGTACGAGCGCCTAAGAAGGCTAATGGCTCGGCTGAATTTAGTTATGCCCGGACTCTCCCAAGTCCACCAATTCACGACTTTAATAGTCTAAATTTTTAACCTGTAAATCAATGGAGTCATCACTAATCGATTTGGGGTGGGTTGATTAGAAACCCAAGTGAAGTATCGGGAGAAATACTCACTCCTGCGCAACTAGAGAAATTAGGATCGGGGACTTGATTACATTAGTTAATCACTAATGCCCTTTTGGTACCTAATTTTGTTTAAACCCTGAGGTTTTTTGGATGTTCGAGGGATTTTCCATGCATTTTTGGGAGGAAAAAACATTTTTTGAGTCATTTTCTAATTTTTGGACACAAAAGGGATTTTTTGGGATTTTTTGGGTATTTTCATGAATTTTTTGGCTTTTTTTGGATTTTTGGCATTTTTTGGAAAATAAGAAATATTTTTGATTTTTTTTATTTTTTGGAAAATAAATATTTTTTAAATATTTTTAAATATTTTTGGAAAATAAATTGTTTTTGATTTTTCTCGATTTTTAGAAAATAAAACATTTTTTTAAATATTTTTTGAAAATAAAACATTTTTTTAAATATTTTTTGAAAATAAAACATTTTTTGACTTTTTGATTTTTTTAAATAAAATATTTATTTATTTATTTAAAATATTATTTTATATTAAAATAATATAAAAACTAACCCGGTCGAGATCTGCGGGTTGGGTCAACCCGACCAACCGATCCAAATGACGCGGGCCCGACTCGAATTTTTTGCCTTTTTTCTTTTTTCTTTTAATACAAGCCCGACCCAAAATTTTTAATTGAAGCCCAAGGAACAAAAGGAGTCCCTATCCGCGTGAGACCGGCCCACCTGCATCCAAACTCGCTTGGCCCAGACTAACCGGAGCCCTACCCGGTCAAGATCCACGCCCGACCCGACGACCGGCCCGGTTCCCGCGAGGAACCCTACCCGATGGGGCTTTCGCCCGACCCGGTCGCGACCCGAATTCGTAACCCCAAATTCCAGTGCTTCTTTGCAACGCCAGAGAGGGGATGGCGGGGACGCCGGCAACTTGGCCGTGGTGGCGCGACGGGCGGCGGATCGGCGATGACGACGGCAGCTACATGGACGGCTGACTTCTTGGCGGGACGTGGCGCAGCAGCATCCCGGAGCCTCTTGGCCAATCGGGATTGAGGCCGAGGCTAGGGTTTCAAAAAAGGGGCGGCGAGGGGTGGCGAGCGAAAACGACGACGGCCAAGAGGGGGCTGATACCTGCTTATGGAGAGGGTATGGCGCAGCAGCGTGGGAAAAGGCGATGACCCAGCACAAGGGGAACTTCGTGACGGGGGCTCCGAGTCGCGGTGGTTCTTTGAGCTCCGAAGCAGCAGCGGATCTAGGGGGGTGCAGGTGCGTGTGACGACGACGGGGCAGCTACAGCGGTCCGTTAGCTTCTAGATCTGGTCTTCTGCCCTGTGATTCCTCCCTCGCTCAGCCTCCACCCGCTCGGATCTCTCCCCCTCGGCCAGATCCGAGCCTCCACCGGCCGGATCTGACCTCCACGGACTCGCTCGCGGTGGCCTCCCCCGAAGTCTCTCAGTGGGAGGTCGACCTAGCTCGAGACCCGATCTCTCACTCGCCTTCCTCTCGCTCGCTCTTCAACCTCCTCCGAAGTCTCTCAGGAGGAAGTTTCCGAACTTGCGATCTTCTGGCATGTCCTTCAACGACGGAAATGCTCCACTATTTATAGGCGAGGAGGTCCGGTCGACGGAGAGGCTCGGCCGCCGGTCTTTGGCTTGCGGCCGGACCCCGTGGCCGAACCGGCGTCCCATCCACCACTGTCCTCCGGCTACCCCCTTTCTCACGCGCATCGCCGTCCGTCCGCTCATCTGGCATCGCGCCCTCTGCGCGTGTGTTGCAGAGCGGACGAAGGAGGAAGAAGACCGAAGAGGGTGGGCCGGAGGAGAAGGAAAGTGGGCCGTAGAGGCCCATGCGGAGGGAAGAGAGGGAGAAAAATGGGCTGCTAGCTTCGTTTTTTCTTGTTTTTATTGTTTTTTCGGTTTTTTTGTTATTTGCTTATTATTTTGAAAAAGACAAAATAAATAAAAACTTAATTAATAAAATAAACATAATAAAAATTGAGGTGTCAACAATTTATGCACAAAAACAACCCACACGGTTAGGCCTAGAGGACCCGAACAGGGAGAAACCCTACCCGGATGGGGGTTTTGCCCAACCCGGTTCAGACCCGACGGGCGCCTCTCTCCATGCTTGTGTCATCGCAGCGCTGCTAAGGGAGGCTAAGAGGTCGCCGGGCAGACGACGGCGTTGATGGGTTTTACGGCGATGATGGCGGCCACAAGCTACTTACGGGGACAGCATCGCGATACAGCAGCAGCGACTGGGGCTAGCGTCGAGGACCGAGGGTGAGATGGGTCTCGAGGGCGTCAGACCTAGCGAGATCCAAAGAGACGGCAGCGTTTGGCGGTGACACTGATGGAGGCGGGCGGTTGCAGGAACGGTGTGGACGGCTGAGCGGTGGTGGCGAGGCGAGCAGTAACGACGGCGGCCTCTCAAATTTGGTGTGGCGTTGGCGTCGGGCACGGCTCGCGGTGGCGGCTTTCTCTGGTTTATCTTCTCTTCGGCAACCCTTTTCGCGAATCTAGGGTTCCCTCGGACCC